>CM066048.1:6282531-7482531 GCA_033557465.1 Ichthyophis bannanicus
GTCAGTAAAGGGTAAATACCTTTAGAATATCACAGCCACCGGCATTGAGTATCCTGCTCAGCGGCGTTTACATGGATTACAGGTCAGTAAACCGTGTAAATACCTTTAGAATATCACAGCCACCGGCATTGAGTATCCTGCTCAGCGGCGTTTACATGGATTACAGGTCAGTAAAGCGTGTAAATACCTTTAGAATATCACAGCCACCGGCATTGAGTATCCTGCTCAGCGGCGTTTACATGGATTACAGGTCAGTAAACCGTGTAAATACCTTTAGAATATCACAGCCACCGGCATTGAGTATCCTGCTCAGCGGCGTTTACATGGATTACAGGTCAGTAAACCGTGTAAATACCTTTAGAATATCACAGCCACCGGCATTGAGTATCCTGCTCAGCGGCGTTTACATGGATTACAGGTCAGTAAAGCGTGTAAATACCTTTAGAATATCACAGCCACCGGCATTGAGTATCCTGCTCAGCGGCGTTTACATGGATTACAGGTCAGTAAACCGTGTAAATACCTTTAGAATATCACAGCCACCGGCATTGAATATCCTGCTCAGCGGCGTTTACATGGATTACAGGTCAGTAAACCGTGTAAATACCTTTAGAATATCACAGCCACCGGCATTGAGTATCCTGCTCAGCGGCGTTTACATGGATTACAGGTCAGTAAAGCGTGTAAATACCTTTAGAATATCACAGCCACCGGCATTGAGTATCCTGCTCAGCGGCGTTTACATGGATTACAGGTCAGTAAACCGTGTAAATACCTTTAGAATATCACAGCCACCGGCATTGAGTATCCTGCTCAGCGGCGTTTACATGGATTACAGGTCAGTAAAGCGTGTAAATACCTTTAGAATATCACAGCCACCGGCATTGAGTATCCTGCTCAGCGGCGTTTACATGGATTACAGGTCAGTAAACCGTGTAAATACCTTTAGAATATCACAGCCACCGGCATTGAGTATCCTGCTCAGCGGCGTTTACATGGATTACAGGTCAGTAAACCGTGTAAATACCTTTAGAATATCACAGCCACCGGCATTGAGTATCCTGCTCAGCGGCGTTTACATGGATTACAGGTCAGTAAACCGTGTAAATACCTTTAGAATATCACAGCCACCGGCATTGAGTATCCTGCTCAGCGGCGTTTACATGGATTACAGGTCAGTAAACCGTGTAAATACCTTTAGAATATCACAGCCACCGGCATTGAGTATCCTGCTCAGCGGCGTTTACATGGATTACAGGTCAGTAAAGCGTGTAAATACCTTTAGAATATCACAGCCACCGGCATTGAGTATCCTGCTCAGCGGCGTTTACATGGATTACAGGTCAGTAAACCGTGTAAATACCTTTAGAATATCACAGCCACCGGCATTGAGTATCCTGCTCAGCGGCGTTTACATGGATTACAGGTCAGTAAACCGTGTAAATACCTTTAGAATATCACAGCCACCGGCATTGAGTATCCTGCTCAGCGGCGTTTACATGGATTACAGGTCAGTAAAGCGTGTAAATACCTTTAGAATATCACAGCCACCGGCATTGAGTATCCTGCTCAGCGGCGTTTACATGGATTACAGGTCAGTAAACCGTGTAAATACCTTTAGAATATCACAGCCACCGGCATTGAGTATCCTGCTCAGCGGCGTTTACATGGATTACAGGTCAGTAAAGCGTGTAAATACCTTTAGAATATCACAGCCACCGGCATTGAGTATCCTGCTCAGCGGCGTTTACATGGATTACAGGTCAGTAAAGCGTGTAAATACCTTTAGAATATCACAGCCACCGGCATTGAGTATCCTGCTCAGCGGCGTTTACATGGATTACAGGTCAGTAAAGCGTGTAAATACCTTTAGAATATCACAGCCACCGGCATTGAGTATCCTGCTCAGCGGCGTTTACATGGATTACAGGTCAGTAAACCGTGTAAATACCTTTAGAATATCACAGCCACCGGCATTGAGTATCCTGCTCAGCGGCGTTTACATGGATTACAGGTCAGTAAACCGTGTAAATACCTTTAGAATATCACAGCCACCGGCATTGAGTATCCTGCTCAGCGGCGTTTACATGGATTACAGGTCAGTAAACCGTGTAAATACCTTTAGAATATCACAGCCACCGGCATTGAGTATCCTGCTCAGCGGCGTTTACATGGATTACAGGTCAGTAAACCGTGTAAATACCTTTAGAATATCACAGCCACCGGCATTGAGTATCCTGCTCAGCGGCGTTTACATGGATTACAGGTCAGTAAACCGTGTAAATACCTTTAGAATATCACAGCCACCGGCATTGAGTATCCTGCTCAGCGGCGTTTACATGGATTACAGGTCAGTAAAGCGTGTAAATACCTTTAGAATATCACAGCCACCGGCATTGAGTATCCTGCTCAGCGGCGTTTACATGGATTACAGGTCAGTAAAGCGTGTAAATACCTTTAGAATATCACAGCCACCGGCATTGAGTATCCTGCTCAGCGGCGTTTACATGGATTACAGGTCAGTAAAGCGTGTAAATACCTTTAGAATATCACAGCCACCGGCATTGAGTATCCTGCTCAGCGGCGTTTACATGGATTACAGGTCAGTAAAGCGTGTAAATACCTTTAGAATATCACAGCCACCGGCATTGAGTATCCTGCTCAGCGGCGTTTACATGGATTACAGGTCAGTAAACCGTGTAAATACCTTTAGAATATCACAGCCACCGGCATTGAGTATCCTGCTCAGCGGCGTTTACATGGATTACAGGTCAGTAAAGCGTGTAAATACCTTTAGAATATCACAGCCACCGGCATTGAGTATCCTGCTCAGCGGCGTTTACATGGATTACAGGTCAGTAAACCGTGTAAATACCTTTAGAATATCACAGCCACCGGCATTGAGTATCCTGCTCAGCGGCGTTTACATGGATTACAGGTCAGTAAACCGTGTAAATACCTTTAGAATATCACAGCCACCGGCATTGAGTATCCTGCTCAGCGGCGTTTACATGGATTACAGGTCAGTAAACCGTGTAAATACCTTTAGAATATCACAGCCACCGGCATTGAGTATCCTGCTCAGCGGCGTTTACATGGATTACAGGTCAGTAAACCGTGTAAATACCTTTAGAATATCACAGCCACCGGCATTGAGTATCCTGCTCAGCGGCGTTTACATGGATTACAGGTCAGTAAAGCGTGTAAATACCTTTAGAATATCACAGCCACCGGCATTGAGTATCCTGCTCAGCGGCGTTTACATGGATTACAGGTCAGTAAACCGTGTAAATACCTTTAGAATATCACAGCCACCGGCATTGAGTATCCTGCTCAGCGGCGTTTACATGGATTACAGGTCAGTAAACCGTGTAAATACCTTTAGAATATCACAGCCACCGGCATTGAGTATCCTGCTCAGCGGCGTTTACATGGATTACAGGTCAGTAAAGCGTGTAAATACCTTTAGAATATCACAGCCACCGGCATTGAGTATCCTGCTCAGCGGCGTTTACATGGATTACAGGTCAGTAAACCGTGTAAATACCTTTAGAATATCACAGCCACCGGCATTGAGTATCCTGCTCAGCGGCGTTTACATGGATTACAGGTCAGTAAACCGTGTAAATACCTTTAGAATATCACAGCCACCGGCATTGAGTATCCTGCTCAGCGGCGTTTACATGGATTACAGGTCAGTAAAGCGTGTAAATACCTTTAGAATATCACAGCCACCGGCATTGAGTATCCTG
Source organism: Ichthyophis bannanicus (assembly GCA_033557465.1). NCBI lineage: Eukaryota > Metazoa > Chordata > Amphibia > Gymnophiona > Ichthyophiidae > Ichthyophis > Ichthyophis bannanicus. The sequence continues at coordinate 6,286,284 of CM066048.1, forward strand.
CTCAGCGGCGTTTACATGGATTACAGGTCAGTAAAGCGTGTAAATACCTTTAGAATATCACAGCCACCGGCATTGAGTATCCTGCTCAGCGGCGTTTACATGGATTACAGGTCAGTAAACCGTGTAAATACCTTTAGAATATCACAGCCACCGGCATTGAGTATCCTGCTCAGCGGCGTTTACATGGATTACAGGTCAGTAAGACGTGTAAATACCTTTAGAATATCACAGCCACCGGCATTGAGTATCCTGCTCAGCGGCGTTTACATGGATTACAGGTCAGTAAACCGTGTAAATACCTTTAGAATATCACAGCCACCGGCATTGAGTATCCTGCTCAGCGGCGTTTACATGGATTACAGGTCAGTAAAGCGTGTAAATACCTTTAGAATATCACAGCCACCGGCATTGAGTATCCTGCTCAGCGGCGTTTACATGGATTACAGGTCAGTAAAGCGTGTAAATACCTTTAGAATATCACAGCCACCGGCATTGAGTATCCTGCTCAGCGGCGTTTACATGGATTACAGGTCAGTAAACCGTGTAAATACCTTTAGAATATCACAGCCACCGGCATTGAGTATCCTGCTCAGCGGCGTTTACATGGATTACAGGTCAGTAAACCGTGTAAATACCTTTAGAATATCACAGCCACCGGCATTGAGTATCCTGCTCAGCGGCGTTTACATGGATTACAGGTCAGTAAAGCGTGTAAATACCTTTAGAATATCACAGCCACCGGCATTGAGTATCCTGCTCAGCGGCGTTTACATGGATTACAGGTCAGTAAACCGTGTAAATACCTTTAGAATATCACAGCCACCGGCATTGAGTATCCTGCTCAGCGGCGTTTACATGGATTACAGGTCAGTAAACCGTGTAAATACCTTTAGAATATCACAGCCACCGGCATTGAGTATCCTGCTCAGCGGCGTTTACATGGATTACAGGTCAGTAAACCGTGTAAATACCTTTAGAATATCACAGCCACCGGCATTGAGTATCCTGCTCAGCGGCGTTTACATGGATTACAGGTCAGTAAACCGTGTAAATACCTTTAGAATATCACAGCCACCGGCATTGAGTATCCTGCTCAGCGGCGTTTACATGGATTACAGGTCAGTAAACCGTGTAAATACCTTTAGAATATCACAGCCACCGGCATTGAGTATCCTGCTCAGCGGCGTTTACATGGATTACAGGTCAGTAAAGCGTGTAAATACCTTTAGAATATCACAGCCACCGGCATTGAGTATCCTGCTCAGCGGCGTTTACATGGATTACAGGTCAGTAAAGCGTGTAAATACCTTTAGAATATCACAGCCACCGGCATTGAGTATCCTGCTCAGCGGCGTTTACATGGATTACAGGTCAGTAAAGCGTGTAAATACCTTTAGAATATCACAGCCACCGGCATTGAGTATCCTGCTCAGCGGCGTTTACATGGATTACAGGTCAGTAAAGCGTGTAAATACCTTTAGAATATCACAGCCACCGGCATTGAGTATCCTGCTCAGCGGCGTTTACATGGATTACAGGTCAGTAAACCGTGTAAATACCTTTAGAATATCACAGCCACCGGCATTGAGTATCCTGCTCAGCGGCGTTTACATGGATTACAGGTCAGTAAAGCGTGTAAATACCTTTAGAATATCACAGCCACCGGCATTGAGTATCCTGCTCAGCGGCGTTTACATGGATTACAGGTCAGTAAAGCGTGTAAATACCTTTAGAATATCACAGCCACCGGCATTGAGTATCCTGCTCAGCGGCGTTTACATGGATTACAGGTCAGTAAAGCGTGTAAATACCTTTAGAATATCACAGCCACCGGCATTGAGTATCCTGCTCAGCGGCGTTTACATGGATTACAGGTCAGTAAACCGTGTAAATACCTTTAGAATATCACAGCCACCGGCATTGAGTATCCTGCTCAGCGGCGTTTACATGGATTACAGGTCAGTAAAGCGTGTAAATACCTTTAGAATATCACAGCCACCGGCATTGAGTATCCTGCTCAGCGGCGTTTACATGGATTACAGGTCAGTAAACCGTGTAAATACCTTTAGAATATCACAGCCACCGGCATTGAGTATCCTGCTCAGCGGCGTTTACATGGATTACAGGTCAGTAAAGCGTGTAAATACCTTTAGAATATCACAGCCACCGGCATTGAGTATCCTGCTCAGCGGCGTTTACATGGATTACAGGTCAGTAAACCGTGTAAATACCTTTAGAATATCACAGCCACCGGCATTGAGTATCCTGCTCAGCGGCGTTTACATGGATTACAGGTCAGTAAACCGTGTAAATACCTTTAGAATATCACAGCCACCGGCATTGAGTATCCTGCTCAGCGGCGTTTACATGGATTACAGGTCAGTAAACCGTGTAAATACCTTTAGAATATCACAGCCACCGGCATTGAGTATCCTGCTCAGCGGCGTTTACATGGATTACAGGTCAGTAAACCGTGTAAATACCTTTAGAATATCACAGCCACCGGCATTGAGTATCCTGCTCAGCGGCGTTTACATGGATTACAGGTCAGTAAAGCATGTAAATACCTTTAGAATATCACAGCCACCGGCATTGAGTATCCTGCTCAGCGGCGTTTACATGGATTACAGGTCAGTAAAGCGTATAAATACCTTTAGAATATCACAGCCACCGGCATTGAGTATCCTGCTCAGCGGCGTTTACATGGATTACAGGTCAGTAAAGCGTGTAAATACCTTTAGAATATCACAGCCACCGGCATTGAGTATCCTGCTCAGCGGCGTTTACATGGATTACAGGTCAGTAAAGCGTGTAAATACCTTTAGAATATCACAGCCACCGGCATTGAGTATCCTGCTCAGCGGCGTTTACATGGATTACAGGTCAGTAAACCGTGTAAATACCTTTAGAATATCACAGCCACCGGCATTGAGTATCCTGCTCAGCGGCGTTTACATGGATTACAGGTCAGTAAAGCGTGTAAATACCTTTAGAATATCACAGCCACCGGCATTGAGTATCCTGCTCAGCGGCGTTTACATGGATTACAGGTCAGTAAACCGTGTAAATACCTTTAGAATATCACAGCCACCGGCATTGAGTATCCTGCTCAGCGGCGTTTACATGGATTACAGGTCAGTAAACCGTGTAAATACCTTTAGAATATCACAGCCACCGGCATTGAGTATCCTGCTCAGCGGCGTTTACATGGATTACAGGTCAGTAAACCGTGTAAATACCTTTAGAATATCACAGCCACCGGCATTGAGTATCCTGCTCAGCGGCGTTTACATGGATTACAGGTCAGTAAACCGTGTAAATACCTTTAGAATATCACAGCCACCGGCATTGAGTATCCTGCTCAGCGGCGTTTACATGGATTACAGGTCAGTAAAGCGTGTAAATACCTTTAGAATATCACAGCCACCGGCATTGAGTATCCTGCTCAGCGGCGTTTACATGGATTACAGGTCAGTAAACCGTGTAAATACCTTTAGAATATCACAGCCACCGGCATTGAGTATCCTGCTCAGCGGCGTTTACATGGATTACAGGTCAGTAAACCGTGTAAATACCTTTAGAATATCACAGCCACCGGCATTGAGTATCCTGCTCAGCGGCGTTTACATGGATTACAGGTCAGTAAACCGTGTAAATACCTTTAGAATATCACAGCCACCGGCATTGAGTATCCTGCTCAGCGGCGTTTACATGGATTACAGGTCAGTAAAGCGTGTAAATACCTTTAGAATATCACAGCCACCGGCATTGAGTATCCTGCTCAGCGGCGTTTACATGGATTACAGGTCAGTAAAGCGTGTAAATACCTTTAGAATATCACAGCCACCGGCATTGAGTATCCTGCTCAGCGGCGTTTACATGGATTACAGGTCAGTAAACCGTGTAAATACCTTTAGAATATCACAGCCACCGGCATTGAGTATCCTGCTCAGCGGCGTTTACATGGATTACAGGTCAGTAAACCGTGTAAATACCTTTAGAATATCACAGCCACCGGCATTGAGTATCCTGCTCAGCGGCGTTTACATGGATTACAGGTCAGTAAACCGTGTAAATACCTTTAGAATATCACAGCCACCGGCATTGAGTATCCTGCTCAGCGGCGTTTACATGGATTACAGGTCAGTAAAGCGTGTAAATACCTTTAGAATATCACAGCCACCGGCATTGAGTATCCTGCTCAGCGGCGTTTACATGGATTACAGGTCAGTAAACCGTGTAAATACCTTTAGAATATCACAGCCACCGGCATTGAGTATCCTGCTCAGCGGCGTTTACATGGATTACAGGTCAGTAAAGCGTGTAAATACCTTTAGAATATCACAGCCACCGGCATTGAGTATCCTGCTCAGCGGCGTTTACATGGATTACAGGTCAGTAAACCGTGTAAATACCTTTAGAATATCACAGCCACCGGCATTGAGTATCCTGCTCAGCGGCGTTTACATGGATTACAGGTCAGTAAAGCGTGTAAATACCTTTAGAATATCACAGCCACCGGCATTGAGTATCCTGCTCAGCGGCGTTTACATGGATTACAGGTCAGTAAACCGTGTAAATACCTTTAGAATATCACAGCCACCGGCATTGAGTATCCTGCTCAGCGGCGTTTACATGGATTACAGGTCAGTAAACCGTGTAAATACCTTTAGAATATCACAGCCACCGGCATTGAGTATCCTGCTCAGCGGCGTTTACATGGATTACAGGTCAGTAAACCGTGTAAATACCTTTAGAATATCACAGCCACCGGCATTGAGTATCCTGCTCAGCGGCGTTTACATGGATTACAGGTCAGTAAAGCGTGTAAATACCTTTAGAATATCACAGCCACCGGCATTGAGTATCCTGCTCAGCGGCGTTTACATGGATTACAGGTCAGTAAACCGTGTAAATACCTTTAGAATATCACAGCCACCGGCATTGAGTATCCTGCTCAGCGGCGTTTACATGGATTACAGGTCAGTAAACCGTGTAAATACCTTTAGAATATCACAGCCACCGGCATTGAGTATCCTGCTCAGCGGCGTTTACATGGATTACAGGTCAGTAAACCGTGTAAATACCTTTAGAATATCACAGCCACCGGCATTGAGTATCCTGCTCAGCGGCGTTTACATGGATTACAGGTCAGTAAACCGTGTAAATACCTTTAGAATATCACAGCCACCGGCATTGAGTATCCTGCTCAGCGGCGTTTACATGGATTACAGGTCAGTAAAGCGTGTAAATACCTTTAGAATATCACAGCCACCGGCATTGAGTATCCTGCTCAGCGGCGTTTACATGGATTACAGGTCAGTAAAGCGTGTAAATACCTTTAGAATATCACAGCCACCGGCATTGAGTATCCTGCTCAGCGGCGTTTACATGGATTACAGGTCAGTAAAGCGTGTAAATACCTTTAGAATATCACAGCCACCGGCATTGAGTATCCTGCTCAGCGGCGTTTACATGGATTACAGGTCAGTAAAGCGTGTAAATACCTTTAGAATATCACAGCCACCGGCATTGAGTATCCTGCTCAGCGGCGTTTACATGGATTACAGGTCAGTAAACCGTGTAAATACCTTTAGAATATCACAGCCACCGGCATTGAGTATCCTGCTCAGCGGCGTTTACATGGATTACAGGTCAGTAAAGCGTGTAAATACCTTTAGAATATCACAGCCACCGGCATTGAGTATCCTGCTCAGCGGCGTTTACATGGATTACAGGTCAGTAAAGCGTGTAAATACCTTTAGAATATCACAGCCACCGGCATTGAGTATCCTGCTCAGCGGCGTTTACATGGATTACAGGTCAGTAAACCGTGTAAATACCTTTAGAATATCACAGCCACCGGCATTGAGTATCCTGCTCAGCGGCGTTTACATGGATTACAGGTCAGTAAACCGTGTAAATACCTTTAGAATATCACAGCCACCGGCATTGAGTATCCTGCTCAGCGGCGTTTACATGGATTACAGGTCAGTAAACCGTGTAAATACCTTTAGAATATCACAGCCACCGGCATTGAGTATCCTGCTCAGCGGCGTTTACATGGATTACAGGTCAGTAAACCGTGTAAATACCTTTAGAATATCACAGCCACCGGCATTGAGTATCCTGCTCAGCGGCGTTTACATGGATTACAGGTCAGTAAACCGTGTAAATACCTTTAGAATATCACAGCCACCGGCATTGAGTATCCTGCTCAGCGGCGTTTACATGGATTACAGGTCAGTAAACCGTGTAAATACCTTTAGAATATCACAGCCACCGGCATTGAGTATCCTGCTCAGCGGCGTTTACATGGATTACAGGTCAGTAAAGCGTGTAAATACCTTTAGAATATCACAGCCACCGGCATTGAGTATCCTGCTCAGCGGCGTTTACATGGATTACAGGTCAGTAAAGCGTGTAAATACCTTTAGAATATCACAGCCACCGGCATTGAGTATCCTGCTCAGCGGCGTTTACATGGATTACAGGTCAGTAAACCGTGTAAATACCTTTAGAATATCACAGCCACCGGCATTGAGTATCCTGCTCAGCGGCGTTTACATGGATTACAGGTCAGTAAAGCGTGTAAATACCTTTAGAATATCACAGCCACCGGCATTGAGTATCCTGCTCAGCGGCGTTTACATGGATTACAGGTCAGTAAAGCGTGTAAATACCTTTAGAATATCACAGCCACCGGCATTGAGTATCCTGCTCAGCGGCGTTTACATGGATTACAGGTCAGTAAACCGTGTAAATACCTTTAGAATATCACAGCCACCGGCATTGAGTATCCTGCTCAGCGGCGTTTACATGGATTACAGGTCAGTAAAGCGTGTAAATACCTTTAGAATATCACAGCCACCGGCATTGAGTATCCTGCTCAGCGGCGTTTACATGGATTACAGGTCAGTAAACCGTGTAAATACCTTTAGAATATCACAGCCACCGGCATTGAGTATCCTGCTCAGCGGCGTTTACATGGATTACAGGTCAGTAAAGCGTGTAAATACCTTTAGAATATCACAGCCACCGGCATTGAGTATCCTGCTCAGCGGCGTTTACATGGATTACAGGTCAGTAAACCGTGTAAATACCTTTAGAATATCACAGCCACCGGCATTGAGTATCCTGCTCAGCGGCGTTTACATGGATTACAGGTCAGTAAACCGTGTAAATACCTTTAGAATATCACAGCCACCGGCATTGAGTATCCTGCTCAGCGGCGTTTACATGGATTACAGGTCAGTAAACCGTGTAAATACCTTTAGAATATCACAGCCACCGGCATTGAGTATCCTGCTCAGCGGCGTTTACATGGATTACAGGTCAGTAAACCGTGTAAATACCTTTAGAATATCACAGCCACCGGCATTGAGTATCCTGCTCAGCGGCGTTTACATGGATTACAGGTCAGTAAACCGTGTAAATACCTTTAGAATATCACAGCCACCGGCATTGAGTATCCTGCTCAGCGGCGTTTACATGGATTACAGGTCAGTAAACCGTGTAAATACCTTTAGAATATCACAGCCACCGGCATTGAGTATCCTGCTCAGCGGCGTTTACATGGATTACAGGTCAGTAAACCGTGTAAATACCTTTAGAATATCACAGCCACCGGCATTGAGTATCCTGCTCAGCGGCGTTTACATGGATTACAGGTCAGTAAACCGTGTAAATACCTTTAGAATATCACAGCCACCGGCATTGAGTATCCTGCTCAGCGGCGTTTACATGGATTACAGGTCAGTAAAGCGTGTAAATACCTTTAGAATATCACAGCCACCGGCATTGAGTATCCTGCTCAGCGGCGTTTACATGGATTACAGGTCAGTAAACCGTGTAAATACCTTTAGAATATCACAGCCACCGGCATTGAGTATCCTGCTCAGCGGCGTTTACATGGATTACAGGTCAGTAAAGCGTGTAAATACCTTTAGAATATCACAGCCACCGGCATTGAGTATCCTGCTCAGCGGCGTTTACATGGATTACAGGTCAGTAAACCGTGTAAATACCTTTAGAATATCACAGCCACCGGCATTGAGTATCCTGCTCAGCGGCGTTTACATGGATTACAGGTCAGTAAACCGTGTAAATACCTTTAGAATATCACAGCCACCGGCATTGAGTATCCTGCTCAGCGGCGTTTACATGGATTACAGGTCAGTAAAGCGTGTAAATACCTTTAGAATATCACAGCCACCGGCATTGAGTATCCTGCTCAGCGGCGTTTACATGGATTACAGGTCAGTAAAGCGTGTAAATACCTTTAGAATATCACAGCCACCGGCATTGAGTATCCTGCTCAGCGGCGTTTACATGGATTACAGGTCAGTAAACCGTGTAAATACCTTTAGAATATCACAGCCACCGGCATTGAGTATCCTGCTCAGCGGCGTTTACATGGATTACAGGTCAGTAAACCGTGTAAATACCTTTAGAATATCACAGCCACCGGCATTGAGTATCCTGCTCAGCGGCGTTTACATGGATTACAGGTCAGTAAACCGTGTAAATACCTTTAGAATATCACAGCCACCGGCATTGAGTATCCTGCTCAGCGGCGTTTACATGGATTACAGGTCAGTAAACCGTGTAAATACCTTTAGAATATCACAGCCACCGGCATTGAGTATCCTGCTCAGCGGCGTTTACATGGATTACAGGTCAGTAAACCGTGTAAATACCTTTAGAATATCACAGCCACCGGCATTGAGTATCCTGCTCAGCGGCGTTTACATGGATTACAGGTCAGTAAAGCGTGTAAATACCTTTAGAATATCACAGCCACCGGCATTGAGTATCCTGCTCAGCGGCGTTTACATGGATTACAGGTCAGTAAAGCGTGTAAATACCTTTAGAATATCACAGCCACCGGCATTGAGTATCCTGCTCAGCGGCGTTTACATGGATTACAGGTCAGTAAAGCGTGTAAATACCTTTAGAATATCACAGCCACCGGCATTGAGTATCCTGCTCAGCGGCGTTTACATGGATTACAGGTCAGTAAACCGTGTAAATACCTTTAGAATATCACAGCCACCGGCATTGAGTATCCTGCTCAGCGGCGTTTACATGGATTACAGGTCAGTAAACCGTGTAAATACCTTTAGAATATCACAGCCACCGGCATTGAGTATCCTGCTCAGCGGCGTTTACATGGATTACAGGTCAGTAAAGCGTGTAAATACCTTTAGAATATCACAGCCACCGGCATTGAGTATCCTGCTCAGCGGCGTTTACATGGATTACAGGTCAGTAAACCGTGTAAATACCTTTAGAATATCACAGCCACCGGCATTGAGTATCCTGCTCAGCGGCGTTTACATGGATTACAGGTCAGTAAACCGTGTAAATACCTTTAGAATATCACAGCCACCGGCATTGAGTATCCTGCTCAGCGGCGTTTACATGGATTACAGGTCAGTAAAGCGTGTAAATACCTTTAGAATATCACAGCCACCGGCATTGAGTATCCTGCTCAGCGGCGTTTACATGGATTACAGGTCAGTAAACCGTGTAAATACCTTTAGAATATCACAGCCACCGGCATTGAGTATCCTGCTCAGCGGCGTTTACATGGATTACAGGTCAGTAAACCGTGTAAATACCTTTAGAATATCACAGCCACCGGCATTGAGTATCCTGCTCAGCGGCGTTTACATGGATTACAGGTCAGTAAAGCGTGTAAATACCTTTAGAATATCACAGCCACCGGCATTGAGTATCCTGCTCAGCGGCGTTTACATGGATTACAGGTCAGTAAACCGTGTAAATACCTTTAGAATATCACAGCCACCGGCATTGAGTATCCTGCTCAGCGGCGTTTACATGGATTACAGGTCAGTAAACCGTGTAAATACCTTTAGAATATCACAGCCACCGGCATTGAGTATCCTGCTCAGCGGCGTTTACATGGATTACAGGTCAGTAAACCGTGTAAATACCTTTAGAATATCACAGCCACCGGCATTGAGTATCCTGCTCAGCGGCGTTTACATGGATTACAGGTCAGTAAACCGTGTAAATACCTTTAGAATATCACAGCCACCGGCATTGAGTATCCTGCTCAGCGGCGTTTACATGGATTACAGGTCAGTAAAGCGTGTAAATACCTTTAGAATATCACAGCCACCGGCATTGAGTATCCTGCTCAGCGGCGTTTACATGGATTACAGGTCAGTAAAGCGTGTAAATACCTTTAGAATATCACAGCCACCGGCATTGAGTATCCTGCTCAGCGGCGTTTACATGGATTACAGGTCAGTAAAGCGTGTAAATACCTTTAGAATATCACAGCCACCGGCATTGAGTATCCTGCTCAGCGGCGTTTACATGGATTACAGGTCAGTAAAGCGTGTAAATACCTTTAGAATATCACAGCCACCGGCATTGAGTATCCTGCTCAGCGGCGTTTACATGGATTACAGGTCAGTAAAGCGTGTAAATACCTTTAGAATATCACAGCCACCGGCATTGAGTATCCTGCTCAGCGGCGTTTACATGGATTACAGGTCAGTAAACCGTGTAAATACCTTTAGAATATCACAGCCATCGGCATTGAATATCCAGCCCTGTGTCCAATGCTGTTCCCTATGGGTTTCTAGTGCTTGGTGGGCCTGAAGAGGAAAAGGAGGAGTCCTGATAGGTTTTGGGCACTTGGGCACAGACCCCCTTTCTCTCTTGCTGTCATTATCTGCTTGCCCTGTAGTATTTTTCAGATTCTTTTCTGATTTATTTCTTTTTTTTTTCGAAAGGGCATATTTACTATAGCTCAGCAGTAGCACAAAGTTAACACACGGATGTCACATTTTCCTCTTGAGCCATTTTCCAGTGGCTGCAGTAGACACAAGGGGCGTGACCATGGTACACTACTACCAACACACTTGTCCCCCAACTAGCATTGTAGTAGCAAATGTGGCAGTCGCGCATGTGCACAGTGTGCATGGTGCCAATGCACATCAGGAAAAGGATTCCAACAACTGTGAAAATAGGGTGGCTGCGGGCTAAAGGACCACTGAGGACAGTAAGAAATGTACCCCAAGCACACATACAGGAAGGTATCAGTGGGCCACTTCAAAATACAGAGGGATGACCGGGAATGGACTTAACTGCCAGAATAGCTCAGCGTATAGGGGCTAAGTACAAGAGGACGGGGCATGTAAGTCAGCAAAGCAAAGACAGGCAGAGTGTAGTGCCAAGATGATATATGAAGCTGGATTGGAGATTGGGGCTATTTGGTTAGCAGCAATATTCAGACTGCAAACCAGATAACAAACCCAATAAAGTTAAGTCACAAAAACGCAGTGCTGACATTTGGACATGTTTTCTAAAGGTTACCGTGTACTAGCGAAAGTTAAAGCGTATTAAGTGCTGCTATCACCCATAAAAATAAATTGACCATGGCAGCTCTATCCTATTTCATTATCAATGATTGGACATCCAAGATATAGATTAGGCTTGGCAAATGTCTCTGATAGTATTCTTAGGGGTATGCTTACTAAACGGCAGTAAGGGAACAGTCCTTTCCATGCATTAACAGCAGCGATAAGGGGTTAGTGTGCTGGGCGTGTTAGAGGCGGTCCGGCGTTAAGTGTTGGTAGTGGATATTTACCATGTGGTAACAGCACATGCTGCATTAAGGGGTGGTAGTGGACACTTACCATGGGGTAACGCGACATGCTGCGGGAAGGTGTCTGGCATGCTCTTTAACATAGGAAAACAACTGAAATGCTGAAAGGGGGGCAGAGAAGCCATTGGAGAAGGTATGGATGCAAGCACAATTGGTAGCTGATGGAGTTGACTCACCTGATGCCTGGCAATGTGGCCTATGCTGTTGACTAGGCGATATAGGTGGCTGCCTTGTGATGATGGTCATTGTGGGTGTTGGTAGTGTCATGGGTGGGTGGTTGTGGCAGCAGAGTCAGCAGAGTAGATGCAGCAGTGAGGAGCACTGTAATAGGCGTGCAGTCCTAGATGCTCCTGAAAGTATACACCATGCCGTAAGTTACATTATAGTGTTTGTAATGTGTGGACCTGTATCCAGATGTACTGTCAGTGTGTGGTATGCCATAGGCCAAGACAGTGTCTGGGTGGAGGTAGCATGTTCCTGATCTGGGCAGCAAAGTGAGAATTGTCCATGAGTGCTCATATGGAGCAGTCACAAGAGAGGTGTGCATGATATGGCTAATTGCTGCAAACCACCCCTGCCAGTAAAGTTCCCCACCATGAATTATCCCTAATGGTCAAATGGTGTGTACAGGGTTGTGCCATGGATTTTCTAAGCAGAGAGTTTGCAATGTGTGTGGTGGGTGGATGCATGAGATCACACAGGTAAAAAGCATTTGGTGTGTGTGAACAAAAAGTAGCAGTGCCATGGGGTACATGAAACACCATTTGTGTGGGTGGGACTGGTGCCTCAGCCTGTGCAACTGCAAGACAATACACCTGAAGAGTGGCATGATAGAAAGGGACAAGTTGAACGCATTTGCCCCATGTGAGGCAAGTAATGATGGCAGAACTGTGCAGAGTATGTCTATGCAATGAATGTTAGGTGCCTGACTGTACAAGATATATCCTCTTTACGTAAAGCTGGGAAGTCACAATGATGGAAAAACAGAACATGTATCCATACCAGTTGACACAGACATCTGCTGCATATACATCACTGACCCGCTGCAATGCGCCACAGCAAAGCTATTAATGCCATGTTCACAGATGACCATGATGGGGAATGCCATGTTGGGCTATTCAATGTGTGGCCATAATGCATAGAAATGTAGAAGAATGATTGTCTGCAAATCACAGCAGAGTCAAGACTGTGCAAGGTGGGCAAGCACACCAAGGCACAAAATGAACAAGCGGGAATCAAACCCTGGACCTATGAACATGGAAACACTGCACCAACCAGTAGGCTGCACCTCCAGACAACCATATTTTTTATTTATTTATTTATTTGCAAGCTTTTTTATATCGCCCCTTCCAGAGATCAGGGGCAGTTTACAGAGAACTGAAACATAACAGTGGCATTGAACATAGTAACCATTTGAATACATATTAACTATTTACAAGGGATAAAAATTTGGAGCTTTCGAACTAGCTTGTAAAGAAAAACTATTTACAGCCAACATATTGTACAGGTATGAGAATTGATGCTTAGGTTCTATTTGCATTGTGTCACTTGATTGGAATGAATTAATGAGGAGACTGAGGTAGAGGGCAGCGGGAAATGAGTTTGTATGCAGAATGCATTAGGTAGGGTCAGCTTGTGTTTGAGGGTTGAGAGATGAGAGGGGGCTATTATGTTAATGGTCATTATAACTTTATATACTTGCAACAGGGAGCCCGTGAAGGGAGTATAAAATGGGAGTGATGTGGTCAGATAGCTTGGCTTTAACAATAATCCGGGCTGTGACATTTTGGGGCATTTGTAGTCTATGTATGTTTTTCTTGGTTGTGCCTTGTAGTATGCCATTGCAGTAGTCTAGCTGTGGTGTTATAAGTGCTTGGACAACTGCCTTGAAGTCATGTGTTTATGAGGGGTCTGAGCTGTTGAATGGTCCACAGCTTGAAGAAGATAGTTTTAGCAGTATGTTTTATATGAGAGGTTAAACTGAGTGTACTGTCAAGAGTCACTCCTAGGTATTTTACCTCTGATTTCACTGGAAGGGTATAGTTCCTGAGCTTGACCACAGATGGGGGAATGAAGTTAGAGGTTCTGGATACGAAAAGCACTTCTCTTTTTGAGGTTAATGTTCATATTCATTGAACAAAGCCATATTTCAGCCTCAGAGAGACAGGTTACTATGTTGTCATAGTTTGGGTTAGATATGTCAAACGGTGTGAACAACATAATGTCGTTCGCATAGATGTGGTACTTTATAATGTGGCATTTGAATATGGAGATATAGATTAAAAAGCAGGGAAGAAAGGGAGAAGCCATGTGGGATACCTTGTTCTTGTGGGAATGGAAGTGAGGGGACTTGTTCTGTTTGGACATATTGTATTCTGTTAGCCATGTAGGATCTAAACCAATCAAGGGTTTTTTCCTTTATTCTTAATTAGGTGAGTCTAGAAATGAGTGACTTGGTTTACATTGTCAAACGCTGAGGAGATATCGAGAAATATAAGGATAAAGGCTTGCTTGATGTTATCCATGCCTCTGTTAAGTGAGTCAAAGATGGCTATTAGGAGGGTCTCAACACCATGAAAAGGTCGGAACCTGTATTGATGCTCATCTAGATGAGCAGTTGTGTCTATATAGTCCTGCAGTTGCATTTGAATAACCTTCTCAAGAATTTTTGCAGTGAAAGGTATACTAGCAATAGGGCGATAAGACGTAGGGTCATTATTATTTAGGGATTTGCTTTTTAGTAGTGGGTGGAGTGCTGTACGCTTAAGATCATTTGGTGTATAGCCTTGAAGTATTGATTGATTCACTACATTTAAGATATAAGGGGCTAATTCTGATATTACTGCCTTAATCCAAGCTACTGGACATGGATCAAAGAGTGATGTAGTTGTGTTGAGTTTTGTAATAGTCTCAAGCAGTTGCTTTTTTGTAATGATATGAAAGGAGCTCAATTCATTAGAGTTATCTGCTGTGGGAGATAAAAGGATTGGTGCTGAAGGACTAGTCTGTTTAAGCTTACAAGCAAAATGATCAGCTAGGGTTTGAGGGTTGACAGGGATCTTATGGGAGTTGGATGCAGGAGCTTTAGTTAGGGATTTAATGATCTCGAATAGCTCCCTTGGACAATTAATGGCTTTCGATACAGTTTTTGTATGATATTAGTTTTTAGCAGTGTTTATAGCTTCCTTATATGACTTGAGGGTTGCAAAATAACGCAATTTGAGTTCAGGAATTCTCTTCTTTCTCCAGATAGATTCTGGTTTCCTTAGTTCCTTCTTGAAGTTATTTAGTTCAGGGATATACCATTTTTCAGTAGCTTTACATTGTGTAACTTTCTTTGGGGGAACAAATACAGCTTCTGGCAATATAGTAGAGTTCCAGTTTGTTATCAAATTGTTGAGATTTTCTGATTCATTGTCTAGCTTTGGGAGGATAGATTCTAGGAATCTATCTTTGTTAAATTGACAGAAACTTTTCCTTTGGTGATCAGTACTGGTATGAACTGTGGTGGTATGTGACAGGTGTACCGAGAAACGAATCATAAAATGATCAGACCAGGGTACTTGAGTTATGGTCGGTGTGCTATATTGGGGTAGTTCAGTATAATGTACAGGGAGGAATACCAAATCAAGGATGTTGCCTTTAATGCGTGTTGGATGCTTAACCATTTGTCTGAATCCCATTTCCTCCATTGATTCCAGGAATGAAGCTTCATGGTTGTTGGATAGGGAGGCAAGATTAAAGTCTCCAAGTATAATATGTGGTTTTCTTAGGGATGAGTTACATGCAGATTCAAATGTTTTGAGTATCAGATGTGGGAGGTCTATATATAAGGCATATAGCTATGTTTGTATTTTCCATTTTGAGCAAATCCATTCTGTCTTGATTATCACATATGGTGGGGGTGAGATTGAGGTAAGATTTTGCTATTGTTAGTACACCACCTCCTCTCTTGCAATCCCTGGTGCAGTTGAAAATGGTGTACCCGTGCATTTTTAATTAATTTATTTATTTAAACGGACTTGGTATACCGCTTTCTCATGAAATCAAAGCGGTTGGCACAGCAAACAATCAAAGAAGGGGGGGTTGTCAGTAGCATGCAGTGTTGATTTGTCGCAGTGTACTGTGTGATGGAGTGTGGCTGATTTGATGTGAAGCTATATACATTGTGTGCTTATGATACATATTTACAGATTCATATTTACAATGGTGGCTTTGCTAATCTGAAAAAGTCATTCCATGAAGTCCTCAAAATGTTTTTTGAATAGTTCAGTTTTGAGCTGTTTTCTGAAGTCTTTGATGTTGTTTGTTGCTCTGAGGTGGTCTGGGAGAGAGTTCCATATGGCGGGGGCTGCCAGGGTGAAGGCTCTTTTTGATGTGGCTTGGTTTGTCCTGGTGTAGTCTTTTGGAGTTCTGATATTGTTTGATGTTCCCTTTCTTCTTGGTCTTTTGCTGTCGTCAGCTGTTATGAGTTGTTGTAGGCTGTCTGCAGATAGTTTGTTTATTATTTTGAATGTGGTTAAGAGGACTTTGTAGCGGATTCGAGAGCTGATTGGTAGCCAATGGAGGTGGTATAGAATGTGTGTGATATGTTCGTGGCTTGTACTGTCCGTTATGAGTCTTGCAGCGGTGTTTTGTGCTAATTGAAGTGGTTGTGTGGATTTCTTTGGGAGTCCTAGGTAGATGTGGTTGCCGTAGTCCAGGGTGGGGGTGATGATGGCCTGGCAGACTGTTCGAAAATGCTCGGGAGCAAGGATGGGTTTAAGTCGTCTGATTGTCCTCATCTTGATGTAGGCACTCCTGGTGGTTTTCGCGATGTGGGAATGAAGGTTGAGCTCTCTGTCAAGGGTTATTCCCAGGTATTTTATTTCTTGTTTTATTGGGATGGTGGCCTTGTTTAGATTGATGGAGGGCGTGGGTGTGAATGTTTGGTCTCTTGTTATGATCAGTGCTTCGGTTTTATTATAGTTTATTGCTAGATTGTTTTCTTGCAGCCAGGTTGTCATTCCTTCAAAGCAGTTGGCTATGTTGGTGTGGTCAGGTTTGTTTAGATTGATTGGTGTGAATATCATTATATCATCCGCGTATATGGTGTATTGTATGTTGAAGTTCTTGATGATTGAGCAGATGGGTTGTATGTAGAGGTTGAAGAGCAGGGCTGAGAGTGCTGAACCTTGTGGAACACCCTGTGTGACGCTGATGGGTTGAGAGGTCGTCGATCCACATCTGACCTGGAGCTGTCTATCCTTTAGGTAAGATGTAAACCATTTCAGGGTGGTGTTGTGTAGGCCTGCTTCTTCGAGTCTTGTTAGTAGGGTTGAGTGGCATACGGTGTCGAATGCTGCGGAGATGTCCAGGAATATCATGAGTACGCCCATTTTGGGGTTGTCGATCGTTCTTAGCAGACTGTCGAATAGTTGTGTCAGTAGAGTTTCAACTCCGTGGTTAGGTCTGAAACCATGTTGGTGTGGGTCAAGGGGGTGGTGTATGTCTAGATGTTGTTGTAGTTGATGTTGGACTACTTTCTCTATGATCTTTGCCAGGAAAGGGATGCTTGAGATGGGCCTGTAGGCTGCGGGGTCCGTTTTTGGTAGGATGGTCTTCTTTGGGATCGGACGTACTGTGGCTAGTTTTAGTGAGTTTGGCATTATCCCTTCTGTGAGAGAGTTTTGTATGATCTTCTGTATTGTTTGTGTCAGTTCTGCCTTTGATGCCTTAATCCATGATACTGGGCATGGGTCGGTGGGGGCGGTGCTGATGTTGAGGTCAGTGATTATCTTCGATAGCTGTTCCTTTGACGGGGTGTTGAATGTACCCCAGCTTTGATTTCTTGAGGGGGTCCCTTCTGTAGTTGTCTTGTTGCTGCTTTTGGGTGGTGCAGTGAATTTGGTGGTAAGATAGTCTGCATAGGTCTGAGGATCTATCTGTTGTTCATTTCTGTTGAGGAGTTCCTTGGTGAGTTTCTTTATTACCTCGTAGAGTTTGCGGGGTTTGTTGGTGGATTGTAGGATGAGGTTTGTGTGGTGTTGTTTCTTTTGGTTGTTAATGAGGTTGTTGTAGTCGTTTTGTTTTTCCTGGTATTGCTTTTGAAGGGGGGTTGATTTATTGCGTCTCCAACGACGTTCCAGTTGTCTCAGTTCTCTTTTTGCTATGCGTATTGAGTTGGAGTACCATGGTGTGGAGCTGGGTCTTGTGGCACTGGTCTGTGTTTTGCGTTGGAGGGGTTTGGCGGCCGTTGATTTAGTAAGACTGAGTCAGTATCACTAATAGTCAGCACGCCTTCTCTTTACATATCCAAAACATTGCTAAAACATGCCATTTCTTTCTTTACAATATCTCCAAAATTCGCCCTTTTCTCTCAGTTAACACTACTAAACTGATTGTCCACTCTTTAATCACCTCCTGCCTTGATTATTGTAACCTTCTCCTTGCTGGCCTCCCTGCTAACTACCTCTTTCCTCTCCAGTCTATTCAACATTCTGCAGCTCGTCTGATTTTCCGTCAGTCTCATTTTTCACACATTATTCCTCTTCTCATGTCACTTCACTGGCTCCCCATCTGCTTCCATATCCAGTTCAAACTCCTCCTTCTAACCTATAAATGTATTCGTTCTTCCGCCCCTCACTACCTTTCATCCCTCATCTCTACCTACACCCCCTCTCGCCTACTCCGCTCATCTAATTGTCTTTGTTTATCTATGCCTTTTACTCGTACTGCTAATTCTAGACTTCGCTCCTTTCAACTGGCTGCACCCTTTTCCTGGAATTCTCTACCTGTCTCTGTCCGCCAAGCCTCCTCCCTGGCCATCTTCAAATCCAAATTGAAATCCCATTTCTTCACTATTGCTTTTTGTTCCTAACTTGTCCTTTCTTGTTCTCTCCATAAACATTTGTTCTTGTCTTGTTAATTGTTATTTGAATTATCTAATTTATTTCATATTTTGTCTTGACTAGATTGTGAGCTCTAACGGGCAGAGACTGTCTCTTTTTATGTTTGTACAGCGCTTCGTATGTTGCAGCGCTTTATAAATGCTTAGTAATAATAATAATAATATCAGTTAACCAGGATTCAGAAATACAAAGGAGGTCTGGCTTCTCGTCATTGATAAGGTCAACTATAATTGGGATTTTATTTCTAATTGACCTGACATTGACAAGTATGAATTTTAGGTGTGTAGAGGGGTTAGAGGTTTTCTTTGGGTTTTCCCTTGGAGTTAGATTAGTATGTATTAATGTCTGATTAAAAATAATCTGGTAAAGGGGTGTTCTACCCATGAAGGGAGGTCCGTTATAGTGTTTATAGTAGTCATGTCTGGGACGGTAGGGGATAATATGGATGTAGGCAGATGCAAGTAGATCTAAGGGAGGGGAGAGCGTGTGGGAGAGTTGAAAGGAGGTGATTAGCAGTACAATAGAGTAAATAAATACATTCAGGGTGAGTGAAAACATTTTTTTTCAGTTCCATTTCAGACAGATCAAACATAGAGAGAAACGTGCCGTAGAGTAGTTGAAGTTACAGTGAGTAAGCTGTACATTATGCAATCATACAGTACAGAAAGTTAAGCTGCAATGAACAATTTACTGGTGTCTTACAGTAAAAGAGAGTACTTTTCTGGTTTGCTGTTTTACAATTAATTAGTTGCAGTTAGAAAGAATGCTCTTTGCAGCACAAGGAACTATTATTTATTTATTTATCTTACCTCCATTCCCCACCGAAGGGCCCTCTGCGCAGGCCCGCCAGGCGTGGGCACGCCGGAGGCACACTGGCTTATATGGGCTTCCCGTTTCCCCGGGGGGAGCTCAGGGGGCGGAGCTAAGCTGCCTCATGTAGGAGAGGGAAACCCCACTGTGCAGCAGCGGCAGCAGTAGTACAGCAGGTAGAGTCTTTCTGTTGGCTCACCTCTGTGGATGTAGAAGAGCAGAGAGGGAACTGTAGGCTGGCTTGTGGAGGGTCCCAAGTGTGATTGCGGCTCCAAAGCAGAAGAGGGCTTTCCCCACACAACGTTGGCTTATATGGGCTTCCCGTGCCTCTGGGGGGAGCTCAGGGGGTGGAGCTAAGCTGCTTCGTGTAGGAGAGGGAAACCCCACTGTGCAGCAGCGGCAGCAGTAGTACAGCAGGTAGAGTCTTTCTGTTGGCTCACCTCCGTGGATGTAGAAGAGCAGAGAGGGAACTGTAGGCTGGCTTGTGGAGGGTCCTGAGTGCGATCGCGGCTCCGAAGCAGAAGAGCTTATGCCATATGCAGCTGTATAGAGCCTGAAGATCTCTGACAAACTGTTTGCTGTCTGTGCCTGCATAGGTAGGGCCCTCCCACTACCCATGAGACACTACACATGCAAAACAGAGGTCTGCAGCTGACGAACCAATGGAAAATGCACTGATCTAGCATATCAGCTCAGTAAGATGCACTGGCTGCGTGTGCTACATGCATATAACAACAGCAAGCCGTGCTGCAGAGTGGTTTCAGCTGTCACCCTGAGGGTGGGTGAGGAGGGATGCTCAGTACCTGGTCCACTGAACCTGCACTACTAGAGATGATCTTTGCTGGTCATGCTGTAGGTCACATCACTGCTAGTGTGTTATGCTTTTTCTCCTTGTTTCCAGCATACTGTAGGACAGTGATAGTGATGGCAACAGCTCGGCCCTGTGTTCTTCCCCATATTGGATGCTAATTCTCCGATAACAGTGCAGGTTAGTGGCCAGTGTCAATATGCTGCTGCTATGGGCAACCACTGCAGTGTGGGTGTATAGGCTAGCATAGGACTACTGCTACAGTCCTGCCAGAACCTTGGTTAGTAGGACTTCTGCCCCCAATCATTGAGGACTAACATTTGATTACAGCACAGGCAGAAAAGCATCCCTTCACTGGACTGTGGCAGCCAAGCACAAACCAACTATGGTTGGTCTGCTACTTGGTATGCATGGTATGTGCATAGTGTAACCACGAGTACTCTGCCTTGGGATACTCAATATTGACAACAGCCATCTGCTTAGTATTAGCATCCCCAGACAGAAAATGCATCCGCATCACTGGCACTAGATATTATAACAGTTCTATGTGGATACATAGCAGTAACATGGTCACTTTTTGGTCATAGTGAAAGTGCCATTTCAGCATGACATACAGTGGCCACCCAGGCAATGCACGTGGCAGACGGGCACAACGGCATCTCAGCCAGTGACCCTACCAATGTGGCAGCTACATCCAGGCCAATCTGCACTGTTTCAGGCGATACCCACAATCCTCTGCCTCGCCTTATTCACATTTTCGAAACAGGCTGGGAAAAACTCAGACAATATGAGCCAAATTGCAGTGCAGAAAGCAACAGGACAAAGGGGAGTCATACACATATATGCATACACTCTCGTTGGCGCACTGTGCAAAAGTGGAGATGGCTGGCATTCCTGCTTGACACTCCTGTCTCAATATCAGCTGAAGGATTGATAACATGTGCTCTGTTTGCAGGCACTATTACCATGCCTTGGCCTCACCACATGTTGTTATCATGTGCTATTAGCCTCCAAACAGCTGTGGATAGTGAAGCATCTCAGTGCTGCTGGTGGGTGTTTCCACCATTCTGGCCATATCCTTGGGGTTACATAGAAACATAGAAAAATGACGACAGAAAAAGACCACATGGCCTATCTAGTCTGTCCTTCCATATCAACAACTACAACAGCTCCCTTTTTTCATTTAGAGATCCTCTGTGTTTGTCCCATGCTTTTTTGAATTCAGATACTGTCCTCATCTCTATCACCTACACTGGGAGACTATTCCACGGATCGACCACTCTTTCCATAAAGAAATTTTTCCACATATCACTCCTGAATCTATCCCCCTTCACCCTCATCCCATGTCCCCTCATAGCAGAACTTGCTTTCAATTGAAAGAAGCTCTTCTCCTGTGCATTTATGCCATGGAGGTATTTAAATGTCTCAGTCATATCACCTCTATCCCGCCTTTCCTCTAAGGTGTACATATTAAGATCCTTAAGTCCGTCCTCATAAGCTTTATAATGAGGACCACTAACCATTTAAGTAGCCATCTTCTGTACTGACTCCATCCTGTTTATATCCTTTTGAAGGTGCGGTCTCCAGAATTCCACACAATACTCCAAATGAGATCGCACCAAAGACCTATACAGAGGCACTGTCACCTCCTTTTTTCTTCTACCATTCCTCTCCCTATGCATCCAAGCATCCTTCTAGCTTTTGCTGTCACCATTTCTACATGTTTAGCTACTTTAAGTTCATCAGACACAACCATGCTGAGGTCCCCATCTCCTTTAGTGGACAAAAGTACTTCACCCCCTATACTATATTGCTCCCTTGGATTGCTGCAGCCCAAATGCATGACCTTGCATTTTTTAGCATTAAATCCCAGCTGCCAAATTCTAGACCATTTTTCAAGCTTAGTTAGATCCCTCCTCATGTTATCTACACCTTCCTGGTTGTCTATTGCAGATTTTGGTATCATCCACAACGAGGCAAACCTTACTCGACTTGATTGCCTTTCTGTTCCTTAAGAAGAGGAGTGCTTTCCAGAGCTCTCCCAAAGGGTGATTTTTGCTGAGTTTGCTGCATAACTGTGAGTCTGTTTGTCTCCAAATAGCTGTGAGTCTGTTTGTCTCCACATATTTATCTATCTAATTGTCCTTAGTGATGGGTTCCCTTACCTACTCCATTACTGTAAAGTTTTAAACTTTCTCTTAGCCTACCTGAGGGACTATCCCTCCCCCCTGCTGAGTTATTGTTGTGGACCTCCATTTTCTGTGCTGCATGTGTTCTTGCTCAGATTGCCTTTCTGTTCCTTAAGAAGAGGAGTGCTTTCCAGAGCTCTCCCAAAAGGTGATTTTTGCTGAATTTGCTGCATAACTGTGAGTCTGTTTGTCTCCAAATAGCTGTGAGTCTTTTGCCTCTACATATTTATCTATCTAATTGTCCTTAGTGGTGGGTTCCCTTACCTACTCCATTGTGTGTGTCCACAGTTCAGGAACAGCCTACTGGCCAGAGACACTTAGGTTCCCACCCATCCTACCCCTCGCCCCACCCACCCCAGGGGCTACATTGCCTATATCAGTGTTTCCCAACCCAGTCCTATGGGGCACACCGGCCAGTCAGGTTTTCGGGATATCCCTAATGACTATGCATGAGATATATATGCATTAGAGATATCCTGCCAACCTGACTGGTTTGTGGCCCTCCAGGGCTGGATTTGGAGACCCCTGCCTAACACCTCTGTCATCTAATATTGTGAGTGGGCAAGGTGCAGATGTCCAAGACATCAAAAAGGAATATAGAATGTGTCACATTCCTCCTCACTTCTCACCACCACCAAAATATTGTCTATTAGACAACTTTTTGGTGGTGGTGAGAATCGAGGAGGAATGTGTCACATTCTATATACCCTTTCGATGTCTAGGACATCTGCACCTTGCCCACTCACAATCTTAAATGACAGAGGTGTAAGGCAGGGGTCTCCAAATCCAGCCCTGGAGGGCCACAAACCAGTCAGGTTGGCAGGATATCTCTAATGCATATATATCTCATGCATAGTCATTAAGGATATCCCGAAAACCTGACTGGCCGGTGTGCCCCATAGGACTGGGTTGGGAAACACTGGCCTATATAATGGTCACATATGTGCCATCTATCGTTCCTAACTTGGGTTAAAAGCTACATTTTATTTATTTATTTATATTCTCTTATATACCGCGCTATTCTGCATCAGTGTGGTTTACATTGAACAAACTGAAATTACATTGAACAGGGCATTATAACTTGGAGATACTATTTTACAGGGAACATGGGCTATAGAGGGTTAAGTGGCTTGCCCAAGACCACAAGGAGCACCTGTGAGACTAGAAACCCCAGTCCTTCCGGCCCAAGGTTGCTGTCCTCTAGTGGGATTTGAACCCCTGACCTTCCGGCCTGAAGTACCTTGCCCCAACCACTAGGCCACTCCTCCACTCAACATCATCTTCATCTTTTCTTCTTCTTCTTCTTCCTCTTCTGGGACTGCATAAACAACATGTTGTGTATTCAGTGCAATAACTGTGGTACTTTCATTCAAAGACTAATCATTTGGAGCCTAAGAACTTGTCCTATATGCCTAAAGTCAGCTGCCATGCATGAAGAACTGACTCTACTAAGGAAAGACCTAGCTGCCATGCATAAAGAAGTGTCTCTACTGAGGGAGGAACTGGCTGCAATGAAGCACACCTCTTCTAGGATACAAACTGAACAAAGTCCACCACCGCTCCCACAAAGAATCAAACGCCCCAGGAACACATGGATCACAGTGGGTTCTGGTAGATTGTGACCTGTAACACAGAGACATCCTATACATCAAGAGATATCCCTGCACAATGCCTTCTCTGCCTTGGCTAATGAGGATGCCCAATCCAAAGAAACTGAAGGGCCCTTAAATGAGTCAGACAATGCCAAATCCCCTGCTAAAGCACCAAATATGAAGAAAACCTCACCAAACAGAAAACTACTACTACTTGGAGATTCCATCATCAGAGGCACCAACTTGGGAACACAGTTCAAAGGAGAGAAGATAGTCATGTGCCTACCAGGCTCTTCAGCCAGCAGGAATACAAACCAAGTTGTTGAATTACTTAGCACAAAAAGTGAACACTCCAAACTTGATGTTATTAACCACTTAGGCACAAACGACCTGGCTAGAAACAGTTCCTCTACAGCCCACAAGGGCTTCCAATCTCTGGGAGAGAAACTCAAGCACGTTGTTAACACTGTTGCATTCTCAGAAGTTCAGAAGTTCTACCTGTTCTTGGTAAGGGGACAAAAAGGCTGCATCACATTAACAGTTTTAATACATGGCTCCAGACCTGGTGCAAACAAGAAGGATTCAGATTTATTGGCAACTGGGACAACAGATGGACCAACAAGAGACTATACTGTGCTGATGGACTACATCTCTCTGTCGCAGGGAAAATAATCCTAAGTGAAAAATTCAGGCAGTATGTGGATATGCTTTTAAACTAGAAAAAGGGGGTGACGGATGTGGAAGGTCAACATCTGCATGCCTCCCCCAGCAAAAGCAGAACAACATCAGAAACAGCCACACTTTTAAACCACACATCAAAAACATGTGGGAAGAAGTGGGCAGAACAAAATCAATGCAAAATACACACAAGCCAGGAAAATGCTGGAAAGCAATGAGCACAAATATTCGAAGCTTAGCCAACAAAATTCCAGACCTGGAAGCCCTAATGATGGAAACAGATTTGGACATTGTGGCCATTACAGAAACATGATTTATTTTTTAATTATTTATTTATGCGAAAAAATTTTAAAATTACAAAAGGAAAAAAGAAAATATAGCGACAACATTACTCATACATAGTACAACCTAATAAAAACAGATCATGTCGCTACACCTTAAACAAGCCCACATTAAGGAGATGAAACATTATATAAATCAATAAGAAAATCCACCCACTGATTCCTGGAAGAGAAACAACAAAACTCCTTTTAAACTAGTCAGGAAACACAAAAGACTATCACAAAACCATTTCTTATATCAAGCCTTGCTGCTCAAAAAGTCCAGCAATTGTTCGATGGCAAAAAAATATATCGTTTCCCCTGAAATACAACATGGCATTTACAGGGGAATTTCAAATAAAATAATGCCCCAGAGCCAAGACACACGGGTGTACCTCCAAAAAGGCCTTCCGTCGTGTCTGCGTGGCTCTGGAGACATCAGGAAACATTTGTATCGATTGACCACAGAACTTTTCAGCCTTTTTCTTAAAATAAGCATGTAAAACCTTCTCCTTATCCAATTCTGACAAAAAAGTGACTAATAACGTAGCCCAAGTAGGTATTGTCATAACGTGGAAGCTAGGGAAGAAATAGCTTTAGAAAGAAACCCTGTTTTACATGGAACTGAGAAGATGCAGAGAGCGCAGTTCCAGCGCAGCACAGCCAGAGGGCGTATGAGCAATTCCTCAGAGCCAGAAGCAACGTGCTCTGACACTGATTACATTAGTAGCAAGCAGTTTCACCTGAGATCAAGCCCAAAACGTTCAAACCAAAAATCCCTTTATAAAGGAAATCAGATGGTAGAAAGGAGGAGTAGCAGCAAGAGCCGGAGCAGCAGTAGGAGAGAGAGCAGAGGCAGCAGTAGGAGAGAGAGCAGCGGTAAGAGCGAGAGCAGCCTAACCAGGAACATAGCTAGAAGCACAGCAAGTATCACTGCAAGAGGCTCGGCAAGAGGCTCAGGACGGAGCACAGCCTGGAGCAGCAGTTTGGATAGCTGTGGGAAAAGGAACCTGGAACAGGACAGCTTCCACGTGCAGCCAACTCAAAGAGACAGAATCCAAAGGAGTTTCACTCAAAGGGATAGAGTCCAGAGAGGCCAAACATATTGGGACAGAGTCCATAGCAAAGCAAACAGAAGAAGCAGTCTGCCGGATAAAAGCAACTCTCCTAGCCCAAGTAAATTCATTGTATCAAACCAGCAAGCAACAAGGAAGGGAAGTTCCTGCTACAGAGATACCTTTGCTAAGAACCACAAAGGGTGGAAATCCATACCGGGTTTGCCTGATAGCCCTGAAAGCAGAGTACTGCATAGAACAGCTTGTCTGCCTGAGAAAGCACGTTACAAGGAGAGCTCTGGGTATGGCAGCTTAGAGAAGCCAAGGTATGCAAAATCCTTAATTCTAAGAGAAAGTTTTACTGATGAAAACCCTGTTCAAAGAGTTAAACTTTATAAGGGGAGAAGTAAAACTGACCTTTTAAAAGCATTTCCCCAAAGCTTAGTAAGAGATTTTTATGGGAAACAAAGGAATCCCTGTGAGGAGTTAACAGGGAGTGAAAATTATCATTCATCTGAGGAGGGCAGTGACCCTGAGTCAATGGACTTTGAATATGAAAACAGTATTCCCATTCCTCAGGAGGAGCCGATGGAATGTAATCTTTGTTCAGCAGCTAGCATGAATTCCCTGCAGAATTTATAGAGAGAGAAGAACTCTGCTGATGGTGAAGCTTGTAACCATTTTTCTGCTGATATATTAATTTGTTTTGATTTAAAAGAACCCTTCGCCCAGACTTACACTTAACTGTGAAACCTACAACAGTTGATTGTTTGAAATGTTGGTGGAACCTTTTTGTTAAAGAGAAGGACTGTATTTACTTTATTTGTGTCTTACTGGAACATAGTGTTGACCGGGGAAATAAAGCCTTGTTACTCTACACTTTGGCTTGAATCGTTCTTCATAAGGAGTTCTGTACTACAAGGACCAGAATCCTCTAGGCCCTTTGGGTCAATCACTCCTTAAAAATTAATTAAATGCGCCAGATGCCCTTACTACAACCAACCACTAAGGGCACCTGGTGACAGTATATCATCTTTGGATGACTCCAAAAAAACAGAGATATCCAAAGTAGAGGAAACAACCTTATCATAACACGTTCCCAGAGCACATCACCCACACTGTCACGAGTCAATTTACCCGAAGGCAAATAATAAATTTTAGACAAACCCATCTCTTCACCATTAGAAAACAGCAAAACCTCCTTCAAATATTTATAAAAAAGAATAGAGGGGGATAAGTAATGGGTCCTGGGAAAGTTTAACAACCGTAAGTTCCTAGTACGCAGTAAATTCTCTAAATTCTCGTCTTGCCTAAGCAGTAAAGAAATATCTTGAGAGAGCTTAAAAGGTAAATCTAACTGCTCAGATCTACGAGCTTCCAAAGCTACAGTAGCTGCTTCCAAAGACGCTAAGCGATTCTCATGATCCTTAAATTTAAACACAGTTTCTTTAGAAAAGTCAGAAACTTTTTGAAGAGAAGCAGTCAATGATGTCTCCATCCGAACCACAATTGTCCAGATATCCCGCAAGGTTATATCCGTAGGCGGAACCACATCTGAAGCAATCGGTACAAAGGTAATCACTGATGGAACCAGAGGTGGTAAACTGTCTGGCAAAGTATCGATCTTAAAAAAGAGTCTGGCAACAGACCTGAGCCGGCAGCCCCATTACTCGCCTTCCCAGGCAAGTTGGAGGTGACGGGTATCAAGGAGAATTCCTGACGGGGAGGAGTTAGACCCCCTACATTCTGAGAGCAATCAAGCAGGGGCGTACTCACTGTTGACACATCCGAAGAAACAGCAGATGATATAGAGTCCATTTTCAAGGATTTGCCCACACGAACATGAGCATCCATGGGCCCAACAACTTTAACCACCTTGGGCTGAACAGAGGACAAAATCTTCTTTTTCCACTTCCCCATAACAAGCAGCTCTCAGTGCACCATAGTGCACCGCCGTGCACCGAAGGGGCACCAAAGGGGCAAGACCTGCCCCTTTGGTCACGTCCCTTCGGGCACGCGCCCACAAGGGCGCGCCCGCGAACGCGTCCCGCGTTGGGGCAGCTGATCTTATAGCCCGCTGAATAGACACAGTCCAATCGGAGGGGTCCTCCGCAGGCACCAGGGACAATGAGAATAAAAGCAGGCAAATCACAGCAGGAAATGAAACACCTCGGTGTCCCGCGTTGGGGCAGCTGATCTTATAGCCCACTGAATAGACACAGTCCAATCGGAGGGGTCCTCCACAGGCACCAGGGACCAATGAGAATAAAAGCAGGTAAATCACAGCAGGAAATGAAACACCTCGGCGTCCTGCGTTGGGGCAGCTGATCTTATAGCCCTCTGAATAGACACAGTCCAATCAGAGGGGTTCTCCGCAGGCACCAGGGACCAATGAGAATAAAGGCAGGTAAATCACAGCAGGAAATGAAACACCTCCACAGAAACATGATTTAATGAATCACATGATTGGGATATAGCCATAGCTGGCTATAATCTATTCAGAAGAGACAGAGAAAATGGAAAAGGAGGAGGAGTAGCCTTGTATAGAAACATAGAAACATGATGACAGAAAAAGACCACATGGCCTATCTAGTCTGTCCTTCCATAACAACTACAACAGTCCCCTTTTTACCTTTAGAGATCCTCTGTGTTTGTCCCATGCTTTTTTGAATTCAGTTACTGTCCTCATCTCTACCACCTCCACTGGGAGACTATTCCATGGATCCACTATGTCAAAAGCAATATTAAAGCTACTGAAATGCAGGGGACATGGGGAAAAGAAGAAGCGCTCTGGATTGCGTTGGAAAGAGGAGATGGCACTATCATCCATATTGCTGTAGTCTACAGACCTCCGACTCAAATTGAAGAGAGAGACAACAAATTGATTATAGATATTGCCAAGATAGCAACAAAGGGGGAAGCGATCATATTGGGTGACTTTAATCTACCTGATGTGGATTGGATTACTCCTTCTGCACATCTGGAAAGAAGCAAAAAAATAGTGGATGCTCTCCAAGATGCATTATTTAAACAAATGGTGATGGAACCAAACAGGGAAAGCTCAACGCTGGATGTAGTGCTCACCAACGGTGATAGTGTGTCAAATGTCTGCATGAGTGCCCCTGTGAGCAACAGCGACCATCACATGGTGTGGTTTGAGATAAAAGCCATGGTACAGGCCAATCATAGCAAGCTCAAAGTCCTAAACTTCAAATACACTGACTTCAATAAAATGACAGAGTATTTAAAGGAGGAGATGACAGGGTGGAAGAAGATAAAGGAAGTGGAATTTCAATGGGCTAAACTAAAGGAGGCAATAAAAGGGGCAACAGATAAATATGTAAGAAAGGTAAATAAAAACAAGAGGAGAAGGAAACCTATTTGGTTTTCCAAAGAAGTGGCTGCTCAAATAAAGGCAAAAAACACAACTTTCGCAAAATTCAAAAGCTTGCAAACAGAAGAACACAGAAATGAATACAGAATCCAACTCAAAGAGTCTAAAAGAGTAATAAGGATAGCAAAATCAAAGGCAGAGGAAAAGGTGGCTAAAGATGTTAAGGGTGGCAACAAAACTTTCTTCAGGTATATTTGGGAAAGGAAAAAGATCAGAGTTGGAATTGCAGGACTCAGAAGTGCTGGGAAAGGACTCATGGAAAGTGACACTGAAAAAGCAAAATTGATAAACAAATACTTCTGCTCCGTTTTTACTAAAGAAGATCCTGGAGATGGACCAGCTGTGACTCCCAAATATAAAATTGGGAATGAAGTAGATACCACACCATTCACAGAAGACGAGGTGTTAGAACAACTTGCTAAACTGAAAGTGGACAAAACCATGGGACCGGATGGGATACATCCCAGGATATTGAAAGAGCTCAGAGAGGTTCTTGCAGGACCGTTAAAGGATGTCTTCAACAGATCCTTGGAAACAGGAGAAATTCCTCAGGACTGGAGAATGGCGGATGCCGTACCTCTACACAAAAGTGGTGACAGGGAAGAAGTGTCAAACTACAGGCCTGTGAGCCTTACCTCAGTGGCGGGAAAAGTAATGGAGGCGCTCCTGAAAGAGCGAATAGTGAACTTTCTCAAAACCAACAGGATGCAAGATCCGAGGCAACATGGTTTTACCGAAGGACGGTCTTGCCAAACAAATCTGATTGAATTCTTTGACTGGGTGACCAGGGAACTAGATCAGGGGCATGCGATGGATGTCATCTACATGGATTTCAGCAAAGCCTTTGATACTGTTCCTCATAGGAGGCTTGTCAACAAACTCAGTAGCTTGGGGATGGGTCTCAAGATGGTAAACTGGATTAGAAATTGGTTGACTGACAGACGACAGAAGGTGATTGTACATGGAGCTCATTCGGATGAGAGGAAGGATATTAGCGGGGCCCGGCACTGTTCAATGTATTTGTGAGTGATATTGCTGAAGGACTGAATGGAAAAGTCTGTCTTTTTGCAGACGACACAAAAATTTGCAACAGAGTGGACTCCCCCAAGG
This sequence comes from Ichthyophis bannanicus, assembly GCA_033557465.1. NCBI lineage: Eukaryota > Metazoa > Chordata > Amphibia > Gymnophiona > Ichthyophiidae > Ichthyophis > Ichthyophis bannanicus. Next base: position 6,316,774 of record CM066048.1, read on the forward strand.
GAGCAGTTAACATGAGGAAAGATCTACAAAAGCTGGAAGACTGGTCTAATGCTTGGCAACTACGATTTAATGCGAAAAAGTACAGTGTCATGCACTTGGGTAGCAGAAATACGTGATAGAGGGCGAGAGGTTGGTATGCACGGTTCAGGAGAAAGACCTCGGTGTGATTATCTCTGATGATCTCAAGGTGGCAAAACAGTGCGACAAGGCGGTGGCAAAAGCCAGGAGGATGTTGGACTGCATACAAAGAGGAATTACCAGCAGAAAGGAAGAGGTATTTATGCCACTATACAAGTCACTGATGAGGCCTCACTTGGAATACTGTGTTCAGTTTTGGAGACCATATCTTGGAAAAGATGTAAAAAGACTGGAAACTGTTCAGAGGAAAGCGACCAAAATGATTTGGAGCCTGCGTCAGAAGTCTTATGAGAAGAGACTTGAAGACTTAAATATGTAGACTTTGGAGGAGAGGAGGGACAGGGGAGATATGATTCAGACCTTTAAATTCTTAAAGAGAAATGATGAACAAACAAACCTCTTCCAAAGACAGGGAAGCTGTAAAACTAGAGGGCATAACATGAAGCTGCAAGGTGGTAAATTGAAAGGCAATGTCAGGAAATATTTTTTCACTGAAAGGGTAGTGGATGCTTGGAATGCCCTCCCGATGGAAGTGGTGGGGGCAAACACGGTGACGGAATTAAAAAAGGCATGGGATAAACACAGAGGATCCCTTTACAGCAATAGGATAAAAACAAAATAAACAGTACCATCTAACTTCTGAACCATATAACATCTCAACAAATAGGGGTGTCCTACATGGAGTGGTGGGTTTACCCCTAAACAAAGACATGGGGAGGGGTGGCCTGCACAGAGCGACAGGTGCACCTACTCTTGCCATCTTGCTGGGCAGACTAGATGGACCATGCTGGTCTTTATCTGCCATCATTTACTATGTTACTATGACAGCCCTTCCTGGGTGTCTATTGCAGATTTTGGTATCATCCGCAAATAGGCAAACCTTACTTGACAGCCCTTCCGCTGTATCACGGAGAGAGTGAATTAATTCTTTGCTTCGGTCTTTACTGAGGAAGATGTAGGGAGGTCACCCATAACTGAAGTGGTATTTAAAGGCGATACTGCAGATGAATTGAAAGAAATATCGTTACACCGTGAAGATGTATGAGGGGTGTCCGATATTAACGGAACAGGTGGCAATCATATCGGCTCCGCATGCGCGATAGTGCTGTCATATGCAGGACTACTTGTACTCGTAGTAGGAGAGTCTGTAGCGTTGTTTTGCTAAACACTCAAATTACGAGTAGTTTTCGAGAAGAAAACAAACATGGTGTGTGTAATCACAGAGTATTCGAAGTTTGAGGTGCGTGGAGTTATCAGATTTTTGCAAGCCAAAGGAGTTAATCAGAGCGAAATTCATCGCAGATTAGAGGGCGTGTATGGTCCGAATGTTTTAAGCCTAAAAGAAGTCAACGTTTGGTGTAACAAGTTTAAAGATGGCCTAACGGAGTTGAATGATGATCCGGAAAAGAAAAGAGGCAGACCAAGGATTATCTCCTCTTGCTGTGCAATACGCTGCTCAGCGGTCTGTAAGTACTGCCTACATTCAGAAAACGTTTGTGCCATCATGTCTAATTTGTTGTTGAGTTCATCTAATCGAGATATGTAAGAAACAGTCCCTGCTCATAAGAGCTTACAGTCTACTCAAGCTAAACAACACGACAGCTGGGGACTAGGTTATGTCCAGGAGAATGGTAAGGAAACATATAGTTGAAGAAAAGAAGACTAAGGGGATCAGGATCCAAAAGAAGCCTCAAAGTGGTGAGTTTTTAGCCCCGATTTCAAAAGAGCCAGAGATGCAGCATGACATACGTTCCAGGCACAAGGAGCAACAAGTTAGAAAGACTGAAGTCTGGAGTTGGTAGTGGAAGTGAACGGCACAGATTGAAGCGATCTTCCAGAAGAGCAGAGTTCCAGAGGAGGGATGTAGGAAGAGATAAGAGGTAGTGAGGAGCATCAGAGTGAATGCACTTACAGGTCAGTAGTAGAAGTCTGAACTGGATACAGCAATGGATAGGGAGCCAATGAAGCAACTTGAGAAGAGGAGCTATATGAGCATATCGAGGATGATGGAAGATTAGCTGTGCAGCTGAGTTTTGAACAGATTAAAGGGGAAAGAGATGATTCAGAGGGAGACCAGCAAGAAGGAGGGGAATGTAGATTTAGGGGGAAAGATAAGAAGCTCAGTTTTGTTCATGTTCAATTTCAAATGGTGATGAGACTTTCAGGCAGCAATGTCAGATAGTCAGGCAGAGATATGGGCCTGGATTCCCGGAGAGATTTCAGGTGTACAGAGGTAGATCCGAGAATCATCAGCGTAAAGAAGCTTAGGAACGAGTTGGCTGGGCTATCAGATGATAGGGGTGCACATTTGTTTGAAATTACATGGGAAATATCAACAACATTTCTTATTTTGTTTTGCATAGTTTTGAATGGAACGGTAAGGAAACACATAGTTGGAGAGGCTGCTTTTGGATCCTGACCTTTATGGTCTCCTGCTCTCCAACTATGTGTTTCCTTTCCATTCTCCTAGACTAGACTGTAAGATTTTATGTGTAGGGACCATCTCTTACATGTTTCTGTACAGCGCTACATATGCCATGTAGCACTATACAAATGGTCAGTAATAGCAGTACATAAGAACATAAGATATGCCATACTGTGTCAGACCAAGGTCCATCAAGCCCAGTATCCTGTTTCAAACAGTGGCCAATCTAGGCAATCCGTACCTAGCAGTATCCCCAAGAGACACAGGTTCAACAATGCTTGTATTGGGTCAAGCATTGATATCCTGGGTCCCTGTTTAATAATGGTTTATGGACCTTTCCTCCAGGAACTTGTCCAAACCTTTTTTAAACCCAGCTACACTAACAGCTCTTACTACATCCTCCGGTAACAAATTCCAGAGTTTGATTACATGTTGAGTGAAAAAATATTTTCTTTTATTAGTCTTAAATAGTTTACCCTTGTAAACGGGGGCGCTAGTCGTGAATAGTCTTAGCAAAGGCAAAAAATTATTATGACTTGCAAAGGATTGTGGGGGATGTAGTTCATTCATACCAGAATCAGCCATTCACAAAATAATGAGTTGTGATGCTCGAGTGTAAGCAAAGAAAAACAGATTTTATTCATGGGGTTTATTCTCCCACACAGATTTACTTGGTAACACAAAAGGACACTTGCTTCAAGTATTGTACTCAGGAAAAACAAAGCATGTTATAAGGTAACTGAACTTCTTAAGCAATAAGTCAATAAAGACCTTGATGGGAAACAGAAAAGGTATTTTTGATGGCTCCTGCTAATGACCTTCTTAGCAGTGCTTTCACATACACACAAAAAAAAGTGACGTTTCCTTCCAGAGCTCACGTGCACTTGTGCCTGGCTCAATTACCAATAATTATGCAAACCTTTGCTTCAAATAGATGAGGAATACAATTAACTAGTATTCCTCTTCTATTTGAAGCAAACGTTTGCATAAATAAGATTTTCCCCATTTGAGATTTATTACTGGGTGCTTCACTGCATACCCCCTGAAGAAGGCATTTGCCGAAACGCGTTGGGGTTTCATTTAATTAATTAATAAAAAGTTCCTGTGACCATCCAATGTCTCTTGCTCCTTGTGTCGTCAGGCGGTCAATAGTACACCCCCACTACCATCACCTTCCCCTTCATACATGGAATTTCAATCCATAGAGATTCTACAGCAAATTTTGTTTCATGCAAAACTTTAATCCTTTTTGACTCAATGCCCTCTCTAACATAGAGCGCAACCCCTCCAAAAATTTGATCAGTTCTATCATTACGATATAGTTTGTATCCAGGTATCACAGTGTCCCACTGGTTATCCTCCTTCCACCATGTCTCTGAGATTGCAGTCATATCTAACCTCTCATTTAGTGCTATATATTCTAACTCTCCCATCTTATTGTTTAGACTTCTAGCATTTGCATACAAGCATTTTAGAGACTGTAGTTTATTAATATTAATCTGGCTATTGGTAAGCATGGGTAATTTGGAATCTTTACGTTCTGTCTGCAACATACTCAAGGACATTTGGACTACTTTACTCTTTTTTGGAACCTCACTGCTTTTGGTAGTATCCTTCAAGGATACCTTCTTCTGAACCATGTGCTCTTGGGCGACTGTCGGCTTTCCCCTATTTTCTAGTTTAAAAGCTTCTCTATCTCCTTTTTAAAGGTTAATGCCAGCAGTCTGGTTCCATCCTGGTTAAGGTGAAGTCCATCCCTTTGGAAGAGCCCCTCCTTTCCTCAGAATGTTCCGCACTTCCTAACAAATCCAAAACCCTCATCCTTGTACCATTGTCTCATCCACGCATTGAGACTCTGGAGCTCTTCCTGCCTTTTGGGTCCTGTGCGTGGAATGGGAAGCATTTCGGAGAACGCTACCCTGGAAGTTCTGGATTTCAACTTCCTACCTAAAAGCTTAAATTTAGCCTCCAGAACCTCCCTACCACATTTTCCTATGTCATTGGTACCGACATGTACCAAGACAGCAGACTCCTCCCCAGCACTATCTAAGATCTTATCTAGGCGGTGTGTGAGGTCCGCTACCTTCGCACCAGGCAGGCATGTTACCAGGTGATCCTCACGTCCACCAGCCACCCAGCTATCTACATGCCTAATGATCGAATCACCAACTATAACAGCTGTCCTAACCCTTCCCTCATGGGCACATGGCCCTGGAGAAATGTCCTCAGTGCGAGAGGGTTTTACATCACCTGGAGGACAGGTCCTAGTTACAGGATCACATCCTGCCACAACAGGGTGATGCTCTCCTGTCACGTGACCTCTCTCCTCCATGGCAACAGGGATGCTGCCAGACTGGAGGTGGGACTTCAGGACTATATCCCTGTAGGTCTCATCCATATACTTCTCTGTCTTTCTTATGTCTTCCAGGTCTGTTACTCTAGTCTCTAGAGAAATGACTTGTTCCCTGAGAGCAAAGAGCTCCTTGCACTTAGTGCATACGTAAGACCTCTCACCAACTGGGAGAAAATCATACATGTGACACTCAATGCAAAAGACTGGAAAGCCCCCATCTCGCTGCTGGACTGTTGTCTGCATCTTAGTTTAAAGCTTGTGTTTAGGTCTTTAAATTCTGTACTTACTAAGGGTTGGTGTAGATGCTTATACTAATAAAAGTGTATCTAATACCTCTAATATACCTTGTTTACCTGAAGCTTAATTAATCTCAGGTCCTCAATGTATGACTGATTTGGATAAAGAGCTGCACCTGAGAGCAGCCCCTTTCCTCTAAGACGTGTAAGTACCTATAAAGCTATAATTACCCCAGGGACGGGTGGGTGTGGGGAGGGAGGGAGGGAGGGAAATAAGACCTATTAAAAGAAGATTGTTACAAGGTACCCTGTCCTGTACCCTTAGCAGGGGGAGAGGGGGTTAGTCCCTCAGGTAGGCTAGAGAAGGAAAAAAAGTTTAAAACGCAGCACGTTCCTGGGACAGAGCAGGGAGAGCTGTTTAATTTAAAGTAACAGTTAACCTGGCTACCACACAAAGGCCAGTTAGTAATAGTAGTGATAATCCATAAAGGACACTGAAGAATTCAAAACTTACTTTCCCCTCCAGTTTTGTTACAGGTTGACCTTAAATCAATAATCTTGGGGTTAGAAGGCAGGCATATTGCAGAAGAGCTATCACGTCTCCATGGGGACTGGTTCTAGCTAATCTGCCCTTAACTCTGCTGATGATCTTCCTTCCTGCTTTGTGATTGACCTGAAGTTTGTCTGATATGGAGTTTTATGGAAAATACTAACTGGGTGTTTTGCCTCGTGACTCTGTTGGTTCCTGCTGTAGAGATGTACTCCAAAGATTTTTCTTTTGGCATATTGTTGTGCCAGACAATCTGTGAAAGCATGTCTAAGGGGTATCTTTACAAAACTGTGGTAAGGGAGCATATGTGCTGTTAAAGTAGGCTATCGGCACACTTTCTCCCTTAACGCCAAAAAAATGCTGCTTTAAGGTGTGGTAAAGGCACTGGCAACTTTAAGGATGCAGGGGGCAGAGAGTGGGTGTGACTGGGGTGGGGAGTGGGTGGTTACAGTGTGTGCTCCCATACCGCTGATTGCACAGTGGCCTGAAAAGACCTTTAATGCTGGGAACCTGCTCACTGATTGAAATCTTGCGGAAAAGGTATTTATAGACAAGAGGAGACTATTTAAGCATCAGCAATGTGATGTATTGACAAGGGAGCCCAAAATAGTGATAGTAATGCTCCTTAGCAGCAACAGCATGGTGCTCATGTAGGAAAGGGTACCATGCTGATAGTGCATATGGGGCACAGAGGTGGCACGTTGATCATGCAATGGGGGGGTGCTGGTGGACTTGGTGGACTAGGAAGCTGCCCGGGTGGCACAGAGGGGCATAAGAATATACTGTGTCAGACCAAGGTCCTTAAAGCCGACTTTCCTCTTTCCAGTACACCCATGGGCAAAGAGGCCTGTATTTGGCCAAGCAGCCAATCCTCATTGTCCCCCGAATAAATGTATAATGGCCTTTCCTCCAGGACTAATCAAACCTTCCCAAAGCCCAGCTATATGAGAAGCTGTCACGACATACACTTCCATTGTGTGCCAGTGTTTGCCAATGCATCGAATGACAAACTATATGCCCTAATGTGTCTGAAATGCATTACACTGTAGCGACAGTGCCTGTCCCCTAGTCCCCCATATTGTGATGGCGCTAACAACTGTGAACCATTCCACCCCATTTAGTACTGTAGAGACCCCTATCATATCTGCCCCAACCATCTCACCAACAGGTTGAGGCCTAACCTTTGTAATCTCCTCACATAGGAGACTCATTCCATCCACAGCACCATCTGCGATGTCCGTCATGATCACACAGTGACAGTGGTGGAACACAGACATACTTCTGGTGTGCAATGGTGATGTGCCACATCGGGTGGTCCAAGGGACATGGCACCCTTGGCAGAGATGCCAGAAGACCCCTTCTTGGTGCCACTGAACCCAGCTGTGGAGGAAGAGGCCGATAATGCCTGCAGCTGTAGCCCTCCAAGTAGCTGGAAAATGCAGGTGCCTGGGGAAATACTACAGCAGTGGCTGCCATCCTTCCCCTGAGATGTTTTGGTAGCAGGCGGTGATGAGGCCCCTGCATGGGCAGCTGGTGGTGGGGCTGTATGGCTCCTGCTCCCCCACCCAACCCTTGTGCCCAAAGTGCCCACCAAACCCGTATATTTAGCATGCTGGGACTACAACCACCACCACTTACAGTGAATGGACATGTCTGCATGGTGGGGTGCTGGTGGTGGCGTGGGAAGTGGCACCAGCCTGCAGCAGACAGAAGCCTTGTCTTGGTTGTGCCACCATGTGCATTGCAGCATGTGCCAAAAGCCAGCTGAAGGGAAGCATGTCAGCAACATGAGCTGTTAGCCCCATAAGGCAGCAATGTGATGCAACACACACAGTTGGTGTTTATATTCCTGGCATGTTGTCTAATGAGGGGATGGGGAATCAAAAGCGGTGGTGGCATTAAGAGATAAAACAGGTACATTATGTAAGGGTGCTGAAGGCATAGCGTGTCTGTTCTGCACCTTTTATAAGGCTTTTTACACTGGGGAGGAAGTTTCACCCACTCGAATAGCAACCTATTTACAGGACATCTCTTTGCTGCGGCTTACTGAGCAACAGTCTGTGGAGCTAGGAGCGCCCATTACAGCAGAGGAGGTGCAGAGGGGCATTCAGAAATCATAGTGTTGTAAGGCACCAGACCAGATGGAGTCAGAGCTAAATTATTTAAGAAGTAGCAGGATGTGGTGACGGCACCCTTAGTAGAACTGTTTCAGGATCGGGCGCAGAATGGGCAGATTTGATGGAGTGAAAACAAAGCACATATTAAATTATTTCCCAAGCTTGGGAAAGATACCCAACAAGCTACATCATACCGACCGATTTCTTTAATTAATTTTAGCAAGATCCTAGCTGATTGTTTGGCACACGTGCTGTCACTCATGGTGCAAGAGTCGCAAGTGGGCTTTGTGCAGTATTGTCATGCTTGGTATAATGTGTGGATACACTAGCACAAGATCCCGTTGCTATTAATAAGCTTCAATGCCAAAAGGGCTTTTGATCGGGTCGAGTGGAATTACCTATTCCAATTACTACCGAAGTATGAGCTAGGAGAGGATTTTATATGCATACTACAGGTTCTGTATACATTTCCCACAGCAGCAGTTGTGGTAAATGGGCAGTCATCAGAGGCCTTTCCCCTGGGTCAGGGGATGCACTAGGGTTGCCCCCTCTCCCCCCTGCTTTATCTTCTCTCACTAGATTCCTTGGTTTGTAAAGTGGTGACATGTATAACAGACTCAGGCATGCAGATAGGCAGACAAGAATTCAAGATTTCAGCATTTGCAGATGATCTGCTGATGCACCTGACGTCTCCCAGGCTCTTGCTGCCATGTGCACTAGCAGAGCTCGAGCTCTTTGGCAGCACAGCAGGTCTTTGTATAAACTATGAAAAGTCAGAGGCGCTGGATGTGTTGGGGGGATTATGGAGATCTTGGAGTGCTTCTTTCCCTCTGTTCTGGACCAATGTAGCATTTACTTATTTGGGCATCCAATTGCCTGGGAACCCAGGCCTTCTATACAAGCTTAGCATTTCCAAAATTCTGCAACAAATTCAGATGCTTATGAGGGACTGGGCCCTGCTACCTCTGTCCCTATTTGGGTGGGTAACGACCTTTCAAATGGTGTTGTTCCCTAAAATGTTATACATGTTGCAGACTCTTCCCTGCCACTTACTCTGGAGAGATGTTTTGAAGATGGGCCAGGCATGTTCCTGTGGCAAAGCCAGAGAGCACATATCCCCTTACAGTAGCTTAAAGGCCCCTGGAGACATGGAGGGTCAGCACTTCCCGACATTGGGTGGTATGCACAGGCCTGTCAAGGTATATCGACAACTGTTTGGGAGAGAAGGATACTTTTACTCCATGAGCATTCAAGCAGGCTTTTGTTGCACTGTACTCCCTGTTAGCAGTACTGCATATGGTAGCAGCCAATGTACCGCAGCATTTGATGAAAAGTTTGCTGATTCAACCATTGCGGGGCATGTGGCAGTACCTGTGCTTGCATTGGTAATGAGCAGTTTCTCCCCAAGACAGAAACTCAGATATTTTGGGATTGGGCAGCACTTGGGATGCAGTACCTTGAACATATAGTAGACAAGACAGGCAAGCGTCAGTCCTTCCATGACCTGCAGCAGACATTTGGTATACGACCTCAGTCTCTCTTTGCTTACTAGCAGCTGAAACACTACATAGGGTCGCTGCCAAGGGAAGGGCTGGCGGCGACGTCGGCTGCCAAAATCCTGGAATTCTTTGAGCTGGGAGAACCGGAGGGTATGTCTATCTCACGTTATATGGGTAAGCTGGCAAACAGGCAGGCTCCCACAGATTACACATGGGTGGAACAAAAATGGGTGGAGGAACTAGGGACCTCTGTGGCCCCCGGCACAGTGGCGGGAATGACTCATCTAATCCTACAATTGACTCACTTGTTGAAATTAAGGGAAGTGCAATACCGGGCAATAAACTGGGCTCACTTCTCCTCCAGACACGCAATGCAGAGTGGTATGACACCAGACAGCAGTTGTCTGGTGTTCCAAATCATTGATGGTACTCAGCCATATGTGGTGGTCATGCAAGAAGATTCAGGCTTATATCAGCAGGATAACTGGACAGGAGATGAAATGGACCAGTTATCTAATTATATCAGTTGCCGCAGACCCGTCATAAAGATGGACACGACTGCTGGTGAGTAAGGCCTGCGTCTGGGGCAAATAACCCATCCTCCATCATTGGGAGGACCCCATGGCACCCACATTTTGGGAATGGAGGAACTACTTTCATCAGCTGATGCTCCTGGAGTGACAGGACACTAAGGGGAATAAACAGGAAGCATTTCTTGCATTATGGGGGCAATATATCGATACTCTGACATCACACCTGCATAACAAATTACTAACTATGAAAGGTCCTGGATGTGGAGTGCTCAGACCGCTAGCCCTGGGGACCATCAGGAGAGTACACCATTGTAAGCTAATAAACAAAATGACTGTGAAGCATTATAGGTTATGTCGGGAGGAAAGGAAAGGGTGGGGGGAGGTGAAGGGAGGGGGATGGGAAGGTGAAGGTGAATGGGCAAGTATGTCACATATAAATAATCATAATTTAAAAAACTGGTTGTTATATGTACTGAGCCCGGTGGGGTGTAAGTGTAGCCACCATACCTGGGTAGCATTGTACTATTACTGGTTCAATAAACAATATTCATTAAAAATAAATAGCTCCTTCTCTAGTCGGTTCTCAAACTAGCTGCTCTATGAAACAGTCAACTTCACTTTCCTATTTTTATCCAGTAATTGAAATCACCCAATTTTGCCGATTTTGCTAGCTTCCCTGATGAAGTAGTGTGATAGCCGTTAGTCCATGTTAATGGCAGTTAAATAAAATAAGAAACAAAAAGGAAAATAAGGTGACACATTTTTATTGGACTGAATACGTTTAGACTAGTTAAAACCTGAGCTAATCTAAAAATGTATTAAGTTACTCCTATAAAAAGGTATCATCTTATTTTCCTTTTTGTTTCTATTTTTATTTAACTACTAATTTCTGAAAACATTTTATCATCTGTCTGCTCAGTCTGTTCAGGAGGATGGTAGTACATCCCTACCACTATTTTCTTCCCCTTCACACATGGAATTCCTATCCATAAGGATTCAGTGGCACAGCTTATGTCCTGCAGAGCTCAATTCTCCCTTTAATATAGAGTCATCCCTCCCCAGTTTGATCCATCCCATTATTGTGATATAATTTGTATCACAGTGTCCCATCGGTTGTCTTCTTTACACCATAAGATCGGAGAATTAGAATATATGAAGAGATAGATATAATAGACTGTTATGTCTATTATATCTTTCTCTTATTCACTGTTATACAATATATTATAATTCTCCTATCTTGGTTTTTAGGCTTCAGTCATTTGCATAGAGACACTTCAAGGTATGTTTGCTTGAATTTACCTTTCTCCGTGGACATGCAGGAATGAAGTTCTCATATATGGGTGACGTTATCCAATGGAGCGTGCACTAGAACACTACTAGTTGCTAGTTGAAGATTTTTGGGAGCTTCCTCTATGCATATGCACCATCTTCCTTTCTGATACCGTGGCACCATCTAAGTTTAGCCTACGTTCTTTCTCAGAGCCCTTCAGATGCATCAGCATGTTCTCTCACATGGATCCTCCGTTTGGTACTTTTTTTTCCAACATTTTTTCCTGTGTGCCATTGTTCACTTTCAAAAATTACAACCATTAATCATTTAGTTAGTTTATTCATTTTTCTTGGTCGTTCTTTTCCATGGCACCTCTGTCCCCTTATGCACCGGTGCCCCATCCATGCCTCCTTCTTATTCAAAACCGAGTCATTTGACTACATTCTGGTTGTTTTTCTGACTGATATGTCTGAGAAACTGGCCCCTGGGTTTAAGAAGTGTTCCCGGTGCTCAAGAACCATATCCACCACAGATACCCATAACTGGTGCCTTCAATGCCTGGGACCCGATCACCAGCCCTCTTCTTGTATTTTGTGTTTGAAGTTGACAAAGAGAGATCTTGAAGGTTGAGAGAAGCAATGCAAATAACTTTTTGGCACTCACAAGTTTGATTCATCAATATAGGTATTGACAGCACTGGTCTCAATGGCATCAAAGGCTGCCTTGGATGCTGGTGGTGCAACAACATCAAGGAGTTCTCGAACACATTTTGGAGCCAAGCATCCGTAGTGCCCCAGAGCATTGGCCATCGATGGGGGTCTGACCTTTTCAATGCTTCTTTAGAATTGGGAGCGGTCTCAGAGGACTGGGTAAATGTGGTACCTTTACCCAAAAGAAGAGGTAAGGATGAGGTTGAGAACTACAGGACAGTTAGTCTGACCTCTGTGATGAGTATATTAATGGAAATGCTGCAAAAACGGAGGATAGTGAGATTTCTGAAGTCCAGTGGATTGTAGGATCCGAGGTAGGTCTTGTCATACAAATCTGATTGATTTCTTTGACTGGGTGACCAGGGAGTTGGACCGAGGAAGAACCCTAGATGTGGTGTACTTAGATTTCATTAAAGCCTTTGACAACATTCCACACAGGTAACTTCTAAATAAATTGAGCACCCTAGGGATGGACAATAAAATGACTGATTGGGTTAGAAATTGGTTGAGTGGGAGGTAACATAGGGTACAGGTAAATAGAGCTCACTATGAGGAGAAGGATGCTACCAGTGGTGTGCCACAAGGATCTGTCCTTTGTTTGATCCTTTTTAACATTTTTGTTAGTGATATTGCAGAACAGCTGTCAGGTAAGGTTTGCCTCTTTGCGGATGATACCAAAATCTGCAATAGAGTTGACACACAGGAAGGAGTAGATAACATGAGGAGGGATCTAGTTAAGCTTGAAGAATGGTCGAGGATTTGGCAGCTGAGATATAGAAACATAGAAACATGACAGCAGAAAAAAGACCACATGGCTTATCTAGTCTGCCTTTTCATATCACCCATTTCAAGATTCCCCTTTTTTCCTTTAGAGAGCCTCTGTGCTTGTCCCATGTTTTTTGAATTTAGATTGTGTCCTCATCTCTACCACCTCCACTGGGAGATTATTCCACGCATCTAGCACTCTTTCCATAAAGAAATATTTCTCCTGAGTCCATCCCCTTTCACCCTCATTCTATGTTCCATCGTAGCAGAACTTGCTTTCAATCAAAAGAGACTTTCCTCCTGTGCATTTATGACACAGAGCTATTTAAATATCTCTATCATGGAGAAATTTCACTTACTGTTAATTTCCTTTCCTGGAATACTGCTAGACCAGTCGAGACAAGTGGGTTATGTTCCCCTGCCAGCAGATGTTGGAGACAGAGAAAAAAACTCCAGAGCTGTGATTGGCTGGGCTCTGAGTAGTATAGGAGTGTCCCTAGGGGATCCAGTCAGTATACCATTGACAAGCATAAAAGTTAAGAGAACACTGACTAATCAACTCAACTATGTACATTTAAGAACTTATTTAATTAAACTCTTCAACTCGAATCTTGAATGGAGGAGGAGGATCAATCATCATTCCCTGGAGAAGAAATCTGAATCCACTGTTGTGGACTATCTCCGGGATATAGAAGTGGCTGTGTCTGAAGTAAGAAAAAACGTCGGCTCCTCTAGTCGTGCTACTGACATTGGGGTGGGTTCTGGACTGGTCTAGCAGTATTCCAGGAAAGGAAATTAACGGTAAGTGAAATTTCTCCTTCCAGTTCCTACTGCTAGGCCAGTCCATACAAGCGGGAAGTACCCAAGCTAAGGAATCCCAGGTTGGGCAGAGAGAGCCGCTGACAGCACACCAGCTCCAAACTGACTGTCCTCACGTGCTTGAACGTTCAGGCAATAATGCTGGACAGAAGTAGATAAGGAGGACCACGTTGCCGCTAGACAAATATCAAGAGGGACTACGTGTGACCGTTAGGCTCAAAACATGGCTTGAGCCCGAATGGAATGCGCGCGAAGACCGGCAGGCACAGACTTGCCTTGCAGGATATAAGTTGATTCTATGGTACGGTGTAGCCACTTGGCGATAGTCGACTTGGAGGCTGCCATACCTCGGCACGGTCCCGCAAAAAGAAGGAAGAGGTGGTGGGTCTTACGAAAAGAATTGGTGACTTTGAGATAGCGAAGGAGAACCCTTCTGAGATTGAGCGCTCGGACATTCTTGTGACAACCAGAACATTGCTCCTTTGAGAAGGCAGGCAACAACAGAGGCTGATTGAAATGTAAGAGAGTAATCACCTTCGGCAAGAATGAGGGTACCGTGCGAAAAGATACTTCCTCTGTGGAGAATGACAAATAGGGATCTCTGCACGAAAGGGCCTGCAGTTCCGAAATCCTTCGAGCCGAGGTTATTTCCACTAAGAAATGTAATCAATTTAACGGTTCATTCTATTAATTTCCCCTTATTAGGAAAGAACTCAGACCAAAGGCACTTGTCTGCAAAGAAACCAGCTTTCTTTTATTAAATTAAGCACAAACAGGGCTTACATGCACACAAGCGTCTCTCTAGGGATTCTGAGTGCAGGCAACGTTCTCTACCCCCACAACGGTGAGAGAGAGAAGGCCACCCCTGAACCATGCCAGCTGCACACTTTTATACCCTCTCGCTCTCAAATGTTTACTTTTTCTCCTACTTGCATTCCTTCATTCCCTGTGACAAACCAGATTAGCAGGTTCTTAGTTTTAGCTTACCACACCCTGCCATTTCCTTATCTACAGCCTCCGGCACGGTTGGTAATCTTCAGGGCTTTTGAGTACATGTTATCCAGCTGGTCCATGCTTGCTTGCTCTGTCTTGCAAGACTCTATACCCTGCTCACTCCTGTACAGAGTGTAGTTCCATCCTGCTTTTACCATGCCGGTTTTAATGTACTCAGTTTATTCAGTTCTTGCCTTTGTTAGCCCATATGTCTTTTTATCATGTGCCCTCATCCAGGTATAACACTAAAGCTGGTCAGGAATAAGCTAGGGTACTGTAAGGTATTCATGCCAATCATGCAAATCAAGCAGAACAATTCAGCCAAATTTCCCTACACCGCCTTAAGAGTCAAATCTGCCAATGAAACTTCCCTTAGAGGTTCAAAGGGCTGACATCAATGCCCTGAGTACCAGCACAAGGTCCCAAGAAGGGACGACCGGACAGACCGGAGGGCGAAGGAGCTTGACTCCGTTGAGAAATTGCGACACATCGGAGTGGGATGCAAGGGATCGACTGCAAATTGGTCCCCTAAAACACATCAAGGCTGAAATCTGTACCCTTAGAGTGCCAAGAGCCAAACCTTTGTCAAGGCCATCCTGAAGAAAGGCAAGAAGTCTGGAAATTCTGTATTCCAAGGAGAAAGATGTTGTTGTTTACACCAGGACTCAAACACTTGCCACACACTAGCATACGCTACCGATGTAGAAGACCGTCGGGCGTTGAGGAGAGTTGATACCACTTTGGAAGAGTAACCCTTACGGGCTAACTGACGGCATTCAAGAGCCAAGCCGTAAGCAAGTAGGGAGCCGGATATTCCATAAAGATAGGTCCTTGCTTGAGGAGCCAAAAGGGAGCTTCTAACCCCAGAGGAGGCATCCGGGATAGCCTTATGAGATCGGCATACCAGGGTCTTCGGAGCCAGTCTGGGGCCACTAAGATCACTGGGCCCTGGTGTTCCCTGATCCATTGTAGAACTCTCCCAATCATTGCCCAAGGCGGGAACACATAGAGTAACTTGTGTTTCGGCTATGGTTGTGCCAAGGCATCTATGCCGTGAGAGCTATGTTCCCTCCAGCAACTGAAAAACATCGGTAACTTGGCATTTGTTGCTGACACTATGAGATCAACTTTCGGTCATCCCCACCTTTTAACTATTGACTGAAAGACTTGTGGGCTTAGTTCCCATTCGCCGGGGTTGAGTGTGTGTTGGCTCAGAAAATCCGCCTTCACGTTGCTGGTCTCCGCAATGTGCTGTGCTGAGAGAGCTTGGAGATTCCTTTCCGCCCAAGGGAAGAGAAGGGACATCTCTTTTGATACTCCTGTGCACTTGGTGCAGCCCTGGTGGTTAAGGTAGGACAGTGTTGTGGCGTTGTTGCACAGAATGCACACCGCTTGCCCCTGTAGGAAGTCTTTAAACTTTAGTAAGGCGAAGTGAGCTGCCATTGCCTCAAGTCGGTTGATCATCCATCGTGACTCGTGCATTGTCCAAGTCTCTTGCGCTGAGTGGGTGCAACAGTGCGCTCCCCATCCGGACAAACTGGCGTCGGTTGTCAGGAAAATCCAGCATGGATTTTTCAATGGTACCCCCTGAGGAGATTTCAAGAAGCAAGCCACCATTGTAGACTGTGTTGGACATCAATCAGTAACAGAAGCCGGGTCTGGTAGTCTTTCGACAGTGGAGACCACCTGGAAGCAGAGCGCTTTGTAAACAGCGCATGTGCGCTTTTGCCTGAAGCACAAGCTCGATGGTGGCTGCCATGGATTCCAGGACTTGAAGGTAATCCCATGCTCGGGGAGCTTTCTGGACTAGAAATCTTTGGATCTGAGAAGCCAGCTTGAGGAACCGGGCTTGAGTCAGGAATACACGCCCTTGACAGGTATCGAAGCGTGCTCCCAGAAAGTCGATATGTTGAGAGGGGTGGAGAGAACTTTTGGTGTGATTGATCAGCCGAGGTTCTGTAGGGACGCAACTACTGTTGAGATGGTGTTGTAGGCCTCTGGAAGGGAGTCTGCGTGAATGAGCCAATCGTCCAAGTAAAGGTGTACCCTGATGCCCTGCTTGCATAAGGCCGCTGCCACCACAACCATCACTTTGGAAAAGGTTTGAGGTGCTGAGGCTAGGCCGAATGACATTGCCTGAAACTGAAAATGTTGCCTGAGGACTGAAAAAACGCAGAAAGCGTTGGTGGTCCTCTCGAATGGGAATATGGAGGAGTGGCCTAGTGGTTGGGGCAAGGTACTTCAGGACAGAAGGTCGGGGGTTCAAATCCCACTAGAGGACAGCAACCTTGGGCCAGAAGGACTGGGGTTTCTAGTCCCACAGGTGCTCCTTGTGGTCTTAGGCAAGCCACTTAACCCTCCATAGCCCATGTTCCCTGTAAAATAGTTATCGCCAAGTTATAATGCCCTGTTCAATATAATTTCAGTTTGTTCAATGTAAACCGCACTGATGCAGAATAACGCAGTATATAAGAGAATGTAAATAACTAAATAACTAAATATAAAAATAGGCTTCCGCACAATCTAAGGATGCAAGGAACTCCCCCCCTGCGTACTGAATGAATGACGGACCGTAGGGTCTCCATTTGGAAGTGTGGTACTGGAAGGCTGCGATTGATGCCTTTGAGGTCTACAATTGGGCAAAAGGAGCCATCTTTCTATGGCACCACGAAATAGATGGAATAGAAGCCTAGTCATCTTTCCAGAGGAGGAAATGGAGAAATGGCCTTTAAGGAAAGGAGCCTGTGAATGGTAGTTTGAATAGCCATCCTCTTTTCCGTTGAGCATCCTGGAGAGACCAGGAAGACATCGTGAATGGGTCGGCTACATTCAAGAGCGTAGCTGTGAGAAACTATGTCGAGAACTTATTGATCTGAAGTTATGAGTGCCCACTGCCAAGAAAAAAAGGATAAACCGCCCACCTATAGGCGTAAGCTTCTCGAGTGGGTGGCCCGTCCCGTCAGCGGGAAGGACGGGAGGTTCCAGGAAACTTCCCTGGGCCTGAGTACGAATCCATTCCTTTGCGGGCTCCCTGAAAGGACTGAGATATTTGTCCAAAATGATGGGTAGGAGCAGCAGAAGTATCTGTTTTAAAGGAATGGTATCTTTGCGAGTCCTGGGATCTAGAAAAACCACGACTGGAGGATGCCTTAGGCTTGTCTTCCAGTAAGCGTTGCGGTTTTACCTCCCCTAAATCCTTTACCAACTTATCGAGGTCTTCACCAAAAGGAGTCTTCCTTTAAAGAGCAGTTTTGACAGACGTGTCTTGGAGGCAACGTCCGCTGCCCATTGACGGAGCCATAGCCACCTCCTAGCCACTGTCACTGCAGCCACGGAATGAGATGAAAGACGTAGAAGATCATAGAAGGCATCCACCAGGAACACTGAGACGGATTCAAGATGAGCCAACTCCGGATTGTCTGTAAGCTGCTGAATCCATTGGAGGGAGGCTCGAGTCGCCAGACCTCTGCAAACCGTTGCCTGTAACGAAAGAGAGGAAGACAAAAAAGCTGTTTTAAGCAGACTCTCGACCATTCAATTTTGCTGGTCTCGGAGCGCCACTCTGCCCTCAACCAGAATAGCGGTATGCTTAGTGACCCCGGTCACCAAGGCATCCACTTTTGGGGATGACAGCCAACGGTCCAGGTCAGAAGGAGACCAAGGGTATAACTGACCAATCCAGCGTGCGGTACACGGAGAGGAATCTGGAAAGTCCCATTCTCGAGAGATCATTTGTTGTAATTCGGCTGGAAAGGAAAAGGCTTTGGAAGGCTTACGAATACCTTGCAAAATAGGATCCGGTTGCAACAGAGCTTGAGAACTCAGGATCAGGCGTGTCGGTTAGTCGTAGTGACTCTACCACCTGTGCAATTAAGGCTGGTAACTCCTCCTTTCGAAAGAGCCTGATATCCTGAGTGTCCTCCTGAGCTGTCATCGAAGAATCTGATGGAGAATATTCCCCATCTTCACGTTCCGACGAATCCAGGCTCCCTTCCAAGGATTTATGGTCTTCATGACCACCTGCCATGTCCCGTAACTCCCAAGAACTGTCTCTGTGAGGCAGTATGGCTTTAAGGTCCGTGATTTTTTGGGACCGCTTGCGAGACCCCAACCTTTCCCTGTCTGGTGTCGGGTCAGGTAAAGGGACTATCCTAGAGGACTCTGTGCGCCATAGGTGCCATGCCTGGTGAAACAGAGCTAGGAAATGACCATCGGCTGACACAGAAGTGGCTTCTGGAGGATGTGGGAGCAAATTGGGAGCCGACTGAGAACCTTCTGTAGAGGGACTGGGCTGCAGCACTGCCAGTGAGGGAGGTGACATGGCATTGACGTCCCCAGTCTGTGATGCACTAGAAATGGAGGAAGAAGATTCTCCTGGATGCAACATACAGGAGGAACACAACTGATTAATTAAATCCTTCTGCTTCTTGTTACAGCTAACACACCTGTGAAGAGAAGCAGGCATGACAGGTTTTTTTTTTTTTATGCACCTCAACTAAAAGCTTGAAGCCCAGAAGTCACCTCAGGACAGGCCCCTGGACTGCTTCAGGCACCCGCCGGATGACAATTCTACATAAAATATCTGCCCAGCACTACTCCTGCCAAAATGGCTGACTAAAACTTTTTACAAATGGCCACCGGCAACTTAAAAGCCAATTTTAAAAGATTCTCTTGCTTAAAAAACTCCCAAAACGCGGCAAAATTGAGAGGAGTGCTGCCAGCTTGCTGAGATTCCTCGGAGGTATAGGGAACGATTCACAGTCAATGTAAGTAGAAGTACAGTGACTGGAAGTTAGAGAAAATGAAGTTTGATCCACCTCCAACCACATAGACCCTCGTGGCAGGGGCTAGAAGTTGTCCATGGGGGGGGGGGGGGGCTCCACTGATACAGAGATCAGGAGCTCAAACCCTGCTGCTTCTCCTTCAGACAGACTTAAAATAAGTACAGCTGACAAGAGAGAAAACGTGGGGAAACCCAGAGAGACACCTCTTGTGTGCTCTGGGTGCATCCAGTGACTAAAAATGTCCAGAAAAAGAAAACAAAAATCACTAGACAAGCTTGTCTAACACCTTCATCTACTGGAGACAGAGAAAATACTGACTGGATCCCCTAGGGACACTCCTATACTACCCAGAGCCCAGCCAATCACAGCTCTGGAGTTTTTTCTGTGTCTCCAACATCTGCTGGCAGGGGAACATAACCCGCTTGTCTGGACTGGTTTAGCAGTATGAACTGGAAATCACCTCTGTCCCACCTTTCCTCTGAAGTATTCAAGTTAAGGTCCTTAAGTCTGTCCTCATATGCTTTTTAACGAGGACCATCAACCATTTTAGTAGACACCCTATGCACATCCAATCTGATTATATCTTTTTGAAGGTGCGGTCTCCAGAATTGCACAAAATATTCCAAATGGGATCGTACCAAAGATTATACAGAAGTACTATCACCTCCTTTCTTCTGCAGGCCATTCCTCTCCCTGTGTACAGAAGCATCTTTCTAGTTTTTGCCATTGCCTTTTCTACCTATTTAGCTACTTTGAGATCGTCAGACAAAATCATGCTTAGATCCCGTTCTTCTTTCGTTGCTAGTACGTCACACCTTATACTGTACCACTCCCTTGGATTGTTGCAGCCCCAATGCATGACCCTACATTTTTTAGCATTAAATCTCAGCTGCCAAATTCTAGACCATACGTCAAGCTTAACTAGATCCCTCCTCATGTTATCTAATGCTAAATAATGCAGGATCATGCATTTGGGCTGAAAAATTCCAAAAGAGTGATACAGTAGATGGGGTGAAGTACTTCTGTTCACGAAAGAGGAGAGGGAACTGAGTGTGATTGTTTCTGATGATCTTAAAATAGCTAAACAGGTAGAAAAGATTATGGTGAGAAGGCTGCTTGGGTGCACAGGAAGAGGAATAGCCAGTAGGAAAAAGGAGGTGATAGTGCCCTTATAAGTATTTGGAGAGACCTCATTTAGAGTATCGAATGCAATTCTGGAGACCAAACCTTCAAAAGAATATAAAAAGGATGAAGATGATGCAGAGGGTGGTGACAAAAATGGTCAGTGGTCTTCGTTATAAGCCATATGGGGTCAGACATAAAGATCTCAGTATGTATATTTTAGAAGAAAATCAGCTGAGAGGAGATCTGGTAGAAACATTTAAATACTTCTCTTTCAATTGAAAGAAAGCTCTGCAATGAAGGTATATAGGATAAAAGTGAAAGAAGATAGAATCAGGAGTAATATGCAGAAAAGTTTCTTTACAGAAAAAGAGTGGTGGGTGCATGGAATAGTCTCTCAGTGAAGGATATGCAAATGAGGACATATCTGAATTCAAGAAAACATGGGACAAACACAGAAGATCTCTAAAGGAAAAAAGGGACTATATTAATTCATATGGAAGGGCAGACTAGATAGACCATATGGTCTTTTTCTGCCATCATGTTTCTATGTTTCTAAGGATTTACACCCCAAAATGAGGAAGGATTCGGCTTTGTCTTTTTCAATGTTATAGGTTGATTGAGAGAACACCGGTTGAAGGCCCAGGTGCAGCTGCGGCTCAGTCCTTCAAGGCAGGGCATCAAGAGTGATGTGGGTCCATGAGAGCAGCCCTCTAAGCTGCCCCAAAGAGAGGCGATCTCATTCCCCAAGATAATGGAGGGGCAGCTGTGGCCTACAGAATGCCAAGACCAAGCCACCGATACTCACTTACAGATTCTGGAACACCAGCCAAGGTTGCTGAGACTCTGCAGCCTTAGAGGTTGGCAGCCATAGAGAAGCACCTTCTGAAGGCTCTTGAGGAATGCATTGCAGTGCTGTTTGCCATGCAGGTTATTAGTGCCTCGATGTCAGCTGCATCAACAACTGCATCAGTGCAGGTTATCCTTGAGAAGCACAGGAAGCCTGAGGAAGAGGAACCAACATTGGGGCATCAATGGAACCTGACTCTGGAAACTGCCCAGACGCTCTCTCTTTCAAGTACATAAGGGTCCGATGTTCCTCTGATGCATAGAAAGTCATCAGTGCATCGATGGTCCCCATCATAGAAACATAGAAATATGATGACAGAAAAAGACCACATGGCCTATCTAGTCTGTCCTTCCTTATCAACAACTACAACAGTCCCCTTTTTACCTTTAGAGATCCTCTGTGTTTGTCCCATGTTTTTTTAAATTCAGTTACTGTCCTCATCTCTACCACCTCCACTGGGAGACTATTCCATGGATCCACTACTCTTTCCGTAAAGAAATATTTCCGCATATCACTCCTGAATCTATCTCCCTTCACCCTCATACCATGTCCCCTCATAGCAGAACTTGCTTTCAATTGAAAGAGGCTCTTTCCCTGAACATTTATGCCATGGAGGTATTTAAACATCTCAATCATATCACCTCTATCCCGCCTTTCCTCTAAGATGTACATATTAAGATCCTTCGGTCTGTCCTCATATGCTTTGTAATGAAGACCACTAACCATTTTAGTAGTCACCCTCTGCACCGACTCCATCCTGTTCACATCCTTTTGAAGGTGCGGTCTCCAGAATTGCACACTATACTCCAAATGAGGTCGCACCAAAGACTTATACAGAGGAATTATCACCTCCTTTTTTCTGCTAGCCATTCCTCTCCGTATGCACCCAAGCATCCTTCTAGCTTTTGCCATTGCCTTTTCTACCTGTTTAGCTACTTTAAGATCATCAGACACAACCATGCCTAGGTCCCGCTCTTTAGTGGGCAAAAATACTTCACCCCCTATACTATATTGCTCCCTTGGATTGCAGCAGCCCAAATGCATGACCTTACATTTTTTAACATTAAATCCCAGCTGCCAAATTCTAGACCATTCTTCAAGCTTAGCTAGATCCCTCCTCATGTTATCTACACCTTCCTGGGTGTCTACTCTATTGAAGATTTTGGTATCATCCGCAAAGAGGCAAACCTTACCCAACAGCCCTTTTGCTATATCACTAACAAAGATGTTAAAAAGAATCAGACCAAGGACAGATCCCTGGGGCACACCACTGGTAACATCCTTCTCCTCAGAGTGAGCTCCATTTACCTGTACTCTTTGTCGCCTCCCACCCAACCAATTTCTAACCCAAGCAGTAACTTTAGGGTCCAACCCTAGGGTGCTCAGTTTGTTTATAAGTCGCCTGTGAGGAACAGTGTCAAAGGCTTTATTGAAATCTAAATACACCACATCTAGGGCTCTCCCTTGGTCCAACTCCCTGGTCACCCAGTCAAAGAAATCAATCAGATTTGTCTGACAAGACCTGCCTCTGGTGAATCCATGCTGCCTTGTATCCTGTAATCAGCTGGACTCCAGAAACCTCACTATTTTTTCTCTTTCAGCAGCGTTTCCAATGATTTACTCACCACCGAAGTTAAACTAACCGGCCTGTAGTTTTCAACCACATCCTGACTTCCCGCTTTTGTGTAAAGGCACCACATGAACCTCTCTCCAGTCCTTCGGCACCACTCCCGACTCCAACAAGGCATTGAAAAGGTCAGTCAGTGGAGCTGCTAGAATGTCCCCAAGTTCCCTCAGAATTCTAAAGTGTATCCCATCTGGTCCCATCGCTTTGTCTACTTTAAGTTGAGCTAGATTCTCACAAACACAGTCTTCTGAAAATTGTTCAAGATGCCCCTCACTTCTGTTCCTGTTTGTGGGTGTTTTCTGAGGTACTGCTCCTGGTACTTCATCTGTGAACACATAACAGAAATATTTGTTAAGCAATTTCGCTTTATCCTCATCAGCTTCTACATATTCCTCCTCTGCACCCTTGAGTCTGACAATACCATTTTTGCCCTTCCTCTTCTCACTAATATATCTGAAAAATGTCTTGTCCCCCCCCCCACCCCCATTTTATTGCATTGGCTATTTCCTCCTTTTGAATCTTTGCCTTCCTGACTACTTTGCTAGCTTCTCTAAGTTTTTCCAAATTCTGATGCCTCTCTTCATCTTTCTGTGATCTCTTGTATTTCATGAAGGCCTCCCTCTTTTTCTTCACTTTTTCAGCTACTTCTTTCGAAAGCCATAGCGGTCTCCTTTTCCTTTTACCTTAATTTACCATTTTAACAAAAAGTTTGGTTGCCCTTAAAATATCCCCTTTCAGTTTTGCCCACTGTTTTTCTATATCCCCCAGCTGTTCCCATCCCACTAATGACTCCCTGAGGTATTGGCCCATCTTCGCAAAGTTAGTCTTCCTAAAGTCTAAGATCCTCACCTTTGAATGGATTCTAACAGCCCTAGTCTTAATACTGAACCACACCATTTGGTGATCACTGGATGCAAAATGATCTCCCACTATAACATCAGCAACACTTTCACCATTGGTAAGCACCAAGTCCAGTATGGCCCCTTCACGTGTGGGGTCTGTTACCAATTGCCTGAATAGTTCTCCCTGTAGAGAATCCAGGATCTCCTTACTTCTAGATGATACTGCAGCAGGAATGTGCCAATGAACATCCGGCATATTGAAATCTCCTATCAGTAGCACTTCCCCTTTCCTAGCAATGCTGCATATGTCTTCAATTAACTCTCTGTCCACCTCTTCCTCTTGTGAGGGACGTCTGTATATCACACCAATGCAAATAGATTTCTCTTTCCCTCTTTCTAGTTTAACCCACAATGCCTCCTCTCTCCCTTTTAAGCTCTGTAATTCCAAAGCCTTAATTGTAGTTTTTACATATAGTGCCACTCCTCCTCTCCTTCTTCCTATCCTGTCCTTTCTGAATAAAATATAGCCAGGTATAGTTACATCCCAATCATGGTTTTCTGTGAACCATGTTTCTGTAACTGCCACTAAATCCAAGTCAGCCACTCCCACCAAAGCTTCAAAGTCAGGGATCTTATTTCCCATGCTACAGACATTTATACACACTGCTTTCCATATGTTACCCCTGATACCCATTTCCATAAAGGTATTTAATGTATCACCTACCTGCGGGCTTTCTCCATCCCCAATGAATCTAGTTTAAAGCCCTCTTCAGTAGATTAGCCAGTCTACTACTGAAGACACGTTGACCTTTCTTGGACAGATGGATGCCATCTCTGCTCTGCAACCCTTGGAACAGCATCCCATGTTCTAGGAAACCAAAATGCTCTCGATGACACCATCCACCCAGCCATGCTTTCATCTCCAGGATGTGAGCCTCTCTGCCTTGGCCTTTACCCTCAAAAGGGAGGATTGAAGAGATCACCACCTGTGCATCTAACTGCTTCACCCTCTGTCCCAGAGCCATGAAGTCACTTTTGATACGTTCCGAGATATACCTGTCAGTATCATTTGTTCCAACATGGATTAGCAACATTGGGTAATAGTCAGTGGGCTTGATGAGTCTCGGCAAACTCTCCATAACATCTTGGATTTTGGCACCAGGCAGACAGCATACCTCTCTGGACATCAAGTCTGGTTGGCAGATGGATGCCTCAGTACCCCTCAGAAGAGAGTCTCCAACCACCACTACCCTTCGTTTCCTTGTGGTCACTGATTCTGCGACTTTGGGGTACTTGAGCTCTGGTTCTTCCCTTTCCAGGGATGCTTTCACCTCCTCCACTTCTAGGGCTGCATAATAGTTCTTCACTTCAAGGGCTGGAGAAGTTGGATTGGTGATTTTGCAGGCCCTGGTGACTTGTGTCCAACCATTGACATTCTGTTGGTACCCATCTTCTCCTCTGCTGGAGAGCTTGGTTGCTGCAAGAAGCATCTCATCAATGTACTTCTCACTGTCTTGAATGCTGCTCAGCCTCACCACCTCCTCTCTGAGTTCCTCCACTTGTTTCCTCATAGTGTCAGCATGCAGGCACCCTGCACTTGGAACCGGTCCTTCAACTGGCATTAGGACCTCTGTCTGGACAGAGGCAGAAGCTGTAACAGGGGCAACAGCTTTAGCGATATGATTTTTTCCAACCATTGTTCTGTTCGTGGAGCTTAGGTATCTGCTAAATACTCAAAAAAAACCCCCAATTCAGTGATAACCATCAATAATTCATCAAAAAAACCACCAAAACACCCCTGTGAAAACATTCAAAAATATGGCACTTGAAACAGGGCTACAGACCCAAAACGTGCACGTCGTGCCTGAAATTTTGAATTTTGTTGTTTATAATCCAGCTAAGTAGCGGAGTTTCTTTGATTTTACAAATACTGATTAAAAGGATGTAACTGAGTGGTGGACATAGTTTCAATACATGTTCCTTTCCTGTATCATCCAACAAAAAATATTTTTGAATGTTTTTACAGGGGTGTTTTGGTAGGTATCTGCTAAAGCAAAAGAGAGAAATCTTCCAAGTACCAGCCAGTTTCCCAGCTGTCCTTTCAGAGAAAAAGCAGTTAAATCTCTTTAATTATATTCAAAATGTGCTGGTCCAAGTCTCTGTGCTTTGTTAAATGGGGAGGTGCCCTATAAAGCAAGACTGCTCACTAGGGGTGGGTGGGAGTCAGGGTGGGTAGGGAGGGAACTAACACTTGATTAGGTGTCAGCAGTTCCGAAAGCTGAGGAGGTTACTGGCTCCTGTTTCCAAGGAGCAGGAGAGCAATCCAGGCAGAGACTCAGAATTATTTTGATTTCCTCTCTGAGTCTGGCTCAGAAGGTTGGGTCAGTGATGTCAACTCCAATGACTTATCATAGGATAGGTCACCAGAATGTCCTTCTGACCCTTATCCTCCTCATGAGAGATGCAAGTTAACATATGAACATAAGCAATGTCATACTGGATCAGACCAAGGTCCATCAAGCACAGTATCCTGTTTCCAACAGTAGCCAATTCAAGTCACAAGTACCTAGCAATTTCCCAAAAAGGCACAAGTTCCATAATTCTTGTACTGGGGCAAGCAGTGGATTACCTGGGTCCTCTTTAATAATGATTTATGGACTTTTCCTCCAGGAATTTGTCCAAACCTTTTTTAAACCCAGCTACACTAACAGCTTTTACTACATCCTCTGGTAACAAATTCCAGAGTTTGATTACACGTTGAGTGAAAAAATGTTTTCTCTTATTAGTCTTAAAAAGGTTACACTTTAGCTTCATTGCATGTTCTTTGTCTTTCTACTTTTTGATGGCATAAAGAATTGATCTACGTTTACCCATTCCACGCCATTTTCCAGATTGAAAAGCCCTAACCTTTTAAGCCTGTTCTCATAGGGGTATCCCTCCATCTCTTTCACCATTTTGGTGGCTCTTCTCTGTACCTTTTCTAATTCCTCTATATCCTTTTAAAGATATGGCGATCAAATTTGCACACTATATTAAAGGAGCGGTTGTACTATGGAATGATACAGAGGCATTATAATATCCTTTGTTTTTTTCTCCTGAGGACATGACTTTCCAGAATTTCATCAGGGATATGGCTATGGTATACCATTTTCTTTGGAGACTGAGGATAAGCCCAGGGCAGAAGATTTGGAGATCCTACAGTACTCCTCAGCCCCTAAGGAAGCAGTGACAGTGCCTGTGTATCATATCCTTAAGAGAGTGCAGATGAGGATGCGGGAGAACTCCCTCACAGGTCCTCCAGTTAGTAGAAGGCTTGACTCAATGTATAGAGTTCAAATGGCTCCCGGATTTGAGAAGCCCCAGCTTCCTCACCAAAAGTTCCATGACTCACTCCTCAGTGCCCCCATGGAGGGAAGCTTGGACAGTGGACTCTTTTGAGAGAAGATATTTTCAGAGCTCCATGCTTACGGCCCGCGCGACCTCTTACCAGCTCTATATGGGCATGTTTCTAAACTTTTTATTTATTCAATTTCAACATTAATGTGCAAGATATATACTCTTGTTACAGAAAAGAATGTCCAACAAAAGGAACATATTAAACCAAAACAACATAAGGGAACCCCCTATCCAGTTCACTAATAAAGAAATAGCATTCACTATCCCACAAAAAGGGAGCAGGCAAGACATAATCGAAAGAAACATTTTCAAGAAATAAGACACAAACAGTGCATTTTCTCATTAATCCCGAACTGTGCTAAATTGGGAGAGCCCTTTTTCCGGCTATGAACTGGGTTAGGTGAGAGGGCTCAAAGAAAGTATAACTAACGCCCTGATATTTAATTAAACATCTGCATGTATATCTCAAGAAGAAAAGCCCGCCAAGCTGCAAAACCTGAGGGCAAAGATCCTACAGTATTCCTCAGCCTCTAAGGAAGCATTGACAGTGCCTGTGTATTATATCCTTTAGAGAGTTCAGATGAGGATGCGGGAGAACCCCCTCACAGGTTCTCCAGTTAGTAGAAGGCTCAACTCCATGTATAGAGTCCAAATGGCTCCTGGATTTGAGAAGCCCCAGCTTCCTCACTATTTCTTGGTGGCTGAATATGCCCTTAAAAGGTTCAAAAGTTCCAAGACTCAGTCTTCAGTGCCTCCATGGAGGGAAGCTTGGACAATGGACTCTTTTGAGAGAAGATTTTTTCAGAGCTCCATGCTTCCGGCACGCATGACTTCTTACCAGCTCTATATGGGCATGTTTCTGAAGAACATCATGTGTGACCTAGCTGATCTGTCTCAGTATCTTCTACCAAAGAAACTGGAACAGTATTATTCCCTAGTGGCTCAAAGCAAGGAATGCTCAAAGTTCATGGTCTGAACGACCTATGATATCTTTAAAACAACATCAAGAGCTTGCTGACATCTGTGCAATGGAGAGAACCTCTTTGGATAACAAGCAGCATGTCACCCTTTGGAATCTCTCAAGGCACATGTCCATGCTGGCCTCTTATCATAGGAATCAACAGAGTGGTGCCAGAAAAGGACCTATTACTCACAAAGGCATAGGTACTTCCTGGGGCCCAAACCTCTCTACTGAAGCAGGCTCCTTGACCACAACCATGGCAGGAAAAGCCTCAAAAGCCACAGCTTGCTCTTCAGCCAAAGCCTAGGGTTGGGCTTTGACTGGTTTCTTCAGAGAATAGCCACCCTATCAGTAACCTCAATGGAAAACTCTCCTGTTGGAGGAAAGCTCACTCTTTTTACCCAAAGGTGGCCAGCCTCATAACCTCAGACATTTGGGTTCTACAAATTGTCCAAAACAGTTACAAATGGCTATGTATTCTGGATCTGAAGGACGCATACACCCACATACAGATATATCTCACTCACAGGAAGTATCTCAGATTCATCCTGGGGGGACAATACTTCCAGTACCAGGTGTTTCCCTTTAACCTAGACTCATCACCATACATCTTCACAAAATGCCTTGAAGTAGTAGCAGTTTACCTCCGAACGCTGGTAATGTTTGTCTTCCCCCATTTGGACGATTGGCTGATCAAGGGTACCATCTGGATGCAGGTTGAGAAATACAGTTGACCATACTAGGGTTCATCATAAATTACCCAAAATCCCATCTACAGCCCACTCAACAATTGGAATTCATTGGAGCCCTGCTTGACATGGTTCAATCAAGAGCCTTCCTTCCACATGACAGATTCCACAGCTTGATAGCACTAGTGTGGGAGAATCAATTGAGTCAGCAGGTCACAGCTTACAGGATGTTAACAGTACTAGGCTATTTGGCTTCTATGGTGCGTGTAACACCCTTCGAAGATCTTCATATGAGATAGGCTCAGTGGACTCTGAGGACCCAGTGGATCCAAGTCACAGGTCAACTCAAGGATCATCTGTTTGTCACCAGTCTACTAGTTCAGTCATTACAATGGTGGACAACCCATTACAATTTGCTCAAAGGTCTCCTCTTCCAAATTGCTCTACCTCAAAAAGTTTTGACACATCCAAAATGGGTTCAGGAGCTCATCTTGATGGGTTTCATATTCAGGGTGATTGGTCCATCCAAGAAAGTCTACATTAAATCAACTTCTTGGAGTTAAGAACAATGGCAAATGTTCTAACGGCTTTCAGAGATCAATTGGCCAATCAAATTGTTCTGATTCAGACCGACAACCAAGTAACAATGTTCTACATCAACAAGCAGGGAAGAATGGGCTTGTACACCTGTGTTGGGAAACAGTCAGATTGTGGAAGTTTGCCATCGCCCATGGGATGGACTTGAGAGCCATATACCTATCAGATAAGCAGAACATTCTGGCAGACAGACTGAGTCAAATCTTCCAACCACATGAATGGACACTGGACAGGGAGGTTACAGCTCGCATCTTTCAGGAGTGGGGCACCCCCTTGGTAGATCTGTTTGCAACTCCTCAGAATGTCCAGGTGGATCAGTTCTGTTCCAGAATAAGATCACACAGCAAATAGCCTCAGATGCTTTCCTCCTACTTTTGGGGAAGAGTCTTCTGTATGTATATTCTCCAATATTTCTCATTACAAAGACCCTCTTGAAGCTCAAAACAGATGGAAGCATGATGATTCTCTTCACTCCTTACTGGCTTCAACAGGCTTGGTTTCCTATCCCGTTATAGTGGTTGGGGCAAGGTACTTCAGGCTGGAAGGTTGGGGGTTCAAATCCCACTAGAGGACAGCAACCTTGGGCCGGAAAGACTGGGGTTTCTAGTCCCACAGGTGCTCCTTGTGGTCTTGGGCAAGCCGCTTAACCCTCCATAGCCCATGTTCCCTGTAAAATAGTTATCTGCAAGTTATAATGCCCTGTTCAATGTAATTTCAGTTTGTTCAATGTAAACCGCACTGATGCAGAATAGCACGGTATATAAGAGAATGTAAATAAATAAATATAGCTCTCCAGTCAGGAGCTGCTCCAGTTAGCCAAGTGCCAGACCTGATTTCACAGGAGAACATTAATTCCTTGGTCCTCAAGTAGCGGCTGTTGAGAGGCTAATGTTCTCTGAGCTCAACCTTCCAGCTGGTGTGACTGATGTCCTTTGGGCCCCCAGCAGGAACTTTTTATTTTCAGATATGCCATCTTGGGTCAGACCAATGGTTCATCAAGCTCAATATCCTATTTCCAACAGAGGCCATTTCAGGTCTCAAGTACTTATTGGCTTTCTAAAGGTACACACATTTCATGCTGCTTATCCCAGAGTTATGCAGAGGATTTCCCAGTCTTCTTTAATAATGGTTTATGAACCTTTCCTCCAGGAACTCATCCAAACCTGTTTTGAACCTAGTTACACTAACAGCTTTTACTACATCCTCCGGTAATGGATTCCAGAGTTTGGTTACATGATGAGAGAAAAAATATTTTCTCTGATTAATCTTACATGTGCCACATTGTAACTTCATTGCAAGTCTCCTTGTCTTTCTACATTTTGAAGGAGTATACAACTGAATTACGTTTACCCATTCCACTCCATTCATTATTTTATAGACCTCTATCTTATCTCCCTTCAGCCATCTCTTTTCCAAGTTGAAAAACCCTAACTTTTTAAGCCTTTCTTCATAGGGATATCCTTCCATCTCTTTTATCATTTTGGTAGCTCTTCTCTGTACCTTTTCTAACTTTGCTATATCCTTTTTAAGATATGATGACCAGAACTGCCCATAATATTCAAGGAGTTTTTTTATTTGTTTTTCCTTTTCTTATGATTCCTAGCATTCTATTTGCTTTCTTGGCCGCAGCTGCACACTGGGCGGAGGGATTCCACATACTATCCATGATCCTTTTCCTGAGTGGTGATTCCTAATGTGAAACTTTGCATCGTTTAACTGTAGTGTGATTTATTCTTCCCTAATGGGGTCATTCCAGAATGTGAATAAGCATTTGGACATGCGCCGGGGACTTCTATGTGATGAAAATGTCTATGAACGTATTCCTGTACATGGCTCCCAGACATGTTTATCTTGCCTGAATGGAGATGCCCACACGCATCCCTGAGAGGTAGAATGGGAGCATGGCCAGCCATAGAGACATGTATGCTGTATTCATGAAAGCTCAGTGCATGTTTACAGCTTTTCTCAGAATCATGCCCGTTATTTCTGCCAGAGACATGGAATAAGGCCAGGCCTTATGGATGACCACAGTATCACCAGGTTCCACTGTGATAGGGCAAGCATACATCAGCTGTGCCAGAGACTGGGAGGCATGATGGATGCTGTGCCAACATTCCCCAGATTGTGCCATGAGGCTACATCTTTACACAGTCCAGAATCTATGCAAGCTACGAGAGTGGTGATATATCTGGAGGCTGACTACCTAGTACGATGGCACAAGGATCCCCCTCCTATGCCCACACAGGCCTGATCAGCAGATCATTACCACAAAGCAGACTGTGGGAAGACAGGTAGGGTTGCCCCACAGATAGCAGATGTTGTCATGGGGTAGATCAGAGTATACCTATGGAAATAGGAAACACAGAGCTGAGCAGGTCTAATAGTGACAGCTCAGAGCACATGGATCAGGGTTGCTATGAGCAACCATCACAAACAAAAGCACCAGGTGTAGGAGCACGCCCTAGTAGGAGATTACCTCATAGCCTATTAGGTAATGAGGGACAGCTGAGGGCAGGACAGGCTCACTGGAACACTAAGAGTGACGCAGTTAAAAATCACTCAGAGTTGGTCAGAGGCAGAGCTAACCAGGAAGCTAACAGAAACAGCAGAGCTAACCAGGGAGCTAACCAGAGAACTGACCAGGAAGCTAAGAGAAACAGCAGAGCTAACGGCAGAGCTGTTTGGGAAACTAACCGGAGACCTTCACACGGCGATTCAAACAGTATTCCACAGGAAATAGCCAAGGAAAGAATACCAGAGTCTGGTTACAGGGAGCTGAGCAGCCCTGAACAAGAGCCAGGTGGTTGGAGCCACGGAGATATTCAAGCAGGCAGATGGAAGGAATCTGTGAGAGAAAATCTCCCAGAGAACAGGTACCGGGAGGGCAATAGCTGTTATCAGAGGGATACTTGCATGCCCAAAGAGAAGCGTCCAGTAAAAGGGAGTGAAAGGCTTTCATGGGAGAAAAGCCACCTTAAGTTTCCTAGCTCAAAAAGCTCTGGGGGAACCGAGCCAGAAGATAGGCTGATTCCTTATAATAAAAGGGACCTTGAAAAGCAGAGTTTCACATACACTCAGCCAGGAGTGTGTGACCCTCTGGAGGGAAACTCTACACTATACAGTAACCTCCCAATTCACCCTGATAGAGAGGAGGAGAGGAGCCCTTGTAACGGAGAAGAGGGTTTATTTAGAAATGCTATGAGTTACAACCCTACTGAAGATAACTACGGGGAAAGGTATGAGGACATGGAATGTGACTTCTGTGTTGAAAGTCCTGATGATTTCCAGATGGATTGTACATTAGTATTCTCCGATAACATTTCTTCATTGTGCTGAACTGTTTAAAGACAGAAATCTGTTTAGAGAAACAGATTTGAACAAGCCTGCTTGTGTAAAGTACAAGGACTGTTTTCACCTTTTTGTTTGTTTGGCTGAAGATAAGCGTCCATTTATGTTAATAGTAGTTCACCTTCATTTTTGCCAGAAAGTATGGTTTAATTCCTTTTCATTCCTATGTGCTGAGATTCACCCGGAAGGGAAAATAAAATACCTCTTTTTAAAGCCTGGCTACTCGTCTACAACTACCTTTTTGATTAGCTGGTGGGACTACGAATCCCAGGGGGCATTGCGACGTCCCGGCTATATTTATTTATTTATTTATTTAGTAAATACTTGTATACCGCTGTTTCCTATGATCAACAACGGTTTACTTTACAGAATCATAATGCATTGTATAATACATTGAGATTTTTAGTTTTACATTTGATTAGACAATGATTTACGTAACACGGGATAAACAGTTGGATACAATATACAGTTGATTATTATAGCACACAGATCAGGGTATACATTTGATTTCAGTAGGTTGGGGGGCCAAATATACATTATATACAGTATTGACTTCCAAAGAGTACAGGCTAACACATGACTATATGCTATTAGATTTTATGCTGTCGCGGGCGGTAGAGTTCATCTGGTTGAGGTAGGGTATTGCAGTTAGATTAGGTTGTAGTGGGTTTGAAACAGATATGTTTTAAGCTTTCGTCTAAATTCAGTCAGGCTGTTTGTGAGTCTTAATTCATGCGGTAGTTGGTTCCATTGGATTGGCGCTGTGTATGTGAACGCTCGCTTGCTTGTTTCGGCCTTGACAGATCGAATGCTTGTCGGGATACATAGGGTGTTGAGATTTGTAGTTCTCCTGCTCCTGTTGCATGGTTGGATAGTGATTAGGTTATTGAGGTATGATGGTGCGATGCCATGGATGATTTTAAACGTTGTGATGATCTGTTTGTAGATGATGCGGGCGGCCACTGGGAGCCAATGCAGGTCCATTAGTACTGGGGTTATGTGGTCGGTGACTTTTTTTTCCATGATGACTCTTGCAGCCACGTTCTGGGCCATTTGCAGGATACTTAGTGTGTTCTTTGGAAGCCCTAGTAGAATGGCATTGTTGTAGTCCAGGTGCGGAATGATTAGTGCTTGAGCAACAGATCTAAAGTCGGATTTGTCGAGGATATTGCGAAGTGGTTGTAGAATTTTGAGTTTGTAAAAGATGGCTCGGTTAACTGATCTGAGGTGTTTGTCCAACCTGAGATTACAGTCTAGTAGGACTCCTAAATACTTTATTACAGGTTTCGTGTGGTATATGTTTTTGTTAAGAGTGACTGTGGTGGGTGGGATGAAATTGGCTTTCTTGGAAATGAACATGACCTCTGTTTTTTTGTGGTTTATTGACATGTTGTTTTGCTGAAGCCATAATTGGAGCATGTCAAGGCATATTTCTAGTGGACCGAAGTTAGGCTGTGTTATGTCAAGCTGTGTGTATAGCATCACATCGTCGGCATATATGTGGTAATGGATGTTGCATTTCTGGAAGATATCGCAGACCGGCTTTATATACAAATTGAACAGTAGTGATGAGAGGGCAGACCCTTGGGGGATCCCTTGGGTTTGGGGGAAGGCATCAGCTTTGTCGTTGTTGAATTGTACTTGTTGCATCCTATTGGATATATATGAAGCGAACCATTTTAAGGGGGTCCCTGAAATACCCAGCGAGGCCAGGCGGGCCAATAGGGTGTTGTGATGCACTGTATCGAATGCCGCTGAGATGTCAATGAATATGAGTATGAACATGGAGTTTTTGTTCTCGAGGCCCCTAAGTAGGTTGTCAAGGAGTGCCAGCAGTAGTGTTTCTACTCCGTGATTCTGACGGAATCCATATTGATGCTCATCTAAGGCTTTTCTCTCATCCATGTGATCTTGTAGTTGGTGCTGAACCGCTTTTTCAATTGTTTTTGCTAGGAATGCTATGCTTGAAATTGGGCGGTATGATGCAGGATCGCTTTTGTTGAGCGACTTGTTCTTTAATATGGGTCTTATAATTGATTTCTTGAGTTGAGTCGGCATGCTTCCTTGTTGTAGTGATTGGTTGACGATGTGCGCGATGGGTCTTGCGTTGTCTTTCTTAGTTGCTTTCATCCAAGCGGCTGGGCATGGGTCGAGGGGTGAGGTAGTGGTGTTTAAGTTGGTTATGATGTTTAAGATTTGCTGCTCACAGAGATGCTGGAAGGTGTTCCATTCTGGTTCCAGGTCTGCTTGAGAGGCAGTGGTGGCTTCTTGCGCGGTGATGGTTGATGGCATGTTTTGATTAATGATTGTGGGGAGTTGCGGGTTTAGTTTTTTGGCGTAGTGGTCGGCAAGTGTCTGGGCCTTTATATCGTTTGAAGAGATGGGGTTTTGTGAAGTTTTGGTAAGAGATTTTACAAGCTCAAAAAGTTCCCTGGGTCTATTGAGAGCTTTGTTGAGTAGGTTGGTGTGGTGACTCTTCTTGGCGAGGTTGACCTCATTCTTGTATTTTGAGAGGAGTGTTAGGTATTGAGAAGAGGCCCCACTGAAGCTCCCTAGGCTTTTGCCTATAGGAGTACGTAGGTGGGTGACAAATGGCGTAGTTCTTTGGATTTTTGCCTAAGGATTAAAAGAACACCGCTACAAGAACTACTTTTCTATTGGAGAGTATCCAGACTGGGGAGAGCCGTCGTGGAAGATTTCTCGCTGCCAGGTGCTGATGACCCAGAGTACTTTCTCACAGGCTGAATCCTGCATGAAGCCTCAGGTAAAGAGTACCTGGGCATAAGTGGGGCAGGAAAAGAATGAGAAAGGGGCACTGGTGGGCAAGCTGAGAAATAGATGGAGGAAAGGGAAAAGTGGCAGTACCGCACTTGGTGGTCTTTTTTTTTTTTTCTTTTTCTCTCCACAGGGACGTCGACGCCGAAGATGGAGCCGCAGAACATCATGCGCTGGATGCAGGCACAGTGGGACAAACAAATTGAGTTGGTCCGGTATCTGCAGGAGCAGACTGCCCTGACCATGAGGGAACAGCAAAAGCCGCTGATGGACACCATGGAGGCGCTTTTAAAGAAACCAGTGGATGCCAGAGCAGACATCCCCTCCATACTCCAGGGAGCAGGACTAAACCCTCATGGTGCTTTGTCATTAGGATAGTTAAAACCGCATGATAATCTAGACGATTATATAGACGCCTTTGAGCGCATAGCCGCAGCTTTGAAATGGCCAAAGGAGCAATGGGCAACTAGGTTTGCCAAATCACTCTCAGGCGAGGCCCTCTCTGCATATAAAGCCATGCCGGCTATCATGGCCTCTAATTATGCAGAAATCAAAAAAGCAGTCAAAGACAGACTAGGGCTGACTCCTATGCATTATCATAGAATGTTTAGGGAGGCAAGGATAAAGCCTCAGGAGACCCCTAAGGTCCTGTCTCAAAGACTGAAAAGTTTGGCCGGAAAATGGTTAACTCCGGAAGGAAGCACACTGGAAACAGTTATAGATAGAATTGTTTTAGAACAGTTCATGCAAGCTGTTCCCAGTGAGGTAAAAACCTTTCTTACGCTCCAACATTGTCAAACCACTGATGAGGCAGCCGCTCTTGCTGAGAGGTATTTCGAAGCAGAGATGACTGACACGTCAGGGGTAGGTTTGTGGCGAGCAGCTGGTATGAAAAATTTTAGCAGAAAAGGACAGTGTTCAAAAGGTAACATGTTAAATGCTAAAAGGTCTACTGTTGATAAATCTGAAAATGTTAATGTTTTGTATGTACCCAAAGGGAAATGTTTCACCTGCGGGAAAGCCGGACATTTTCAGAGGAGCTGCCCTGAAAGAACGGTTCTGGTGTCAGGAGCTGAAGAGCCAAACCAGGATGGGTTTTTCCTACCGGTCAAGGTAGAAGGTATGGATGCACTGGCACTACTTGACTCGGGGGCTGACCAGAGCATGGTCTCAAGCGAGCTCTGGGAAGCCATTGAAAAGCAACGTTCGTCACCCCAAAGTCAAGCAGAAGGCCAAGTACGTATTAGGTGCGTGCACGGCGCATTGGTTCCATATCCCCTACATAAAGTATCTGTGCAAGGATTAGGCACTGACGGGGAAGTAAAGGTAGCTGTGATCCCCAAACTGCCAGAAGACGTTGTCCTGGGTAAGGACTGGCCTCCCTTTTATGAAGGGCTGGGAAGGGACTTAGGCACCCGAATGGGCTTAGTGTCCACCCGGTCTCAAGCCGGAACCTCCGGAATGGGAGAAGTGTCAGCAGGAAGCACAGAGGAGCCTGAGGGGGAGGAAGGATCCCAAGGGGAGGAGCTAGAAGAGGAAGAGATAGACACTCTTCCTGTACATGAGGATTTGATACATGCCCCAGCTAGAGAGGCTAAAAAGTATAAGTCTGAGAAATGTTGGGAGAGGTACTGTAGGACCCAAGGGAGGGCCGACTTAGAGGCCGGTATAGGATTGCCCTGGGTACCTGCAGAGGTAGTCAGAAAGTTTCCTTCGTTCCCCATGGAGCAGAGAGCTGACCCAGCTCTTAAAAGGGCGTTGGAGTGGGCTCGGGAAACCCGACCTACCTTACCTAGGTTTTTCTTGGAAGATGAACTCTTATATAGGGAGAGTATAAACCCACATAATGATGCTATAAGGAAGCAGCTAGTTGTGCCAACGACTTTTAAGGCTACAATATTACGATTGGCACATGACCACCCAGTAGGTAGTCACAAGGGGATCCAGGGTACCCTTGACCAAATTTTAGCTAGGTTTTATTGGCCCGGGGTCTTTAAGGAGACCAGGCAATATTGTGAGTCATGTCCCGACTGCCAGAGGGTAACGGCTATAAAACCCAAGGCAGTGCCCATGGTGCCTACACCCACTATAGCGGCTCCCATAAGCCGAATAGGTGTTGACATTATAGGACCTCTAGTAAAAACACCGAGGGGTTTTAAATATATCCTGGTCATAGTCGACCATGCCACGCGTTTCCCTTGGGCTATCCCATTAAGGAACACCTCTGCCAGAATAGTAGCCCTAGAACTTATAAAACTTTTCTGTGAAGTAGGGTTCCCTAGAGAAGTTCTAACAGACCAGGGTAGCAATTTCCTGTCCAAACATTTAGCCATGGTCTGGGAAGCCTTTGGCATCAGACACGTACGGACATCGGCATATCATCCGCAGTCTAATGGACTCGTGGAGCGAATGAACCAGTCCATTAAACAGTTGCTCCGGAGGGGTTTGAAAAAGGGAGAAATGTCTGAATGGGACACGCTGCTCCCATTCACTCTATATGCGTGTAGGGAACGCATACAGGCGTCCTTGGGGGCATCCCCCTACGAACTGCTGTTTGGCCGCACTCCAAGAGGAGTGTTGGACATCCTACAGGAGCAGTGGGTCGAGCCAGATGTGCAAGAGGTTGGGGTACCTCAATTTTTAAGAGATTTAAGGCAATGCCTGGAGAGGACATCCAAAGTCTCTATAGAAAACCTACAGGCCAGTAAGCCAAGGCAAAAACATTACTATGACAGGGGCACGAGACCTAGGCAGCTGAACATAGGAGACAAGGTACTCATTCAGGTATCAGACCCGGGACCTAAGTTTGAGTCCAGGTGGAAGGGCCCTGGTACAGTGACAGGGAAGGTTGGCCCTGTGTCTTATCGGATAGAAAACGAAAGAGGGTGCCAACAGGTTTATCACCTGAATGTACTGAAGCTGTGGAAGGACAGGTCAGCCACTGCCAGTCTGGTCACCGTAGAGCAGCGAGATAGGTTCCTCAAAGAAATTACGTGCTGTCTGAGAGGCTCAGCAGCCCGTAATATTTTAAGGGGGGGGATCTGTCATGGGGTAGATCAGAGTATACCTATGGAAATAGGAAACAAAGAGCCGAGCAGGTCTAATAGTGACAGCTCAGAGCACATGGATCAGGGTTGCTATGAGCAACCATCACAAACAAAAGCACCAGGTGTAGGAGCACGCCCTAGTAGGAGATTATCTCATAGCCTATTAGGTAATGAGGGACAGCTGAGGGCAGGACAGGCTCACTGGAACACTAAGAGTGACGCAGTTAAAAATCACTCAGAGTTGGTCAGAGGTAGAGCTAACCAGGAAGCTAACAGAAACAGCAGAGCTAACCAGGGAGCTAACCAGAGAGCTGACCAGGAAGCTAAGAGAAACAGCAGAGCTAACGACAGAGCTGTTTGGGAAACTAACCGGAGAACTTCACATGGAGATTCAAACAGTATTCCACAGGAAATAGCCAAGGAAAGATTACCAGAGTCTGGTTACAGGGAGCTGAGCAGCCCTGAACAAGAGCCAGGTGGTTGGAGCCGCGGAGATATTCAAGCAGGCAGATGGAAGGAATCTGTGAGAGAAA
The DNA here is from genome assembly GCA_033557465.1 of Ichthyophis bannanicus. NCBI lineage: Eukaryota > Metazoa > Chordata > Amphibia > Gymnophiona > Ichthyophiidae > Ichthyophis > Ichthyophis bannanicus. The sequence goes on from CM066048.1 coordinate 6,355,753, forward strand.
ATCTCCCTAAGAACAGGTACCGGGTGGGCAATAGCTGTTATCAGAGGGATACTTGCATGCCCAAAGAGAAGCGTCCAGTAAAAGGGAGTGAAAGGCTTTCATGGGAGAAAAGCCACGTTAAGTTTCCTAGCTCAAAAGGCTCCGGGGGAACCGAGCCAGAAGATAGGCTGATTCCTTATAATAAAAGGGACCTTGAAAAGCAGAGTTTCACATACACTCAGCCAGGAGTGTGTGGCCCTCTGGAGGGAAACTCTACACTATACGGTAACCTCCCAATTCACCCTGATAGAGAGGAGGAGAGGAGCCCTTGTAACGGAGAAGAGGGTTTATTTAGAAATGCTATGAGTTACAACCCTACCGAAGATAACTACGGGGAAAGGTATGAGGACATGGAATGTGACTTCTGTGTTGAAAGTCCTGATGATTTCCAGATGGATTGTACATTAGTATTCTCCGATAACATTTCTTCATTGTGCTGATCTGTTTAAAGACAGAAATCTGTTTAGAGAAACAGATTTGAACAAGCCTGCTTGTGTAAAGTACAAGGACTGTTTTCACCTTTTTGTTTGTTTGGCTGAAGATAAGCGTCCATTTATGTTAATAGTAGTTCACCTTCATTTTTGCCAGAAAGTATGGCTTAATTCCTTTTGATTGCTATGTGCTGAGATTCACCCAGAAGTGAAAATAAAATACCTCTTTTTAAAGCCTGGCTACTCGTCTACAACTACCTTTTTGATTAGCTGGTGGGACTACGAATCCCAGGGGGCATTGCAATGTCCCGGCTATATTGAGAAGAGGCCCCACTGAAGCTCCCTAGGCTTTTGCCTATAAGAGTACGTGGGTGGGTGACAATGTTTACTGATCAAAATAAGCCAAAACAGAATGTAGACATTGTATGGGTCAGGTGTAGCCACATGTGGAGAGCTGCAGTAAGAAACGCCAGTACCCAGATATGTGGGAAACAGAAACCATAGCCAGAAAGCCATAGTCATTGAAGAGCATAATTCTGTTGCTCAGAAATATTATGCATCCTTTGGGGAATTGCAAAGTTAGTTTAGGTTGTTTTAAACCTTGTAAATATCCATACTTAGCATTTTAAAGAGTGTCTTTAGAGATGAGCAGTACAAGAATAACTGACATTTTTATACTACCAAGTAATTTTTGATGCAAGGTATGTCATGACAAAGATGTTAATATTTACTTTATCATCTGATATATTAGAGTGCACCGAGATTACTTAACACTTTTCTGGGCATGAAAAAGACTAGTATATATAATCTAGTTTGCATCAGCATTTATTTATCAACAGTATATATGTCTTGTTTACATCAGCAAAATACTGTCAGTGAGAGCAGCAGCTTAGGAAATGCCCATTTTAACAGAGGCAGCGTGGTCATCAGAGAAGTCCAAAGGTATATCACAGGAACGGGCACAATTGAAAACAGGCAACTATCCAGAATACAATGAGTGCAGGGACGTCCAAAACCATTTTGTCATTTACCTGTGTCCTGAGATATTAGAAGGGGACATGAGGAAAGATGGGATAGAGGTGATATGATTGAGCTGTTTAAATATTTCCGTGGCATAAATGTTCCGTGGCATAAATGTTCAGGGAGAGAGCCTCTTTCAATTGAAAGCAAGTTCTGCTACGAGGGGACATGGGATGAGGGTGAAGGGAGATAGATTCAGGAGTGATATGCAGAAATATTTCTTTACGGAAAGAGTAGTGGATCCGTGGAATAGTCTCCCAGTAGAGGTGGTAGAGATGAGGACAGTAACTGAATTCAAAAAAGCATGGGACAAACACAGAGGATCTCTAAAGGTAAAAAGGGAACTGTTGTAGTTGTTGATATGGAAGGACAGACTAGATAGGCCATGTGGTCTTTTACTGTCATCATATTTCTATGTTTCTATGTTTCTCCGTTTCACTGCATGGTCCATTCCTGCATCCGTGCATGGTTCTCACTGTGACTACGTTCAGGGGCCAGCTGAACAACATGTTGGACATGCTGCAGCAGACACGTCTATGAGCTGATCCCAGAAACATGGGCATGTCTATACCTGTGAACGCAGAATTAGCGAGGAATCTTGCCCGTGCCTGATTTAAACATTTCCACTAGAGATCAATGGCCTATTTGGAATCTACCTCTAAATGCTTTGATTTCTTTGACTGGGTGACCAGGGAGTTGGACTGAGGGGGATCCCTAGATGTGGTATATTTAGATTTCAGTAAAGCATTGACATCGTTCCTCACAGGTGACATATAAACAAACTGAGCAACCTAGGGATGGACCTAAAGTTACTGCTTGGGTTAGAAATTGGTTGAGTGGGAGGTGACAAAGAGTGCAGCTAAATGGAGTATACTCTGAAGAGAAGGATGTTACCAGTGGTGTGCCCCAGGGATCTGTCCTTGGTCCGATTCTTTTTAACATCTTTGTTAGTGATATAACGGAAGGGCTGTCGGGTAAGGTTTGCCTCTTTGCGGATGATACCAAAATCTTCAATAGAGTAGACACCCAGGAAGGTGTAGATAACATGAGGAGGGATCTAGCTAAGCTTGAAGAATGGTCTAGAATTTGGAAACTGGGATTTAATGTTAAAAACTGCATTTGGGCTGCAGCAATCCAAGTGAGCAATATAGTATAAGGGGTGAAGAACTTCTGTCCACTAAAGAAGAGCGGGACTTAGGCGAGGTTGTGTCTGATGATCTTAAAGTAGCTAAACAGAAAAGGTGACGGCAAAAGCTAGAAGGATGCTTGGGTGCATACGGAGAGGAATGGCTAGCAGAAAAAAGGAGGTGATAGTGCCTCTGTATAAGTCTTTGGTGCGACCTCATTTGGAGTATAGTGTGCAATTCTGGAGACCGCACCTTCAAAAGGATGTGAACAGGATGGAGTCGGTGCATAGGGTGGCTACTAAAATGATTAGTGGTCTTCATTATAAAGCATATGAGGACAGACTTAAGGATCTTAATATGTACACCTTAGAGGAAAGGCGGGATAGAGGTTGACAGAAGAAGCAAAATTGTTATTTTTACAAGAATATTTAGTGTAATGGTAGAAACAAAGCTCATAGAATACCAGGCAATGTAAAACTACACAGCACAGGCCTTTTGCCCACTTCCTTATTTTTCACTCAGTGATAGCATGCTAAGTCTATTCTTGTCAGACACCACCCCCCCCCTCCTCTCCTTGTCTTGCTGCTACAAACACTACATACCTCACCCCCTTGTCCCCTGCTGCTACAAACAGGCAACATAGGAAACAGAAGCTTAAAAGCAACAAACTTAAACATTCTAGCTCAGGGGTACTCAAATCCAGTCCTGGAGGGCCACAAACTAGTCAGGTTTTCGGGATATCCCTAAAGAATAGGTATTAGATATATTTTCATGCACTGCCTCCATTGTATTTGACTCTATCTCATGCATATTCATTAGGGATATCCCGAAAACCTGACTGGTTCGTGGCCCTCCATGACTGGATTTGAGTACCCCTGTTCTAGCGTAATGGCATAAGTGTAGACGTTATGACAGAAATAGAATACTCTGCTATGCTAGGCTACTCATCCATAACCAACTTCCTTAGTTACACTAAGGGGTCTGTTTACTAAACATTCCTAATGTGCGGGGCCGCGGTAGTGTGCCTGTGCCATATAAGGAGTGGGCGGTTCAGGCAGAGAAAAGAAAAAAAACGGGAGTAAGCGATCGCACATTTGCGCGGGGCGCTATTGTGCGCCGTGCACAATAGTGCGTGGGAAGGCTAAGTGGCGCCCTGATGTGCACACATAAAGGAGCAGAGCCATAGTACAATGGTTAAGACACTGACCAATGGTGCAGAGATCAGGGGTTCAATCCCCCACAGTGCCCAATGAAGAAGGCTCACTGAGGCAGTGTGTATTATGGGGATGAGTGCTGTAGGGGGCAATCTATTTTTATTTCAGTTATCACTACTAGCAAACGCACTCACCAAGCGTGTTAACATAAGGCGGCCCATAAGGCACATGTTAAAGTTCACTGTCCGCCAAGGCACCCTTGAATGTCCCCTATAGGGCACCATATATGTTGCGTCACAGGATAATGTATAGTGCACCTTATATGGACGGCAACCATAAGGTGCCTTATAGGGTGCCCTATAAAGCACCCTCAGAGGCACCTTATGGGTACAGTACACTGAGGTGTGTTTGATGGCAGCAACATATGTACATTAAATCTAAAAAAAGCTTTGGACAACCCTATCAAATAACCCCACTGTGGGCTCGAACCCATTACCACTGGCTCCATAGGCAGTGAAGTAACCATTGGGCTACAGCTATATAGCTGCCAGCAAGCCCTGGCTGGCTGCAGAGAGCCTGCATGTCACCACACAGACAGTCTGCTGTGGGAACCAGGATAGGGTTAGGCCACCCATACCCATGATGCACTGCACATGCAAATCAGCTGTCCACAGATGACACAAGATGGGGAATGCACCCCAACAGCTCCCCGGCCTGGTAGGGGGACGTGTCCGTGTGCACCCACACAGCACCTTGGCCTGGTAGGAGGGTACTGACCGGGTGTTTAATTTGCACAGAGTAGCTACACACAGTCACACTGTGCGGGAACTGTGCTCACCCTGAGTGTGCGATGAGGCGCCCTGGACCAGGTCCACAGCACCCTCCATGGCAGAGCTCCAAAACAGTTGTAATCTGTGAGATAGGTAGTTTCTGCAGGAACACCTTGGATATCTCTGTCTGTCTCAATCAGGGAAACCCCCACGGACCCCTAGGTGGGCTATGTACCACCAACCCCCCCCCAGCTGAGGGTGGCAAACAGGCAGGGTCTCCTATCAACAGATCCCCATTATACACCCCCCCCCTTGCAATGATGGCAGTAGAGTGGACCATCAACCCCAGTCCTGTTGGGGAACAGACACCCTACAGGGCAGTCCAAGCAGCCCCACACACACCCAGACCACAATATCAGACAGACAGTAGGCCTGGATATGCTAAGATGCACCCCACCACTATCTGATATTCCCCTGCATCAAGCCATCAGCCACTGCACCCTGCAAGGCACTCCAGCAGGGCACATACCAGCTGTGAACAGCCTGCTGGTTAGTCCCACTGGAAATGCATGCACCCACAACTGGGATGGCAGCACACACAAGCAGATACATCAGTGACTAGGCCCCAACAGGTGACCCATATATATCACATGAGGGAAGTGCTATGAAGCACTATGGGGGTGCCTAGCCATGCTGCCATCACTGCACAGTCAGGGTGGAGTGAAAGCCCAGCAGCACATACAGAGGTCACCCTGTCTGTGGAGGTGGTGGAAGGCCACTACAATGTCCCTGCCAGTGCCCTATGCCCTGTGCAGATGCATCCTGGCCAGCCCACCCTGTCTGAGCTATACCCATGGTACCTTGCTGCTCATTATGCACATCATCAGGCCAAAACTGTGGACAGTGTTTGCAGCCAACACACACTGTATAGACAGACACACCTCCCACACGTATGCCAGCATTGTGCTACTATAGAGGGGTTCAGAATCCTTGCCCACCACACCAGTCCTGGGCACAGTACAGGCATGGGTATGGTATGCAATACCGTTGGGGTCCCTCCCTAGGGTGGTAAACACTGTCAGGGGCCAGACCTGACGCACACACCGCAGACATCAGATAGATTATTATGATGGAGCTCATAGAGCAGACTGTGCGTAACGTAGGGATATCTATCTGCCAGTACTCATAGCAAACGTTTGAGAGCTGTGTACCATATACCCTGGTGTAGGGTGACATTGCTAAGGTATGCAAGTGCTGGTATTGGGAGATGCACGCAGGGCCCAATGTCCTGCCTCACCAGGAGGCATTGGCCAATGGGGCCTGTGGGTGTGGGTGTGGGTGTGTCTGTCCCTGTTGGCTGCTGCTGTACGGCAGATGTTCCCAAATCCAGTCCAGGTTTGCAATACACTGGTTGGGGTTTCCTGCTGTCCCTCATGAATATGCATGAGCTACAGCTACATGCCATGGGGGTGGTGCATAGATATACAGCACGGTTATTTGTATGAGTGGCAGCATGGAACCTGAATGGTGTGTGGTCCTCCAGGACTGCATTTGTGAGACTCTGCTCTAGGTGATGCCCCTGGTCATGGTGTCTGTGCTTGGTGGTGTAAAAGATAGGCGTATGACCAATGCGTATATCCCCAGCAATAAAGGATTGCCCTTACTAACATGGTTTAGTTGTGGGGAAAATATGTGGACAGGATTGGCAGTAGCCCCAACTGGGCCTTGAACCTGTGACCTTTTGCTCCTGCACACACTGTCTGTGTGCACTGCACACACTGTCTGTGTGCACTGCACCACTGTGTTGCCACAGATGTGCTGAATTCCCTGGGAAGTCCATGACTGTACATCCGACAGGGCCTATGTTGCAGTGGACGTGCCAGCCTGCACATGGCTCGGCCACTGTCTTCTGTGGCTAGCAGCCACTGCCCCCTCCACCACCTGTACCCTACCGCCAACATGCTGGCATGTCCTTATCTTGGAAAAGCATATGACCTGATTGAGTTGTGGCACTCCAGGACTGCATTTGTGGGACTCGGCTGTCGGTAATGCCCATTGTTATTGTGTGTGTGCGGTGTTGGGTACAAAATGGGTGTGTGAACCATGCTTATGTTCTCTGCAATAAAGGAGTGTCTTTACTATCTCTGTTTAGTGGTGGGTAAAATATGGGGACTGGGTTGACAGGAGCCCCAGCTTGGATTTGAACCTGTGATCCTCTGGTCCTAGAGGTACTGCCTCTGTCTGCTGCACCACACTGTGGCCACAGTGATAGTGCAGTCCTGGGGGTGGGAAACCTGACCAAAGGAGTCAAAAACCCTGCTCTGCACATTTGTACTGTGGGCTCAGTCACCTGTCTGGTGACAAAAGTGCAAATAAACCCCTCAACCGACCACGACGAACTGGGGATAAATATAACCAAGCTGGGCAACAGTGATATTAATGGGCAACCATAGCAAACACTCCCAGGAAGGCTCAGAAAAAGGAAATGGTTTTTGGAAGGGTCTCCGCTCCGTAGCCCCTTCCATACTTCATTTCAGTTTTTTGGAGCTTTCCTGGGTGTGTTTCTTATGTTTGCCCATTAATATCAGGGTTCCCCAGCTGACTTCCTATTTTTAATATGTTTGTTTGGGTCTTTTTCTATCTTTATTTGCACTTTTGTTCTGTGCACATGTATCACACTGCTCACGTTTTGCAGGTTTCCCCGGTTTCCCTGTACATTGCTGACGGAAATGGTTTCTCTTCCCTTTAAATGCCCTCTACCGTGAGTGTTTCACTCGCGCTATTTTTAACCTGCAAATTCGTCCCCGATACTGTGCGGGGAGCCTCTCCCCTCCCCTTCCCCGCCCATTGACCCCGTCTCTCCGCCCCTCGGGAGCCTTCCTCCGCCCTCAGAATGCCTTTCCACGCCTCAATCGGACATTTGCGGACCGGGTACTTGTGCGGGGCACGTTAGTGCGGCGCGCAATTGTGCGGGCCCACGCGCACTTGTGCGGGGCGTTTAAGAGCGTTTCTGAGCGTTTGAGTGCCGCGTTTCCGTGCGCTATTGTGCGGCACGCAATTGTACGGCTTTTAGTAAACATGCCCCTCATTCATTACCCATACACCCCCCCCCTTCCCTCATCTTCGAATGGCCAAACTATACCCGAGGCTTACAGTACACAGAAAAGCTTTTAGAAATGAAAATGTTAGACTAAGAACCCTGTAGAAATAATACAGGGAATATAAGAAAATAATGATTATATATGTGTGTGTGGGCCTCAAGACAGGCCTATATAATGAACTTTTACTCAAATAAGGTTTAACCATAAGTAAAATGTTGCTTAAAGGTAAATTGTTAGGGGCCAGGTTCACCTACTTCCTCTTTCAGACACCTGGCAAACAACTGAAAAGGGGCCTGACCTTTGGGTCCGAGAATAGAGAACATACCAAATATGGTATAGGCCCAGGTGGAGAAAAGGAAGGGGGATAGATCAAGAGAAAAAGGATAAAAGAAAGATGAACCCAAAGGGGTGTGTGTCTACACTTTGCTAGTCACCCGTTTCTGCAAAAATGAATAAAGAGCTCTATTACTGCTTCACAACATTCCTCTCTGAGTCTCATTGGCCAGACTGGCCACTGGTGAATTGGTTACAGGTAAATTTGTGTTTATAACAAAGTGCTTTAAAACAATTTAAAATAAAGACTTTTCAAAGGAAGTCTATAATCTCTTTTCTCCAAGCTTTAAGTTAAGAAAATTCAAAACAAAGATGTGCTGTGAGTTTTGAAGGACTACAAATAGGGACTGCTACTTCTGGAGAGAGATCTGGAGAGAGATCTACAATGTATTTACTTTTGGGAATTTTTCCAAATCTTGGGGAAAAAGGAATTCTTTCTATTAAAGCTGAATAATCTGTGCAGATTAGAATCCAGTGTATTGTTAAATATGTCAGGGCCTAGTATCAGCAAAGAGATTTTAGTTTAAATTAAAAACTCAGCAGGTAGCTTTCAGTTTAAGTTTAAAACCCAGCAGAGAGCTTTCAGTTTAAATTCAACACACAGCAGACAGCTTGCTGATTAAATGTAAAACCAAGCAGAGAGCTTTCAGGTTAAATTTAAAACCCAGCAGAGATCTTCAAGTTTAAATTTAATAGTCAGGGCCTAGTATCAGCAAAGAGCTTTAATTTAAATCAATTCAGAGTATAACTTAGCAAAAAAAGGAAAAACAGGGTCAGTATTCTTGTTTCTAGAGACCTTTACAAAGAGGCCTTCTAGATAGGGGCAAGAGACCTGTGAAATTGTTTTAAATAAGTATTAAAGCCAAATGACAGATCAAAGGGAAGTTTTGAAAGACTCCCTCTATCAAAGCAAGGGCTGTGTGATTCACCCAGGAAATTGGTCACAGATTACCTTAGAAGCACAGGTCTGGGATATGTGTAGCAAGCCAGCCTTTATTAAGTGTTAATTCCCTCCCTTCTACCCCGACTCCCAGCCACCCCAAGCATAATCCTAGCTTTATAGGCCCTTACACCTATTAAAGGGGGAGTGGCATTCACATTCCCATCTAGGTTCAGCTGATTATCCTCACCAGGAATAGATGAGTTAAGGCCCTGAAAGTAATTAACCTTAAGGTGTGCAAAATCCCTTAAACTTATTTGGTATGGTTGTATTAATACAAATATTCCTAGAAACTAAAAGCAACTTAAATGACTAAACAAAACTTTAAAACTAAGATGCAGACAGCAGTCTAGCAGCAAGATGGGGGTTATCCAGTCTTTTGTAATGAGTGTCACATGTACGATTTTCTAGTTGGTGAGAGGTCTTATGTGTACACTAGGTGCAAGGAGCTCTTTACCCTCAGGGAATGAGTGTGATCTCTGGAGGCTAGAGTAAAAGACTTGAAAGACATAACAAAGTCAGAGAGGTACATAGACGAGATCTACAGGGAGATAGTATTGAAGCCCCATCTCTAGTCTGGCAGCCTCTCAGCTGCCATGGGGGAGAGAGGTCTCATGAAAGGAGAGCATCACCTTGGTGAGGCAGGAAGTGATCCTGTAGCTAGGACCTGTCACCAGGAGATGTAACAGGAGAAAAGGAATGGAGAATAAAACAAAGGATATTAAAATGTCTCTGTATTGTTCCATGCTGCGACCTCACCTTGAATATTGTGTGCAATTCTGATCGTCATATCTTAAAAAGGATATAGCTTTATTAGAAAGGGTACAGAGAAGAGCCACCAAAATGGTAAAGGGGATGGAAGGATACTCCTATAAAGAGATGCTAAAAAGGTTAGGGCTCTTCAACCTGGAAAAGAAATGGCTGAGGGGAGATATGATAGAGGTCTATAAATTAATGAATGGAGTGGAACAGGTAAGCGTAGATTGATTGTTTATGTCACCAGAATATAAAAAGACTAGGGGACATGCAATGAAGCTACAGGGTAACCTATTTAAGACTAATAAGAGAAAATATTTTTTCACTCAACGTGTAATCAAACTCTGGAATTTGTTACTGGAGGATGTAGTAAAAGCTGTTAGTGTAGCTGGGTTTAAAAAAGGTTTGGACAAGGTCCTGGAGGAAAGGTCCATAAACCATTATTAAAAGGGACCAAGGATAGCACTACTTGACCCAATACAAGCATTGAGGAACCTGTGTCTTTTGGGGAGATTGCTAGGTACTTATGATCTAGATTGCCCACTGTTGGAAACAGGATACTGGGCTTGATGGACCTTGGTCTGACCCAGTATGCCATATCTTATGTTCTTATGTTCTTTTTCCCGGCAATGTTCCTGTATGGGAACATGACAAACGTTACTTATTTTTTATGTACACGATTTTCGAATGTGAACAAGTGGTGACGTCATATTTAACAGCGGTGCAAACATTAAATGGTCTCAGTTCCACAACAGTTTTAATTTCACTTAAATGTTCACATTTTTTACAATTTGAGGGTAAGTCAAATTTAGCAGTTATAATTTTGAGATACTTGGTTGTTTCACATTTTGACACTGATCATTGTGTACGAGGCATGCCTGGTCGTGCTTTACAGGTGCACTTACATTTTATTTGATTTGTGATGGGGTAAATATTATGTATATGTCTCATGTTCCTATATAGGAACACTGCCAGGATTATCCAAAAGTCGACTAATAATTGTCAATGCGCATTGTTTTCAGATAATTCCTTCAGTTTTGATAAACAATGGATACAAGATGCTTCTATGTCACCAGACGTAGCAAAATTCATCAGGTAGTTACAGTTTATGCTATGTCAACTGTGGAACGTTTAACTCGTCCGACAACCATCATTGTGTTGCCGCCGTCTGCAGGTAATTCTGCAGCTGACAGTGATTTCGAAAATGTTCCTGACAATTTGAACAATGATGACCCCTTTGAAACTGCTGGCGAACTGGAAGTGATAGCAGAGGAGACAGACGAAGATGAGAGTGTTAGTAGTGAATAGGAAAGCAGCCCTACAGCAAAAAAGTGTAAGAATCTGAAGCAGAAACAGGCAATTCAGTGGAAAAAGTCAACAAAGTTCACTAAGGTAATTTCATTGCTGGTGCCAAGTCATTTACCTGACAGTTTTCCTGTTCTGTTGTCGCTTTCTCCATTTTCCATATGGAGCCTTATATTCGATGACAAAATGCTGATGGAAATTGTAACGCAAAGCAACCTTTACGCTAACCAAGATAAGAACGACAATCAGTTTCAAGTCACAGTGGATGAAATTTGTCGCTTTCTGGGAATCCTGCTGTTGTCTGGCTATCATGTCCTGCCACAGGAGTCAGACTACTGGAGCAGTAAGCAAGATCTAGGCATGCCTATTGTCCATGAGGCCATGAGCAGCAAGAGGTATCAGACCATCAAAAAATACTTTCATTTGGCTGACAATGCTGAACTCAAAGCAGGCGACAAGGCGGCTAAGGTTGCTCCACTTATTACGCTGTCAACACGAATTTGGTGCAGTTTGGATTTTTCCACCATGAATTGAGTATTGACGAGTCTATGACTCCGTACTTTGGCTGCCACAGCATGAAAATGTTTATAAGAAGAAAAACAATTAGATTTGTTTTTAAGTGGTGGTGTATGTGCGGCATCGACGGCTACCCTTACAACATTAACCTTTACACCAGACGAGAAAGTTCTATGCATTCGATGGAGCCTCTGGGCTCCAGGGTCATTAACCATATGGTTGATGTTATTGAAAAGCATTCAGATGTAATTTGTCACCATCTATTATTTGATAATATTTTTTACAAGTTACGCACTGATCAAGTCACTCGCAGAGAGAAATGTTGCAGCTACAGGAACCATTCGGGAACTTAGAACTGGCGGAGCACACAAAGAACTTCAAAATACAAAGGACATGAAGAAGAGTGGCCAATGAGGAGACTATGATTACCGATGTGATGGGTCAGTCTATGTAGCAAAGTGGCATGACAATTCTGTTGTCTGCATTGCCAGCAACAATCTCACATATGACCCACTTCAAACCGCATGTCGCCGAGTCAGATGTTCCTGTGTCTCAACCGTTCGTGGTAAAGCGCTATAATGAAGGAATGGGTGGAGTGGATCTCATGGACAGGCTCTTAGCAAGCTATAGGCCATCTGTGCGGGGAAAGAAATGGTGGTGGCCACTATTCACAAACGTCCTCAATGTATCTGTCGTGGCTGCTTGGAAAATACACTGTCACCTTCATGGAAGTGACATGGATCATCTGACATTCAGACGTGACATCACCTTGTGTCTCTTGAAGGGCACTGCCATTCAGGAACATTCAATCAGATCAAATCACGTAGCCAACTTGCCAAAAGATGTCCGGCAGGCACAGGAGTTACTTCATGAACGCATCAGCTGCACGCAGGGATGCTGTTGCATGTGTTCGAAGAACACTACGGTCATGTGCAGGGTCTGCAAGGTCCGGCTTCACTCTGATAAGGGCAAAACTTGCTTTGTGGACTACCACAAGTGACAGACATGCATACTGTAGCATTAGTCACTAGTATCTGCTTGATTTATCTGTTATTTTTGCGTTCTAGTAGGATGTTCTCTTGCATGGGTTGAACTTTCAATTTCTTGGCAATGTTCCTGTATAGGAACATAGATAAAAAACTACAAAGACAAACTCTGAATCTATTGACACTATACTAACGTCTTGCACTCATTACATGTAGTAAGAAAAAGAACACTGTTAAGAAATTAATAGCGTTTTTGTGGTAGTGCAGGGAAAAAGCATGTGACATAAACAAAAGGCTAATTCAAATAATGTATTTATGAATTTACATGCATACAAAGAACAAATATGCCTGGATGTAGGGATTTTGGAATTGTCTGCTGACTGAAATGACAGTCAGTGATATTATCATGTCCTCCAACAAATTCTGCTGTGTTGGTATCGTATCATCTGTGAAGAAAGATGAACATTACTGTTGGTTGTCCTCAACACACTTCAATAGAGGATCCCTGAAACAATGGTCATTGCTGCATTGATGGCATCTGACTGGTTCCTCATCATGAAATGATCTGTTCTCAGTCATGTGCACACATCATTTCTTATGGAAGTAACATGCAGTCCTGTCAAACATGGGTGTTCATACATCAGTGTGCTAGCTATCATTTGCTGGTGGCTGCTGTCTCTATTCCTCTGGAAGGCAGCCCTGTGAGTGAGTAGGAGGGTATGTGCTGCAGTGTAACGCACCACCTCACTACAGTGCATGTCAGCTGTATTATATATGATATGCTGCAGTTTACTTCTCATTACTCAGAGTATCCATTGCAAAAACTGATGTTGTGAGCATAAGGACCAAGATCTTCAGACACTGTGCAAGGGATGCCCATGTGAATGCACACATGGCAATGGACTAGTGCATAGGTCTGTTAAGTCCTGTATAAAGTGGATGACTGAATATGCAGTATAGGGATCCCATATTGCTTCCATGGAAATGTTGGTCATGGACATACTGCAGAGTTTGGGGGAAAAAACATTCAGTGTATCTGGGTTATGCTGATCCACATGTTATGCAAGATTGTTAGGCAGGGGTCAAGATTGGCAGACGTGCAGGGCCAGTATCAAACAAGTCACTCACAACTACTTCATCATGTCAACATACCTGCCCATGTATTTCTAAGTATGCTCCAGCTGCCGAAATGCAGCCAGTACAGCAAGGTCTGCTGAATGGACATTATCATGTGTGTGTGAAATAAGTGCACATTACGTCACCATAGACCACTTGCCATGTTAGGGAACTATTGACCAGACATGAACACAATGAAGCACACATGTGAGTAAAAAATACATAAACATAGAAAATATATATTTACTAACTATGTACATATTCTTTTTTTTTTTTACAGAACAAAAATGGTTTGGATTTCAACATGTGGATGGGGTGGGGAATGGGGAGATATAGCCTATACCACAGGGCCCCTCACTTATTGTCCTCCTCTCCTTCAGGGATGCCCTCCTCGCCTTCTGAGATGTCATCCTCCTCCTCCTCCTCCACTGCTGGGTCCATCTGTGCATCAGCAGGTGCTTGTGTTGCCTCCGCTGCTGGCCTCATCCCCACAGCCTCTGTGAAAAGATAACATAAGTCTCACCATCAGCTGGATCACACAGAAGCCTTCATCAGGGTACCTCTCTTTTTTGGCAACTGAGAGTCAGACTTGCTTAACATAAAGCAATCATTGCAGAAGTCGCAATGTGATACATTCATTGCATATGATGTCTTCACATGCTGAGCCATATATTCATTGATCTCTAACCACACTCTTATGTAGACACATGCAGCATGCAAATGACCTCACAATGTACCCAGAACAATAGAGAGGGCATTGAGTCAGAAAGGATTAAAGTTTTGCAAAAAACAAAATTTGCTGTAGAATCTCTATGGATTGAAATTCCATGTAAAAAGGGGAAGGCGATGGCAGTGGGGGTGTACTATCGTCCGCCTGGCCAGAATGAACAAATGGATGATGAAATGCTCAAAGAAATCAAGGAAGCTAGCAAAAGTTACACTGCAGTAATAATAATGGGTGATTTCAATTACCCCGGCATCGACTGGGTCAGTGTCACAGCAAGACATGCTAGGGAGATAAAGTTCCTAGATGAAATAAATGACTGCTTCTTGGAGCAGCTGGTTCATGAACCGACCAGAGGGGAAGCCATATTAGACCTAGTCCTTAGTGGAACACCAGATCTAGTGCAAGAGATAAGGGTGTTGGGGCCACTTGGCAATAGTGATCATAGCATGATCACCTTTGATTTAATTAGTGGAGGAAGGATAGTAAGGAAATCCACAGTACTACCCTTTAACTTTCGAAAGGGAGACTATGATAAAATGAGGAAAACAGTTAAGAAAAAACTAAAAGGAGCAGTTGCAAAGGTTAAAGACGTACATTAAGCTTGGATGTTGTTGAAAAATACTATCTTGGAAGCCCAGACCAGCTGAATTCCATGCTTTAAGAAAAGTGGAAGGAAGTCCAAAAAACTGCCAGCATGGTTTAAAGGTGAGGTCAGAGGCTGTTGTTGCCAAAAAAGCATCTTTCAGGAAATGGAAAAAAGAGCCAAATGACGAAACCTGGAAACAGCACAAGCACTGGCAAGTCAAATGCAAGGCATTGATAAGGCAGGCAAAGAGAGAATTTGAGAAGAAGCTTGCTGCGGAAGCAAAAACATGAAATAAAGACCTTTTCAAGTACATTCGTAGCAAAAAACCTGTGAGAGAGTCAGTTGGTCCATTAGATGATAAAGGGGTTAAAGGAGCACTAAGAGGCGACAAGGCGATAGCGGAGAGACTGAATGAATTCTTTGCTTCAGTCTTTACTGAGGAAGATGTAGGGATGTTACCCATGACTGAAGTGGTATTTAAAGGTGCGGAAGAATTGAAGGAAATATCGATACATCGGGAAGATGTCTTACAACTATTAGATAAACTGAAGAGTAGCAAATCACCTGGGCCGGATGGTATACATCCAAGGGTGTTGAAAGAACTGAAATATGAGATTGCAGACCTGCTATTAGTAATCTGTGAACTATCATTAAAATCATCTCTAATACCTGAAGATTGGACGATCGCCAATGTAACACCAATTTTTAAAAAGGGTTCCAGGGGTGATCCGGGAAACTACAGACTGGTGAGCCTGATGTCAGTACCGGGAAAAATGGTAGAAACCATCATAAAGAATAAAATTACTCAGCATGTAGATAGTCACGACCTAATGGGAGACAGCCAACATGGCTTTAGATAAGGAAGATCTTGTTTTACTGATCTGTTATGTTTTTTTGAAGGAGTGAATAAACAGGTGGACAAAGGTGAGTCGGTTGATATTGTGTATCTGGACTTTCAGAAAGCCTTTGACAAGGTCCCTCATCAGAGACTTTTGCCAAAACTAAAGAGTCATGGGATAGGAGGCAGTGTACTATTGTGGATCAGGAACTGGTTAAAAGATAGAAAGCAGAGGGTAGGGCTAAATGGCCAATTTTCCCAATGGAGAAAGGTGAATAGTGGTGTACCCCAGGGATCTGTGCTGGGTCCGCTGCTTTTTGACATATTCATAAATGACCTGGAAAGTGGAATAACGAGTGAGGTGATCAAATTTGCAGATGACACAAAACTATTTAAAGTTGTTAAAACCCAAGAGGATTGTGAAAAATTGCAAGAGGATCTTGATAAATTGGAAGACTGGGCATCAAAATGGCAGATGAAATTTAATGTGGACAAGTGCAAGGTTATGCACCTAGGGAAGAACAACCCAAACTATGGTTACACGATGCAAGGTTCCACATTAGGAACCACCACCCAGGAAAAAGATTTAGGCGTCATTGTGGATACCATGTTAAAACCCTCGGCCCAGTGTGCAGCGGCAGCCGAGAGAGCAAATAGAATGCTAGCTATGATAAGGAAAGGAATGGAAAATAAAACAAAAGATATTATAATGCCTCTATATCGTTCCATGGTGAGACCGCACCTTGAATATTGTGTGCAATTCTGGTCGCCGTATCTTAAAAAGGATATAGCGATTTTAGAAAAGGTTCAGAGAAGAGCCACCAAAATGGTAAAGGGGATGGAAGGATACTCCTATGAGGAAAGGCTAAAAAGGTTAGGGCTCTTTAACCTGGAAAAGAGACGGCTGAGGGGAGATATGATAGAAGTCTATAAATTAATGAACGGAGTGGAACGGGTAAACGTAGATCGATTGTTTACGTTATCAGAATATAGAAAGACTAGGGGACATGCAATGAAGCTACAGGGTAAACTATTTAAGACTAATAAAAGAAAATATTTTTTCACTCAACGTGTAATCAAACTCTGGAATTTGTTACCGGAGGATGTAGTAAAGGCTGTTAGTGTAGCTGGGTTTAAAAAAGGTTTGGACAAGTTCCTGGAGGAAAGGTCCAGAAACCATTATTAAGAAGTGACCGAAGATATCAATGCTTGACCCAGTACAAGCATTGTGGAACTTGTGTCTCTTGGGGAAACTGCTAGGTACATATGACCTAGATTGGCCACTGTTGGAAACAGAATACTGGGGTTGATGGACCTTGGTCTGACCCAGTATGGCATATCTTATGTTCTTATGTTCTTATGTAAATGCACAATCAATGATGCATGCTTTGCTGTGACTGCCTAGCTGTATTGTATTCAGAATCCTGCTGGTAGCCAAGTAGATAAGTAAGTATCAGGTAGATAAGTAAGTATCAGGAAGGTGTCTGGCCATGTTCTGTAATTGTCCATGGCACTGTATTTATTTATTTACATTCTCTTATATACTGTGCTATTCTGCATCAGTGTGGATTACATTGAACAAACTGAAATTACATTGAACAGGGCATTATAACTTGGAGATAACTATTTTACAGGGAACATGGGCTATGGAGGGTTAAGTGGCTTGCCCAAGACCACAAGGAGCACCTGTGGGACTAGAAACCCCAGTCCTTCCGGCCAAGGTCACTGTCCTCTAGTGGGATTTGAACCCCTGACCTTCTGGCCTGAGGTACCTTGCCCCAACCACTAGGCCACTCCTCCACTCCATACATACTCTTTGGTAGCAAATGGTTGCTTCATTGGGCATGTTAAATGCAATAATTTATATTTGCATGTACTGGACCTAAAACAGTAGTAGATGTATGACAGCAAATGATCATATCTATCCTCTTCTGCACTTAATTGTTTTCCCTTCCTATCATGCCAGCAATGACAAGACTAGTTCAATCCATTGGTAGCATTTGCACATCGTCTCTGTTACTCTTTTTTTTTGTGCTGATGCCTGATGGCCCAGCTACCTCTGGGTTTTTTTTGGCAATGTATCACCCAAAGAAGATTGGCATACCTTTTGTTCCAAGGCAATGGAGGGTAAACTGACTTGCTCAAGGTCACAAGAGTGCCAGTGGGAAGCAAACCCTTGATCTCTTGGGTACTAGGCAATTGCTGTAACCACTAGGCTAATCCTCTTACACTTATCCTAATAAAAAGTCAATGCTCACCTCATACAGTAAACAGAAGACAAAGAAAACAGTAACGGTTCCTCCTTGGAAAAAGTGCATTGAGAGAAAAATAAATCATTGTGTGCAAAGGTATCCCTGATAGAAGGATATCTAAACGGATTAAGATCGTCAAAGATTGGCAAACACTCACATCTGGTGCCTATGTCCTGCCTGCATGATAATGATCTCTACTAAAAGCGAATATATTAGAAGCTGTAACAATCGTGATAGCCCACTGAAGGTACTTTGAAGTAGAAGACATTATCCTGCTAGCCGCAGAATGCCTACAGAGACTTATGTGAGCATTATAATTGGTAACCTTAAACACATGATTCATCTTGCTTCAATGAGAATAAAAAAAATGGGCTAAATCTGTTCTGCAATGCTGCTTCTATGGGCCATGATCCAAACGAATACTGGCAAGTATCTTGAAATGTTCCCAATCCATATCCATGTTGACGCTACAAAGGCACCCTAATGCTGTGACACCCAAAGACCCCTGTGGTGTGGCAATAGTGTTCTAAGGCAATGTCATCTACTGGGTCAAGACAGTGCATGTGGTTCTTGGGTATATGTATCGGTAGAACATGATGTGCATGGAGTAAGTATGCTTTTGGACTGAAAAGGTGTCATGTGTACATGTGTCACAGCTGCAGCTATCTGCACCTTTGCCAACATACATCACAGGCGCAGCCATGTGAAATATAAGTGAGTTCTGTGGTGATGTATATCACTTGAAGCCTATACAGTGGTGTGGGGGGAGAGTGAGTGTTCATCAATGTGCATAACATTATGACAATATTACAAGTATAATACTTTTGGCCTGACATAACTGATGTGTTGCAGTGAGTGTTGAATGTGAATGGAAAGGTTTGTACACATGTGCTCCCATGGGAGCTTGTGCCCGTATGAGTGGACACCTCATCAAGATTCACAATCACATAAGGTGAAATAGCTAATGATAACTCTGATCTGTTCCCAGTTGGACTGATCACACCTAGGCAATATTACATCATATGGCTCCAGAAAAAGCAAGATCTGTATGCTGTACCACCTGTCCTAAATACTTGACACTGCCAGGTTGCCTGTACATAATGTGGCACAGCAGATGTAGCTCTGCTTCAATCTGCATTGTGGTGTCAGCTCACACAATGCCTCTGTCTAAACTATGGCATGAGTCCAAAACCAGAAACAAATAGAAATCACAGAAGACCCAGAATTCTTACAGTGGATCATGGTACGCAACACAGGTATGTCACATTCACTGTGCTCTTCTTATCAGAAGACAATGACATGGACATCAGAGCAGCATAATGTCAAGGTTTTACCACTGAGCATGCTATGATGACAGAGCAGTATGTTTTGTGGCCAGGAAAGTGACTGCTGAGAAATGTGTATCTGTAACATTAATATCTGGAGTTTCATTTTCAGTCCTTATGTTCAGGAGAAATACTGTAGCATGTCAAGTGTGTAAATAGTGTCTTTCTCATGACTATGTGGTGGGCTGCGACATCATTCATGCACATTGGCATGGATGTCGACAAAACCTGTAGAGGCTGAAGATGTGGATAACATGTACAACATCACATATGATGACACCACCTCTACGTTATGATGTCGAGCTGCACAGCTATGAGCACAGAACATGTTTGAGGTGCTGCACATCCCGCATGCATGCATGGTCCTAATCACATGAACTAAGATTTTATTTATTTATTTATTACAAGTTCTTATATACCGCACTATTCGGCATCAGCGCGGTTCACATTATAACATAAAGACCATAACAACAAGCTGTTTGGTTTACATCGAACAGGAGTACAAACTATAGTTCCTTATACCTATGATTTACATGAAAATATGTGTAAGGTTTTGGGACATGAAGCTATGTAGGCGACATTTCATAGCTTAAAATGTTTGCTAGGTTTACATATGTGCAACACTGATTCACCATCAGATGGAGGGCTAATCTCGCACCTGCCATATAAAGTCAGGTCTCTTTCTTCCATAGATCCTCCACCTACATATAACAGAAATCAGTGCCATTCTGGAAATTTAGGTCCTGTAAATGTTAGACATCAATGCCATGAAGATCATGCCAACGTACCTCAATTGTGCAATGGTGGCATACAGATAGAGATGTGACCTGCATATAATATTCTTGCTACATTGCTGTATGCCTGCTATTACATAACAATGCAGCACTGTGTCTCTTGTTGCCCTCCATACATATGTAATGTGACTCACATGTTATCATATGTGTGAACATGCTGTGTGTTGTGCTAAAGTATGGGATTTTACTAGGTTACACATTGTTACTGTTTTCAACATTATTGCACATGTCTGTCATATAGTCTGCCATGACCCCACATTGTGCAGAATGTGCCTTACCAGACATGACACAGACAAGAATGCTCACAATCACATGGGAATGAATAGATACAGATCATGCATCTGCATATGTCACTGATATAAACATAGAAACATAGAAATATGATGACAGAAAAAGATCACATTGCCTATCTAGTCTGTCCTTCCATAACAACTACAACAGTCCCCTTTTTCCCTTTAGAGATCCTCTGTGTTGGTCCCATGCTTTTTTGAATTCAGTTACTGTCTTCATCTCTACCACCTCCACTGGGAGACTATTCCACGGATCCACTACTCTTTCCGTGAAGAAATATTTCCGCATATCACTCCTGAATCTATCCCCCTTCACCCTCATCCCACATGCCCATGTTAATGATGTAGCTCACTGGGATATACTGTGCAATACTCCAGCTGCATGAGAATAGATGCAGTGTTGTTGGAATTATCCACATTGAAAGGATCATGTGGTGTGCAATGGGACTACATTCTTTCTGTTGTTATGACTGTCACACGTTCAAATAAGTGCTGTGAGCCAGCAGTCAGCATCTGTTGTGGAAGCATAGAAAGCTTGCACTGTCCCACCAACCCAATCAAGGAAGTCAGGCGCATGGTAAACTGCAACATACCGTTGGAAATGAAATGCTCAGCCTTTGACAATGCAGATATGTGCCTCTCGGAGAGATGTGACAGATGCAACTCACTCATTAGCTAATGGCAGCTTACCAAGGGGCTGACCAAGGTTTCATAGTCAACACCAGAAATTACTCTGTGACCTTTCTGGCCATCCATGGAATGCATCTGACATGCATGTGAAACAGGCCTGTCACGTCTACCCAGATTCTGCTCCACCTAACTCTATTTCTAGCAATGTCCCCTGACTCTATGCAGCTGAGAAGACCCTCAGCAGTGTTGGTCATCACACATGTCTTATGGCCATCATGTGACAACAGCAGGCCTGCCCCACAGTCTGAAATGAAGTATGTATGTGTGTGTGCTTTTCAGTGGTAAAGCTATTGTGAGGGTCACAAGACTGGGCAGGTGCTTTAGGCCTAGTGCCTAAAACATGATGTGACATTCCACAATGTATTCTTTGATGTGTCTTACAGTAACATTTCTTTGAACTGCTGCATATAAGATGAGGCATCCAGATGTGAATGCTCTACATCAACCACCATTACCATTTATATGTCATGATGGGCTCTCAGTTGTTAACCCCTCATATGGCCGTACCACACATCTCACATCCATAGCTGACCAGTAAGAACATCTTTGTGCCACTACTAGGATGTGCACCTATACCCATGTCCTGTATTGTGTTACACAGCCTGGTTGAGTAGCTATTCATCATTATGCAGATGCAGGAGGTACCATGGTGCATGCGTTCTCAACAGCCTGAGCCTGTGATCCAGGGGCTGCAGCCGATCATGGCAGAAGCACATTGCATCCATGCATTAGTAGTCTAGATGCTGTAATGCAGTGAAAGGGAGAACACACAAGCAGATGTCACAGTATGCAATGGTGAAGACCCTGGAGTGCATCTCGAGTTCTCATCAGAGCAAACATGTATCACCTATGGAAACTGTCATCTCAGCAACTACATAGGTCATCAGTCCTTGCTAAGTACATATATGTCTGGTTAGTGGCAACAAGAAGCCGTATGTAACTGTTTATTTATTATTTATTTATTTAGTTGTTTTTAATGCCATCTTATCAAGAATCAAAGCAGTTTACAGGGAACAATAACAATTACAATGAACAATAAACACAACTAAAGTATTGGATTACATTTCCATACACGGTAATTCGTAGAAACTTATTTACAATCGCACATATTTACAGTGATATTTTGGCAAACATTTACAGAGAGATTATGAGGCAGTTTATATCATTACATTTGATGTAATTACATGGGCGGCAGCAGATGAGTGTGCATGTTGCGTGAGGGTGTTGAACATTTTTCATTTATGTTGGTAAACATCTGTTTCTGTTTGCATATTTTCATACTGCTCTGAAAAGAGTAATGTCTTGATCTTTTTCCGGAATGTGGATAGATCATTTATGTTTTTTATTCCGGCTGGGAGGGTGTTCCACAGAGTGGGGGCATAGTAAGAAAAGGCTGTATTGCTTGTTGATTGATTGGTCTTTCTGAATTCTGTTGGGATGCTAGGGAGTTTTGATTAATTCCCCTTCTTTGTCTGTTATTTGACATCTTGATAATTAAATATCCAAGGTGGGAAGGGGCTATGTCATGGATTAGTTTGAATGTGATGATCAAGTTTTTGTATTGTATTCTTCTATTTATGGGGAGCCAGTGTAATTGTCTCATAATGGGAGTGATGTGTTCAGATCTGAGGGCCTTAAGGATTACACAAGCTGCAGTGTGTTGTGCCATCTGCAGAGGCATCAATGTGTGCTTAGGGAGTCCCTGTAATATACTATTGCAAAAGTTGATATATTGTTTAGATCATGGCTTGTAGGACCGAATGGAAGTTATATGGTTCTAGTAAAGGCCTCAGATGACGCAACATTCTTTTAGTTCTGTAGATGGCTTGAGTTGTGTTGTTAATGTGGGATGTTAGGTTTAGGTTTTGATTTAATGTGATATCTAGATATTTCACTGCATTTTTTACTTCAAGGGTTGCATTTTCTTTCTTTATTTACATATTCAATTTGTTTACAAAAAGAAAAAAATACAAATGAGAAAGAAACCGTAAAAGATACATAAAGTACATAAAAAAGTAAACCCTCACAAGTCCACATCAATGGAAGACAAGTGGATGCTGCAACAGAAAGAGAAAAAGAAAAAACACAACTTGACTACATTCTGGAAAACCAATCGTTTAACCCAAATTATACTTAACTACCCAGCAAAAATACACATCAGGTAACAGCTGTGAAACTTCAAAGAACACAACATTGTCTGTCCCCGATGTCACCAGGCATTTACATGAAAATTTAAGAGAAAAAGTAGCACACACTTCCAGGACCTATGGATGCAGAGCTAAAATAAATAAAAAAGCTTTGCATCATACCTGTTCCCTGTAAATGACTAGGACATGATTACTCATGTACCTTCAATTTTCTCTGTTCATTGTAAACCGCACTTGATACTTGGGAAAGAGCGGTATATAAATGTGTGATAAATAAATAAATAAATAAATACCTGGGTCTGCCTAGAGACATCAGGGAAGACATTCACACGTTGTCCACAAAACAAAACAGATTTCTTTTTAAAATAAACTTTCAATTTCATATTCTTATCTAATTCAGGAGTGGAAGAGTAGCCTAGTGGTTAGAACACTGGCTTGGTAACCAAGCAAGCAGGGTTTGATTCCCACTAGCACTCCTTGTGGCCTTGGGCAAGTCACTTAATCCTCTATTGCCTCAGAAGAAAGGCCTGGCAATCTGCTTCCAGTGACACTGCCAAGAAAACCCAGGAGCTTCTGGGTCACCAGGAGTCAGGACTGACTCAAAGGAACGCATTGCATTTTTGCATCTAATTCTGAATTGAAGGAAACCAGCAGAGTTGCCCATGTAGGAATCTCATCAAGAGAAGACTCTATAAACTCAGATATATTCAGGCCATCCACTGATATCAGGGTATCACGCCCCTCTCCTCCACCATCAACTACCCTTGCTGCCCGGGGAAGATAATACAGATAATTAATTATTATATTCGTAAGGTCCTGTAGTCCCAAAATTTCTTTTAAATACTTATGGAACAAAATCATCAGAGGTAAATAATTTGTACAAGGAAAATTAAGGCATCTAAGATTCTTGGCCCTGGAAGCATTTTCCAAAATCTCCTGTTGCCTATGCAAAATAAGATTATCTTTGATGTAGGAGGAGGCAGCTCCCAGCAAGGTGGATACCTGAGATTCAATCCTTTATAGACGAGAATCACATGATGAGAAATACTTACATAAGAAATATGCTTACCTGATTTCCTCGCTTTAAAGGTCTTCTTAAAGCCCATCTTTTCACACAGGCTTTTGACCTCCCTGCACCCTCGTGATGATTCTGATGCTATACACCACCCCCTCTCTTTCCCTCTGCCCCTTTTCTCCCCTCAGCGTTCCGCCTGTCTAGTTGTGTAACTCTGTTTCTTTCCTATCTTTTCTTTCTATGTCTCAATAGTGCTTTCCTGTCAATCGAATGGCGTTCCTTTCCTCTTTTACTCCTCTAGCAGCCTCCTCTTTGTTTACACCACTCTGACACTCCGGTTTGAGCGGTATATCAAGCCTTACCAATAAATAAATAAAAAATAAATAAATAAGAATCATATTGGGCCAATTTCTCCATGGTTTCCTTCGTAAAATCAGCAAATTGTGAGACTGTTTTATTTAATAAGAATTCCATTCAAGTAAAGACCATATATCATGCAAAGAAACCCCGTGAGACTGCTTACCTGAAGCCGAAACATTAACAATTACATTCAAGGAATCAGAAACCACCAGAACCTGAACAACCCGGGGCAGTGGAACCACTGCACCCAGGAGCCCAAGCCTCCAGGGTACCTGATCTTCCCTAAGTATACTGGATGATGTCAGCCCTACCATATTGGGAGAGGACGTCATCAACCCCAAGACATCATAGCTAGATAGCAGGTTTGGGTTTTGCACCCCCAATATCTGAGGAGATATTTCAGAAAAGGTGTCCAAACTTGCGGATATGGGAGGCAAACTTTCACCTTGATCTTCCACCGGGATTGCTACATATCTATCCATTGGGCCCACAGCTTTCACAAAGAGATTCAAAGTACTCACTGAAACATTTTCTTCTTATATTTGCCCATTTCATAAGAATATAACTCCTCAGCCTCCTTAGTGCTCCGAAGGAGCTTCTAAGTAGCCAGAGATGCCCCTTTGGCCATGCCCCTTCAGACACGCCCACGGCCGAATCCCGCGGCACAGGAGCTTACTTTAAACCCCCGATGATGTGAGGGAAGGAGGGAAGATGGTTTAATCAGCAGAAAGTAGCACTCCAACCAAACTGCCAATCCACTCCTCAACGCTTTGCACTGGAATTCCGGTCAGCTCACTCACAAGGTCTCCCGACTATCTCAGCACAGGAGCTTGCTTTAAACCCCCGATGTCATGAGGGAAGGAGGGAAGATGGTCCAATCAGCAGCAGGTAGCACTACAACCAAACTGCCAGTCCACTCCTCAGCGTGTCGCACCGGAACGCTGGTCATCTCACCCACCAGGTCTCCCCAAGGGTAGCATCTTTTACTTTAATTTTAGGTGGGGGTTTGTAGTTTTTGCTTTTGGTGATAAATAAAACCTCAGTTTTATGGAAGTTTATTTTGAGGTTGTATGACCAGAGGTATTGTGAGGCTTCATTAAAGCATATTATTATTTGCTGGATGTTAGCATTGTCTGTATTAATTGGGAGGTACATCATTATATCAGCTGCGTAAATGTGGTAATGCACATTGTGCTTTTGAAAAATGCAACAGATCGGCTGAAGGTAAATGTTAAAAGGAAGGCAGAAAAAAGACGAGCCTTGAGGAATTCCTTGCTGTTGGCTATATGTGCTAAATCTGGTTTGTCCAATTTTTACCTGCTGTGTGTGTTAGGTAAGAATCAAACCATCGGAGGGGATAGACATCAATACCGAGCTGCTTCAGTCTTGATAATAAGACAAAGTGGTTAAGGGAGTCAAACGCTGCAGCTATATTGAGGAAGATCAGTATAAAGGCTTGCTTGGTTCCTGCTATTCCTTTAATGAGATTATCAATCATGGCCAAGAGGAGTGTTTCCACTCCGTGATATGATCTAAAACCATATTGTTGTGGGTCTAGGGGGACGTGAGTATCTAAGTGGTCTTGTATTTGTTTTTGGACTATCTTCTCAATTATTTTTGCCATAAATGGGAGGCTTGAAATAGGGCGGTAGGAGTTGGGGTTGGTTTTATCTAAAAGGTTCTGTTTAAGGATTGGTCTAATCAAGGCTCCCTTTAATGCTACAGGCATATGTCCACAGGAGAGTGAAAGGTTGACTATTTTGAGTATGAATGGTGCCATTTCTGTTTGGGTCATTTTTAACCAGCTGACAGGACATGGGTCATTTGGGGATGTGGTGGTATTAATGGTCATAATGATTTTATCAAGGTGTTCTAGATTGATTTGGGAAAACGATTGCCATGGTTTGAGGGTACTGTTGGGTGGAAGTGGAAGGGGTATTGTAGTATTTGGTTGTGATTGAAGTTTGCTCATGTAGTGGTTAACACTTTGCTCATGTAGTGGCTAACACTTGAGAGTTGGTTATGTTTATGTTGTCCTCCCTATTATGGGATCGTCTCAGGGATCTCACAATCCCACATAGTTCCCTTGGATGATTTAGGGATTTCAGTAAGAATTTGGTGTGGTTGTCTTTCCTGTGTTTGCTTATGCTGTCTTGGTAGGCTTGGAGGGTGATCATGTAACTATTCCTATCCTCCAGCAGTTTTGTTCTTCTCCATTTTCGTTCTAAGCTTCTTAGTTTACTCTTTATTATTCTAAGTTCCTGTATGTACTAGGTGTTTGAGCAGGTAGGGCGATTGTTAGTCTTAGATGCCTTAGAATAGTGGGCAGATGTTGCATTGTTGATAACAGAATTCCAGTTATCTAGCAGTTCATAGAGGTCATTTGAATCAGAATTAAGTTGTGGCAGTGTTTCTTTTAAGAATATGTCTTTGCTAAATTGCTTAAAGCAGAGACGTGTGATGATATTGTTGTGTTGTCTGTTTATGGTGAGCTGTTTTGGGATTGTGAATTTGAGGATATGATGGTCTGTCCAAGCATAGATTGTGATGATGTTAAATGATTAGTTACATTAATTACATCATTGGATAGGAATATTAAGTCTAATATATTGCCTTTTTCATGTGTGGGTGTGTGAACTGTTGGAAATTCATATCTTGCATGGCTTTAAGAAAAGAGTCTGCATGATTGCCAGGTATAGAGGTTTGAATGAAGTCACCCGGGAGTACTAGCTGTTTATTGATCAGAGCACTTGAGCATACAGTTTCCAAGATATTGGCTAAACTGTTTGTATCCAGGATTGGGGTCCTGTAGATGTATATTGCTTGGCCTTCCACACTTATGGCAGATGACAGTGTTGTATTTAAGTCCTCTTTGATTATGGTCAGGACTCCTCCTCCATATTTAGCTTGCCTAGGTGTGTGGAATATCTCAAAAGAGGGTTGTTTGAGCTGGTTTATTAACACAGTGTCTGTATCCGAGATGATGAACATTATGTCTGGGTCATGCTCATGTATATAATCTATCAAGAAAGGGATTTTATTCTTCACCGATCTTGCATTAGTTAAACTGCATTTTATGTTGGGATATGATATGTTTTTTTTCAATTGTTGTGATGTATTGGTTGCCATATAGGTGTAATACGGATGAGTCTGCTGTTGCTCCATTAATTTTAGGTGTGTGTTACTTGCAATAGTAGCAGAGCTGTTATGAAAACATACTACACAATCAAATACATTTTTATCTCTACTGTTTAGAAATAGTAAATTGAGAATTTTAAACTGGTAGTAAATTATTGGAGATGCTGCTGAAAGAGAACATAGTGAGTTTTCTGGAGTCCAGTGGATTACAAGATCCGAGGCAGCATGGAATCACCAGAGGCAGGTCTTGTCAGACAAATCTGATTGATTTCTTTGACTGGGTGACCAGGGAGTTGGACCGAGGAAGAGCCCTAGATGTGGTGTATTTAGATTTCAGTACAGCCTTTGAGACTGTTCCTCACAGGCGACTTATAAACAAACTGAGCACCCTAGGGATGGACCCTAAAATTACTGCTTGAGTTAGAAATTGTTTGGGTGGGAGACGACAAAGAGTACAGGTAAATGGAGCTCACTCTGAGGAGAAAGATGTTACCAGTGGTGTGCCCCAGGGATCGGTCCTTGGTCCAATTCTTTTTAACATCTTTGTTAGTGATATAGCGGAAGGGCTGTCGGGTAAGGTTTGCCTCATTGCAGATGATACCAAAATCTGCAATAGAGTAGACACCCAGGAAGGTGTAGATAAAATGAGGAGGGATCTAGCTAAGCTTGAAGAATGGTCTAGAATTTGGCAGCTGGGATTTAATGTTAAAAAATGTAAGGTCATGCATTTGGGCTGCAGCAATCCAAAGGGGCAATATAGTATAGGGGGTGAAGTACTTTTGTCCACTAAAGAAGAGCGGGACCTAGGTGTGGTTGTGTCTGATGATCTTATAATGCCTCTGTATCGCTCCATGGTACGACCGCACCTTGAATATTGTGTGCAATTCTGGTCACCGTATCTTAAAAAGGACATAGAGTTATTAGAAAAAGTACAGAGAAGAGCCACCAAATTGGTGAAGGGGATGGAAGGCTACTCCTATGAAGAGAGGCTAAAAAGGTTAGGGCTCTTTAACCTAGAAAAGAGGCGGCTGAGGGGAGATATGATAGAGGTGTATAAATTAATGAATGGAGTGGAACGGATAAACGTGGATAAATTGTTTACGCTATCAGAATATAGAAGGACTAGGGGGCATGTAATGAAGCTACAGGGTAAACTATTTAAGACAAATAGGAGAAAATATTTCTTCTCTCAACGTGTAATCAAACTCTGGAATCTGTTACCGGAGGATGTAGTAAGGGCTGTTAGTATAGCTGGGTTTAAAAAAGGTTTGGACAAGTTCCTGGAGGAAAGGTCCATAAACCACTATTAAAAAGGGACCCAGGATATCAATGCTTGGCCTAGTACAAGCACTGCAGAACCTGTGTCTTTTGGGGAAACTGCTAGGTACGTATGACCTAGATTGGCCACTGTTGGAAACAGGATACTGGGCTTGATGGACCTCGGTCTGACCCAGTATGGCATTTCTTATGTTCTTATGTTCTTAAAGTAGCTAAACAGGTAGAAAAGGTGACAGCAAAAGCTAGAAGGATGCTCGGGTGCATATGGAGAGGAATGGCTAGCAGAAAAATGGAGGTGATAGTGCCTCTGTATAGGTCTTTGGTGCGACCTCATTTGGAGTATAGTGTGCAATTCTGAAGACTGCACCTTCAAAAGGATATAAACAGGATGTAGTCGGTACAGAGGGTGGCTACTAAAATTGCTAGTGATCTTCATTATAAAGCATATGAGGACAGACTTAAGGATCTAATTATGTACACCTTAGAGGAAAGGCAGGATCGAGGTGATATGATTGAGATGTTTAAATACCTCCATGGCATAAATGTTCAGGGAGAGAGCCTCTTTCAATGGAAAGCAAGTTCTGCTATGAGGGGACATAGGATGAGGGTGAAGGGGGATAGATTCAGGAGTGATATGCAGAAACATGGAGTGGAGGAGTAGCCTAGTGGTTAGAACACTGGCTTGGTAACCAAGCAACCAGGGTTCAATTCCCACTAGCACTACTTGTGGCCTTGGGCAAGTCACTTAACCCTCCATTGCTTCAGAAGAAAGGCCTGGCAATCTACTTCCAGTAACACTGCCAAGAAAACCCAGGAGCTTCTGGGTCACCAGGAGTCAGGACTGACTCAAAGGCACACATTGCATTTGCATGCAGAAATATTTCTTTATGGAAAGAGTGGTGGATCCGTGGAATAGTCTCCCAGTGGAGGTGGTAGAGATGAGGACAGTATCTGAATTGAAAAAAGCTTGGGACAAACACAGAGGATCTCTAAAGTAAAAAAGGGGATAGTTGTAATTGTTGATATGGAAGGACAGACTAGATAGGCCATGTCGTCTTTTTCTGTCGTCATGTTTCTTTATTTCTAGTAGCAGGATAAATAGTGAAGTGGTCAGTGGTTTATCCTCAAGTATAGGTACAATAATGTTGATATGAGAAGTAAGACAGCGAGCATTAAGCATACAGTAAGCTGTTGGTAAATAGGCTCCCTGTAATTTAGCTTACAGTGGTATAAGTGTCAACTTACTATTGCTGAAGATTTAAAATTTCTTTTGTTCTGATTTAGCTTCTATTTCTTGGTTTGTTCCATCCACGCCTTAGGGCCATGCCAAAGAGCCCTCTGGTGAGACCCTCAGGGACAGGCCCACCAGGCGCGGGCACACCTGATTGTGACTTCCCTTTAATCTTCTCCAGGCTGTGCAGGCTGTGTCCCCGATTGGCTTGGTACAATGAACGGGAGGAGTTAGGGTTCCCACTTGCAGTTCTGACCCGATCGGGGCTTGTGGATGAATGTTGCTATGAGGTCTCTGTAGTAGAGTAGCAAATCACCTGGGCCGGATGGTATACATCCAAGGGTGTTGAAAGAACTGAAAAATGAGATTGCAGACCTGTGTCCCCCACAGCCCCCTCTGGTGGCGGCGTAGTGTTTCCACCGAAGAACTGGGGAGCACACAAGACTAGGTTGGCCAGGTGCGAGGGTCAAAGGTAGCGGTCCTTTGTGCCGACCTCGTTACCAACTTCCCAAAAGAGTAACTTCACACCAAAGTGGAGGGAAAAAGAAAAAGGCTTTATTTCTCCTTTACGCAAAAATGGTTCAAAACATACGGCTTTGGAAAGCAACAGGATTGTATCAGTCCTTACATCAGGTTCAACGCGTACAAAAACGGTCAAAGTAACAACTGTTAACTTCACAGTAACTTAAAGTAAAATGAATCCTGCATTCACTTTATGCATTCCTTGAACTCCAAACAGACTATAGCTTCACTGCTGTACAATATGTACATTCCATTGGTTCCTCAGCCTCCTCACCCCCAGATTCCACTGGCATCCATTCCATATCAGATGGCTCTGAGTCTGAAGCTTCGGTAGGGCTGAGTTCTGGCTTTTTAAAAGCGTGCCATACAGTTTTCCAGTGTTTGTTTGTTAGCTTAGGGTATCGGTTTCTGGCTATTGGATAGAACAATGGCTGTTCATCCGCTATAGTTTTAAAAGCTCTCTTGTCACAACATTTAATACTGGCCGTTTTCTTCTTAGGGAAATTATCTGTTAATCTCTGCTTATAAGTATCATTGTTATACAGATAAACTTCTTTCCTCTGCCTTTCTTCTGTGCTAGGCCTAAACAAACAATCACAAGAAATGGCTGCTTTACCTTTGAGCTTTCTTCCGTCTTTTCCAGGGAAGGCTTGAGGCCTAGTCTGGTTATCTTCCAACTCTTGCTGGTCCTGTGGCAGGTGCAGGCCTGTGACCCACAGTGTCCGAACATAAGCAGGCCAGCATGGCTAGCTTGACCTGTAAATGAGGCCTGTGGAGAGGCATATAGGATTGCACATCCCCCAATATGCTGCTATTGTAAGATAGAACTCAGTAGAAGTATTGAATTAGCTTAGGTAAGCAGAACTGTAGTATTGAAAGATGGAAAAATACAGAAAAACATGTTTAAAAGTTACTGATAAGAAAAAGTACATCTGCAAAGAAATAATTGGGAGTGCTGACAGATGAGTTGCAGAGCCCAGCTCCTCTGCACGTACAAATTGGTTCTATAACCTTGAAAGTGTGAAAGTAACAAGTTGATGAACTGACCATTGTAATTGGGACTAGAAGGGGGGTATGCAGGTGTCATGCCCACTGGAGGGACATAACTGGATAAACTTATCAGTACCGGGACCAATAGAAGAGGTACGGGAGGTACGGGAGATTACCGGGACCAATGAAATGTTTTTCTATACCTAGAATGGAACAGAAGTCTATAAAAGTTGTTGTAATGCTTGAAAACTTTGCTCAGCCATTTTGAAATTGACTGGTTCGAGACTTGTGCACAAATAAATGATTTGGACCTTTTGAACAGACTCCTGGTATCATTGGTTTGTCTGCGCTTTGCTGCTACATATTCCTTGGTGCGTTGGCCGGGAAGTTGTGGAATCAAAGTGTATATAGGGCAATATACCACGACTTTCCGCCTCTATAGGCTTGGTCCTGCCGGGATCGCGCCCTTCCGACGAGGGCTGCTCCCTGGCGCCACCGGTCCCTTGTATCGGAGGGAGCTGGTCGGACCTCGGCGGGTGACGAGCCCGGCTGGAGTCAACGCCTCGAACCCGAGTGAGGGGAGTCCGAGGTCCAACTCATGCGCCTGCTTGGGAAGTTTGAGGACCGGATCCGGTGAGTATAGTTTTGATTTTGGGTCTAGACAGAAATAGAAAGCGCAGTACTGCCATTGGAACTTGGAACTTTGGAATTTGTAATCTCGAGATATTGGGAATTGGTAAGAGAGCATGATCACCTCTCAAGGAAGAGCCGAGTAGCCTGGCATGGGAATTCGCTGGGTGAAACCCTCATCCTTTTTGTAATTGGGAAATTGGAAAAGACTAGTCAGAACAGATAGAAACGAATGCATTCTGGGATACGTTGCTAGCATGATTGTGTGAACGAAGTGTGAATGAGAGGTCTGGCAGCACAGACCAAGTGAAGGCGGACCCCTGATTAGCGCATTTCCTGACCGGGCGACCGCGTTCAGGTCGCGAAAAGGGGGAAGCGATTGTCGTCTTGTCTTGTTATTTGTACTCCTTATACGTTTCCAGGGCCGTGAGGACCCCTTACCCACGGTCCGCCCTCCTTTTCCCTTCTGTCTGTTGTTGCGCGCACACATCGAAATGGGAGGGGCGGGGTCTACTAGAAACACTCCGTTAGAATGTATGATCACACATTTTAAAGAGGGATATTCAGGAGATTATGGTATTAAAATGACAGCAGCCCGTTTGCAAATTTTGTGTACTAGGGAGTGGCCCGATCTAGACCCCATCTGGCCCCGAGAGGGAACGTTCAAAGTAGAGATTATTCAGTCAATACACCGTAGAGTGCGGGTAGCGCACCCTGATCAGTACCCTTATATAGATTCCTGGTTAAGTATTTGTGAAGATCCGCCCCCCTGGGCGCAGCGCTGTTATGAGGAACAGTGCAGAATAATGTTAGCTAAAGCAGATTCTAGACAGAAAACGGAACAGCCTAGAATGAAAGAGCAGGATAAGAAAGCCAGACAGAAGCCCATCCTGGCAGATCCTGATTCCCCAGAAATAACTCTCAGGCAGCCCCGAACCCCAGGTCCAGTAAGAGTAGCCCGGCGTCCTGCCCCAGAACCCCAGAGACGGCCAGAGCCGAGGCGGGACCCAACCCCTGATCCCCCTCCTGGAGAAGAGAAAAAGGAAGAATTAGCGAGAAAAGAAGAGGAGGACCTAGAAAGCGAGTCAGAAGTGGAGACAGAAGAAGGAGAAAGAGAGAATCCCCCAGATGAGGAGGAAAGTGTACAAATACTTGAGAAAGCCAGCGTTAGCACTAGCACGCCAGAGAGAGCGAAACCCAAAGCAAAACCTGTTGAGAAAAAGAAAGTGACTCCTGCAAAGGCAACGACAATAACCCTTAGATCCCAAAAGACACCCATAGCAGCTAAACTGTTTCCCTTACGGCAAGTCCCGGGAGTGCCCGTAAAGAATGATAATGATGAAGTGGTAGCGGGACCCCTAACTTATGTGTATATCCCTTTCTCTACAACTGATTTATTAAATTGGAGGTCGCATTACGCCTCCTATACTAGTAAGCCCCAGGAGCTGACAGAATTAGTAACTAGTATTATGGAAACTCACCAACCCACTTGGCCAGATTGCCGTCAGCTCCTGACCACCCTATTCACTACAGAAGAACGAGCAAGAATTAGAAAAGCAGCTATTGAATGGCTGGCAGAAAACCCTGCAGCTCCGGCACAGGGGCAGAATATAATAGACCGTAGGGAAGCAGCTCAGAGAGAATTCCCGAATGAAGACCCCCAATGGGATCCAAATACAGATGAAGGATCCACAGCCCTAGCCCGTTTTCGCCAAGGCTTTTTACAAGGCCTGAAAAGGGGGGGCCAGAAAGCTATGAACCTTTCCAAAGTTACAGGAGTTATCCAAGGGATAGATGAGAGCCCAGCAGATTTTTATGAGAGATTAACTGAAGCATACAGAATGTATACTCCCTATGATCCCGAGGCACCAGGAAGTTTATGTATGGTGAATTCTGCTTTTGTAAACCAGTCTCAACCAGACATTAGACGCAAATTACAGAAGTTAGAAGGGTTTGCGGGCATGAATGCAACACAGTTACTGGAAGTCGCTCATAAAGTGTATGTGAATCGTGATACTGAAAGACAGAGAGAATGTGATAGAAAGATGAAGAAGAAAGCTGATTTTTTGGCTGCGGCCATAGTGGAACAGAAAAGGGGAGGTGTCCCTAGTCGAAGGAGCAGAGGAAGAGGGCGGGGTCAAGGCGGAGGCCGGACCCAGAGACTAGGCGTGAACCAATGCGCCTATTGCAGAGAGGAAGGA
Source organism: Ichthyophis bannanicus (assembly GCA_033557465.1). Taxonomy (NCBI): domain Eukaryota; kingdom Metazoa; phylum Chordata; class Amphibia; order Gymnophiona; family Ichthyophiidae; genus Ichthyophis; species Ichthyophis bannanicus. Next base: position 6,390,361 of record CM066048.1, read on the forward strand.
CATTGGAGAGATATGTGCCCGCAACTCGAAGACGCCCAGCATGATGACGACAGCAGCCATCAGTGGCGAGAAGAAAGACGAAGCTATCCCCGAAGCCGAGGAGGAGCCAATCGAGAACAATTCCAGCGAGAAAGAGGAGGAACCATTCAAGCATTGGCCACACCAGCCCATGATGAGAATGACGTGGATTAGGACAGACCGGGCTCCAAGTTTGCTTTAGGTCTCCAGGAGCCTATGGTCGGAATACAAATAGGAGACCAAATTATGGACTTTATGGTTGATACTGGAGCACAACATTCAGTAATAGACAAAAAGATAGCCCCATTCACTACAAAAGCAGTCACCATTATAGGAGCAACTGGTGCCAAAGCCACAAAGTCTTTTCTTCAAAACCGAATATGCAGTCTGGGAGGACAGCAAGTAACTCATCAATTCCTTTACATGCCCGAATGTCCAGTGCCACTACTGGGACGAGATATGTTAGCCAAGCTTCAAGCACAAATATCTTTCTCTGAGCAAGGAGAAATGCAAATGACAGTAAATCCCCAAACCAAACCAGCAGGAGTGATGATGCTGACAGTTCCCCGAGAAGAAGAATGGAGATACTACATTGATGATTCGATACAAGATACCTATTTTGAACAAACTTTGAAAAGTATTGATGCACCACCTGGAGTATGGGCAGAAGGCAGCCCCCCAGGCCTAGCCAAACATATAGCTCCAGTGATTGTAACCCTTAAGCCTAGTGCTACACCAGTGCACGTCAAACAGTACCCTCTCCCAAGAGCCGCAATTGAAGGCATTCATCGCCACCTACAAAGATTGCTCGAGTATGGCCTACTGAAAGTATGCCAATCCCCATGGAACACTCCACTTTTGCCAGTAAAGAAGCCTGGGACAGATGATTATCGCCCAGTGCAAGATTTGAGAAGAGTAAATGATGCAGCTGAGACCATACATCCAGTCGTACCCAATCCTTACACTCTTCTAGGACTGATACCTGCTGAAGCTACCCATTTCACTGTACTGGATTTAAAAGACGCATTCTTTTGCATAAGATTAGCCCCTGTAAGCCAAATATTGTTTGCATTCGAATGGCAGGACCCCATCTCTGGAAGAGGGGGCCAACTTACCTGGACAAGATTACCCCAAGGATTCAAGAATTCGCCTACCATCTTTAGTGCCGCACTGAATCAAGACCTTTCAAGCTATCCAGTAGCCCCGGGGAAGAGAGTGCTTCTCCAATACGTGGATGATCTGTTGATAGCTGCCGTATCAGAAAGTGAATGTATACTAGCCACCAAAGATCTCTTGCAGTTACTAGAGGAAGCTGGATACAAAGTTTCCAGAGCCAAAGCACAGCTATGCCAAAAAGAAGTGAAATACCTGGGTTTTCGTATCACCCAAGGAAGCAGAAGATTAGGCAGAGAAAGAAAAGAAGCAGTATGCAGAATTCCAACTCCAACAACCAGAAAGCAAGTCAGAGCCTTTCTGGGAGCGGCAGGATATTGCCGAATTTGGATACCCAACTTTGCCCAAATTGCCAAACCACTGTATGAAGTCACAAAAGGAGAAGAAAAGTCGCCACTGGAGTGGGGACTTGAGCAGGATACAGCCTTCAAGACGTTAAAAGAAGAATTAATGTCATCACCAGCACTTGGACTACCAGATGTCCACAAACCTTTCCACTTGTTTGTACATGAAGCACAGGGAAATGCCTTAGGCATGTTGACTCAGAAATTGGGAAATTGGGAGCGACCTGTAGCCTATCTATCGAAACAATTGGACCCTGTGGCCAAAGGATGGCCACCTTGCTTGAGAGCAGTTGCAGCTACAGCGCTACTAGTGAGTGAAGCAGACAAACTCACACTAGGACAGAACATACGAGTCACTGTGCCACATGCAGTCCTTGCCCTTATGGAACAGAAAGCAAATTATTGGCTCACCAATTCCCGAATGTTGAAGTACCAGAGCATGTTATGTGAAAACCCACAGATACAACTTGAAGTGAGCCATGCCCTGAATCCAGCCACCTTGATACCTATCAGTGAAGAACTCCCAGAACATGACTGTATCGAAGTCATGGAGACTGTGTTCTCCAGCCGACCCGACTTGACAGATGTGCCCATAGACAATCCTGACCAAACCTATTATGTTGATGGGAGCAGTCTCATCCTTGATGGACGACGCTGTGCCGGATATGCAGTCGTCACTCAACACGAAGTAGTTGAATCATCAGCCCTAGCCTCAGGCACATCAGCCCAGAAAGCCGAATTGATAGCACTCACTAGAGCATTGATGTTAGGAGAAAAACTTATACTGAATGTATATACAGATTCCAAATATGCCTTCACTACCCTGCATGCCCATGGAGCTCTCTATAAAGAAAGAGGACTCATCACATCCAGAGGAAAATCAGTCAAATATGGTCCCGAAATATTGATGTTACTTGATGCCGTTTGGGCCCCAACACGTGTAGCTGTCATGCATTGCAGAGGACATCAAGCAGGAAAAGGAGAAGTTGCCCGAGGAAATAGATTTGCAGATGCCTCAGCACGACAAGCAGCTATGACAGGACAAATTGCCCCACAAGCTATGCCGATGCAAGCAGCATTGTTTCCAGTACCTTTGAATCTATGGACCCCACGATATACCACCAAAGAATTGGACTACTATTGTGACAAAGAAAATGGAGTATTGAAAGACGGATGGATTGAGCTGCCACCAGAAGAGGGCAGTCAACCTCCAGGACGAATAGTAATTCCTGAACTGTTAGGACCATCCTTTGTCAAAGCTTTCCACGAAGCCACCCACTATGGGAAGAGTGCTATCGAAAAAGCACTCAGACCACATTTCTACATCCCTCTGATGACAACCATATCAGCTTCAGTAGCACGACAATGTCAAACTTGTGCCAAGAATAATGCCAAGCAAGGCCTTATTACAGCACCCCGAGTTCAGTCAAGAGGTGTGACCCCCATGCACAACCTCCAAGTTGATTTCACCGAAATGCCAAAAGCCAATGGGTACCATTACCTATTAGTATTAGTTTGTACTTTCTCTGGGTGGGTAGAAGCATTCCCAACCAGAACTGAGAAAGCCCGAGAAGTTACCAAAGTCTTAATGAGAGAGATTGTTCCCAGATTCGGAATTCCAGCAGTAATAGGGTCAGACAATGGACCCTCATTTGTCTCCCAAGTTACTCAGCAGTTAGCAAAAGCCTTGCAGATACAATGGAAACTCCACACTGCATACAGACCCCAGAGTTCAGGGAAAGTTGAGCGAATGAATCGTACCTTGAAAGCCCAAATGTCTAAGCTTTGTCAGGAGACACAATTGAAGTGGCCCCGAGTGCTCCCCATAGCTTTATTCAGAATACGCTCAGCTCCTGTAAAGTCAACAGGATTTTCCCCTTTTGAAGTTTTGTATGGTAAACCCCCACCAATAGTGCAGGGAATCAAAGGAAGTCTAGCCCAAATTGGTTCAGAAATAACCAGACAAGAACTTCTAGCTCTTAGTTTTGTTCTGCAGACTCTCCATACGTGGATCCAAGACCAGTTGCCTATCAACTTGACGGAACCCTTGCATCCCTACCAGCCTGGTACCTCGGTGTGGATCAAAGATTGGAAGAAGACACCGTTGGAACCCCATTGGAAGGGACCGTACACCGTCATCCTGTCTACCCCAACTGCAGTAAAGGTAGCCGAGATCGACGCCTGGATCCACCACAGCAGAGTCAAGCCCGCCGCCGATCCTGAACCAGAGCGGTGGACAGCAGAACAGCACCCTGATGTACCCTTGCGAGTTACTCTGAGACGGCAACCAGCAGCATAGACACTTCATCACAAGTGCTTTGCAGCAGCCAAGTCTTTCGAAGAGGATTGCTGTTTTCCATGCAGCAACAGCTTTGTTTCAACGAACCCAATTTGTGTGTGATTTGACACACTACTTTGAGACTACACTGACTAAGCCAGACTCCACAAGCCAACTGAATTGCTAAGTTGGTCAATGTGTACTGGACAACTTGAGGATCTTCAATCAACACTCAGCACCCGTTAAATTGCTTCATTAGCAAACGGGACGAAGAATAATAGAACGTCGTGATCAAGATCAGCAAGCTGAGGATTCAGAAGAACTCCAATCAACATCGACATGCATCTCTACTTTTGCTTTGCTTTGGTTGCCTTCTTTGGAGGTTTTGAACAGACTTATGCTTTACCTCCATGCACTGCCTGCATTACTTCTACTAGAATTGGACTGAAAGTAACTCAGACTTTGCTTTATCATTCTTACTATACCTGCAAGGGGACAGTAACTCGGTGTATCTATAACACCACTGAACTAAATGTTTGCACTCATGGAAAAATTAAAACATGCTATAATCCGCATCAGAATCCATCCTATTACACGATGGAAATAAGATGGAAGGATGCAGATGGACCTATATTAGCTGCAACGCCACCACTTAAGGACATTACTAAACCTGCTGTTTTGAATTTTGATGCATGCAATGCTATTAATAGAGATAGTTATTCCACCTGTGGTACATGGGAGAAAGCGTATCGAAATGACCATAAGTATATGTGTCCAGAAGGTGCCACAGGATGGAGAAAGTGTACAGGTAAAAAGGAACCAGGCTATAGTACTGCCCCAGCAGCAGACTACTATTGCCCGTATTGGGGATGTGTTTTTTATGCTACCTGGAATACTGGTATAACTGATGAGAAAATAGATAAACGAATGGCTACTTTAACCAAGCCAACCACAAATGATAAATGTCAGAAAGATGCTTGTAACCCCTTACACTTACGTATACACAATCCCCATGCATGGAAACAAGGATATAAGTTTGGTTTACGTATTGCTGGAGGAGCAATAGATCCAGGGACCATTGTGTATATCAGATTGAATACCCAAGCCCACAAGTCATCTAAATATCATATTCATAATACTTTTTATGAAGCCATGCATGTAAATAAGTTTGAGATCCCTCACCCCTCACAGAATTTATTTCTAGAATTAGCCGGAGCAGTAGTATCTAGTCTTAAGATCACAGATTGTTATTTCTGTGGCGGAACCCAAATGGGAGATCAGTGGCCATGGGAAGCCCAAGAATTGAATTATTCCATGATTTACAATCAGACTGAATTACACAAGACTACCAGTGAATGGGTGTTAGCGCACTCAATCGTTGGACGTCTTTGCTATGCCAGAACTGGACCCCAGTTCACCCAAAAAGTAGGACAGCTGGTCTGTCTTAGCCAAAAGTACTATAATGCCACAACCAAGAAGATAGCATGGTGGTCAGGAATTGGACATCCTGAACCTCCTAACCCATTAGCCAGATTTCCTGAACTTGCAGGTCTATGGACTAACCTTGCTGAAATCCAAGCCTGGCAGGCCCCACCTGGCCTATATTGGATCTGTGGAAACCGAGCATATGCACAACTCCCACCACACTGGGGAGGAGCATGTGTCTTAGGAACCATCAGACCTTCTTTCTTCCTGTTAAACACTGAACATGGAGAACAATTAGGATACCCAGTATACACTACCCATCGACACAAAAGAGCACTAAGACAAAAGAGAGAGGCCTTACAGATAGGCAAGTGGGAGAAATGGCAAGGTGACGATTGGCCACCAGAAAGAATCATTGAATATTATGGACCCGCCACTTGGAATGATGATGGTATGTACGGTTATCGTACCCCAATTTATATGATTAATCGTATTATTCGCTTACAAGCAGTAGTTGAAATAATAACCAATGAAACTAGTCATGCTCTCACGCTTTTAGCTAGACAAAGTACACAGATGCGCACTGCGATATATCAGAACCGCTTAGCACTTGATTATTTGTTAGCAGCTGAAGGAGGAGTATGTGGTAAGCTGAACTTAACCAATTGCTGTTTGAAAATAGATGATAAAGGTCAAGTAGTTGAAGAAATTGCTAAAGATATGCAAAGACATGCTTATGTGCCAGTACAGACGTGGCACTCATTGAAATTTCCTAATTGGTTTGCTAACCTCTTTTCATGGGTGGGAGGATTTAAGACTTTCATCGTATTGGTACTAATCCTTGTTGCTGTTATCTTCTTATTACCATGTTTAATCCCATGTTGTATGCGTTCCATTCATAACACTATTGATAGTACAGTAGAGCGGAAGACCGCAACAAAAATCATGGCTTTATATACAGCCAGTCCTGGTAGAAATCCTTTAGCCAGGATGTGATTCTTCAGAAAGTGATTTAATTCTCACACCTTATTAAGTAATAGGGTGAGATTAATCAAAGGGGGGAATGTGGCAGGTGCAGGCCTGTGACCCACAGTGTCCGAACATAAGCAGGCCAGCATGGCTAGCTTGACCTGTAAATGAGGCCTGTGGAGAGGCATATAGGATTGCACATCCCCCAATATGCTGCTATTGTAAGATAGAACTCAGTAGAAGTATTGAATTAGCTTAGGTAAGCAGAACTGTAGTATTGAAAGATGGAAAAATACAGAAAAACATGTTTAAAAGTTACTGATAAGAAAAAGTACATCTGCAAAGAAATAATTGGGAGTGCTGACAGATGAGTTGCAGAGCCCAGCTCCTCTGCACGTACAAATTGGTTCTATAACCTTGAAAGTGTGAAAGTAACAAGTTGATGAACTGACCATTGTAATTGGGACTAGAAGGGGGGTATGCAGGTGTCATGCCCACTGGAGGGACATAACTGGATAAACTTATCAGTACCGGGACCAATAGAAGAGGTACGGGAGGTACGGGAGATTACCGGGACCAATGAAATGTTTTTCTATACCTAGAATGGAACAGAAGTCTATAAAAGTTGTTGTAATGCTTGAAAACTTTGCTCAGCCATTTTGAAATTGACTGGTTCGAGACTTGTGCACAAATAAATGATTTGGACCTTTTGAACAGACTCCTGGTATCATTGGTTTGTCTGCGCTTTGCTGCTACAGTCCAAGTATTCCCACAGTGTCTCTCTTTCCTTAGTGTGTGGAGAAACCCCTCTGAGGCAAGGCTGCAGCGGTTGCCATCGGCCTTTGCTTCCACTCCTGAGGCTGTTGTCTGGTGGCCGCGCCCTTTCAGCTTTTCCCTGTTCACCAGGCCTCTGAGTTCTCCACTTTTCTCTCCGGTTACTTCTATAGATATCTCTCTGAGTACCTTTCTCTCCTTGGATATCTTTTCCAGCTGGATATCTTTCTCCTGGATATCTTTTCACTGGAGGCCTTTCCTCCACGTCATTCCTCGCATGTCTTTCTCTCAGGCTGTGTCTTAGCCCTTCTCCCTGGATAGGGCTCTCTCTCAAGCTGGATGTTTGAACATCTCTCTCCTTGAGTGCTCTCTGGGCTTGCCTTTCCTTGACTGCCCCTTCCTTGACTGCTCTGCTTGACTCAGGCCTGCCTCTGCTTAAATCGGAACTGACTGGGCCTAAGTCCTGCCCATAGAGGCGTGGTTCTTCTGAATCTATGCTGGCTCTCCTGCTCCCTCTATGTGGACCTTCAGGATATTGCATCTGAAACCTGTTTTTTTCTAAATTTAAAACTATTTTTCCTTCTGCAAGAGGGTCCGCTGCATCACACCTGCTATTAGTAACTGTGAATTTTCATTAAAATCATCTGTAATACCTGAAGATTGGAGGATCGCCAATGTAATGCCAATTTTTAAAAGGGTTCCGGGGGTGATCCGGGAAACTACAGACTGGTGAGCCTGATGTCAGTACCGGGAAAAATGGTAGAAACCATCATAAAGAACAAAATTACTCAGCATGTAGATAGTCATGGCCTAATGGGAGACAGTGAACATGGCTTTAGACAAGGAAGATCTTGTCTTACTAATCTGTTATGTTTTTTTGAAAGTGTGAATAAACAGGTGGACAAAGGTGAGTCGGTTGATATAGTGTATCTGGACTTTCAGAAAGCTTTTGACAAGGTCCCTCATCAGAGACCTTTGGCAAAACTAAAGAGTCATGGGATAGGAGGCAGTGTACTATTGTGGATCAGGAACTGATTAAAAAATAGAAAGCAGAGGGTAGGGCTAAATGGCCAATTTTCCCAATGGAGAAAGGTGAATAGTGGTGTACCCCAGGGATCTGTGCTTTGTCCGCTGCTTTTTGACATATTCATAAATGACCTGGAAAAAGCATTGTGGAACCTGTGTCTTTTGGGGAAACTGCTAGGCACGTATGACCTAGATTGGCCACTGTTGGAAACAGGATACTGGGCTTGATGGACCATGGTCTGACCCAGTATGGCATATCTTATGTTCTTATAGGGTTGTAAAATGGCTACACATGTGCTGATCCTCTTTAATGCAAGCACATGTAGTCCACATGTATCTAATGTACTACCTTAGACATGGAGGAGCGCACATGTTTGGATAAAAAATGTTCTCATCATCTGGAGGTTGTTCCTAAAGCCAAAATTTTGGTAAAAGGCGCCTGTTTGCATGTACTTACTGTACGATTATAATCAGCATCTCTATTGAATCACCGAGTGACATGCTGCTATGCCTTCTGTAGCTTCTCCATGTCATGCCATGCTTCTGATGATGGGAAAAGCCGATGTGGCATCTTACAGATCAGGGTTGCTAGGAGGTAGAGATCTACATCGGAGAAACAAAGCTTTGTAGACTTTGCTGCCATGTTCTCCACATGGATCTGCTCCTACCACCATCTGCTTCCCTGTTGATGATGTCAGACAAAGTATGTTACGTTGCCGTAACATGCGTTACATCACTGCAACATGCGTTATGTCACCACATTGCACATGCAGATAACAACTTTTGTTTTACTACCCACACCACAGCTGTAGCTTTTCCTGTCTTGAGATTGCACCAGCACAGTTAATGTATCATAGGAATACTGTACTCTACTCACATATGCTATATTACCCTGTTAAAAATCCATGATTGCATGGCAGGCCTTGCATTACATTGTTTGCTTCTCTCATGACCCATCATAGCTGTGTCACTGATGTATATGGTTGACAACTATCTCCTGATGCGCCTCAGAAGCCTGACCCAGTTTTGGGTTTACCACATTGCATGCAGGGACATGTAGTTTGGATTTCATCACTGAACTGCATAGGAAAAGGAGAAATACATGCCCCTGCGCATGATGTGCTAAAGGCAGGACTGCATCATACCTGTCTGCTATAGCTGGAGCCAGTTGCCAACCCTACTGATGTGGAGGCGTGAGATCTGACACAACAAACCACATGACAGCCATCAAAACCAACTAGCATCAGGAACAGAGGATTCTTTGACTACAATGGACCGTTTGCAAATCAACCGTTCTACAACTGTAAACACACATACCAGGCTGCATCTCCCAAATTATAGTAGCAACATGGACAAAGGTTCCAAGATGCTGCAGTTTGAGCCAGTTCTGCTTCACTAAAAACAACTACATGAAATGGTGTATGTGAAATGGTGTATGATGCAGACTGTCCTCATAAGTGTGAGCACCAACACATTCACAGATCTGTTGTTTCAACCAATGCAGGAGATAGACCAATGCATAAATGACGAAGTTATGGAGCTCTCACGACCTTTGGCCCACACCTCCACATGGTAGCAAATCTTTCTATGAAATACATTGGCCACTGTTACATAACTTTAACAAGAGTTAAAGTGACCCAAATAAATTAAAAAATGTAACCCAGCATGCTTTTAGAGATAATCAATTGATATGAATTTCTTAAACTGCCACATACTATGGGCCTGAACTTGAGGTGGGCACCCTCCTATCTCCTGCCTAACGCATATTTTCAAAGCTGGGGTCAGATGGGGCCCCGGCATTGAAAATCCAGATGTCGCCGCACAGACAGGAAGCAACAGGAGCTAATAATGTAGCAACAATTTTCGATGCTACACAATTAGTCCCAGTGCTTTAAAGATAGGCAAGGTTTTCCTGCATCTATCATGCAGCATTGAAAATTAGTGCTATATGGGAAGCGCCATGACTCGCCTCCACTTCACCACAGAATGCCCTCAATACACCCCGATGCTATATGGGAAGCGCCATGACTTGCCTCCACTTCAGCACAGAATGCCCTCAATACACCCCGATGCTATGTGGATAGCCTCTGGGCGTGTTAGAGACACATCCGGGATTTTCAAAGGGCACTACCCTTGAAGGTGCCTTTCGAAAATCCCAGATAAGGCCTTTACACGGGTAACTAGGGAGGTAACCTGTGTAAAGGCCTTTGAAAATCGGGCCTTATGTAACTATTACAGCAAAATCACTGCATCTGAGGGAGGGGGATAGAGGCCTCAAGAAGAGAGCAGGTGGCTAAACCTGCGGTTAATAATTCACCACTATGTCACCACTCGAATCATGCCCTTATTTTCATTCATAGGCCTTTAACGTTTGTTTTTAAAATTTTCAAATGTATTTAAAAGAATTGAAAACAACTTAGCTTTTGTTGTCTATACATCCCAAAACCTCAGAGTGTGTGATGCTGTGAGACTAAGTTGACTCAAGTTTCGCTGGTAAATTTTCAGGGCTGCATCAGGACTGGTACAACAGCTGCATTGTGAAACTCGAATTGAAATTCATCACCTCACTCATTATTTCCATTTCTAGGTCATTTATGAATATGTTAAAAAGCAGAGGATCCAGCACAGATCCCTGGGGTACTCCACTATTCACCTTTCTCCACTGAGAAAATTGGCCATTTAGCCCTGCCCTCTGCTTTCTATCTTTTAACAAGTTTCTGATCCAGAATAGTACACTGACTCCTATCCCATGACTTTTTAATTTCACCAAGAGTCTCTCATGAGGGACCATGTCAAAGACTTTCTGAAAATCTAGATGCACCATATCAACTGGCTGACTTATGTCTACTTGTACATTCACACTTTCAAAAAATAACAGATTAGTAGTTGGCTAAATCCATGTTGGCTTTCTCCCATTAAACCATGACCATCTATACGTTAAATAATTTTGTCCTTCATAATGGTTTTTACCATTTTGCCCAGTATTGACGTCAGGCTCCCTGATCTTTAGTTTCCTGGATCATCTGCTGAACCTTTATTAAAATTGGCATTACATTGTTCATTTGCTAATCTTCAGGTACTATGGATGATTTGAATGATAGATCACAGATTACTAATAGTAGGTCTGCAATCTCATATTTTAGTTCTTTCAACACCCTCAGATGTATACCATCTGGTCCAGGTGTTTGCTACTCTTCAGTTTATCAAATAGTTGTAATACATCTTCTCGGTTTATCAAAATTTCTTTCAATTTTATTGATGCATCACCTTTAAATATTATTTCAGGCATGGGTAACTTCCCTGCATCTTCCTCAGTAAAGACCAAAGAGAAGAATTTATTCAGTCTCTCTATTCAGTCTCTCTATTATGGCCTTGCCCCCTTTTAGTGCCCCTTTTATCCCTCTATCTCTGATTGTCAAACAAAGTCATTGAGTGTCCAACTGACATGCTGAGTATCTTCCCAACTCTCTGCAGATATGTGATATCTTCAGTGACTGAGTATAGCCGATGACATAGTTCCTTTGCTCAGCCACAGTGTCTAGTATAATGCAGTGTTGAGCACAATGGTGGTAGGACATTAGTAGCCCTTCCTGTTTTATGTTGCCTATCTCATCTATTTCATTTTGGGGCAGGCAAATGTTGCCTTTGTAACCTGCAGAGTGCTTCCAGAAGGTGACAATAATGGCTCCTGCAGTTGTAGGGTCCACTGTCTATTTGCAAAATGATTCTATGTGCAGCATAATTGATATAACGATAGTGGTAGACATTATCTCTTTCCTTAAAAGTCATTGTATGGGTATCTGCTGAAGCTCATTAACTACCAGAATATTTCACTCATTTCTAGTGACCTTACTTTCTCAGGATGTCACTCATTAGAGCCCATTCAGCTCATCAGTATGACTTTTTAAAAATGCTAGTGTGTAGAAAATCAATTTAATTCCCTTTAACCTACAGAATAACACATGTACATCAATTTGCATGAATTATAAAGTTCTAATACAAGTTAAAATTATTGAATATGTGAAAAAATATTTGAAAATCAGGAAGACAGCCCAAAAATCCCTGAAAACAGGTTGAATATTTTTTCTGTGGAGATCTCTATTAATTGAATTTAATATAGCATTTTATAGCATTTAAATAGAAATTCAGTTCAAGATGTTTCACAAAATGTTATCAAAAACAAATACAATATGACATTCACTACATGTCAAACATCATGCAAAATACAAAAAAGCCATTAAAATAATCTGTTCATATAAAACACATCAATGCATCCCTATTATTTTCTGTCTCAGCTAATTTGGCTCATATGTTTAGCTCATACATGTGACTTTAACTACAAGGCATACAGAGCGCCGCACATCTCAGAGTCAGTCTCTGTCCATCAGTGTTTACAATCTAGTCAAGACAGACAAGACAACAGCTGGGGACTAGGATATAGAGGAATGGTAAGAAAACTCATGAGTGGAGAGCAGGAGATTACACGGATCCAAAAGCAGCCTCAAAGTGGTGAGTTTTAGCCTGGATTTGAAAAGGGTCAGAGATGAAGCTTGTCATAAGTGTTCAGGTACTTTATTCAAAGTGTAAGAAACAACAAGGTGGAAAGGTCAAAGTCTGGAGTTGATGGTTGAAGAAAAGGGCACAGAAACAGTGAAGGGAGGAAGAGGGGAGGTGGGCTTAGGGGGAAAGATAAAGTAGCCCCACCCACCTGGAGGGGAGAGGGTATTATCAGCTAAATTAAAAAGACAGATTCCTACTGATGTTACCAATGTAGTCTATGGGCCGAGAGATACCTCGGAGTCTGATTCTTTGCCTCACAGGCATGGGCTAGCAGAAAGACACTATCCACATCTCCCACAGTTATGTAGAAAGAAATATAAGAGGAAAGAAAACTAAATCAAGGATTGACTGGTACACAATACCAATGGAAGGTTACACCAAGGCCTTTGCTCCTTACCATAAAGTGAAATTAAAACAGTTAAAGTTCATACATTAGAATTTTAGTTTAATTTATAACATTTCTAAGATAAATTATTAAATATCTTTGTTAAAAATTGTGCACACGAGAATAGTAAAATTCTATTTAAAATTCCAACAGAAATACATAAACGTTTCTGTCTCAGTCATCCAGACAACTTTTTATCAGCTATTTTTTTTCAGGATAACTGTCTTTCTTGCTCATCTGTTTAACAGGTAGTTAGCTGTAATTTTGTTTCTCTGAGTGTGTTTTAATATAATATTTGAGCTCAAATAGGTGTCTGGTGCATCTGTAGGTGTGATACAGCCGTACCTTTGCAAGTTCAATTGAAACAGAATACTGGGCTTGATGGACCTTGGTCTGACCCAGTATGGCATATCTTATGTTCTTAAACCTTGGGGCCCTGTGGACAAAATTCTTCAGCTTCGGGGAATAGTCTCAGTATCGTGGATCTGGTGGATGTAGTTCCTGTTGTAGCAGCGGAGTGTATGCAACCAAATAATATCAGGAGTCACTTCAGGATCCAAGCCAATTTATTGTGCACAAGGCTCAGAAAAGTCAAGCTTCAAAAAGGACTGAGCAAGCTTAAACAGGAACGAATTCATTATATACTTTTTCTAACAGTCTAATACACACAAGCTCTCTATTGGTCCCAATGCCCCCCCCCCCCCATACATTTATCCAATCAGGGACTCTCTCTGGGCCTCTTTCTCTTTTCCCCCTTCTTAATTCAGCTGAACAAAAGGCATATTAAAAGTGTTAGTTACATTTTTTACTTCAAGGACATCTTTAGCCAAAGGAATGTGAAAATATCTTAATGAGAAATGTTTTGTAGCAGAAAGTGTTGAAAGACATTATGTAGACTCTGCAATAAGCAGCAATTCTGATTCTTAGCAGCACTACTAAAAAGTAGGGGGTTTAAAATCCAAACCTAACTTACAGGCTCTTACAGGCCCATCATATTTACAGGTCATAACATACAGCTTATAGGCCATAGCCTATCACATTCCTCCCTTTGATTATTCTCACCCTAATGATAAAGCGGGTGCGAATCAAATCACACAGCACGGTCAGTGTATGGTGGGGCTTCCTCTTGGGGTAAAGCCTGATAGCGCCAGACAGCTAATATTCCGGCTGCTGTTTTACGTTCAACTGTACTATCAATTATGGAGGTCACCATTCTCAATCAAAGGGGTAGCAAGCATGGAAGAAATAAACATAGGAGTATCATTAGTATAATTACAATAACAAAAGTCTTTAACCCTCCTAATCCAGAGAACATTGATCCAAACCATCCATCAAGCTCCAGTCCATTCCAAATCTGGACTGGTACATATGCTTGCTTTCGCATCTGATCAGCTATGTCTTCAACAACTTGTCCATTATCATCAATCTGCAAACAGCAATTAGATTAAACTTACCACACACTCCTCCGTCAGCTGCTAGTAAATAATCTAGTGCTAAGCGATTCTGGTAAATAGCGGTGCGCATTTGGGTACTTTGCTTAGCTAAAAGTGTCAGCGCTTTACTTGTTTCATTAGTTATCATTTCAACTACAGCTTGCAAGCGTATAATGCGATTTATCATATAAACAGGTGTACGGTATCCCCAGGTACCATCTTGCTCCCAAGTGGCTGGGCCATAATACGAAATTATTCTCTCGGGTGGCCACTCATCACCCTGCCACTTGTCCCATTTACCTATCTGTAAAGTATTTTGTTTCTGTCTGTGATTATATACAGGGAAATTCAAACGTTCTCCCTGGGAAATTGGGATAAGGAAGAAGGAAGGTTGTATTGTCCCTAATACACATGCTCCTCCCCAGTTATTAGGAAGCTGGGCATATGCTCGAGTACCACAGATCCAATAAAGTCCAGGCGGGGCTTGCCAGGTGTTAGGAGTGATAAGATCAGTCCATATCTTAGTAAGACTGGAAAAGTTAACTAAGGGATTGGGGGGTTCTGTAGCATTTACACCTGACCACCAGGATGTCTGTTTATTATAAAACCTTTGGCTCAGACAGACCTGCTGTCCGACCGGCATAGTAAACTGTGATCCTGTGCAGACAAAGCAAAGATGGCCAACAATAGTTTTGGCCAACACCTATTCACTGGTAATCTTAGTTAAAGCAGTTTGATTATATGGAACATAGTAGTTCAATTATTGTGCTTCCCATGGCCATTGGTCACCCATCTTAGTTCCCCCACAGAAATAACAATTGGAGATGTTCAAACTGGAAGCCACGGCTCCAGCTAACTCAATGAACAAATTCTGTGAGGTATTGGGCAGTTCTAACTTCGCTTGCATGACCTCATAGAAAGTGTGATGTATTCGGAAGGGTGAAGAAATATGGGTTTTGGTGTTTAGTTGAATATAAATAAAAGTCCCAGGGTCTGTTCCACCCCCTGCTATATGCAAACCAAATTTATACACCTGCTTCCATTGACTAGGATCAAGTATAAGGAGTCTTAAAGGGTTACAGGCACCTTTCACACTTCTGGGGCTCGAGCAGTGGCAGTCTTTCTAAGCGGCCTCGACGGTTATCCCCACTTTGTCCTGTGGGCCCGCCAGACCAAGTTGCATAGTCTACACATTCCCACTTTGGACAGAAATAATCACTCTCAGGGGCCTTGCTATAAGTAGATGAGGAACGTGCCCCAGTGCATGACCCTCACTTATATGCTCCGTCAGGGCACATATACTTATCATCATAGTAATAGGCTTGTTCCCATGACCCACAATGATAATAACCATTTCTATTAATAGCATCACATGCATCAAAATCCAGAAAAACAGGTCGTGTGGGATCCGAGAGTTGGCAGGCAGCATTCAAAAGGGCCCCATCCTCATTGTTCCATTGCAGTTCCAAAACATGATAGGAAGGATTCTGGCGGGGGTTGAAGCAAGTCTTTGTATTCCCTTTTGTGCAGATACTCAATTCTGTCCCATTATACACACATTGACTGACTACACCAGTGCAGGTATAGTAAGAGTGATAAAGTCTGAGTTACTTTTATCCCAGTCCGAGTAGTAGTTATGCAGGCTGCACACGGAGGTAGGGCAAAAGTCATTTCAAGGCACCCCAAGGCTGCTGCCAGAATGAAGCAATAATAAGGATTCATGATGATCATAGTCTCTGGAAAATTGGTGGAACTGTCGGCTTCCACCACGTGTGACAGATGTAGAGTTGATTGTAGATCCTCAAGCTTCTGCCGTACGTGAACCTACCAGCTTTGTGGCAGGAGTAGGGCTGTAGATTCCAAAGTATCACAGTCTTTTAGGATGTCTCAGACTCTAGCATAGTCTCTCAATATAACACAGTCTCTTTAGAAGATCGTGATTCCTCAAAATAACACAGTCTCTCAGGATGGTGGTTGTCATCGTAGGGTGAGCCGCAATGGAGTTTCAGGATCATTTATGGAAGTCCAATGACCAAGTTCAGAAGCGGCTGCTGGCTTTACTCGGCTGTGATGAATCCAAGGCTCAAATTCTGCAACTTTAACTGCTGTAGGGGTTGACAATAGGACGACATAGGGTCCCTTCCAGTGAGGCGCTAATGGCGTCTTCCTCCACTCCTTGACCCACACTGAGGTTCCAGGCTTGAAAGTATGCAGCGGTTCAGTCAAGTTGATGGGCAGCTGATTTTGTACCCAGGCATGAAGATTCTGCAAGACAGAACTTAAAGCCAATAGTTCTTGTCTAGTAATTTCAGATCCAATTTGTCTCATATCCCCTCTTATCCCTTGGACAATAGGAGGGGGTCGCCCATACAGGATCTCAAAAGGGGAAACTCCTAATGACTTAGTAGGGGCTAAGTATATCCTGAAAAGGGCTATAGGAAGAACCTGGGGCTACTTCAGGTGAGTTTTTAGGCAAAGTTTACACAACTGAGATTTCAGGGTTCTATTCATATGTTCTACTTTTCCTAAATTCTGAGGTCCAAAGGCAGTACGCATCTGATAATGTCAATATCTCGGGGCCATACTTAATGGACTTGCTTCCTGAGGTTATCCACCCTTATTCTTTGTACAGGGCCCCATGGGCATGTAAAGTTGTGAAAGCATACTTTGAGACTGTGTAAACATTTATGAAAAGCCCTTTTCCTATTAGTAATGCCCTAGTGAGGGCTATCAGCTCAGCTTTCTGTGCTGAAGTCCCTGGGGCCAGAGCTGAGGATTCGACTACGAGGTCCAGAGTCACCACTGCATACCCAGCACATCGATATCCATTGATGACGAGACTGCTCCCATCCACAAAGAAAGTTCGTTCTGGGTTCTCCAAGGGAACATCCGTCAGGTCCGGGCAACTTGAAAACACAGTGTCCATAACTTCCAAACAGTCATGATCGGGGGGGCCTGGACCGACTGGTAACAGCGTGGCAGGATTCAAAGCTTGACTGACAGTCAACTGTAGTCGGGGGTTCTCACACAACATACCCTGATACTTCAACATTTGTGAATTTGTGAACTAATAATTTCCTTTGTGTTCCATAAGGGTCAGAACAGAGTGTGGCACTATAACATTAAGATTTTGTCCCAAGGTGAGTTTGTCTGCTTCACTCACTAAAAGAGCAGTGGCAGCAACGTCTCTGAAGCAGAGTGGCCATCCTTTTGCAACAGTATCCAGCTGTTTGGACAAGTATGCTATGGGTCGCTGCCAGGATCCAAGAGATTGAGTCAACACTCCCAAAGCATTTCCACTTGACTCATGAACATATAGACGAAATGGTTTATGCAGAAGAAAGCATCTTTCAGGTCCAGAACAGTGAAATGAGTAGCCTCAGCGGGGATCAGTCCCAAGGGAGTATAAGGATTTGGCACTACTGGGTGTATGGTCACAACTGCATCATTTACTCTTCTTAGATCTTGCACTGGGCAGTAGTCACCTGTCCCAGGCTTCTTGACTGGAAGGAAGGGGGGGGGGGGTATTCCAGGGCAACTGGCATTCTTTAAGAAGTCCATACTTTAATAGTTTCATCAGATGACAGTGAATGCCTTCGATGGCTGGTCAAGGGAGAGGGTACTGTCGCACATGTACTGGCTCTGCTCCTGGTTTGAGGGTGACAAGGACTGGGGCTATGTTCTTCACTAGGTCCGGTGGATTATCTTCCGCCCACACTCCAGGCGGAGCTGAGATATTGGCAGGTATGCAGGAATGAGCTGCCTTGCTTGGAAAGGTATTGTAGAAACGCCATTCTTCTTCCACTTGGAGCCCAGTGTGGCCTAGTCCTCTTCCATGCCATAGCCCTCCATGGCTGCCATTCCCTCAATAGCTTCTTCCTTTTCTTGTTGAAACTGTGCTTGGCTCATCCCTCCACGACCCTGGAATCACCCTCCCGTTCTCCAGGTGCTCCCTCCTCCCCTCCGGGAGACAGAGTCTACTTGCGGGCATTCATTCTTCCAATGTCCTTCTTCTCTACAATAGGCGCATTGATTCATGCCTAGTGAGGGCCGGTCACTCCCACGGCCCCTTCCACGTCCTCTAGCTCTTCTATTAGGAAAACCTCCTCCACGTCGTTCAACTAAAGTGGCAGCAAGAAGATCTGCCTTCTTCTTCATTTTTCGTTCACTTTCTCTTTGTCTTTCATTATCACGATTCACAAACACTTTCTGGGCAACTTCCATTAACTGTGCTGTATTCATGCCCGCAAAGCCATCCATTTTATTTATTTATTTACAGTCTCTTATATACCGCACTATTCATCATCAGCGCGGTTCACATGGAACAAAATGCTCAGTACATTTAACACATATGAGTTTACAGGTAACAGGGCATAAATAACTTGGATAACCGGGGTAACTATTTACAAAACATACTACATGGAATCATATGCACAGAGGTTTCATAGGAAAACACCAGCCCACTATAGGAATGAATATCAAACTTGGTGAGTTGTTGATATACCGTAGATTTATCTGGGACTGGTATCAGTGGGTGTTATTGGGCTCTAGGTGACGCCATTGGGTTCTATAAGGTACTTGTGGAAGAGGTGGCATTTGAGGGCTTTCCTAAACTGTGTCAGGCTCTTAATAGCCCAGATATCAGGGGGTAGTGCATTCCAGCATTTTGGGGCACTGAGACTGAAGGCTCTGTTGGCTGTCGATTTAGTGCAAATAGTAAGTTCCTTCGGGATTTTGAGGGAGTTTATAGCCATGGATCTTCTTGCTCTATTTGGAGATTTGCTATGGATGAGGGAGGATAAGGATGTAGATGTGAGATTATTGACAGCTTTAAAAGTGATTATCAAGGTCTTGAAAACTATTCTAGCTTGGATAGGAAGCCAATGCAACTGTATCAGCAGAGGCGTAACGTGGTCGTACCTAGAGGCTCCATGGATGACTCTTGCTGCCGCGTTCATGGCTAGCTGAAGCGGGTTTAATGTAGATTGGGGAAGACCTTGTAATATGACGTTGGCATAGTCGAAATGGGGTATAACCAACGCCTGGAAGATTGTCCGGAAATCAGTTGGATCAAGCATGGAACGTAAGTGTCTAAGTGAGCGGATCTTGTAGTAAACTGATCTGACTATGTTTCCTATGTGGGCTTTCATGTCTAGGCGTTGATCTAGTGTGACTCCCAAATATCGTATTGAGGATTTAGATTGCAACTCCGCTTCTTTTACTTTAAGATAATGTGGGGGGGTAAAATTGGGATTCCTTGTTATGAAGAGTACTTCTGTTTTCTTATGTTGTATTCTGAGGTTTTGAGACAGGAGCCAGTCAGATATTGCATTGAAGCAACTCGTCAGTGGGGAGAGGTCCAGATGCTCGGTAGAGAAGGGAATGTAAAGCAGGACATCGTCTGCATATAACATGCAATCAACATTGAAAGACCGGATGATATTACAAATTGGCTGCATGTAAATATTGAAAAGGAGCGCAGAAAGGGAGGATCCTTGGGGGACTCCTTGGCTTTGGTGGAAAGGTTCAGACTTTATCCCTCCAGAACGAACATGCTGCCATCTTTCGGACAGGTAGGATCTGCACCATTCAAGCGCTTTTCCATTAATGCCTTTGTCAATCAGTCGTCCTAGTAGAAGCTCATGATTTACTGAATCAAAAGCTGCAGCGATATCCAGAAAGATGAGTGCAAATCCTTGACGGATGTCGTCAATGCCAGTGATTATTTTGCAGAAGAGAGTGGTAAGGAGGGTTTCCACTCCATGGAATTCCCTAAAACCATGTTGGCAGGGGTCTAATGGTGCAGCGGAGTCAATGTGATCCTGCAGTTGCCTTTGGGCCTCCTTTTCAATGATCTTCGCGAGTAGTGGAATACTAGATATGGAATACTAGATAGATATTTTCTGTAGTTTTCGCTTAATATCTCCCTGGGACTGACTTACAAAGACTGCATTTACCATGCGCAAGTTCTCTGGAGCTGCTGGGTCATAAGGGGTATATAGTCTATAAGCTTCAGACAATCGCTCATGAAAGGCTGCTGGGCTCTCATTCGGACCCTGGATAACTTCTGATACTTTCCCAATGTTCATTGCTTTCTGGCCTCCCTTTCTCAGACCTTGCAACAAAGCTTGGCGGAAATGGGTCAAGGCTTTCGCCCCTCTTTCATTGTTCGGATCCCATTTAGGATCTTCATTTGGGAAAGCTGCGGCGGCTGCTTGCTGGTGGTCTATTTCTCCTCCTTCTGCTATGGGATTTTCTGCTAGCCAACGTATGGATGCTTGCACCACTCATGCTCACTCAGTAGTAAAAAGAGTGGACAAAAGCTGGCGGCAATCCGCCCAGGTAGGCTGATGGGTTTGCATAATACTGCTCATTAATTCAGTTAATTCTTGGGGCTTGTCAGTATAGGATGCATAATGCGTTTTCCAATTTAATAAATCAGTTGTGGAAAAAGGTACATAAATCAAGCTGGTTGGTCCCAGCGTCATCTGGCCCCCTTCACCTATCACAGGCGGGCCGGGCACCTGACGTAATGGCATTAGGCGGCCATCTTTCTTCTGGGCAGTCACACGTCTTAAATCGTACTTCCGGGTATGGGCCTCAGCAGTGGGTGAACCCGGACTGGCGGACGAATCTCTGCTTTCAATTTCATCGGTGGAGATAGTCCTCCCGAAGTACTCTGGCTAGACTCGGGACTTTCAGGCGGGGGAGGGTGCTCTCCCTCCTGCCGTGAAGGTGACTGCCGCAGATAAAGGCGGGGCTGAGGGGACTAGCCTATATGGATACTGAGACAGGCGACTTAAGGGATCTGGAGACTCTGAGGCAGAATAAACAGGCAGTTCCCCTCCCTCAAACTTCCGGGTTCCCTTGGTAGTTGTCACTAATATTCTGCACTGTTCCTCATGGCAGCGCCTCATCCAGGAGGACTGCTTCTCACATACACTTAACCAGGAGTCTATATAGGGAAACTGATCAGGATGAGCTTTTCGTACAACCTGATGAACTAAGGAGATAGTACTAACGTTAAAAGTGCCCTCCCTGGGCCATGAAGCGACTAACATGGGCCATTCCCTTTCACATAACATTCCTAATCGGGATGGAGACATTTTAATTCCATAGTCTCCGGTAAATCCCTTTCTGAAATTCCTGATCATATACTTTAACGGAGTTTGCTTGGACTCCGCCCCTCCCATCTTAACAAATGTGCGTGCAACAACAAACAATAGGAAAAGGGGGTTCGGGCTGCAGGTAAGGGGTCCATACAGCCCTGGAAACAAATAGGTAGACAGAACACCAAACGCTTCCTCCTTTTTGCGACCTGGGCGCAGTCGCCTGGCCAGGAACTGCGCTACTCAGGAGTCCGCTCACACTTGGTCTGTATTGCAAGACCTCTCAATCGCACAACACACAGACAAACATGCTAGCAATTCCCAAATTCCCAGGCCTGACTGAATGAACCACGATTAACCAAAAGGGTCGGTGGGTTCGTCCCGCGCATACTCATGCAGGGGTACTAGGACCGCCCAGAGAGGTGATCAAGCTCTCGTTTACCAAATAATTCCCAAACTGACTGACTGAATATCAAAGAAACTTTTACTCACCGGATCCGGTCAAAACCAAAGCCAAACCAGCTCATGGATTGAATCCTGGACTCCCCTCGGGTTCGAAGGTGTTGGCCAGCTGGACCCGGTGATCTGCCGAGGCCAGACGGAGCTCTCTCCGATGCAATAAGACCGGTGGCGCCAGAGAATTCCCCCGCGTCGGACGGACACGGTTCCAACTGGGCCAAACCTGGAGGCGAGAAGTCGTGGTATATTTACTTGAATACCATCCCCCACTCACACAGTCCCATCTGGGTTGCCAGAACTATGTAGCAGTGGAGTGTATGCAACCAAATAATACCAGGAGTCACTTCAGGATCCAAGCCAATTTATTGTGCACAAGGCTCAGAAAAGTCAAGCTTCAAAAAGGACTGAGCAAGCTTAAACAGGAACGAATTCATTATATACTTTTTCTAACAGTCTAATACACACAAGCTCTCTATTGGTCCCAATGCCCCCCCCCCCCTACATTTATCCAATCAGGGACTCTCTCTGGGCCTCTTTCTCTTTTCCCCCTTCTCAATTCAGCTGAACAAAAGGCATATTATAAGTGTTAGTTACATTTTTTACTTCAAGGACATCTTTAGCCAAAGGAATGTGAAAGTATCTTAATGAGAAATGTTTTGTAGCAGAAAGTGTTGAAAGACATTATGTAGACTCTGCAATAAGCAGCAATTCTGATTCTTAGCAGCACTACTAAAAAGTAGGGGGTTTAAAATCCAAGCCTAACTTACAGGCTCTTACAGGCCCATCATATTTACAGGTCATAGCATACAGCTTATAGGCCATAGCCTATCACACTGTAGCTCTACTTGTCCTTATTGTCCTCTGATGATCAGTGTTGGACCTACGGCCTGTCTAAAATAGTCAATAAAGGAAAACCCTGTCTAATTTTCTGTTGGGGAAACTCACCTTTCTTATTAAAGAAATTAAAGTTTAATCAATTATCCCTAGCTTCGTTGTCCCTTCTTTGAAGCCCACTTCTCTCTCATACAGTCAGTTTCACAGTCACACGTTCCACAACCACACAGTCCAGTCACGGCTGCAGCTCAGCTAACCAGATTTCCTTTTACAAGAATCTCCCAGATTTAGCTACTTGATGTTACCCCTTACGGAATCAAGCTTCAACACCACCGGGTTTATTAAATATCCCAGAGCATAATCCAAGTAGCTCTAATAAACCTCCCAGTAACAGGTTTTCTTTTGCTAGCTGCCCTGTAATTCAGACAGCTTCACTCCACATTTAGGAGACAAGTTTTTCTTCCTCTTCACCTTATTATGAGGATGTAAGAAATGAAATCTTTTATCTCAGCTATGCCAAGCGTTCCATAACATTTTTTCTTCTTAGTTCACATTTGCAAGGTGATTTAGCTTTCTTACCAGGATGATGGGTAGGACTGATCTCCTTTAAAGAAAACCTTTCCCATCAGACTTCTCCCAGCTTGACGGCCAATGTCAATAACTCTGTTTCCCAAAACAGACACTGAAATGAATTACTATTGATCTAAATCGCAATAGTTCTCTTCCAGCATACCAATCAAACTTCCTTTTACTCTGTCTTCCTCACATAAGTCTTTATTCAGCTCTCAGTCTATTAGCCACATACGCACTGCCTTTCTCTTCTCTGCCTTTTCCCCACCTGTCAGCTTTTCTACCTGGCAACCAGAGTTCTAACTGCAGCAGCCCAAGTCCTCTTCCACCCTACAGCTTAAATAGTTCTCCCTTGCCAGCTTTAAAAACAGATAGAAATCCAAAGAAGTCCCTTTAAAAATATTTTCCCCATAAGACCAGATTCCTATTAATTTTCTACCAAGTTATTTTCTGCTCTTATGTCAAATAATCATTCTGGTACCTCACTGCATCACAACCTATTTTCCCGCTTAACTTAAAGCACTGAAAAAGCTCTAGAGAGAGAACCCTGCACTGTCTGATCATCTTGTTAAGTTTTTGAGACCGGAACTACTTTTATTTTTATAAGTATTTTTCTTATTCAAATACCTTTTTATAGCCTCAATTATAAGACTTATCGATTTCCACTAGAATTTGAATGTTTTAAGCTGCTTTTTAAAACTCAAGGAACAATTACCCCCCTCCCCACCTCCGGGAGAAATATTTTTAGGGAGAGCACATCTCTTGCACTTGAATTCTGCCCTAAAAAGGTTTATAACTTTAACTTTTAAAACTCATGAAAAATGGGTAGTTTCAAACAATGATAAAGTCTCCATCAGAGCGTCATTAGTATAAGGCCTGCACAATTCTAGCTCTGAATTGCAGCCTCTGAACTCTCCAGAGCTTAACTAAAGCCTCATTTGTTCAATTAAGGGCTGATTAGCCCAAACACTAAAATCGGAGCTTCTTTAGCTCCTTCCCCTCATGGGGAGCACATTTTAACATTTTAATTTTATAAACTTTAGTATTGGCCCATTTTTCAAGGTCTGATTCAATTAAATAAAGGCCATTTGGCCCAATTCTTTAAATCAAGACCTCTGGTCTCTCCTGTGAGGCCCTCCTGGCCATTTAAAATAAATTCCGGCCATTCTGTGGTCCCTGGTACATTACTGGGACAACAACGCACAATTTTAAGGCCCCCTGCCTTTATTAATTTATGGTCTTCATGGCCACCATAGTGAGCTCTAGTGCCAAGTCCCATCCCCCTTTCCATCGGGCCAATCACGGCCCTCACAGCACTCCCGGGGCACCCCCTCCCCCGCCTCACCCTTGAGCTCAGGCCTGCTTTGAGCCCAAAGAGTTTCCAGGACCCCCTCAGTTCCTCCAAATAGACCCTCTATGGCCCCATTTGCCTTCAGATCTCCTCCTTATGCCTCTGGTCCCTCTCCTGCTTCCCCTCATCAGCAGCCACCTCAGGGACACCACAGGGCCCCTCTCCCCCACCCCAGAAGATTAAAAAAAACGTTCTAGCCTACTGGCTACAAAGCTTGGTTTTGTTCATGTTCATTTTCAAATGACTTTAACTCGATGATGCTGCAGACTGTGGAACCAGCTGTCACTGGACATCTGTGTCATAACCTACTTTTTAACCTTTAGGAAGCATGTAAAAGGGCTTTTTCTAGTCTGTTTTGGGATGATTATGTCCTGGGGTTGATGAATCTTACTTTTTGATGGGAGTTAAACTGCAGTCTTAACCTCCATCTTCATTTTGGTATATTTTATTTATTTTTCCATTTGTATGTGTCTTTGTTATTATTGGGGATGTGCATTTGAGATTAAGTGAAAACTGCAACAAAACAGACATATTTTGTTGCAAAATAAAACAAAAACATGAGATTACATTTGACATTTTTTATTTGTGTTTTGTTTTTTGTGCATTCAGGGGCATGTTCACAAAAGCATGGTATCATTTACCATAAGTTTATTGCACGCTAAGCTGTTAGCACAGGACTGCAGTAACTGCTACTGTGTGCTGAAAAATGCCAGCATGATAAAATTCCCATTTTCACTGGGGTAGAGACTGGGCTCATTAGAGACAGAGAGTGGGTGCACATTGCAGTTGGCACAGGTGCAAGTATCAAAACCTCAATGGATGGTGTTAAGTGCATCCACATCAAGAGTTATGTTTGCTAAGCTGCGCTAACTGTTAACACAGCCAAGAGCATGCTATCTGATCTCCTCCAATCCCATCCCCAACCGTCTACTAAGCTCTATCTCTTCTGCTGTCATCCCTTCCATCTGTCATATCATTAACCTATCACTTTCCACTGCAGCTGTTCCTGTGCCTTCAAACATGCTGTGGTTACACCTCTCCTCAAAAAGCCTTTACTAGAGTCTATCTGCCCTTCCAGTTATTGACCTATCTCTCCTCCCCTTTGCTACAAAACTACTTGAATGAGTGGTTCACCACTGCTGTCTTGACTTTCTTTCCTCTCAAGACCTTCTGGATCCACTGCAATCTGGCTTTCGTACTCTACATTCCACAGAAATGACTCTTGCCCAAATCTCCAGAGACTTGTTGCTTGCCAAATCCAAAGGCCTCTACTTGATTTTCATCCATATTGACCTTTCTGCTGCTTTTGACACAGTTGATCACCACCTTCTCCTCGATAACCTTTCCTTGCTTGGATTTAGTGGCTCAGTTCTGTCCTGGTTTTCTTCCTATCTCTCCCATCACACTTTTAGTGAATGTTCTGGGGGCTCCTCCTCTACCGCCATCCTATTTTCAGTTGGTGTACCACAAGACTTTGTCTGGGGACCTCAACTTTCCTCTCTCTACACTAGATCCCACGATATACTTATTTCCTCCAGTAGTTTTCAGTACCACCTTTATTCTGATGACTCTCAGATCTACCTTTCTGTGCATGAAATCTCTCCAGGAATTCAGTCCTGGATCTCTGCCTTCTTATCTGACATTGTTGCCTGGATGTCTCACCACCATCTGAAACTGAATATGGCCAAAACTGAGTTCCTTATCTTCCCCCCCTAAACCCACCTCCTCCCTTTCTCCCTTCTCTGTTTCTATGGATAACACTACACTTCTCCCTATTTCCTTAGTTCGCAACCTTGGGGTCATATTTGGCTCTCTTTTTCTCTGTACACATCCATCAGATAGCTAAAACCCATTGCTTTCTTCTCTATAGCATTGGCTAAATTTGTCCCTTTCTTTCCACACACACTACTAAGACACTTATCCACTCTTTAGTCACCTCCTGTCTAGACTATTGCAACCTTCTCCTTGCTGGTCTCCCTCTGAATCATCTCTCTCCCCTTCAGTCTGTTCAGCTGTGGGGCCAGAGGCAGCTCAAGGCAATCTGCTGCCTGAGGAAAGGGTGAGATGGCGCCCTCCCACCCCCCACTCCGTAGAGGGGGCGCTTTCACAAAACTCAAATCAGGGACTGAACCAAACCAAAAAGCTGATTAGATTATGTGGAGGAAATGAAGATGTTTGCACACCAAGGAACTAAAAGAGAATGAGAACCACCAGTCCCATCCCAAGAGTCAGCTCCCTTCCAGTCCCCCTTTAGTATCATCCCCAGGTGTCAGCTCCCTTCTAGCCCCTTCCTTCCCCCCCATATCAGTTCCCTTCCAGCCCCCTCCTTCCTTTTGTCAGCTCCCTTCCTGCCCCCCCCCCTCCGTGTCAACTCCTTTCCTGCCGCGAGACAGGAAATGCCTCTTTTACCCTTGGCGCTGGCGGGCTCAATTTTAACAGAGCCGCAGGAAATAAGGGAAACACTGTTCCTTCTCGCAGCTCTGCAAAGGTGAGCTATGACACCAGTCAGGCAACACAGGTTCTTCCGGGGCAGCGGGGAGGCGGGGGCGTGGGGCAATTGATTCTGCCACTTCCAAGAAGCAGCGGCAGCAGCTTATCCAGCACTTTTTTTGTGTTGTTTAAATTTTGATGACCAAGTGAGGTGGCCTTTTTGGGGGCATTTTTTGCTGTCCCCAAAAGTTGTCACCTGAGGCAACCGCCTCACATGGCCTCATTATAGAGCTGCTCCTGTGTGGGGCTAATCTTCTACCATCCTCAATACACTCATATAACCCTCTATTCAAGTTGCTTCACAGGCTCCCTATCTGTTTCTGTATCCAGTTCAAACTTCTCCTACTCATTCTGCTGCTTCTCACTACCTTTCTCTCTTATCTCTCCCTATACCCCTCCTCGGGAGCTTCGCTCTATTGGCAGATCACGTCTGTCTGTGCCTTTCTACTGTCAACTCCAGACTTTGATCCTTCTTCCTTGCTGCTCTTTATGCCTAAGAACATAAGATATGCCATACTGGGTCAGACCAAGGTCCATCAAGCCCAGTATCCTGTTTCCAACAGTGGCCAATCTAGGTCATACGTACCTAGCAGTTTCCCCAAAAGGCACAGATTGTATTGGGTCAAGCATTAATATCCTGCATCCCTTTTTAATAATGGTTTATGGACCTTTCCTCCAGGAACTTGTCCAAACCTTTTTTAAACCCAACTACACTAACAGCCTTTACTACATCCTCCGGTAACAAATTCCAGAGTTTGATTACACGTTGAGTGAAAAAATATTTTCTCTTATTTGTATTAAATAGTTTACCCTGTAGCTTCATTGCATGTCCCCTAGTCTTTCTATATTCTGATAATGTAAACAATTGATCTACGTTTACCCGTTCCACTCCATTCATTAATTTAGAGACTTCTGTCATATCTCCCCTCAGCCATCTCTTTTCCAGGTTGAAGAGCCCTAACCTTTTTAGCCTCTCTTCATAGGAGTAGCCTTCCATCCCCTGGAACAAATTCCCTAAGTCAGGCTTCATCTCTGGCCCTTTTCAAATCCAGGCTGAAATTCACCTCTTTGTGGATGCTTTTGGATCCTGACCTGTTTAATCTCCTATGTGTTTCCTTACCACTCCCCTCGGCTGTTGCATTGTCTGTCTTAGCTAGATTGTAAGCTCTGATGAACAGAGAACACTTTTTAAATGTGTCTGTACAGCACTGCATATGCCTTGTAGCAATTAGAAATGATGTAGTAGTAATTGCAATTGGCCCACATTAGCATATAGCACAGGCTCCAAGCAGACAGCGTAGGGATTTTCTGTCTTGTCTGTCTTATACATGGCATATTGTGGAATAGGCAGAGAGTGATCATGTCTGCGATGCACGGTTACCACAGTCGTTAACAGCATGTAGTCACCACCAAAGTTACATTGGTGTTGCTGCTAGGGCTCATAGTGCTAAATCAGCGTGCAATCTGTTGGGGACATGTGGTAGATAGCCCAAAAATATAATGCACCGCTTTTGCAATTAATTTAATGTTATTTGTGCTCTAACTTACTTGCAAAGGTTGAGGGCACTTTAGTAAACATGTGTCTAATTGGGAATTACATGATAGTACAGTGAGGTACTTTTCAGTGTTGTGACTGCAGAGGGAGATGCTGAGCATTCATCTAACAGCTGGTGTACAGCCTTTGAATTTACCATACATTAATTAGTTTTATTTCTAACATGTGCGAAGTGCAAAAACTTGTTCATTAATTGCTAAAAATATATAATATTTACAAGTTGTGTATATTATTGGCAAATGACATGCTATACATGAATCATAGAAAAATCATAGAAAAATTAGTGAAACAACAACTACAGGAGCACATTGACAACCACGCTCCTCTAGATGACAACCAACATGGCTTCCGCCCCAACCATGGAGTCGAAACACTACTGATATACCTCTTCGACAACATCCTCCGGATTATAGACAACACCAAAAAAGGTATCCTCTTGATCTTCATCGACATCTCCTCAGCGTTCGACACAGTAGACCACCAAACTCTTCTGGAAAGACTAAAGGAAATTGGGCTTCATGGTACCACATTCAAATGGTTCCAATCATACCTCACCGACAGGCAGATACAGGTCAAGGTAAGCCACAACACATCTCAACCTATAAAAGTCCTCCAAGGAGTACCTCAAGGATCCGCCCTCTCAGCACTTCTGTTCAACATATACATCCAGCCAATATGTGACATCCTGAAAGCGAACAGCATTCAATACACCATCTATGCAGATGATATTATGATTTACACGCCTATCTCAATCGACAGCCCAGACTACTCTAAAATAACAGACTGCCTAACACAAATGACAAGATGGTGTAAAGACAACAACCTCGCCATCAACTACAGCAAGACGGAGGCACTAATAATCACCCGCAACCCAGACTTCACCCATCCACCGGACATCAGAGTACAAAATACAACCATACCATTGAAATCAGAAGTAAAATACCTTGGAGTGACCCTGGACAACGAACTGAATCTCAAGACACACGTAAGCAAAACAATCCAAAATGTATACCACAGGATAAGAATCATCAGAAGACTCAAACCCCTCCTCACCACAGAACACTTCCGTACCGTATGGCAAGCTCTAATTACTCCCCTACTGGACTTCTGCAACCCTATCTACCTTGGGCTAACAAAACAAACACTCAAACCACTACAATTAGCTCAAAACACTGCAGCCCGCATAATAGCTGGTGCAACAAGACATGAACACATTACTCCTGTTCTGAAAGACTTACACTGGCTACCAATCCGCTCTCGCATCAAATACAAAACAATCATAAACATATTCAAAATCAAACACCGCACTTCAGCCAACAGCCTGCACACCCTCATACAACCAGACACCAGCACGCGCCCAAGAAGAAAAGGGACTGCCAACAGAGTAAACACACCAAACGACTTCAGAAAAACCCGCAAGGACACCACTGAGAGGGCCCTCTCTCTGGCTGCCTCAACAATATGGAACTCCCTCCCAGACGAACTGAGATCGACAGATGACCTCAAAGACTTTCGCAAGCAGCTGAAGACAACGCTGTTCATAGAACACTACGGACATGTTACATAATCCAACAGGAGCCTCCTCCTTACCCTCCCATCCATGATAAAAAAATATTCACAGACACATGATATATCTTAACCCCTAATTACATAGAACATTGTATTATAGATCACAATGTACATAGTACAGAACAATGTATCATAGCTCATGCTGTAATATAGCTCACAATGTACCTAGTTCAACCTAATCTGTTACTCTACCCTCTTACACGCAATTCATAACATTTTTCACTGCATGAACTACCCTTCCCTCTATTGATTGTATTGCTGTGACACCGCTTTGATTGTATGATAAGGCGGTATAGAAATACCGTTAAATAAATAAATAAATAAATACATGAAATGCAATTAAATGAGAAATATGAAATGAAATGATTCTAGTTGAAACCAGCTGTACCCCTTCCTCACAGAATGAATCAAAAGATAGCCTCCATGCACACCCTAGTTATCATTGATTTTACTTTATTATTTGCATTTGTGATTTATCTCTTTTGTTATTTCATGTTATGTTTATTTGTTATTTTATTGATCTATGAGTTTGGATATATAAACCTTCAAGTAAAGTAAACTATGCCTCATTTCAAAGAACTTGATCTGGAAAAATGAAGTGAACAAAGCAAGTTGGCCAGTACAGATTTTGGTTAGAAAGCAACACCAACTGGGGTTTAAAATGGCTCCCTCGGTATTATGAGAGCAGGCATTAGTTTTCTGAGCCATAGTGCTGCTCTGATTCCCTTGGAGAAGAGAAGTATACCAAATACTAAATAAATAAATGGAGAGATGGTGGCTTCAGCAGGTGATTGGCTCTTTACTCAAAAAGTTGAGACATATCCCTGCAGGATATGGTCTGAGCCAGGACTGGGAAATTCCAAGATTAGATACTGGGGGAGTGGGGGGGGGGTCATTTTCAAGGGGAGTAACATAGCAGACCTCTCAGTGCTGCTGTACACCTCAATGTTGTTGTTGTTGTTAAGTGCCGTCAAGTCGGTGTTGACTCATGGCTACCCTCTGGATAGTTGTCCCAAATTGTGTTCGATCTACAGTCAGGCAGTTCATTGTTGGCAGACTGGCACCCATAGCTGCTGTTAATGTATCGATCCATCTCATTGCTGGCCTTCCTCTTTTGCATTGACCTTCCTCCTTGCCAAGCATGATGTCCTTCTCTAATGATCTCTCTCTTCGCATGATGTGTCCAAAGTATGAAAGTCGAAGTCTTGTCATCTAAGCTTCTAAAGAAAGCTTAGGTTTGATCTCCTCTAGTACTGACTGGTGTGTTCTTCAGGCAATCCATGGTATACGCAGTATTCGTCGCCAGCACCATAATTCAAAGGCATCAATTTTCTTCCTGTCTATCTTTTTCACTGTCCAACTTTCACATCCATATGATGTCACTGAAAATGCCATGGTTAGAACAAGTCAAATCTTTGTATGGAGAGAGACATCTCTGCTCTTGAGAATCTTGTCTAGGTTCTTCATAGCCATTCTGCCAAGGAGCAATGTGTTGTCTGATTTCTTGACTGCTTGTTGCTTCTTTATTGATCCAAGTAGGTTAAAATTGTCAACTATTTCAATTTCTTCTCCATCAATGATGAACTTATTCATTTTGCCAGTTGTCAGGATGTTTTTCTTCTTAACATTAAGGTGCTGACCCATTTTAAGACTATATTCCTTGATACTGAGATGCAAATAGTTCAAATTGTCTTCACTTTCAGCCAGTAATGTGGTATCATCAGCATAGCGAAGGTTGTTGATGAGTCTTCCACCAATCTTCACACCTCTATTCTCTCCATACAGTCCTGCTTCTCTGATGATTTGTTCTGCATATAAATTTAATAGGTAGGGGGAAAGTATGCAACCTTGTCGTACACATTTGCTGATTTAAAACCATTCTGTTTCTCCTAGTTGCGATCGAACTGTTGCTTCTTGATCAGTGTAAAGGTTGTGCAAGAGAACGATCAGGTGTTCTTGTACACCCATGCTTCATAATGTGGCCCAGAGTTTTTCATGGTTTACACATTCAAAAACCTAGCTGTACTTAATAAAACACATATAGATATTTGTTTGATATTCTTTTGTCTTTTCAAGGATCTAGCTCATATCCGCAATAATGTCTCTTCTTCCTCTCCCTTTCCTGAACCCTGCTTGCACTTCAGGCAGTTCTCATTCCAGGTATGGTTGTAGTCTCTGCTGTATGATCTTCAGTAGAATCTTGCTGGCATGTGGGATCAGAGCGATTGTGCGATAATCTCCACAGTCAGTCAGGTCACCTTTCTTCAGTATTGGTATAAACACAGATCTTTTCCAGTCAGTTGGCCATTAATTTGTCTTTCATATTTCCTGACAGAGCCTTGTAACTATGGTAACAGCTTCATCTGATTTATGTAATAACTCAGTGGGAATGTCATCAATGCCCGGTGCTTTGCTCTTTGATAAGGTTTTCAATGCAGCTTTGACTTCTTCTTTCATCATCAATGGTTCCTGATCATAAGGTATTTATTTATTTATTTATTTATTTAACAGCTCTTATATACCGTGCTATTTGACATCAGTGTGGTTTACATTAAACAAAATACACTCAGATTTAGAGAACTTGTCCAAGTTACAGGTAACAGGGGAATAAAACAAGGATTAACTGGGGAATAGCATATAAATAATTAAATAAAAGCAATTACATAAGACTAGAGATCTTGAGTGAGTATAGAGACATCTCATAAATAACATTTAACAGAGCAGGTATATACAGTGAAATATCATAAGGTGGAACGGTCAAACATCATCATTTAACTATTATTGCTGAGTTGAGATAATGGGGTGAGAGGGGGGGAAATATTGATGTAAGAGAAGTGTTGTAAAAAAAAGGTGGGTTTTTAAAGCTTTTCTAAATTGTGATATATCTTTTATCAATCTGATGTTTAATGGAAGCTTATTCCAGCACCTTGAAGCAAAGGATGAAAATGATCTGCTAATGGTAGTTTGAGTACATTTTACTAATTTATTTGGAATCACTAGAGTATTTTCAGTTGTAGATCTTCTTGATCTGTTGTTTTGGGTATGAATGAGTAGATCAGAGATTGAAGGAAGTGAAATATTATGGAACGCTTTGAAGGTCATAAGAAGTGTTTTATAAGATAATCTACAAATTATTGGGAGCCAGTGAAGCTCCATTAGAATGGGGGTTATGTGTTGTCTCCTTGTAATTCCGCATAGTGATCTAGCTGCTGCATTCATAGCAAGCTGTAATGGATTAAGTGTAGATTTAGGTAGGCCTTACAGGATAATATTCGCATAGTCAAAATGTGGGGTGACTAGCGCTTGGAATGTTGTGCTGAAATCATCGGGGTCTAACATGGGTTTTAGGTGTCGTAGAGTATTAATCTTGTGATAAATGGATTTTACTGTGGACTTTATATGCTCATTAAATTCAAGTCGCTGGTTGAGAAAGACACCTAAGTATCGAATGGTGGATTTAATAGGTAAATCAGCGTCTCGTATTCTTTTTTTTTTTTTTGAAAACTTTATTTATCATTTTCATAACACTACAGTACACCATACAAAACATTCGAAAATGGATTAGACCGAATTAATAGACAGATCCAGACAGGTTCATGTCCACTCTTCAGTGCACGAACATCGGAGTTATAATGAAAAGAGAAGGGGGGGGGGGGTTGACCGCTTGTGTCCCACCGCCTAACCCAATATATAGTATCTACAGTGACTATTTCGTGACAGGACTGTCCCATTTGTGTAGCAATCTTCTGAAGGCAGGATTCTGCTGAACATAAGCTATCTCACAGATTCGATGATAACACACCAGATTCCACCAGTATTCCACTCTTAAGTCACCAAAAGACTTCCAATGACTCATGATGGCCTTCAGCGCTAAACTCAGCAGGAGATCAAACAAGGCATGATGCTGCTTTTGGAGGCCAGGTACCTCCGCCATAGATTTGTAGATGACAACCCGATAGGATAGGGGCGTTTCTATCCCAACCAGTCGTTGTATTCGCCGCCATACTCCTCGCCAGTACAGGAGTAAATGTGGACAATAATAGAGCATGTGTGCTAAGGTCCCTACTTCATGTCTACAGGACCAACAGCGATCGTCCTTCGGATCTTGCCTCTTGGAAATCTTGACTGGGGTCAGATATGCGCGATGCGCTAGAAAAAACAGCATCTGCGTGAGGGAGGCTGATCGAGATATCCGGATC
Organism: Ichthyophis bannanicus; assembly: GCA_033557465.1. NCBI lineage: Eukaryota > Metazoa > Chordata > Amphibia > Gymnophiona > Ichthyophiidae > Ichthyophis > Ichthyophis bannanicus. The sequence continues at coordinate 6,424,882 of CM066048.1, forward strand.
TGGGATCCCCAAAAGGAAGTCCAAATTGCCGAGGTCGCAAGAGGTCCCGCTTCAGTCTCCCATGCCAATCGTGCCCCGCTTGGGCTTCGTCCGTCCGCCGATTGAAGGAGGTCTACCAGCTGCAATATTTGACCTGACCCTGTCCGGAGTTCTTGGATCCGGAGGTAAGACGAGCGCCCACTGACTACATGAAGGGGAGTGACTCCTGCCTTACTCAAACAGTGCCGCAGTTGGCCCCATTGGAAGAAGCATTTGTAGGGAAGTTGAAATTCGTGTTGTAGTTCCGCAAAAGTTTTGTATCTCTGTCCCCTGAGTAATTGACCCAGGCTTAAAATACCGTGACGTATCCAAGTGGTCCAGGCGAAGCAAGTCCCACCTATTTTAAATCGCTGATTAAGCCACAGTGAGGTGGCGTCCGTGAAGGCTGGCTCCTCTCCCAGTAGAGGTAACACCAAATTGAAGGCTCGTTGTGTTGCTTGGTGGATCATATCCTGCGTCTGCGGATATGGAGGTGCCGACGCAACCCCAATTCGGTAACGTAAGGGGAGAGGATCACTCACCTTCGATTCCACTGAGAGCCAACTGGGAACTCCTGGGGTATCTGGCTCCTCTGCCCACCAGGAGCCTTGTTTTGCTATGGCTGCAACATGGTACCAGTAGAAGTCCGGAAAATTAACACCCCCTTGTTTCTTGGGAAGCTTTAGTTTCCATGCTGCGATACGTGGTGTTTTCTTCGCCCATAAGAACGCCAGCAGCTTTCTCTCTAAATCCTGGTAGAATTTCTTGTCGAAGAGTATCAGGATCATGCTGAGGGTATACGTGATCTTGGGCGTTACGACCATTTTGATGGTTTCTAAGCGACCCCACCACGTCAGGTTTAGTGGTGTCCATTTAGCCACACATTCTTGCAAGATCTGGGCACATCTATCCACATTAAGTGAGATGGTGTCTGCCAGAGTCGTGCCATACGTGACTCCCAAGTATTTAAAGGACGACTTTTCCACCTGAAAGGAGTACCTCCGTAGCTCTTCTTCGGAGACTGCAGATGTGAGAGGTATGATTGTAGTCTTGTCCAAATTTAACTTGTACCCCGAAATGCAAGCATATTCCTCAATTATCTTCAAGATGGCATCCACCGAATTTACATCCAGGAACAGTAGAAGGTCGTCGGCGTAGGCCGACAATTTACAATGATAACCTTCCAGCGGCATTCCCACAACATTAGACGCCTGGCGAATTTTAAGGATCAAAGGCTCCAAGGCTATATTAAATATCAAAGGTGACAAAGGACAGCCCTGTCTAGTACCTCTGGTGAGGAGGAATTCCCGGGAAGTGGTATTGTTCGCTGCCACTCGAGCCACCGGTTTAGTGTATAACAGTTGTATGCTCTTCAAGAAGTTATCAGGGACCCCCATCCAGATCATGGCTCGGAAGAGATAGGAGAATTCGACCCTGTCGAATGCTTTTTCTGCATCCAGTGCGAGGCCCACCAAAGGCTGGTCTACTTGCTGTGCCTTACGAAGAACGTGGGCCAACATACGGCCGTTATCTGTCGTGGATCTTCCAGGCATAAAGCCACATTGGTCCGGGTGGATAAGGGACTCCATTACCTTAGATAATCGGTTGGCTAGGATCTTGGTGTATATTTTATAATCTGAATTTAATAGTGAGATAGGTCTGTAGTTCTCCACCTTCTCCAGATCTCTCCCTGGTTTAGGGTGTATTACTATCATAGCGGCTGCCAACGCACCTACAGCAGGACACTCCTCCTTCACCCCCGAGTAATATAGTAATAGTTCCGGTGTCAGCTGATCAATGAAGGCTTCATAGAATTCTACTGGCAGACCATCCGGACCACTTGCTTTCCCTTTAGCCAGCTGATTAAGTGCCTTATGAAGCTCCTTACAGGTGACGTCGGCTGCCAGAAACTGCTGCTGCGCTTCCGTTAGCCGGGGACCTTCTATTGTGGAGACGAAAGTTGAGAAAGCCGATTCATCACAGGAGACCTCAGATTGGTATAACTTGGTATAGAAGTTTTCACAAAGTGTTAGAATCTCATCATCTGAGCATTTCAATCCTCCACTCGAGTCTTTTAATCCCGCAATCCTGGTCACTGCTCACTTCGTCTTCAACATATTCGCTAGGAGCGAACTCGCCCGGTTGCTATCATGGTAACATCTCCCTTGCTGGACTTTAATTGAAGCACTGACTTCTGCTTGCAAAAGCATATTATACTGAAACCTAAGCTTCTGCAGCCAGACAAGGACTGTCGGGTCTGCCCAGCGGGCCAGGAGTCGTTCGCCCGCTCGAATTTCAACTTCCAGCGCCTTCCTCCTCTGTGCCGCTGAATGCCGCTGCCGAATTTTGTAAGCAGTCATATGTCCTCGCATGGTGGCTTTGTAGGCCTCCCACCAGGCCCATGTAGAAGTGTCCCCATAACGGTTAACTTCGAAGTATTCAGTGGTGGCCGCCTTCATACTAGTGCGGAATTCATCATCCGTTAACCATTGCTTCTCAAAGAAAAACCGTTTCGAGGGACTCTTTTCTGGGCCCACGGTGAGGTCCATGAGGACCGCTGAGTGGTCGGAGACTGTCATGGGGAGTATTTTTATACCTAGGATCTGAGGTATTAGCGTCTTCGAGGTTAGAAAATAGTCAATGCGAGTTTGCGAGTTGTGCGGTAGTGAGTAGAAGGAATATTCCCTGCCATTGGGGAAGAGCAACCTCCAAGGATCGAGGAGTCCCAGCAGTTCTTCCATGTTCTGCAGCTCCTTTGAGGAGCGTGGCTTATGTTGTGGTTTGTACGGAGTCCTGTCTAAGAGCGGGTCTGGTATGAGATTAAAGTCTCCCCCCAGGATAATTCTGGAGGACCCGGTACTTAGGAGCTCCTGAGCTACCTGAATAAAGAATTGCGGATCATCTATAGTGGGACCATATAATGTCATAAAGGTGTAAGGATCTCCACTTAGAGTGGCTGTCATCTTGGCCCAGCGGCCTGCGGGGTCAATTTTTGTCTCCTTGACTTCTACCTGGAGGGTCTTCCGAGCTAGTATAATGACCCCGCCCTTCCTCCTCAGGGCTGGTGCAGAAAGTATATTCATATAGGTCTTATCTGCCACTTTATAGGATTCTGTGAGTGACAGGTGGGTCTCTTGCAGATATATAACGTCTGCACTTTGATGGCTACAGTAAGTCAAGATTTTCTTCCTTTTGGCAGGATTGGAGATACCTTTGACATTCAGGGACAGTATTCGCACCCGGGAATTAGCCATATTTAGCCTTGTCATGGGATTGGAGGGGGACATTCGCGGTCAACCATCCCGAGAGCAGGGAATATACTATTATAACATTAACATATACATAACCTGGCTGCAACCAGCCATAAACTACTTTAGCTTGTATGGTGGAGTCCCAACCGCCCACCAGGCCCAAACTTACCCCCTCCCAGCATTAGAATCTGGTAACATAGCATGTATTGTATGCAGATAGTGAGGCAGACAGTGAAATCTCGTCAATTAAAACATACAGCCCTTATGCATTTAACCAACAAGCAGGTGCGCATTGACTTCAACATGCAAACTTATTGTCCCAGAATTTATCCTTGTCGAACTTAAGGAGCTGGAGTGATCAGCCCAGCTCTCCCTCTGAGTCGCGATGCCCCCGGAGTAGCGCGGTGACTTAACTGTAAGAGCAGATGATCTTTTCCGCTTCAGGATCCGACCTCCATCCGGGCCCGTTCTCGGAGAAAAGCGCGGAGAGCGTGGCCCTCCGTAAAGGTTTGGGTGTGATTGTCTAGAGTCACCCGCATGTTTGCGGGGTAAAAGAGACCAAATCGCGCTTGCGATTGCAGCAAGAGAGGCCGGCAGGCCAGGAGATCTTTGCGTCGCTGGGCCGTCTGCTTACTTAGGTCAGGAAAAAAGGAAATTTTGTGACCATCCAATTGTACGGGCTGTCGCAGCTTTGCCGCTTGCATTATCTGTATTACATGTTGGTAGCGAAGCGCTTTAACTACCAAAGGGCGAGGTCGCGGGGTCTGAGCTGAGGGGTGCGATGGCACGCGATGGGCCCGCTCCAGTTCCAGGGGCCTCGCAAAGGTTAGTCCCAGTAGATCTGGTATGAGCTGCTCAAGGTAGCTTACAGGGTCGGAGCCTTCCCGGCCTTCAGGTACTCCCAGGATTCGGATGTTACTTCTCCTGGCCCTATTGGAGTGATCTTCCAGAAGAGTTTCTAGGGCTGTTACCCTCTTCGCCAGCGGGCCGACCTGCGCAATCTCTGCAGAATGCTTCTCCACCTTCTCTTCAACCTCTGTCAAGCGCTTAGTCATGTCACTGAGATGGTCTTTAACTTCCCTCAGGTCTTCTAGTACCGATGCTAAGGTCCCTGAGTTAGTAGTTACAAGCGTTTTCACTTCCCGGAGCTCCTGTAGGATTTCTCGCAACCCGTCCGCTGCAATTTTGTCAGGCGCCATTTTCTGTGGAGACATGAGCTCCTGTTTTACCCTCTTGTTGGACTGCCCCGCCGTCTGTTGGAAATCTAATTTAGCCGGTTTTAGGGCAGTCATGTTCATCAGTTCGTTACCTCCACTAGGCTTGTTTCAATGGCACCCGGAGCCTTTATTCTGCTTAGGATTTTGCAATGCTGGGAAGGAGCAAACGATCTATGCGGCCATCTTCTACCGCGGCAGACTCCGCCCCCCAGCGTCTCGTATTCTTAATGAAGGTGGTGAAGAGAAGTCATTGTTTCTTGTAACGATAAGGACTTCAGTTTTTTTAAAAATTTATTCGAAGGTTCTGAGTGAGCAGCTAATCGGTTATTGAATTGAAACAGTTAATTAAAACTGTGTAATCAGGGCTAATCACATTAATAGGTGTGAACAACAGCACATCATCAGCATAAATAAGACAAGATATACCAAAGGTACGGGCAATATTACAGTTTGGTTGCATATAGATGTTAAAAAGCGATGCTGATAGTGAGGAACCCTGTGGAACACCTTGTTTCTGTTGGAATGGATAAGATGTATTGTTATCAATTCGAACTTGTTGCCATCGGTCTTCTAGATAAGACTTGCACCAGTCCCATGTAATTCCTTGTATTCCCTTCTCATGGAGGCGGACTAGAAGTTGTTCATGATTAACTGAATCAAATGCTGCTGCAATATCTAGGAAGACCAATGCAACTCCGGTCTTGATATTATCTATAGCAATGATAAGGGAATTCATTAAAGAGGCAAGAAGAGTCTCAACTCCATGTGCTTCCCTAAAACCGTGTTGGCTTGAGTCTAAAGGGGCTTCAGTATCGATATGTTGTTGGATCTGTCTCAAGGTCACCTTTTCTAGAATTTTAGCTAATAGGGGAATACTAGAAATTGGACGATAAGAGTCCTCCTTCTTTGGGTCAAGTTTGTTATTTTTTAGCAATGGTCGAATTGATGTCTGCTTGAGGATTGCTGGGAAAACACTGGTGGTGAATGATTTGTCTGCTATAGATGCTATGTATGAGCTAAGTTCCACTTTCAAAGCTCTGATCCAATGAGCTGGACATGGATCATTTGGAGCTGTGGTGGTATTAATAGTGGCTAAAATGTCTTCAATGGTACTTGGAGAAGGAGATGTAAATTTGTTTAGTGGAAACTGAATGCTGGGAGGATGAGATATTTCTTTTGACAATAATGTAACTTTGATTGCCTTTGATTGAATATAATTAGCATATAATTGAGGCTGTATTTGTTCTTGTTGAGGTATGAAAGATTCTCTGGATAAGGATTTTACTAGTTGGAAGAGTTCACGTGGCTTGTTAAGAGAACGATTAAGTAGTAACAAATGGAATTCTTTTCTCTTTGCAAAGGTTAGTTTGCGGTAGGATTTTAATTGAACTAGGTAAGCGTCTTGATTGGAGGGATTTATAGCACGTCTCCATTTCCTCTCTAGTTTCCTCAGTTGAAGCAAAGAGGCTCATAAATCAGGGGTGTACCATGGTGCATTCTGCTTTCTTGATGTCTTCTTGTTGAATGAAGATTGATTGGATGTGGTGGATTTATAGGCATAAAGACTGAAGGTGTCATTCCAGTTTAATACCATTTCATTGATAGTTCCAGCTGGTTTAGAAAGGTTTGGGATAACTTGGGAAATGATCTCATCTTTATCAAATGGTTTAAAACGTGAGGATTTTTTAATGGGCGAGGAGATAATTGTGCGATTTTTTAAATTATCTGTAGATGGAATTGAAAATATTATAAGGTTGTGGTCTGACCAGGGAACAGGAGTTATTGTAAGATCAAGTTGACTTGTTGTATAGTTATCTATGGCTGGGACAAAAATGAGATCAAGTAGGTTACCTCATTGGTGGGTGGGGAGATTTACAATTTGTCTATAATGTAGATTATTCATTGCTTCAAGGAAGGTGTTAGATAAGAAGGGTTGTGAGGATAGGTTGAAACGGCTGTTGGTCCACTTGATCTTTATGGTATAATGACTCTGTATATTCTTTCCACCTCTCCTTGATCTTCTCAGCATCATTCAACATGGATCCTTGAGCATCTTGTAGCATTCCAATTCGAGGCTGCAATTTTTTCTTTAAATCTCATAGCTTTAGAAAAGCCAAACTATTTCCTTGCATGTGTCATTGTAGTACTTCTCCTTGTCTTGCCTTGCTGCACATTGGAAATCTCTCTTGAGTTCTGCTTCTCCTCTGGCTTTAGCTTCTCTGTGTTTCAGAGCAATTTTCAGAGTTTCTTTAGTCATCCATTTTGGCCATTCCAGGTCATACTGCTAGACCAGTCTAGACAAACGGGTTGTGTCCCCCTGCCAGCAGATCTTGGAGACAGAGAATTCTACCAGAGCTCTGATAGGCTGGACTCTGGTGATATGGTCCTACCCTTAGGGGTCTCCCTCAGTATTTCTCTGTCTCCAGCAGATCTGATTGCTTTTGTTGTCAAGTTTGGTTGCCTCTACTACCGGCGGTGCGACTTTGCCTCCGTTGGTGGCTCCGGCCCCGCAGTCTCGTCTCCTTCGAGGGGTTCCCTTGGAGACTCCGCACTGGGTGTTGGTAACGACAGACGCCAGTCTCTCTGGTTGGGGAACGCATTGCGGCTCGCACTCAGAGCAGGGGATTTGGTCTCCTCGGGAGGCCCGGTGGTCTATCAATTGCCTTGAGACGCAAAAGTGCGCTTAGCCTTGCGAAAGTTTCAGCCTCTTCTGCGGCGTCAGGCAGTTCGAATTCTGTCCGACAACACTATGACAGTGGCATACCTCAACCGCCAAGGGGGCACAAAATGTCCAGGTGTATTGAAGGAAATGGGTCTTCTCCTTCCGTGGGCGGAGAGGCATCTGCAGGTGATCTCGGCACAACACATCGTGGGGGTAGACAATGTAAAAGCCGATTTTCCTCAGCTGACATGCTCTGGATCCGGGGGAGTGGGCTCTGGCGCCAGAGTCCTTTCAGTCCATTGTTCGATGATGGGGTCTACCGGCAATGGATCTCATGGCTACGGCGCAGAATACCAAGGCACTGATCTACTTCAGCCGTTGGAGAGACAATGGGTCGCACGGGACAGATGCTCTGTCTCAAGCGTGGCCAACCCATCTCCTTCTGTATGTCTTTCCTCCCTGGTCCATGATCGGCAAGATTCTCCAAAGAGTCAGGGAGCTTCGCGGCGCGGTGATCCTGGTGGCACCAGATTGGCCTCGCAGACCGTGGTATGCGCATCTCGTCTGGCTCTCTCGGGCGTCTCCTCTATGCCTGGGGGGCATTCCCAGGACTCCTGCTCCAAGGGCCGGTGGAAATGGGAAACCCGGCTCCTTACTCGCTTACGGCCTGGCTCTTGAACGCCGCAGGTTAGTTGAGAAGGGATATTCATCAAGTGTGGTGGCGACAATGCTTAAGGCACGGCGGTCTTAGACGTCGCTGGCTTACGCTCGTGTGTGGCGTCTCTGACACTTGGTGTTCACTACGTCACATCTTGCCCTGGCGTTGCAACATCCCAGATATTCTTTCCTTTCTGCAGGCCGGTCTAGATAAGGGTCTGGCGCTCGGGACCTTGCGCGTGCAGGTTGCCACGCTAACTTGTTTTCGAGGGACGATAGCGGGGCGTTCTCTCGCCTCGCATGTGGATGTTTCGCATTTTCTTAAAGGGGTTCAGACATTACGGCCCCCAATACGTCCTTTAGTTCCTTCTTGGGATCTCGCTCTCATTCTCTGTGCCCTTGTTGCTCCTCCCTTTGAGCCCCTGAAGGCATGTTCCCTTAAGGATTTAACGCTAAAGACGGTTTTCCTAGTGGCCGTAACCTCGGCACGTCGGATTTCCGAACTTCAGGCTCTCTCTTGTCGAGACCCCTATCTCTCGTTTTCTTCAGCGGGAGTTTCGCTTCGAACTGTTCCATCCTTTTTACCTAAGGTGCTTATCCCGTTTCCTGTCAACCAGCCTCTTTTCTTGCCTATGTTTGAAAGAGAGCAATGTTCCGGTCACCTTTGTCAATTGCGTGCTGTGGACCTGAAGAGAGTGCTTTATCAGTATCTTAAGATCATGAACGCCTTCCGTAAGACCGATCATCTTTTTGTCCTGTTTGTGGGCCCTCGACGGGGGTCCGCAGCCTCCAAATCCACCATTTCTAGATGGTTGCGAGGAGCTATTGAGGCAGCTTATATACTGCAAGGCAAGCAGGTTCCAGCAGGGCTCCGAGCTCACTCCACTCGGGCTCAGGCTTCGTCTTGGGCTGAGAGGTCTCAAGTAGCCCCTCTCGACATTTGCCGGGCGGTGACTTGGTCATCGTTGTCCAGGTTTGTCCGTCAGTATAGATTGGACATTCACGCTTGGCAGGAGGGTCAGTTTGGAGCTGCAGTGCTGTTGTTGGCATTGACCCCCCCTTGAAAGCAGGTAGCTTGGGTACTGCCCGTTTGTCTGGACTGGTCTAGCAGTATGACCTGGAAGGAGAAATTTCACTTACCGTTAATTTCCTTTCCTAGAATACTGCTAGACCAGTCCAGGACCCACCCTGCTGTCAGTTACGGTGCTGCTAGTGCGGTGAAGCCGCTGGCCTCTGTTCCTTCCTTGTCAGTATGCCTCACCATGGGGGCCCGATGGCTGCGTTATTGGTCTTAGCAGCCTTCAGTTCTGGGGATACTTTCAGCTCCCTTGTACATAGTTGAATTAAACGTCCTCTATGTGTGGTCTTATGGTTTAGTTGCATTACATGTTTGGGTTCACTTTACAGACAATACTGAGGGAGACCCCTAGGGGTAGGACCATATCACCAGAGTCCAGCCTATCAGAGCTCTGGTAGAATTCTCTGTCTCCAAGATCTGCTGGCAGGGGGACACAACCCGTTTGTCTGGACTGGTCTAGCAGTATTCTAGGAAAGGAAATTAATGGTAAGTGAAATTTCTCCTTTTTGCTTTTTCACCTTATGTAGAGACTTATCGCTTTCTTCCATTACAACCTTCTTGATGTCATCCCATAACTCTTCTGGAACTCTATCATTTGTATCTAAAGCAGCAAATCGGGTCACAAAGGGGGACGGAGACTTTCCAAAATGGCCGCGAAGGGTTTCTCTCAGCTAGATGCCTAAGTGTAAAGGAAAATTGAGGGCTTTCCCCTCTGAGCCCCAACTACCAACTGTCTGTCCTATGGACTGTTTCATTCAGCTCTCCCTGGACCAAAGGCAGGAGATACAAGCCGCCTTGGTAGCACCGAGAGAGGAGGCTTCGGCGCTCCCGTCGGGCGGGGAGACTTCTCTTTCTCCTGCGCAGAGGATGCCACCACCGTGCCCAGCTGCTTCGGATCCACCCCTGGCTGCTGTGATGCCGTTGTCTCCTGGTAAGGAGACTGCTAGCACCGCTGAAGGGGAGCTTGCAGTTGGCTCTGTTCCGTTGACCCCTAAGAGTATCGGGGAGGCTTCAGGTGCAATTTTAACGGTGGATATTCCAGTGACTCCTTTTTTGGATGGAGGGCTTACTCTTCAGTTTGTATCTACTCCTTCAATGACTGTCTCACCCTTCTTGGTACATCCAAATGTTTTCACGCTGGAATCCATATGGGAGGCCATTGCGTCTCTTTCTGAGGCGATTCATTCTCAGACTTCAGCCTTATCCTCCTGGGTCCAAGAGAATGTGGCTAACATTCAGAAGAATGCTGGTAAAATTTAAATGACTGTGTCTGTTTGTGATCAGATGAAAATGCAGTTAAAAGATCTAGGAACTCAGCTAGAAACTGTTTCTGATACGTCTTCTGCTTTGTCTAAAGACAATGGGGCTGTTAAATACAAGTTAGAGGTACTGGAAAATGCTTCCAGGGCTGCTAATCTGCAACTCTTAAACTTTCCAAAAGTGACTGGTATTACAGCACTTGACATGTTCAAAAGGTACTTGCAGGAGATTGTAAAAGTCCCTTCAGAACTGATACTACCTTTAAATAAGGTATATTATCTCCCTCATGGGAAGAAGGGTACTGAGGTTCCAGCAGTTGTGTCTAGTGTGGATTTTGATGTTCTGAATGAATCTAGACTGCTCGAAAATACCGGTGGAGAATCTTGTATTCCTTCAACTTTATTGGTGCAATGTGCACTAGTCTCAGATATAGAATGGCTCTTAAAGATGTTTTTTAAGAAGCATTTGGAGACTTTTCTTGGTTTAGCTATATCTATGTTTCCTGACCTAACTAGGGAAACCCAGAAGTGGCGGAAACAATTTCTTCTTCATAAAGCTGGGGTGCGGCAAATTGGGGGGGCCTTCTTTTTAAGATTCCCCTGTAGATGTCTGGTTATAAGTAATTCCATGCGATATGTTGTCTCCAATCCTACTGATTTGGGTATCTTTATTAATGCCAGGCTCTCTTCTATGGAAGTCCCAGAATAACTGTACCTTTCTTCCTCTCATTAATAGTATGTTCAGGGTACTTTGGAGTCACTTGTTTTTTTCCTTGTTGTTATATAGTTATCTTAATTAATTATACTTTCCAGAGTACTCCTGCTCTGGTTTGTATTTTATTTCTCCTCCCTCCAGTATGTGGACTACGAGTGAGTTTTCAGGATACGATGTCTATAAATTATTTCTCATTGTATTTTCTTTTTCACCTACACACTCTATTTTCTTTTGCAAGATTGTAGCATTGTTCTTGCTGTTTTGTTTACAATTCAATAAATAAATAATTTTTTAAAAAAGCAGCAAATCGATTTCTCAGGCAGTCTTTAAATTCCAGTGGTATATTCTCAAGGTCATATTTTGCTACATTCATGAATGGCCTGCTGTTTTTCAGCTTTAGCTTGAATTTGCATACACAGTAGTTGGTGATCTGTACCACAGTCAGCTCCAGGTTTTGTCTTTGTTGATTTTATAGAGCTTTTCCATCGTTTTCTTCCACAGATGTAGTCAATTTGATTTCTATACAATCCATTGGATGAAGTCCATGTGCACAGTTGGTGCTTGTGTTGCTGGAAGAAGGTGTTTGAGATGAATAGATCATTGGTCTTGCAGAATTCTATTAGTCTTTCTCCAGCTTTATTTCTATTACCAAGTCCATATTTTCCAACCACTTTGCCTTCTTCTTTGTTGCCAACTTTTGCATTCCAGTCACCTATGACTATCAGGATATCCTGTTTGCATGTTCTGTCAATTTCAGCTTGTACTTGTTCATAGAACTCATCAATGTCTTCTTCTTCTGCAGCTATTGTTGGGGCATATACCTGATGGGCTTTCCTCATAGACAAAATACTACCTGCTTAACATTGATGCATACTGAGGATGAAGCTGGGCTGGCAACGATGATATTCAGCTGCCGCCTGCTGGTTAACCTAAAGCGTCTAAAGTTAGGCCAAAGAAAAGCTGGCCTAACCGTACACAGTCAGCTATTCAGCCAACCTCAATTTTCAATACCAGTAGACGGATATGACCCCAGCATTGAATAGTTAGATCTAATTTAAAGCAGTGATGAACAGTCATTTTATTTGGGCTAGACACAGCTGCTGAAAATACTCCCCTGAATTTATAGTCATCGGGTAAAAGGGGTCTTTGCTGACAGAAGTAACATTCTGAGAATTTTCCCTGAGATATTGACAGTTTCTTAGCTTCTTGTTTTCCTGAATCATGGCTATTTCATGGCTACAGTTCTTCAGGGACAAGTTGATCTAGTTCTCGTTTAATCCCCACTGATTATACCCCCTGTTCTAGAAACAGCCACAGTAATACAGTATATATATTTTTTACTTTATAGACATTTATATACCGCTGGTGCAAATGGCATATTGTGAAATAGGCATAAACCATTATTAAAGAGGACTGGAGAAATCCTCTGCTTATCCTGGGATAAGCATTGCGGAATCTGTGTACCTTTTTGGGAACCTGATGAATACCTGTGATCTGGATTGGCTGCTGGGCTTGATGGACCCTTGGTCTGATCCAGTATGGCATTTTAATTATAATGAAAAAAGGTTGTTTTGATGAAAACTATGAAAATCTTGATCCTTCACTTATGTACTGGATACTGATTTGCCTTGGATTTTCCCTGTATACCTGCTGTCTGGAAATATTACTAATTCAAAAAGGAAGAGATTCTCCAATATCTTAATGTCACTTATTTCTCCCACTAACACAGGAAACTAAATCCAATGAAGGCCATCAGAGATATTGGCTACAACAGTGTACCAGACACTTTATTCATAAGCCCAAACACCATCATCTGGTCTTTACAGCCTGTGCTCTATTTTTTATTTTCCATATAATTTATAATATAAATAATTTTAATTAATCCTCTAATGTCTTAAAAAATGATGCTACTTATCTGTTCTCAAGATGTGAACACCCAACATGATCATGACCAAACAGTTCTTGTTTCAGGGGAACAAGAAGAACAGCGAGTAGCATTCTGTAGAGTGAAATATGTGTGTCATGATCATCTGTTGCTTTATAAACAACGAGAAGAAGATTCCCAGTTAACCCGTGCATTACCATATATGTATGAGATTTGGAACTTGGTGGGCTTGATCCATTCTCATTGGAAAGTGATCTCTATTGATGAAGAATTATTGGCACTACCCCATATTGCTTTTCGGTGGTGTTGGAATGTACCTATATGGTTACTGCTTCCATTACATGAGGCCTCTGATGTTGGCCATATAGCGTGTGGCCACTGTCAGTGGTGTGCCACTATGATATCAGGAACATCTTGGGAGTATCCTAATGCCTGAAAAATATATCATGTTTATCATCAGACATTTTGTTTATCCACATATGTTATTTATATGATTGTATGTGGTTGCTCAAAAGTATATGGGAAGAACAAGAAGATCCGTGAAAATACATCTGACTGAACATATGAGCATGTCTTAACTTGTGCTCATGATAACGTCTTCAGATAATGTGTTATTGATTCAGCACCTTATCATTGGAGAGGTGGAGATCGAGATGCTATTTTAAATTTAAAAGAGCAACAGAGGATTTATCTCATGAAATCAGTAATGCCAAATGGTCTTAATCAGGAAATTGAATGGGCCACTTTAATGTAAGATATAAGCCATTGATCTAAGGTTTGAACTGATTGGTTTTGAGAATTTTAAAAGTGTTGTCACTTCTGGTTTCATCTAGGAGTTTTTGAAACTGAAGATGGATCCTGTTTAAACCTTTTGGATGCTACCCGCTGTTCTTTTTATTCATCTGAAGCAAGACCTGTTTGGTCTGAAACATGATCATGTCGAGTGTTTACATCTTGAGAGCGGATAAGTAGTATTTATTTATTTAACTGGTTTTGGTGTACTGTTTTTCTACCAGTTAAAACAGTTTACAACTAACAGTGTACAAACAAGAGGAACGGGAGTGCATTCAAGTTACATTGAACTTTTAACAAAGAATAAAGAGGAGATAAGCAGGGGGTGTGATTAACAAGGAATACAGCAGTCTTGGATATAAAACTTAGTATGTAACAGTATAGTTTGCGACCTCCCAGCTTGGAGTGGGGTCACACGTGAATAGGAGCGCCATTGCTGAGATGGTAAATTAAGGAGGGGGGAAGGGGATACTCTGCAAGAGAGGTGGGTGTTCCTACTGGCGGTCATTCAGAGGAATTGGCCATAGTATTCTTCGAAAAGGTATGTTTTGGGTTTCTTTATTTTTTTTAAGTCCTTTGAGGATTGATTAAAATTATTTATAATATAAATTATATGGAAAATAAAATATTTAATAGAGCACAGGGTGTAAAGACCAGATCATGGTGCTTGGGCTTATGAATTAAGGGGTGGATATTCTGTTGAGTAGACTATGCAGCACATCAGCACATAGCCCTGCTCGCTAACCTCAAAATCAGGATATTCAGTGCCTCGGCAATGGTATTGAATATCCATGTTAGGCACTATGTGGAGTCATCTGCAGACACTAACTGGGTAGCAGCAATATTGGACTGCTACCTGGTAAGCAGCCATGGCTAGAACTAGGCAAGGTAAAAGCTTACTCGTTTTAGCCATGGAGGGTTAACCTATAGAGGTCCATTATCACCGCTACCCTGTTATCAGGACTCCCCACCTCCGCTCTGCCCTGGAACACCCCAATATGCCCCGATGCAACTCGGATATCATCAGGGCACATAGGGGACATAGTTGGGAATATTCAATGGCACCAACTATGTAGGTGTCGTTGAATATTCCCGGTTAAGGCATTTACATGGTTTATTGGGCTGTAAAACATGTAAAAGCCTGTCGAATATTGGGCCCTAAGTGTCTAGAACACTGTTGTAGCTGATATCTCTGTTGGTCCCTTGTGATCCCTTGTTCCTTGTTTGGTGACAATCTGTGTTCTGCATGTGTAACCTAGCTGAGGTATTCTATTTATTTAATTTCTATTTGACAGTACCGCTTGTTCTCTTTCCCCAGTAGGTAATGTATAGGTATTATCTTAGATGTATTGGTTTAATATTTATAGTGTTGCCTTTTGATAGGTAGGGTTTGGTGCTTTGTGAATCCTGAAACATTACTGGGAGTCTGGATTTAATTTATTTCCTACAAAGGCTTATGTTTAGGTTTACCCTTCAGCTCAGGGAGTAGGTAGAGGAAGAGTTGCTATTGATGTAGTTCATAACTAAAAGCCCAATATGTAAATTAAAAATTAAAACCATTTTAAAAAAGAGAGTATTATTTTCTTTTTGTCTACTCAATATGCTGGATAACAGTAGATACCAAACTTCTAAAAAAGCACAAGTAAACTGAATTTTAACTTAGAAATTGTCAATGTTTGAATGTTTTCCTATTAAATGTTCTCTCGTGTTAATCTCAGGCTTGAACAGAATAATGTAACACTTAGGAATAAATATGCAGCTCAAAAGACCAGCACTAGAGGCCAGGATAGCAAATATCTCCACAGCCACCATGTATTTGCCTTTGGTGCTCAGGTAGGCTGGAATGAAGGACACCCAAACACTGCAGAACACCAGCATGCTGAAAGTGATCAATCGCGCCTCATTGAAATTGTCTGGTAGGTGTCGTGCTAGGAAAGCCACAACAAAACTCAACAATGCAAGGGAACCCATGTATCCAACCACAGTATAGAAGGCAATAACAGATCCTTCATTGCACTTTATTATCATTTTCCCTCGTTCAGACGTAGTGTCAGAGTCTGGGAATGGAGGATATAGGAGCAGCCACAGAAGGCATATCAGCACTTCACCCAGTGAGCAGAGAAGAACCAAATAGCTGCCGACTCTGGCAGACAACCACTTTTTAAATTTGCTTCCAGGCTTAGTGGCATTGAAAGCAATGGCAACTGTGATGGTTTTAGCCAGTATAGAGGAAATAGCCACAGTAAAAGCAATCCCAAAAGCAGGCTGCTGGAGAAGACAGGTCACCTTTAGAGGGTGGCCAATGAATAATAACGTACAGAGGAAGGAGAACAAGAGGGAGATAAGCAAAATGTAGCTGAGATCCCGATTATTTGCTTTCACTAAGGGGGTGTCTTGATGTTTCAAAAAAACTGTGATCACTCCAGTGGTTATTATGCAAAAGAAAACAGCCGCAGAAGTTAAAGCCAGACCCAGAGGTTCCTGATAGGAAAGGAAGTCTATGACTCTTGGGATGCATCGATCTCTCTTCTCATTGGACCAATGATCTTCTGGACAGGACTCGCAGTTTTCCATATCTGTCAGAAAATCAGAATTTCAAAAGTTTAATAGACTGGTTTTCATTGACTTGTTTCATATTGATGTACGTATGAGCTTTTGTTAAACAACATTAGCATTAACCAATATAGAATAAGCAGCCCCACATACATACTTTCTGTCGTGTTCTTTCCAAAACCAAGAAGAAAAAGGAATGAACCCATTTTGGACCAGCGTATGTTTTACATACATAAGGTTTCCATACTTACTACTCAACTGTTTACTAATTAATGGTTATAAATTCAATGGAATTATGTTTAGCTATTATCGTTATGTCAAAAAGCGTTATATACAGATTTGTTACCTGAGATCTAGTTAGTTTAATAGATATTTGAAGTTTGTTGATTTTGACGGTACTGGCAGCTCAACATAAAAAGATCACAAAAAATAGTAAGTAGCTTATAATGCTGTAATAGCTACTATTTTGCAAATAAAAGTATTTGTAGACTTTAGAAATAGGATTAGATAACTGTAAGTTGCTTAGGGGTATGTTTACTAAACTGCAGTAATGTCATTTGCGTTAGGTTCCGCAGTAAAGGTACAGATGGCCATATAAAGGCGTGGGCAGTGCATCGTTACAGCAAGCTGTATCAGCTAACGCATGTTACAAACTAACGCGCGCTACAAGGTGCCTCAAAAGGCACCTTACAAGGCACCTTACAAGGCAAATGTAGGGCACCTTGTAAGGTGCCGTATAAGTAAGGTGCCTTATAAGGCATCTTGTAGGGCGCCTTGGAAGGTGCCGTATAAGTAAGGTGCCTTATAAAGTGCCTTGTTAGGTGCCCTATAAGGTGCCTTATATGGTGCCTTATAAGGTGCCTTGTTAGGTGCCTTATAAGGTGCCTTGTAAGGTGCCTCATAAGGTGCTTTGTAAGGTGCCCTATACAGTAGGGCTCCTTAGGCTATGCGCCGTATTAGGCACCCCTGGACAGGGCATCTTAGAGGGCACCCTGCGTTATTGAACCATAGGTTACGGTGGCCTAACAAGGTTATGGTGCCCTAGGTTAGTGTGGCCTAAGGGCTGCAAGGTGCTGCAGGATGACATGCATGAACTGTGAGGAACAGAGACAGATGTAGCCCTAACACTAGATAGAGCACTCGGGAAAGGCAATGAACAGTTGAGTGAAGGAGGGAGAGCTGGGAGCCGCTGGACCTGCCATATCTGTAGGCATCCCATATGGCTGCCAGTACTGATGACAAACATGGTGGGGGCAACTGTACCACAGCACAGGGTGTTGGCAATGTAAAGTACTGGAAAGACAGTTGGTGGCAGACGATGGGAATACCTATCCCCCAGTGGAGGCGAAGGTGGCAGGATAGTTACAATGATGGGTGGACAGAGGAGTGGTGGTGCCATGCAGATCAGGCACAGGCGAGGCAATCATGAAGAGGCGCAATGCAGGAAAGGGTAGCAGTGCATGACATGGGGTGACAGCCTGCACAGGCAGACAGGGCTCTACACAGCTGACAGACACAGATAGACGGACCGAGGGAATGTTGGCAATTGTTGCGAGGGTATTATGGGCTGGCAGCACAATATGCAAATATATGACTGTTACAGGCATGCACACTATATGAGTAGGACAGGCATGAGAGGAGGCAACAATGAGGAATTGATCCCATGAACACTGCCAAGAATGGCATTGTATTAACTAGTAGGCTATACCTCCGTGGTGTATGTCACAGCAATGGCTGGGTACAGAAGGACTGCAGGTCACCACACAAACTGTCTGCTCTGAGTGCCAGGATAGGGTAACCCCACCAGTACCCATGATGCAATGCACATGCTGAATAGCTGTCTACAGCTGATCAGCAAATGGGGTCTGCACCTCTCCGGTACCTCAGCTTGGAAAGATGAACTGACAGTGTGTGATACTGGCACAGAGTAGCTACAGAACATGCCATTGTGCAGGTTCTGTGTTCTCCCTGAGGGATAGGATGGGTGCCCAGCACTAGGTCCGCAGTACATGTGGTGCTAGAGATAGGCCCTGCTGTACATCCCCATCACTATCAGTGTGTGACAGGTGTTCCTTGCAGTGCAGCTGAAGGTAATTTGGTGTCCATCTGTATCCTGCAGTCACATGTGGCCCTCTGGAACCAGACACGACCCAGATTAGTGTGTACCCTGTGTTAGGGTCTGGCTGACATGGGCACCTGTTATCAGGGCAGAGGGGTTTACAAACTTGCATGAGGTTTGTGTAGCAATGCCTTGACAGTTCAAAGTGGTATACACTACATACCCCAAAGGGCTCACATCACCCCTTTTTGTAGGTAAGGAACAGGTTCCCCAGACTCTTTGAAACAACCTCCATCCTGCTGGTATGCAACAGCCCTCCAGGGTTGGTGGGCTAGAGCCATACCTGCGGCTGGGGCAGTGGCAGACCAGCAGCAATGATGGGGTTAGCTCTGGAAAAACCCCAACTGCCTCACACCACTGTCTGCCAGTCATCAGCAGACAGCCCAGTCAGACTGCACTGTATAGGTCTTCTGACCATGCGCAGTCTAACTGCAGACAGTCCACTAGCCAGTCCATAGTGTATGCTCACAGAGAAACTATGTGCACCAAGCAGGCATCTCAGTGATTATGACCCCAGCACTAGGAACACAACAGGATCACTGGAAGCAGATAATATAGAGCACTATGTGGGAACCTAGACATGCCATGGTCACTGCTCGGTCAGAGTGAGTGCCCTCCCAGCATGCCATGCTGTGGCCACCCTGTCCATGCAGGCGGTGGTCAGGCACTACAGTGTCCCAGCCATTGCCCCACACCCTATGAAGATGCATCCTGGCCAATCCGCCCTGTCCGCGTCATACCCACAACACTTTGCTCCTCATTATGCACATTTCAGGCTAATGCTGGTAACAGCGGGACATTGTGGGCCTGGTGAGGTGTGGGCAGCCACAGAACAATGGATAGACATACACACATACACTCCTATTGCAGCATTGTGCACAGATAGGTGTGGTTGGCAACCCTGCCTGCCACACTGGTCCTGATCACAGTGCCGACATTGCTAAACTGTGCAGGAGGTAGTAGTAGTGCCCTGGTGATAACTGCAGCTCAATGTTGGGGCCAACAGCCTGATTCTCCATGCATCTTTGTATTGTGGAGCCTGTGTGAGTGGGTGTTTGTACCCCTGTTTGCCGCTGCTTTGGGCTTTGCACATGTTGCTGTTGTATCTGCATTGTAGGGTAAAACATAGGGACATGCTCTGCAGGAACCACAGCTGGGGCTTGAACCTGTGACCCTCTGCTTCTAGACACACTCACTGGGTGTACTGCACCACACTGTTGCCACAGATGCATGGTGGTCCCTGGGGCTACCTGTACCTTTCCTCAGCCAGACTCTTTATGTTGCACTGCACACCATGTACTGGTACAGGGCATGGCCTAGGTCCACTGCAGGCAGGTGCCACTGCCCCCTCCAGCATGGGCACACCCCCCCTGCCATGCTGACTTGGCCATATGCTGTCGATGCTGGTAGTGCACAGTCCCAGGCCATCCACTGTGTGGGTAGGTGGTCGCCTAGGGAGCGGGGTCTGGGCATGGGGCATACACAAGCATCCTCACATCACCCCCCATCACCGCCTCACAATAGTCTGTTCTTTCCATTTGGGAGAGGGTTGGCTGGGGGTTATGTCAGATCAGTGCCCTGGCAACTGTTAGCCCGGGTGAACCAGGTAGATATAGGTGGATTGTGTTTGGACTTTGACAGCTGCTGTCATGATGATTTCCGGTTTCTATGTTCCTATATGCCACCTAGGCGCCCACCTAGTCCATCCTGTGCCCCTGCTGTCCCCGCTACATGTCCCTCCTGCAGCCTCCTATTCCCCACTTGCACCATCGCCATAGTGGCCTTTCATACTTGGGCACTATGCTGGTGATGGACATGGAGCACTACTATCACGTTTCTTGGGCTCCCTGTCTATGCTATATATTGCTGACACTTAAATGGTTTCTCTCTCCTGCAAATGTGCATCTAACGGCAGGTTTTCATTCGCCGTAGGATTCAGCCCTTCAGTTCAGCGCGTTAGTGTGCAGGGACCCTCTCCCCGCCCACTCCCCGCACATTGACCCCTTCCCCCCGCCCTCTCTTCACCCTTTGCGTGTTTACTGCAGCCGGGGACTTTAACAATCGTTAAGTAACGTTAACGAGCGTTAACATTACATACCGCGCGTTAACGTTACCTAACGAGCATTAACGTTACATAATGCGTGGTCTGTAACATTACCGCAGTTTAGTAAACATACCCCTTAGTGTCAGAGTCCCTTAGGCGGGGACCACAACCTACAACTACAAACAGTATTAACCTCCACACTGAAAGAAACACGAAACAAATCTATACCTGCTCACCGCTACAGGTAAACCAGACAGAACATCAGGTATAGGGAGCAGAAGGTAAGCCCCTCTAACTCCCCACCACCAAGGCCAATGAGGCCTTTTTCAGGCAGTCTAAACCAAGTGAACTGTCCCACTGCCATACAGACACCCAACAAGACTTTGATCAGCATTAGCTGCAGGGAGCAGAAGGTAAGCCCCTCCTGCCCCCCAACACTTTAGGCAGGGTTCAGCAGTTACCAAATGTGCACTACTATAACCCTTGCACAGCCAACAGCACAAAAATTGCAATAGACAAGCAACACCAGCATAAAACACTCGTTGCCTGAGCCACCACCCCTCAAACAAGAAACTACTATCAAACTTGCTGAAGATACCACACACTCTATGCAATGCACTACTTTCACTTAACATTATGCTCAGTGGCAATACTTGCCATCTCCTACCTCCTACTATCCTTGCCTGTGGCAACAACCTACAACAATAACAGTCCTACTCTTTACAGACCCAGACACCTCACCCCAACCCCAAACTTCAAGCTACCACACACCAAGCCCCCATGCCATCTGCTAGAAATCAAACCCACTACACAACAACTTTCACCAAAAAGAAACAGCCCCACCAGCTCATCAAATGTTCTCTGATCAATGCCCGCTCCATCCGCAACAAGACCGCCATAGTAGTAGACTACATACTCGGCAACAACATAAAACTTATGTTCATCACCGAATTATGGATCTCCTCAACAGACAATGTCCTCCTCAACCACATGCTTTCTCCTCACTACAAACTCTTCAACTGCCCAAGAGCAAACAGAAAAGAGGCATCTTCATCATGACAAAAGAGTACTTGAATCTCATCACACTCTACTCTCCACAGAAATGCTCGACCACCTCACAATCTCCAACAGCAACTTCACAGTCTGCCTCACTTATCAGATGCCATCCTCAAAGAGAAATGACTTTGCTGACCTACTCATTAAGGCTTGTACACAGACTGCCTCCAACAAACATTTGCTCCTCCTTGGAGACATCAATCTTGCTTCCACCTCAGATAACAAACCTTGACTTTCACCAATACCATGCAAGCACTCCATCTTCATCAGCTTGTCAAGGAACCCACCCACTACAAAGGAGCAACCCTAGACCTTATATTCGCACCTAGCCACATCCCAACAGCCCAATTCAACATTCAGACTGACCCAACCCACTGGTATGACCACACAATGATATCCTTTACCCTACCAGCAGGATTCCTCACTTCACACACTCCCCCACCGCAACACTCAAACACACATCGCTTCAAATCATTCAACAAGCAAAATTTTGTGGAAGACATCTCCCCTATCCTGGACCCTGACACCCAAGACTTGAACAGCCAAATTCTCTCCTGGAACACTGCAATATACAGCATCGCCACCTACACATCACAAAAAACAATAGTCCACCCAAACCACTCACAACCACCATGGTAATCTCAACAAATCAGAGTCGTCAGACAACAACTCAGGACCATTAAAATGAAATGGAAAATAACACAAAGACAAACCCAGGAACACTATAGCTCAAAATTGACCGATCACTGCAGCGTCATCCAAAGCAGAAAAAAGGAATATTACATTAATATAATTAAGAAATCCCTCAACCGACCCAGAGAACTATTCTCCATAGTCTCCACCCTTACAGAAGATCCCACTGCAATGAACACCAAACCACAACTTGACCCTGGCAAACGTCTTACCAACGAACACTTCACCCCAGCTCCCTATTCCTCTGCTTCACCATATCCATACAATGAGACAAATCATGCGCACAGCTGGGATACCCTCAGACTGATATCAACCTGTGAATTCACAGACATAATCAAAAACATCAATACCACCATCTCACCGCTTGACCCATGCCCTGTCTCCTGGATACATTCATTTCAAGCAGAGCTATCCACAGCAATACAAAAGATCATTCACACCTCCCTCCAACAAGGATATCTACCTCCTACCCTAAAACAAATTTCTATCAAATCCATCCTCAAGAAATCTTCTCACGACCAATCAGACCCAAGCTCATACTGCCCAATAGCAAGCATCCCCTTCCTATTAAAGATAACAGAGAAAACTGTGCAACGCCAACTTCAAGACCACTTCGATACCCACGCACCTCTCGATCCCCAACAACATGGATTCCAGCCCAGCATAGTGTAGATACCCTCCTCACTGTTTTCTTTGATACACTAATCAAAGGACTTGACAAACCTCATCAAGGTTGAAGGACTAGGAAAAGGGACTGTTACTTCTGGAGAGAGATCAGCAACTGTGAGTATATACTTCTAGTGATTTTCTAAAAGGAATTCTTTGTATTAAAGCTAATTAATCTGTGAACCCACTATTTTTAGTTAAATCAGTCAGGACCTAGTAGCAGCAGTTTAAGTTTAAATTTAAAACACAGAGGAGAACTTTCTGGTTACATTTGGAACCCAGCAGAGAGCTTGTTGTTTACATTTAATTATCACTCAGGGCCTAGCATCAGTAAAGTACTTTTAGTTTTAAAACACAGAGGAGAACTTTCTGGTTACATTTCATACCCAGCAGAGAGCTTGTAATTTAAATTTAATAGTCACTCAGAGCCTAGTAACAGCAAAGTACTTTTAGTTTAAATTTAAAACCCAGCAGAGAGCTTGTAGTCTAAATTGAATAGTCACTCAGGGCCTAGCATCAGCAAAGTACTTTTAGCTTAAATTTAAAACACAGAAGAGAGCTTTCTGGTTAAATTTAGAACCCAGCAGAGAGCTTGTAGTTTAAATTTCATACGAAGTTAGAGCCTAACAGCAGCTAAGAGCTATAATTTAAATCAAATCAGAATTTAGCTTACCTCAGCAGCACAAGACAGGATACTGTGTAGCAGCCCTCTTTTAATAAGTGTTGCAAAAGTTAAAGACGTACATCGGGCTTGGCTGTTGTTGAAAAATACTATCTTGGAAGCCCAGACCAGCTGTATTCCACGCTTTAAGAAAAGTGGAAGGAAGTCCAAAAAACTGCCAGCATGGTTTAAAGGTGAGGTCAGAGAGGCTGTTGTTGCCAAAAAAGCATCTTTCAGGAAATGGAAAAAAGAGCCAAACAACGAAACCTCGAAACAACACAAGCACTGGCAAGTCAAATGCAAGGCATTGATAAGGCAGGTAAAGGGAGAATTTGAGAAGAAGCTTGCTGAGGAAGCAAAAACGCAAAGTAAAGACCTTTTCAAGTACATTCGTAGCAAAAAACCTGTGAGAGAGTCAGTTGGTCCATTAGATGATAAAGGGGTTAAAGGAGCACTAAGAGGCGACAAGGCGATAGCGGAGAGACTGAATGAATTCTTTGCTTCAGTCTTTACTGAGGAAGATGTAGGGATGTTACCCATGACTGAAGTGGTATTTAAAGGTGCGGAATAATTGAAGGAAATAGCGATACATCGGGAAGATGTATTACAACTATTAGATAAACTGAAGAGTAGCAAATCACCTGGGCCGGATGGTATACATCCAAGGGTGTTGAAAGAACTGAAATATGAGATTGTAGTCCTGCTATTAGTAATCTGTGAACTATCATTAAAATTATCTCTAATACCTGAAGATTGGAGGATCGCCAATGTAACACCAATTTTTAAAAAGGGTTCCAGGGGTGATCCAGGAAAATACAGACCGGTGAGCCTGACATCAGTACCGGGAAAAATGGTACAAACCATCATAAAGAATAAAATTACTCAGCATGTAGATAGTCATGACCTAATGGGAGACAGCCAACATGGCTTTAGACAAGGAAGATCTTGTCTTACTAATCTGTTATGTTTTTTTGAAGGAGTGAATAATCAGGTGGACAAAGGTGAATCGGTTGATATTGTGTATCTGGACTTTCAGAAAGCCTTTGACAAGGTCCCTCATGAGAGACGTTTGGCAAAACTAAAGAGTCATGGGATAGGAGGCAGTGTACTATTGTGGATCAGGAACTGGTTAAAAGATAGAAAGCAGAGGATAGGGCTAAATGGCCAATTTTCCCAATGGAGAAAGGTGAATAGTGGTGTACCCCAGGGATCTGTGTTGGGTCTGCTGCTTTTTGACATATTCATAAATGACCTGGAAAGTGGAATAACGAGTGAGGTTATAAAATTTGCAGATGACACAAAACTATTTAAAGTTGTTAAAACCCAAGAGGATTGTGGAAAACTGCAAGAGGATCTTGATAAATTGGAAGACTGGGCATCAAAATGGCAGATGAAATTTAATGTGGACAAGTGCAAGGTTATGCACCTAGGGAAGAACAACCCAAACTATGGTTACACGATGCAAGGTTCCACATTAGGAACCACCATCCAGGAAAAAGATTTAGGCGTCATTGTGGATACCATGTAAAAACCCTCGGCCCAGTGTGCAGCGGCGGCCAAGAGAGCAAATAGAATGCTAGGTATCATAAGGAAAGGAATGGAAAATAAAACAAAAGATATTATAATGCCTCTGTATCGTTCCATGGTGAGACCGTACCTTGAATATTGTGTGCAGTTCTGGTCGCCGTATCTTAAAAAGGATATAGCGATTTTAGAAAAGGTTCAGAGAAGAGCCACCAAAATGGTAAAGGGGATGGAAGGATACACCTATGAAAAAAGGCTTAAAAGGTTAGGGCTCTTTAACCTGGAAAAGAGACGGCTGAGGGAAGATATGATAGAAGTCTATAAATTAATGAACGAAGTGGAACGGGTAAACGTAGATCGATTGTTTACCTTATCAGAATATAGAAAGACTAGGGGACATGCAATGAAGCTACAGGGTAAACTATTTAAGACTAATAAAAGAAAATATTTTTTCACTCAACGTGTAATCAAACTCTGGAATTTGTTACCGGAGGATGTAGTAAAGGCTGTTAGTGTAGCTGGGTTTAAAAAAGGTTTGGACAAGTTCCTGGATGAAAGGTCCATAAACCATTATTAAGAAGGGACCCAGGATATCAATGCTTGAACCAATACAAGCATTGTGGAACCTGTGTCCCTTGGGGAAACTGCTAGGTATATATGACCTAGATTGGCCACTGTTGGAAACAGAATACTGGGCTTGATGGATCTTGGTATGACCCAGTATGGCATATCTTATGTTCTTATGTTCTTTCTCAATGATCTTCCTTGACATCAGTGCAGCTTTGAACTCTATCTTATACAAACACTCCACTCATCAAACTAAAGAACACAGGCCTCCACAACATCACCCTAACTTGGTTCTCCTCATACCTCACTGACAGACAGCTATAAGTAAAAATCAGCTCCCTCAAATCCAACCAATTCAGCATAAACTAAGGCATACCCCAAGGGTCAGCCTGTCAGCACTTCTTTTAAATATCTACTGTGGCAAGGTCAGCTATCCTGAGATTGGGGGGGGGGGGGGGCGGGCGAGAAGCATAACGAATTCAACCTAGTTAAGGGTCCCCTTCTAGGAGTGCAGAGAGAGAAAGCCACAGCCAGGTTTCAAAGACAGAAAAACCCCAACTGGAACAGGTTTCACACAATGACTGATAAAGTAAGAAAGAGGGATTGCAAGCACGAGGACCAAAGCCCTTACTTTAACAAGTGCACTGATTATTCTAATATCAGAAGGCAGGGGGATTACCAACACCTGGGAAAGAAAGAGGTGGGGTTAGAACCCTGGAGGTATAAGCCTGGGTTAGATTATGCAGAGAGAGGGAGACAAGAAGGAGAGCAGACGGGAGATCAGCTGAGACAGAAGCAGAGAGAAGGAGCTGATTCTTGGAGAAGAGCTGAGCTACCCAGAGCTGAGAGAGCTGAATTCCCTGGGGACCAGGAAGTGGAGAAGCTTGCAGACCACCAGAGAGGTTGTCAGCTGAGCAGTCTGACCAGGTCGGTGAATCAGAACACATGCAGTTGGGAGAACCAGTGTCAGAGATGGGGGAAGAAGATTGCTTTATGGATTGCTCTCTATGCCAAGTTCTAGACAGGAGGTCTTAAGGAAAAGCTAGCCCTGAAAGAAGTAATTCTCCTTGGAACTTAACCATATGGCTCAAGCAGTGTGGAGGTAAATTTCTGTGTGTTTTAAAAGGGAAATTTACTGCAATGTAAGCCTGATAAGAAATCTCTGATTCATGCTTGTTTGTCACCTGTATTTGAACTGTGCAATGGCAAGAAAAGTCAAGTTAGCTGCTATAAGAGTTTTTGCTTGCTCCTCTCCTATATGAAAAGCCTGCTAAGAGTTTTGATAACAGCTTGGAATGTTTGTTTTGTTCTAAGTTTGGTTTCACGTAGAAATGCAGCCTAGAGAGGTTTTTGAGGCTGGCAGAAACCAAACTGCTGTAGAAGAATTAAGCTTGAATTTTTCTTTATGCTCTGATTAACAAGGACTAAAAAAAGGAAAGTGGCAGCCTAGTTTCTAAAGGCAATTGCTTCTGCAAGTAAGAGGACTTTAAAAAGCCATTTCTGAGTTCTTTTGGTTTGTTTGCCATTATTTGCTGTACCTTAAGCAAATCCTACAGTTATAATCCTGTAAATGATACCTTGAAACTGCTGTGTTTTATGTTATGGAAATAAACTTTCTGTTACAAGCCTTACCCTCGGTTACCTCAACTACAAACCTTCTACTTAAAGCACCACCATATTTTAGCAGTACTACAATTCCCAGAAGCCAACACAAAGAAATAGGCTGCTAAGAGCTGATAGAAGAAGGAACCCTCAACCACCACGCCCCTCGACCACTAGAGGCAAGTGGCTTCGGGCATTGTGCTTGTGACAGTGGCATAGTTTTTTGGATTTTGCCTTCAGGATATAAAAAGGATATACAGCAATAAGGTACACAGCACAGACGACTGCTGGAGCTTCAGGTGGATTCATCGGTGGAGTCAGCTGGAGGGCAGAGCAGGCCAGCCATGAAGCATCATAAAGACAACCCTTTGGAAGCAAGAGTCAACACTTGAGTCAGGTAAAGTGTACCCAGGTGGGGGTTGGCTCGGATAAAAAAAAAATAGTGAATGCTTTTGAGGCAAAGGGGACAAGGAGGCTGTTGAGTGGTGCCGCCCTTGCTGTCTTGTGTTTTTCTTGCAGGTATCCCTGAAGATGGAGTCCAAGGAGTTGATTCAATGGATGGCAACGCAGTTCCAGCGCCAGCAAGAGTTGGCACAGCAAGCTCAGGAGAGAGCAGTTGCAGCTATCAGGGAACAACAGCGGGATATGATTTGTGTAGTGCTGTGAATGAGGTGGTGCCCAGTCATGGAAAGGCCCTTATTGATACTGGCCTACAATTGGAGATCCCTATTGGCTGTTATGGACAAATAGCCCCTCGCTCGGGCCTGGCAGTAAAACACTTCCTGGATGTCGGTGCAGGTGTGATTGACCCTGACTATAGAGGTACTGTGAAGGTATTGTTTAACTTTGGTAAGGAAGACTTTCCTGTTAAGGTTGGAGACCGGATTGCCCAGCTTCTGTGTGAAAGGGTGGGGTTTCCTCCACTGGAAGAGGTTCCCATGTTAACTCCCACAGAACAAGGAGCTTGCAGATTTGGATCCACCGGATGGGCCGGGCTGGAAGCCCTGACAGCCACCTCGGAAGAGAGAAGAGAGTAAGCTGAGAAGGAGGATTTGGGTCCACAAGTAACAGAGTGGAGGAAACATCAGGAGCCTCAGGTGGGTGAAGAATTGTCCTTGGTCCAAAGGCAGGACCTCAAAACTCACCTCTTCTGTACTGCTTTTGATCTCCCTTCCCTTCCTGCCCATAGCTGGCTGGTCCCTATCTCTGATTTTCTTATTCTACTCTCTGCTGTCTCTTTTATAAATAATTGGCGTTCCTTTCTGTTTCCTCAGTAGCTTCATTTTATTGTACACCGCTGTATGCCTTTTGGTTTAGGCGGTATAAAAAGTTTTATAATAAAGATAAAGATAAAGGAGTTGGCCAATCTGTTACAGTGGTTTCCAGATGTCCTGACGCCGGTCCCTGGTGAAACCCGACTGGTTGCCCATGAGGTTATAACCACATCATGGAAGGTGATTCGACAACGACCATACTGGTTACTGGAGGCTAAGAAAGAGGAAGTAATTGCACAGGTACGCGAAATGGTAGAGATGGGAGTCATCGAGGAGTCAAGAAGCCCGTGGTACAGTCCAATAGTGCTTGTTCCAAAGCCAGATGGCACTTTACGGTTTTGCATTGATTTCAGACAAGTAAATGCCATCTTGGTGTTTGACGCATACCCAATGCCCAGGATAGAAGAGCTACTGGATCGCTTGGGACAAGCCCAGTTTTTGACCACCTTGGACATGACAAAAGGGTATTGGCAGATTCCCCTGACCAGGGAGTCTCAGCCAAAGACCGCCTTCAGCACCCCGATTGGGCTATTCCAATTTAAGAGGATGCCCTTCGGACTCCACGGTGCTGCAGCGACTTGCCAGAGACTGGTAGATCAAGTCCTGCGCCCGCACCAAGAATATGCTGCTGCATATATGGATGACATCGTTATCTACAGTCGCACCTGGGAAGAGCACCTTCCAAGGATTAAAGCCATCCTCCAGTCTATGAGGCAGGCGGGCCTCACATTGAACCTGAGCAAATGCGCCTTTGCCAGGCGGGAGGTAAAGTACCTGGGGCATATGATTGGACGCGGAAAAGTCAAGCCCTTAATCGACAAGGTTGAAAGTATCAGAAATTTCCCCAGGCCAATAACAAAGAAACACTTGAGAGGTTTTCTGGGCCTGGTAGGTTACTATAGGAGGTTCCTGCCCCGCTTTGCAGAGGAGAGTTCCATATTCACTGATATGTTGAAGAAAAACTATCCGAACCATCTTAATTGGACCCCGGAAGTTGAGAGGACCTTCAACCTGTTAAAAGAGAGGCTTTGCACGGCTCCAGTATTGTGTGGTGTGGACTTCACACAACCTTTCATGGTGCAAACGGATGCCTCAGGAGCACGTCTAGGTGCGGTCCTATCTCAGAAGCATAAAGGGGAGGAACACTCAGTAATGTTCCTTAGCAAAAAATTATCCCCGGCGGAGTGCAACTATTCCACCATAGAGAAAGAGTGTCTTGCTATTAAGTGGGCAGTAGACGTGCTCCGATTCTATCTTACAGGCCGGAAGTTCTAACTCATCACAGACCATGCACCCTTGAAGTGTCTTCAGCAGATGAAAAACCACAATGCAAGGCTAACTAGGTGGTACATGGCGCTGCAAGCTTTCAACTTCAGAGTGGAACATCGGGTGGGAAGACTACACCAAAATGCAGATGCTTTATCCCGAATTACCGACTGTTTGGAGGAACCCCAATCACCTCCAACAGCCAGTAATATCTTAAGCAGGGGGGTATGTGGCAAGGTCAGCTATCCTGAGAGTGGGGGAGGTGAGAAGCATAACAAATTCACCCTAATTAAGGGTCCCCTTCTAGGAGTGCAGAGAGAGAAAGCCACAGCCAGGTTTCAAAGACAGAAAACCCCCAGCTGGAACAGATTTCACACAATGACTGATAAAGTAAGAAAGAGAGATTGCAAGCACGAGGACCAAAGCCCTTACTTTAACAAGTGCACTGATTATTCTAATATCAGAAGGCAGGGGGATTACCAACACCTGGGAAAGAAAGAGGTGGGGTTAGAACCCCGAAGGTATAAGCCTGGGTTAGATTATGCAGAGAGAGGGAGACGAGAAGTAGAGCAGATGGGAGATCAGCTGAGACAGAAGCAGAGAGAAGGAGCTGATTCTTGGAGAAGAGCTGAGCTACCCAGAGCTGAGAGAGCTGAATTCCCTGCAACAGGTTGGCAACAGAGGTGGGGACCAGGAAGTGGAGAAGCTTTCAGACCACCAGAGAGGTTGTCAGCTGAGCAGTCTGACCAGGTCGGTGAGTCAGAACACATGCAGTTGGGAGAACCTGTGTCAGAGTTGGGGGAAGAAGATTGCTTTATGGATTGCTGCTCTCTATGCCAAGCTCTAGACAGGAGGTCTTAAAGAAAAGCTAGCCCAGAAAGAAGTAATTCTCCTTGGAATTTAACCATATGGCACAAGCAGTGTGGAGGTAAATTGCTGTCTGTTTTAAAAGGGAAATTTACTGCAATGTAAGCCTGATCAGGAAGCTCTGATTCATGCTTGTTTGTCACCTGTGTTTGAACTGTGCAATGGCAAGAAAAGCCAAGTTAGCTGCTATAAGAGTTTTTGCTTGCTCCTCTCCTATATGAAAATCCTGCTAAGAGTTTTGATAACAGCTTGGAATGTTTGTTTTGTTCTAAGTTTGGTTTCACGTAGAAATGCAGTCTAGAGAGGTTTTTGAGGCTGGCAGAAACCAAAATGCTGTAGAAGAATTAAGCTTGAATTTTTCTTTATGCTCTGATTAACAAGGACTAAAAAAAGGAAAGTGGCAGCCTAGTTTCTAAAGGCAATTGTTTCTGCAAGTAAGAGGACTTTAAAAAGCCGTTTCTGAGTTCTTTCGGTTTGTTTGCCATTATTTGCTGTACCTTAAGCAAATCCTACAGTTATAATCCTGTAAATGATACCTTGAACCTGCTTTCTGTTACAAGCCTTACCCTCGGTTACCTCAACTATAAACCTTCTACTTAAAGCACCAACATATTTTAGCAGTACTACACTTCCCATAAGCCAACATGAAGAAATAGGCTGCTGATAGAAGAAGGAACCCTCAACCACCACACCCCCCGACCACTAGAGGCAAGTGGCTTCGGGCGTTGTGCTTGTGACACTACATTCAACCCATCTGCGATCTACTCAGAAGATTCAACATGCACTTCCACCTCTATGCAGACGACATTATGTTCTACATACCCTTTCATGCCCTAGCCCCGGACTTCTCCAACATCTCAGACTGCTTCTCAGCCATCACTGACCTCCTTGAAAGTCTAAATCTAAAAGTGAACAGCAGCAAGACAGAGGGCTTGCTGGTCTTAAGAGACATCTCCTTCACCCCACCAGCAAAGTTAACACTCCAAACACACACACCCTCTACCCTCCAAACATACACACCCTCTACCCTCTCCAATTAGCCCAAAACACAGAAATCACGATAAAAGATTAAATCAAATACCTAGACATAATCCTCGACAAGAACCTCAATATGGACTCTCACATCAATAAAGCAGCCAACACAACATACCTCAAGATGAAAGCATTACAACCTCTACAACCATAATTACACTATAACGATTACAGAACTATTTTCCAAGCCATCATAACACCCCACCTAGACCACAGCAACATCCTATACCAAGGGCTCCACATACACACCCTCTACCCTCTCCAATTAGCCCAAAACACTGCAGCCAGATTAATAATAGGTACATCGAGACTCCAGCATTATCACTCCAATTCTCAAGAGTCTACATTGGCTACCAATAGTACAGAGGATAAAGCACAAGGTGACAACGACCACTCACAAAATCATATATAATTTATCTGCTCCCTGCCTCAACACACTGATCAGAAGAACTCCCACAAGAGAAAGAAGATCAACCACCCAAAATCTACTAGTCATCCCTCCACTCAAGACAAAATGCATGCAGCAAATAAATAACAGAGCCTTCACCCTCTTCTCCCTCTCAATTTGTAACTCACTTCCAGTTTCAATACACTCTGCTCAGTCAACCCAAGACCTCAAGAAGCTTCTAAACAGAGAAAAATAATGGCAGATAAAGACAATTCAACCTGTTTATTCTGTCCTTCTATACCAACTACTACAGTCCTTTTTATTTCTTTAGAGATTTTATTTGTTTGTCCCATGCTTTCTTCATTTCAGATACATTTCTTGTCTCTACTACCTCCACTGGGAGACTATTCCAAGCATCTACCACTCTGTCCCACAAATAAATATTTCCTCAAATTACTCCTGAGTCTATTTTCACCTTCATCGTATGTATCTATGTGCTTAGCTGAGGAACCAATTTGGCAAAACTATAAACCTCTAAGTCTGAATTCCCCCTAAATGGGCCTCCCCGCTTGGAGGCCCAGGCCCTACTGATCAAATCTCAGCCCATAGTTGATGTTAAGCTGATAGAGGCCCCGACCCAGGTCTTCTAAGTGTTGGGTTATATGGGAATGCATCCCAAAGTGGGCGGTAAACTCCATATACAACTAAAACAATTTAACATGAAAATTTGATTTATAAACAAGTTAGCTATTTTATTATTCACACTTATAAAATAGCTTTAAATATTGACTCGGCTTTCTTTGAATTCTAAACAAGTTGAACTGAATATTTTTGCTGATTTCTAGCACATTTGTTCTGTGTAAATTAATGGCATGCTCTAAGAAAAATCCATCAATCACTTGTTTGCCTCACAGGATTCAATTGAATAATGCCAAAGCATAGGAGATTAAGGGGGCTATTTACTATGCTGCGCTAAGTTAACTTGCATGAATTCACTGTTAGTATGTGCTATTTAAGAGCAGATCCTAGTTACTAATTATACAAATTAATGGTAGATTAAAGCACATTACTGTTACTACATCTTAGTAACTAGTCCCCTATATTCTTATCCAAAGAGCCGTCGTATTTAGCACTAAATTCCAGCTGATTTTATCTTCACTGTTAATGTTTCTGTTCTCTAATTATTGGTTCTCTGAGATTTCTGTGGGTAGTCACTCGCACAGAAAAAGTTCCATTCTGTGACTTTTTAAAAAATGTATTTTGCATGTAAAATAACAGATAAAAGAGCATGGGTTCCCTTGAGGCAGAAAATAATGAAGACGTCACCCAACTTGGGATAAGAAATAGTGACGTTGCTAGCCCCCCCCCCCCCATCACTTGGGGCAGGCGTTGCCATATGGTTCAGCGCTATGCACTACGATGCACCACCTCTACCCTCTACAATTACGCTGGTTTGCCGCAGTGCCTCAAGCTCACAGGGGTGGTCGCTGTCCTCTCCCAACTAAAGTCTCATGAATTCTGAGACTTCAGCCTGGAGAGAAGAGTGACTGGCCCCTCCAGGGTGAGGCACTGTGGCAAACCAATGTAAGCATAAGTTGCCACACTGCCTCCATGGGTCGGTGGAGGGCATCTCCTTCCTGGCTGGCACCTGGGGCGGGCCGCACCCAACGCCTCGGCCTTTCTACGCCACTGATAAGAAACAGTTTTTGTACTCTGTTTACTTATTTGGGGCTAATTTTATAAGGGCTGTCCACTTCATGGTTTTCTTTGCTGCTCCATTTGTTTTTGCACTTACCATACGTTAGGAGTAAAAGCTAACACATGGTAAGTACAAAGGCTGTGTGCTATCGGGGGGCACCCAGCATGTTCCCCTACGGCGACCACACTGAAACTATCTCACTGAGCTATAAGTTCATTCACAATTAACATGGATGGATTTAATGTCACCCATTGAGGCACCATTAAGAGTATATACACTAACTGTAACATTGACAATTAGCATGTGGCAATTTTATTTATTTATTTATTTATTTATCTATTTCTTCTATACCGCCCCTTCCAGAGATCAGGGGCGGTTTACATGGAACAATTGCATACATTTGCATAACATTACATAGAACAAGAACTTCTTAACTTTTTACATATAACAGAACAGTAAATTGTCAGAACTATTTACAGGGTGTATACTTTTGTATACTGCTGAATTTACAGGGGAATGTCAGCGAGCTGACATTGCTATTTATAGAAATTATTTACAAGAATACATGATTCGCTATTCAGGTGTGTGTGTGTGTGTATGTATGTGTGAGTGTGTGTGTGTATAAGTGTGCGTGTGTTTGTGTGTGTATGTGAGTGGGTTTGTGTGTGTGTGATGGAATTTATTTCCATTTTTTCGTGGGTTGTTTGGGGTGTCTTTGGGGGCTGTTAGAAGAGGAGTTGTGTGTTCAGTTAATTGTGTTTCTGCGGGTTTTTTGTTTGTGTGTCTGTGGACGCTGTGTGTCTGGACTTGGAGGGTAGGGGATTCCGAAGTGCTCAGAGAATAGGTATGTCTTGAGTTCTTTCCTGAATTGGGAGAGGTCCTTTATGATTCGGATGTCTATTGGGAGGTCATTCCAAAGTGTGGGAGCGGTGAATGAGAAGGCTCTGGCACTGGTGGAGTTTTTGGTCCTCGTGAATGTTTTTGGCAGCTCTAGTGAGAGGGTTGCATTTAGTCTGCGGGCTCTTAATTCATTTGGGACGTGAAGGAGTGTGGATAGATGTGAGGGGGCAATATCATTTAGTAGTTTGAAGGTTGTTAGTAGTATTTTGTATTTGATTCGATAATTTATGGGGAGTCAGTGTAGATCTAGCAGTATAGGGGTTACATGGTCTGTTAGGTGGGCTTTAGTGACTACTTTTGCACAAATGTTCTGTGCTCTTTGTAATAAGTAGATATTCTTTTGTGGGAGGCCGGTTAGGAGACTATTACAATAGTCAAAGTGAGGGGTTATGAGGGCACTAACGACTGATCTAAAGTCATGCGTGTCAAGGAGGAGCCTTAAGTGTTGAATAGTTTTGAGTTTGTAGAATATAGTTTTTACCGTCTGTTTTATGTGAGGTAGCATGGTGAGTGTGTGATCGATTATAACGCCTAGGTATTTTACCTCTTTTTTAACAGGTATCGTTGTGTTATTGATGGAGATTGTTGTTGGGTAGATATCTTCAGCCACAGGTGATCTTGATACAAACATTGCCTCAGTTTTTTTGAGATTGATGCTGAGGAAGTTGGTTTCCATCCAGGATGAGGTTTCCGCCATGCATTCGGATAGAGTGTTATAATTAGGGTTTTTCGTGGTTATGGGGAGGGCGAGCATGATGTCGTCGGCATAGATAAAGTGATTGATTTTGTGTTTTTTAAATATTTTTGTGATGGGTTGCAGGTACAGGTTGAAAAGGAGAGCAGAAAGGGCTGATCCTTGTGGTATTCCTTGTCCTTGGGGGAAGGTTTCCGATGCTTCCTGGTTTAATTGAACTCGTATTAGTCTGTGTGTGATGTAGGACTTGAACCAATTAAGGACAGTCCCACCTATTCCTAAGTTTTCTAATCTATTAATCAGTGTAAGGTGGTTGATGTTGTCAAATGCAGCGGAAATGTCTATGAAAAGGAGTAGGAGGCCTTGGGTGTTATCATCTGTATGTCTTATGAGGAAGTCCATCAGAGTAATTAATAGGGTTTCTACCCCATGGAAGGGGCGGAAACCGAATTGGTGGGAGTCAAGGGAGTTGTGGTCATCTATATGTTCTTGCAATTGAAGTTGAACAGTTTTTTCTATTATTTTAGCCATAAATGGAATGCTGGCTATTGGTCTATATGAGTTTGGGTCTTTTGGGTCGAGTTTATTGTTTTTTATTATTGGGCGGATAGTTGTGAGTTTTAGGGCATCAGGCATAATGCCCTGGGAGAGGGATTGATTTACTATGTATTGAATGTTTCCAGCTAGTTCTTCCTTAGTATTTTTGATCCATGATACGGGGCATGGAGCGAGTGGGGAAGTTGTGGTGTTGATAATTGTTATAATCCTGAGGAGGTGTTTCCGATCTATCATATGAAAGGTTGTCCAGCTGTTGTTATTAGTTTTGGTGTTTGTGTGGGTTAGTGTTGGTGTAGTATTAAGTTTGCATTTTAGTTTTTCTGCAAAGTGGGTTGCAAGGGCTTGTATACTTATTGCAGATTGTTTTGGTTCTGGATTTTTGACTTTTGTCAGTGTATTTACAATTGCAAATAGTTCTCTGGGGCGATTGATAGCTGAGTTTATTACCTTGGAGTGGTAATCCTTTTTTGATTTATTAATCGCATTCTTGTATTCGTTGAGTGTGTTTAAGTATTGGGATTTATTCTCAGCAGATTTAGTTTTCCTCCATTTCTTTTCTTGTTTTCTCAGTTGTTTTTTTAGGTTCGCTAGTTCTTTCGTGAACCATTTTTCTGTTTTTTTTAACTGTCTATGTGTGGGTTGTGTGGGGGCAGCTGCTTTTTGAACTGTAAGGTTCCAGTGATTTACGGTGGAGTTGATGTCTGGGAGGTTTGTGTTGAGTATGGGTAGTACTTTGTCCAGGAAAGTGTCTTTGTTGAAGTGTGCAAATCGTGATATATGAGGTGTGTGGTGCGTGGAGTTCTGCATTGCTTGTATTGGGAGGTGGAGTGTGATGAGGAGATGGTCGGACCATGGTACTTCTGTTATTGTTGGAGGGGTGTGCTGCTGGTGGTTGATAAAGGAGCTGGGGAGGAAGATGAGATCTAGGGTGTTACCTTTTGTGTGGGTGGGTGCTTGTACTATCTGTGTATATCCCATTTGGAACATAGTGTCCATAAAGTTATTTGATTGGGAATCATTTAGGGAGGGGAGGTTTAAATCACCTAGGATTATGAGCGGTTTGCTTGGTGATGTTGTGCAAGCAAGTTCAAGGATGGGAGAGAGGTTTTTTTGATCAGCTGTAGGGGGTCTATATATGAGGGTGAGTGCAAGGGTTCTATTTTCTATGTTGATTATGTCCATTCCGTCTATATTATTTAAACTTGTTAAGGTGTATTGTAGGTCTTTTTTGGTGAGTATGAGAGTACCACCACCTCTCTTTGCATCTCGATGACAGCTGAATATGTCATACTGGTGTGTGGTTAGCTGGTTTAGTAGTACAGTGTCTGTGGGAGAGAGCCATGTTTCGGTGATGCATATGATTTCAGGTTTTTCTTCTTTTATCATGTCGTTGATTATTGGTATTTTGTTTCGTATGGATCGAATGTTTATTAAGATGAGCTTTGTTTTTGCGTCTATGATAGTGGTTTTGTCAGTTATACGTCTGTATGGATTCTGCTTTATTTGTATGAGTTTTCGTTGGTATTTGTTTGAGTCATGTCGTGTATAGTGATTATTGGAGTGTGTTGAGCTATGTGATGGATTTTGGTAAGGAACTTGTGTGATGGGGTTAATGTTTTGTGAGCTTCTGTGGTGATTATGGATGATGGGGATGTTTTTGTAGGGGTTTTGATTGGTTTTGTATGTATAGATATGTTGTATTAGGAGTGTTATTAGGAGGAGAGTGAAGGGGATGCTTATTTGTTTTGTAGGAGGCATTGTGTGTATTTCAGAGGGGGTCTTTTAGTGTAAAGGGGGTTAGCTGATGAGTATAGGGGTAGAAGGTTACGATCAACAGTATGATGTTGTATGAAGGATGGGCAGAAGGTTTGGTTTTTTACTGACACTAAGAAATATGTCTGACAGTAGTTCCTTATGATCTGAGTGGCTACTGACAACAGTATAATGATTATTGATTTCTAAACTTAGTATAACAGTGTGTGAAAATGGAATTAGTTTTTACTGTCAACAGTATAGTGAGTAGTTATTACAGATAATAGTTTACGATGGATTTGTTGGTTACTGACAACAGTAATAAGTTTGTTCTTTTCAGACAGCGGTTATATAACAGTATAAGCAATTAATTCAGACAGTAGATATATATCAATAATATGATTGTTCTTTTCAGACAGTGGTTATATGACAGTATAAGCAATTATTACTGCTATATATAACAGTACAATGAGTTATTATTGAGGGCAATTTCCTGATGGTCTGGTTTGCTATAAGTTGGTTTATGATTATGTTGCTACAAATAGCAGTATACTATCATATATGCTAGCTAATCAGTATAGTGATTAATTGTGACTGGCAACATTATTCAGTGTGTAGTGGGTGTGTGGTGCGTGTGTATAAGAACTTTTTCTTACTAATAATTGTTTGCAAATGGCATGTTTGGTCATTTGTAAACAATATAGTGGAGATTGCAAGATATTAGCAGAATATTCTGTGAAAACAGTTATAGACAACAGTGTATAATTCTTATGACGATAGGATATGTGTGGAGAATTACTGACAACAGTAAGATTAATTGTGTTGATAGTCACAAGTTAGTTATATCGTTATTTCATTTGAGAATGGTTTACTTGCTGTTCTGTGAGGGAGATTTGGTTGATGATGATTAGCGAGCTCGACCTAAGGGGAGCTCCAGCTGGTAGATTTGGTTCTTGTTTGAGATGTCGGTTGATGTCTTCAGCGGAGGTTGGAGTGTTTGCTTGAAGGAGCTGTTCCTTGATTATCCAATCAATCTCAGACAACGGTGTGGGACCGAGAGGAACAGATGGTCTGGCTGCTGTTTGGTGAAACTTTGGAGCGGTGCCTTCTGAGTGTTCAGCTTGAGAGGACCCCTCCTAAGGGCCACGCCAAAGGGCCCTCCGGCGAGGCCCTCAGGCGCGGGCCCGCAAGGCGCGGGCGCGCTTGCCGGTGGCACGTTTTTAAAGTGCCCGCTGAGACCTCCCACAACCCCGATTGGGTTGGAGTGCAGGAGCGGGAAAGCGAAGGCTGCCCTGTGCTCTACCCCGACCGGGGAGCTGCTGAGATGGTTTCCCACGATGCAGAGGGCTTTTTCCTGCCGGCGGCACGCTTTTAAAGTGTCCGCTGAGACCTCCCACAACCCCGATTGGGTTGGAGTGCAGGAGCGGGAAAGCGAAGGCTGCCCTGTGCTCTACCCCGACCGGGGAGCTGCTGAGATGGTTTCCCACGATGCAGAGGGCTTTTTCCTGCCGGCGGCACGCTTTTAAAAGTGGCCGCCGAGACCTCCCCCCCCCCCGATTGGGTTGGAGTGCAGGAGCGGGAAAGCGAAGGCTGCCCTGTGCTCTACCCCGACCGGGGAGCTGCTGAGATGGTTTCCCACGATGCAGAGGGCTTTTTCCTGCCGGCGGCACGCTTTTAAAGTGCCCGCTGAGACCTCCCACAACCCCGATTGGGTTGGAGTGCAGGAGCGGGAAAGCGAAGGCTGCCCTGTGCTCTACCCCGAACGGGGAGCTGCTGAGATGGTTTCCCACGATGCAGAGGGCTTTTTCCTGCCGGCGGCACGCTTTTAAAGTGTCCGCTGAGACCTCCCACAACCCCGATTGGGTTGGAGTGCAGGAGCGGGAAAGCGAAGGCTGCCCTGTGCTCTACCCCGACCGGGGAGCTGCTGAGATGGTTTCCCACGATGCAGAGGGCTTTTTCCTGCTGGCGGCACGCTTTTAAAGTGCCCGCTGAGACCTCCCACAACCCCGATTGGGTTGGAGTGCAGGAGCGGGAAAGCGAAGGCTGCCCTGTGCTCTACCCCGACCGGGGAGCTGCTGAGATGGTTTCCCACGATGCAGAGGGCTTTTTCCTGCCGGCGGCACGCTTTTAAAGTGCCCGCTGAGACCTCCCACAACCCCGATTGGGTTGGAGTGCAGGAGCGGGAAAGCGAAGGCTGCCCTGTGCTCTACCCCGACCGGGGAGCTGCTGAGATGGTTTCCCACGATGCAGAGGGCTTTTTCCTGCCGGCGGCACGCTTTTAAAGTGCCCGCTGAGACCTCCCACAACCCCGATTGGGTTGGAGTGCAGGAGCGGGAAAGCGAAGGCTGCCCTGTGCTCTACCCCGACCGGGGAGCTGCTGAGATGGTTTCCCACGATGCAGAGGGCTTTTTCCTGCCGGCGGCACGCTTTTAAAGTGCCCGCTGAGACCTCCCACAACCCCGATTGGGTTGGAGTGCAGGAGCGGGAAAGCAAAGGCTGCCCTGTGCTCTACCCCGACCGGGGAGCTGCTGAGATGGTTTCCCACGATGCAGAGGGCTTTTTCCTGCCGGCGGCACGCTTTTAAAGTGCCCGCTGAGACCTCCCACAACCCCGATTGGGTTGGAGTGCAGGAGCGGGAAAGCGAAGGCTGCCCTGTGCTCTACCCCGACCGGGGAGCTGCTGAGATGGTTTCCCACGATGCAGCAATTAAGCAGCCTGCACTAACCACAAGGTATAGTAAAGTTCTACATTCCACCCTTCACTAGCCCTCCTGTCACGTACTATGCAGTTAGCAGGAAAGGTTTACCATGCTGACTTTTTTAGTGCATGGTAGTAATTACTGAGGTCCTATGCTAACCTGTTAGCGTCCGCTAAACCCTGCCATAAATGTTACTGCACTTTAGTAAACATGCCCTTAAATGTCCATATCCAAAACTGTATGTTGTAAAAACAGATCTTTGTGGTGAGAATTAATCAGCATAGAAGTTATTTTTAGGAACAGAAGTTGGAAGCATTTTAGTAGGTCATTGCATGCATGTACACCTTGAATTTGAACATCTACAATATTTTTTCGTAGGCTCTTGGTTGTTGTTAAGTGCCATCGAGTCGGTGTCGACTCCTGGCGACCCTCTGGATAGCTGACCTAACTTTGTTCAGTCTTCAGCCAAGTGACTCTTTACATTTAATATAATAGATATGAAGAAGCAAGTAAAATCAGATTGATTAAAATGGAAGAGAGATGAATATTTAAACTAAATATTATGGAAGGGCTGACTAGATAGGCCATATGGTCTTTTTCTGCTGACATGTTTCTATGTTTCCATGGATCCTTGTGAATTCAATGCAGAGTGGCACCATTATTTGTGAATACACTACACATTAGTTAATGAAGATATTTTAAATCA
This sequence comes from Ichthyophis bannanicus, assembly GCA_033557465.1. Classification (NCBI taxonomy): domain Eukaryota; kingdom Metazoa; phylum Chordata; class Amphibia; order Gymnophiona; family Ichthyophiidae; genus Ichthyophis; species Ichthyophis bannanicus. The sequence continues at coordinate 6,465,735 of CM066048.1, forward strand.
TCATTAAACATTTGGCAGTTTAAGAAATAGAAAATATGTTGACAAACCACTGAATGGTTAAGGTTTCAATTGGCTATCAAAATAAAAGTTTATTGGCTGGTTAATGGTGGAGACATCTTTTATAAACAGCACTGTGTTTATTTGAGTATCAAGGGGGAGACAACATTGGCTGGTGAAGGAACCGTGAGAGCAAGATGTGGAAAATCTTCCACCATTCTCACTATGCTAGCATAACCCCTCTTCTCGAGTCACTTCACTGCCTCCCTTTCTTTCCACATTCAATTCAAACTTCTCCTATTGACTTATAAGTATATTCATTCTGCACCTCTTTGCTCCTTTCCTCTCTTATCTCACTCTAAACCCCTCCTCAGTAACTCCATTCCTCTAGCAGATCCCTTTTATCTGTGCCCTTCTCTGCCACAGCCAACTCCAGACTTTGCTCGTTCCATCTTGCTGCTCCATATGCTTCTTGAGTTAGCATGGCAGGCTCCTTCTCTGGACCTATTCATATCAAGGCTAAAATCTCACCTCTTCATTGTGTTTGGATCCTGGTCTCTTTGTTCTCCTGCTATCTGTATCTCGCCATTCCCCTTTGATGTACCCTAGTCCCCTGTTGTTGTAGCACTATAGAAATGATAAATAGTAGCAGTAGCAGTAGTAGTTTTCATTGAAAATGTCTGGTGGCTCCTGAAGAAGCTTTGAAAAACCAAGGTCACGGTTGATCCTACATTTCGTTAATAATATTGACAGATTTGTTCTTAGAAGCCAGACTGAGGTTCAGTTGATTGATTTATTATGTGCAAGACTGAAGAAATTAAGGATGGTCATAGGAGCTTTATAGATATATCATTATTAGGACATTTATTGACTGATGATCCAAATATAAGCAGTCAGTTCGGCATGATAAGTGCCCTGTGGCTTTTCCTCCTATTATAATCAACGAGCTGTTGATAAATGATAAAAGTGTTCAGTGGAACTGCATCAATGATTTTGCTTGGAGTATGAAAGAAATTTGTAGAAGAACTGGAGCCTCATTATAAGGTCACCTCCAGATTATTGGATATAACATTACTACTACTACTGATCATTTGTGTAGTGTTACAAGACGTATGTAGCACTGTACAGAGACATGTAATAGACGGTCCCTGCTCATCGAAGCTATTCAGTAGTATTTACCCTGTGAGCAGCACCTGCTAACTGGATAAGAGCTGGTGGAAGGAATATTCAGTGGCACTGTCCAGACATATCTGAACAAAGAACACAGCAATATGACATAACAAAGGAGAAACATCACAAACGTAAACAGTAATACAATGGATATGCATGTGTGATTCTTTCTGAATGGGAGGTGGATGAATAGATTTTTTTTCTTATTTCAATTTCATTTCAAATTTCCTCTTCTAGGGGTTATAGAGGCACCCATCCACCATACAAACAATTTTATTTATTTATTTAACATTATTTTATATACTGACTTTCAACTGGTCAAGACGTAAGATTAACACTAAAATAATAAAGTCTGCATTACAGAGAACATTTAATTCAACAGTTATTCAATATCCAATGGTTTAGGACTTAAATATTTACAATCAGCTATTCAGCATAGGATGATTTAAATGCTTAACAATATTCAGTGTGCCATGGGTTATTTGGCAGAGTTTTCATTGCTCTGTATTTGATCCATAATAATGACGTCTCATAAACACCATCCATAAATATGATGTCTCAGATCTGCTGTCTGGTGTTAAGGTCTGAGACATCATGAAGAGTTTGCTGAGACTCCTAAAGCCTATAGACTATTATCCAATGATACTCACCCATGTTGGCACAAAGACCAACCAGAGAAAATATTTTTTCACTCAATGCATAATCAAACTCTGAATTCATTACTAGAGGATATAGTAAAAGCTGTTAGTTTAGCTGGGTTTAGAAGAGGTTTGGACAAGTTCCTGGATGAAAAGTCTATAAACCATTATTAAAAAGGACTAGGCAAATCCACTATTTACCCCCTGGATAAGCAGCATGGAATCTGTTACCTTTTTGGGAACCCGACAGGCATTTCTGACCTGGATTGGCCGCTGTTGGAAAGAGTATACTGGGCATGATGGATCAGTGGTCTGATCCAGCATGGCCTATCTTAAGTTCTTACAAATGAAGATTTAATTAAAGACATTCACAATATTGCTAGGAAAGAGGAAATAGTATTGGTAGGAGATCTCAGTTTGCCAGTTGTTGATTGGGATATTGCTGTTGTGGTGTCATCTAGAATTAGGGAGATCCTAGATTCTCCACAGTAAGAACTGTTCTGGCAACTGGTAATAAAACCAATGCTAGAGGGGACAATATTAAACTTGGTGCTTACAAATGGGGAGAGTGTTCCTGATGTTATAGTGGGTAATCATCTGGCATGCAGTGATCACCAGATGGTGAACATCAATATTAGGACATGGGTGGAGATGGTTCATTCATAAGTGAGGGTCCTATACTTCAAGAAAATAAACTTTGCAAAGATGAGGAAATACTTCAAGGAGCCATTAACTGAATGAGAACATCTAGGGGAAGTACAACAACAGTAGAAAAAACTGAAAGGAGATATGTTAAAGGAAAGTAAATAAAAGTAAGAGAAAAAGTAGGCCACTAAACTACCTGAAAAGGTCAGGAAAAAGAGGTTAGCCTTCATAAACTATAAGAGATTGCAAAAAGAGGAAGAGAAATGGCAATATCAGGAGAAGCTAAGTCAAGTTGGTAAAGTAGTCAGGAAAGCAAAAACGCAAATCAAATTAAAAATAATCAATACAGTAAAACGGGGACAAGACTTTTTTTAGGTATGTTAGTGATGGGAGTAACTGCTAAGCAGGCATTGTTATATTCAGGGGTGAAGGGGAGGAATATGTAGGGACTGATACAGAGGAATAGATTAACAAATATTTCTGTACTGTGTTCACAGATGGGTCAGGAGGTAGAGCTTGAGCAATTTTTGAAGGACGTGTTCTTGAGGAATTAGCAAAACTTAAAACTCGACAATACAATGAGACTGGATGGGATTCATACAAGGATATTAAAATAACTTAGAGAAGTTAAACTGTCTCCAACTCTGTGATGGGTTTCAAACCTAGGGTCATAATCAGTTCCATACTCAAGATGATGACTATTGTTCATGCATTGAAGTTCATATGATGAGATGTTCTGAAAATGAATATGTCAATGCAGCAACAATGTTTGTCTCCTTGCAGCGGAAGATGCTCATGACCTGATGTTCCAAATCTACTGCTACATTGCAGAATCTACCTTCAAACTGTGATGTGGAGTTTCCATCTTGGAACTGTGAAGGCATTAGGCAGATAATGTTTGGCCTTTTTCCAAACCACAAGTTGTCAGTCACATGATTGATAGTTCTATGCCTCATTACAGGGGAAGGGGAGGAATATGTAGAAGCTGAGGAGGATAAAGCAGAATTGCTTAACAAATATTTCTGTTCTGTGTTAACAGATGAGGAAACAGGAGAATGACCTCAGAAAACACCCACAAACAGGAACAGAAGCAAGGGGCATCTTGAACAATTTTCAGAAGACTGTATTTGTGAGAAACTAGCTAAACTTAAAGTAGACAAAGCAACAGGACCAGATGGGATACTCCCTAGAATATTGAGGGAACTTGGGGACGTTCTAGCAGTTCCACTGACTGACCTTTTCAATGCCTTGTTGGCGTCAGGAGTGGTGCGAAAGGACTGGAGAGAGGCACATGTGGCCTTTTTACACAAAAGCAGAAGTAAGGATGTGGTTGAAAACTACAGGCCGGTTAGTTTAATTTTGGTGGTGTGTAAATTATTGAAAGCACTGCTGAAAGAGAAAATAGTGAGGTTTCTGGAGTCCAGCATTTTACTGGATCCAAGGCAGCATGGATTCACCAGAAGCAGGTATTGTCAGAAAAATCTGAGAGATTTCTTTGACTGGGTAACCCTGGATGTGGTGTATTTAGATTTCAGTAAAGCCTTTGACAGCGTTCCTCACAGGCGACTTATAAACAAACTGAGCACCCTAGGGATGGACCCTAAAGTTACTGCTTGGGTTAGAAATTGGTTGAATGGGAGGCGACAAAGGGTACAGGTAAATGGAGCTCACTCTGAAGAAAAGGAGGTTACCAGTGGTGTGCCCCAGGGATTTGTCCTTTGTCCGATTCTTTTTAACATCTTTGTTAGTGATATAGCAGAAGGGCTGTTGGGTAAAGTTTGCCTCTTTGCGAATGATACCAAAATCTGCAATAGAGTAGACACCCAGGAAGGTGTAGATAATAGGAGGAGGGATCTAGCTTATATATCTCCATTCCACCATGAACCACCACATTCTCCTGCAATGTCTCCATTCCACTGGAATCCTCTGTATAAGTCTTTGGCATGACCTCATTTAGAGTATTGTGTGCAATTCTGGAGACCGCACCTTCAAAAGGATATAAACATGTTGGAATCAGTATAGTGGGTGGCTACTAAAATGGTTAGTGGTCTTCATTATAAAGCATATGAAGACAGATTTTAATGATCTTAATATGTACACCTTAGAGGAAAGGCGGGATAGAGGTGATATGATTGAGACGTGTGAATACCTCCGTGGCATAAATGCACAGGAAGAGAGTCTCTTTCAATTGAAAGCAAGGTCTGCTACAAGGGGACATGGGATGAGGGTGAAAGGGGGTAGATTCAGGAGTGATATATAGAAATATTTCTTTATGGAAAGAGTAGTGGATCCATGGAATAGTCTCCAGTGAAGGTGAGGCCTTGCAAACTTGCTCCTTCGGCATACAAAACATGCAGGTACTGGGCAAAGCACCACTGATCAGGGATGCCACTTTGACTGAAATGTGGGCTATGTATGCTTATATTGGTTAGCCCCTTCATTTTCCATGATGCACCTCAAAATTTGAGCACCTATAAGCTACTTTAGCCCTTATGAAGAATGTAGTGTTCCATCACATGAGCTCTGGAATGTGCAGGGACATTGTGTGCTTCCTGGACATAACAGCCACCACATGTACATGTGTTCTTTTTTACGAGCCACCCTGAATATGAGAAAGGGCACATATAACCTAACCCCCTGAACAAACACTGCAATAGATGGTATTTCCAAGTTCTGGAGCACATCTTATTCATTACTAGACTGTTGCTGGGGTTGATTGACATACTAGCCATTTAGTATTCTGTATAACTACAACATGCTGGAGTGGCATGTCCCATTTAGCACTTGTATCCTGCTCCTGTTGGCCATGGACTTTTGTGTAACATCTTATGTCATCTGTGGATGGTGCAGATTCAGAGTGTGAGGATTCATGCTGGAGGAGATATGGAGGGTTGTACATGCTGATACAGCTTTGGAAATGTAGGATGGTGTTAGCATACCTGGACACATCATGCCTGATCCACTGGCTGCTCTTGGACCCATGACTCTTTTTTCTTACTCAGTGGCCATGTGTCTAGAGCCATAGAGCAGCCATATGAGAGTGTGGGTATATCAATCCATGTGGTCATTGCCAGGATACATGAGGACATGAGCTGGGGAATGCCTAGGTCTGCATAGCTCTCTGCAGGCTCTGTGTAATACTTGTCCAACAAGGTATGTGAGGCCAGTGTGAAAGAGGGGAATCTTGTTAGGTGTGTATGTAGAAATTCATTGATATGTTGCTGGTACAATTGACATTCATGTCTTGCATAAGGGATCTGTCCTGCCAGAGGGCCAGGGAATGATACATGAACACACATATGCAAGACCCTGGGTGATCTAGCAGAGTGACCAATGTAACCATTTCATGGTGTGTGCTTGTGGGCCAATCCTGGAAGAATCTCATAGCTGGCAGACCAGATTGAGTAATTTGGACTTCCATATGGCTCAGATGTATGTAGCACATGGGTGTTTATTCATATAAAGGGTCACTGGTTCACACACAAGCCTTGGTCATCATTTTGCAACTGAGAGAGCAGTATGGGTATTTTATCTCTGACATAGAGTGTTATCATATTGTATAGTATTCCTTCCTCACTGCCATATTTTCCCCCCAGATGTGCATATCCGCACAATATGTGCATGTGGGGGGCATCTTGATCCAACCCTTCCCTGCTGTGACACTGCTGATTATTGCAGAGGTCATAAGTGGACAGAGCCAACCTTTCCACCACTTTGGGACCAATGATGTAACCAGAACACACCACATGCACATTCAGGGCATGAGAGCAAAAGCAGTTGGCAGACACCACTTCCCAGCCTCTGGATGTTATAGGTGCCATATATGTGTTGTGTATAGGTGCCATTAATTGTACTTGCCCACATATTCTCTCACACTGCAGGTGAAGTGTCACTTACTGTTGTCTCTCTTTAGGAAATACTTGGCAGTCCTCACTCAGCTGCTCAAGCTTCATGGTATCCAGGACTGGCCCATCCACTAGGCAAATTAGGAGGGTGACTAGGTCCACTGATCATGGTGAACAGCATACCAGCCAATTGCTCCTTCCCTATAAGCATGGCACAGCTGCCGCTTTAATGCCGTGGGTGGCCTTATGGCAGTGGTGCACATGCAGCTAGTCACGACATGCCACTCCTTCCCCCCTCCAATGTCAGAGCACATGTGTTGCTTCCTTAAGCCTCACCACCTCACGGAAGAGAGACAATTTTAATATATACAGCTTGCAATGGTTAATTAGGGGGTTGGATAACTGTATACAAATGTTCAAATATTGGGGCTTTATGGGAGTATGGGGTAACGTGGTTTGTGGGAGGTCCTGATAGATCGCATTGCAGTAGTTGAGATGTGGTAGGACTATAGTTTGCATTGCTAAGCAGAAATATGTTGGTTCAAGTAGTGGTTGGAGTCGCTGCATGGTCTTTGTTTTGTAGTATAGTGCTCTGGTCACTTTGCTTATATAGGCCTTAAAATTGCGGTGTTGGTCCAAGGTGACTCCAAGATATTTGACTTCTGTCTGGATCTTGATTGATGTGTTGTTCAGGGTTATTGCTTTTGGGGGGGGGGGAGGTGAATGTTTTGTCTGACGTTATAAATAGTGCTTAGGTTTTCTTGTAGTTGATTGCCAGGTTGTTGTTGTTCAGCCAGTTGGAAACATCCGCAAAACATTCTTGATGAGCAGAGTAGGAGGGTTGTTGTATGTTGAATGTGCCATAAATCATGATGTCATCAACTTAGATGTGGAAGTTGAAGTTGTGGGATCTGATGAGCATAGGGAGGGGTTGAAAGTAGATGTTAAAAAGTAGTGCAGAAAGGGTGGACCCCTGGGGTTCTCCTTGTGTTTGTTTGTATGGGGTAGAGGTGTTTGAGCTGATTTTTATCTGTTGGTGTCTGTCAGTCAGGTAGGGTCTGAACCATTGAATTCCAGTGAAATGGAGATATATAGCTAGATCTCTCCTCATGTTGCAGGAGAATATGGTGGTTCACGGTGTCGAAGGCTGAAGATCAGTAGGAATCCTTGTCTGGTGTTTGGTATTCCTTTTATCAATGTGTTGACTAGGTTAGTCAGCAGAGTTTCTAATCCATGAAGTGGGCGGAATCCATGTTGTTGTATGTCAAATAGGTTGTTCTTGTCAATATGGCCTTGTAGTTGATGGCTTTTTCAATAATCTTGGCTATAAATGATAGGCTGGCAATGGGTCTGTATGAAGCTGGGTCAGACGGATCTAATTCTGGTTTCTACAGTGTTGGATGTATGGAGGAAAGTTTTAGGGCTTGGGGCATTTCGCTATGTTGGAGTACTGTTTGGGTGATTCCGGCAAGGGTATGACTAAGTTTCTTCTTGGTTGCCTTGAGCCATGTGACCGGGCAAGGGTCAAGGGGCAAGGTAGTTGTTTTCAGAGATGAAATGATATCTTCAATTTGTTCCTTCTTGATGCTGTCAAAGGAGGTCCAAGGGTTTGGGTGGATGTTTTTTTCAGGGGGATCAGGGGGGATGGTTCCAGTCGGTGGTGAAGTTGTTTGTAGTGGGTTGCCAGATGTTGGAGGTGATTGTGATGTCATATTCACTTTAAATTTAGTTTTGATCAGTTAAAATATGCAAATTAATCTTTGGGATTGTTGCATAGGCTACTCGCTAACTGAGCAGTGGTGATATTGAACTGCTGCTCAGTTAGCGATATGCGGCTAGTGTTAGTTCTGGGTTTTCTGTGACTGGCCTTCGTGACATATCACTAACTTGGCAGTGGCTCAATATCACTGCTGCCCGGTGAGTGTGTGGAGCCGCCTCCGCTCCGTCCCGGAATGCCCCCAATACACCCCGATGCTAAGTGGTTTTCACTGGGGCGTGTAGAGCTGACAGCTACGGATATTCAGCAGAGAAAGCAAGCTTTCCCCATGATACCTTCAGCATATTTCCTGACCGCTTATTCACCAGCATTGCCCATGCTTATTTCACAGTTGGCTTTCATTGAAAGTTAGTCCACTATATGCCATTGGATAACAATATAAATCTGACCCCAAGTGCTTTACTTTTCTAACTGAAATAAAAATATTCCTTTCAAATAAAATGATTTAAAAATGCAAGTTATATGTGGTTTAAAAAAACAAGAAAACATTAGCATGTTTCTTAAGGGAAAATTCCTGCAGCTTTTTCAGAATTCACATCCACTTCTCAGAATTAGTGGTTGATTATACTCGCCTATCATACTGGTGATTTCTCCTTCGGAGCACGGGACACACGTATAGCAACAGATAGGCCGTCCCTCCAGTGGGACTTTCCTGTATCCAGGAGCACAGCTCTGGCTGCACACTGATTGTGGGGTCTGGGGAGTCAGAAGCAAAAGAAAACAAAGTAAATATTGGTGCAATGGAGCATCACTCGTTATATTCTCAACTTTGTTCCCCAATCTGGGGACGATTTTCCAAAGATTTATCAGCAAACGTGGGAGGTTAGAGAGATAAACCTTACGCATCTACTACTGGATCCCTCTGCCAACCAGCTTCGGTTTTCTAGGGGGTCACCTTAGAAGCTTTATACATAATTTACACATGTACAATCAGACATAAACATGTGCAAAATGCATTCACGTGTAAATGGCCATTTCTGGAAATTTGAGGGTGTGTGTTTGGAATATAGTCTGGGTCTGGGCAGGAATAAAATCCATACATGTATTCCCCATTTCATATAGGGAGTGCAGGCATAAGCCCAAAAGGTCTCTGCACTGGGATTTTCCCTACTTACTGGCACTTGTAGGTGTTTAAAAAGTGTGCATTTTGACCAGCCCTTTACTGGAGGATTAAGAGAGTTATCCCCTTAATCCTCCTATATTATTTTCACTTCCAAATTGAAATGAGTTAAAGATGTAGGGTGGCATCAGGGCATGTTAGGGGCGACGGGGCAGAGCAGGGATGGAGGACAGGTCTAACGGGGTAGCACTGATTTTTGATGCTACCTGCTTAGACCTCTGCACCTTAAACATAGGCAAGGTTTTTCCTTGCCTATCTTTCAGGTGCAGGGGCTAAACGGACAGCAGTGAAATCGGTGCTGCCCGGCTAGCTCCTGCGGCTTCTGGGTTGTGCGGCAAAACCTGGATTTTCAATACCAGGGATGCATATGACCCTGGCATTGAAAATCCGGGTTAGATGGATGGAAGGTGGGCTATGCACCGACGCAGTACATAGCACCACTCAGATGAAGATACGGCCCCAAACTGCATGAGGTGCTGAAGGATCCACACACGGCTAAAGTTACCCATGCAGCAAAAAGGCACAAATTGCGAGAAAGGCAGTGGCCAGCCATGCAAGTATGCAAAATGTGAGCATAAGAACATAAGATGTGCCATACTGGGTCAGGCCAAGGTCCATCAAGCCCAATAGCAGTTTCCTGATAACAATGACTTCTAACTTTACAAGAAACAGGACCCTCAGTTCTTTTAACTTCCAACTCATGTGCCCTCCTTTTAATTTGTAAATGTGTTTGTTGTTATTGAGATTTTAATTGTAAACCGCTTTTCTGACATAGCATGAAAAGAGGTATAAAAAGTGAAATAATAAACCATAAACCATTCTTCCTGCTCTCCACATTACCCCTCTAGAACTCTAAAAAGCTGCACTGAGCCAAGGTAAGATGAATGTACAGGGTCACTCTTTCTTGGTTTGGCATCCAGATGTTGCTCTGAGAAAACCATTATGCAGAGAAAACTGAACATCAAGCTTGGAGTAGGCAAGGTTGTGATTTATTTAAACTATTTACTCCACATGATTCAATTAGTGAACTCCAGCAACTTAGCAAGAAACACCACCAAAACACATCCCACTCATAGTCTCAGGTTTAAGGATCCTTGAAAATTCTGGGAGCTTGAGGTGAGGGTGGAGGCTGGAAAATTTAGAGCAACCGGGAGTCAGATGGGAGAAGGATCGGGGGGGGGGGGGGCCGAATTGCCAACTCTGCACTGGTATTCAGATTGTGTGGGTGCTGAATATCCAGTTAATGCAGCCAGTGCTGGCACTATCCATATAGTGGTGACATTCAGCTTTGCTAGATAGGCAGTTTTTTTGGATAATCTTAAGAGAGAGCTTTTGAGTTCTAAATGTTCTGGATAACTATCTGTATTGCCTCTAAATATCATCATTATATAGATATTTTTATCATGCCCACAGATTTCTGCAACACAACCTGCACCTCCTCCGGCAGCATGGAGACTGAGCGTGTCCAAAACTGAAGACACCGGTACAAATACTGCTGGCACCGCCCACCAGCTCCCAGTACCTATTGACAAAGCAGACTCAAAGAAGCAACAGATAAGTAGAAACAACACATTAAACTATATATTAAAATAGAATTGCCCGGAACTCCCTCCCCCCAAATGTAGAGAAGGACTCCTAACCTTCTCTCAGAGGAGAAAGACGTAGCGAGACTAAGCTCAAAGAACTCTAAAAACTGCCATCCAGACAGAAAACAAGAACAAATCTCAACTGTGTTCCGCAGCCCCGAAACCCCAGACACAACTCGGGTGGGATACGGGACTGGACTGGAGTTCCTCAAGGAACAACAATTAGCAGGTAAGTCTAATTTTGCTTTCCTTATCGTCCCTCCAGTCCAGTCCCAAACCTCTGGGATGTAACAGAGCAGTACACGCACTAATGGGAGGGACCTGATAGACCGGAGCAGAATGGGTAAATGTAGGTCGATTGTTTACACCATCAAAATATAGAAAGACTAGGGAACATGCAATGAAGCTACAGTGTAACCTATTTAAGACTAATAAGAGAAAATATGTTTTCACTCAAATGCATAATCAAACTCTGGAATTTTTTACCGGAGGATGAAATAAAAGCTGTTTGTGTAACTGAGTTTAAAAAAGGTTTGGACAAGTTCCTGGAGGAAAAGTTCATAAACCATTATTAAAGGGGACCCAGGAAACCCACTGCTTGCCCCAGTACAAGCATTGTGGAACCTGTGTCCTTTGGGGAAACTTCTAGGTACTTATGACCTACATTGGCCACTGTTGGAAACAAGATACTGAGCTTGATGGACCTTAGTCTGGCATATCTTATGTTCTTATCTTCTTTGGTAAAATTCATGTGCTAGGGTTGTGTGTACTTACTGAAACATTACCACCGATGGTCTGGACCTACTATTAGTCTCAAACAGATAACAGAAGCAGCTGACAGCAGAGGGAGTGAGCCAGAGCTCCTCCTCACCTCCACGCACCACCAATCAGCAGCCCCTTCAACAGCTTCAAACCGCCACTTGGGGAGCGCACCTGGGACCAGGAGAGAAGCAGCTGACAGCAGATGGAGTGAGCCGGAGCTCCTCCTCAGCTCCACACACCACCAATCAGCAGCCCCATCAACGGCTTCAAACTGCCACTTCGGGGGACGCCCGTGCCTGAGGCCTTGCCAGGAGGCCCTTTGGCATGGCCCTTAGGCGTAGGACCATGTGGGACTGAGGAAATGGCTGCTCTATGTTGGTTCTGTTTACCGGTACGTTATTGTAGTTAAATGTGATGCAATGTACTGTATGTACTGTGTTTCCCTGTGTTATGTACTCCCAGTGTCCATCGCTTTGATGTAAATATAAAGCGGTGCATGTTTCCCTTACCTTTGTATAATCTCGTACTGTATTTACCGCTTTGATTGAAGGAAAAGGTGGGATACCAAACTGGTTAAATAAATAAATAACACTGTGTCTTGCCTACAGTGCCTCCACAGCTAAAACGGACAAGTTAACAACCATCCTAGAAGTTGCAAGTATCCACACCAATCCACCTAACTAACTCACAATAATGGGTGACCTGAATCTATCATTCATCCCTCTCAGCCAATCCACATCCTTTCTGGAAGCCATGGAACACCTCCTATTCTCCCAACTGATCCAAGTTCCGACCCACACCAAAGGAAACATACTAGATCTCATATTTGTCCAAAACCAATTCCTTTATCTTTATCTTTATCTTTATTTATTTGCTTGACCGCCCTTCAGTGGTAAGCAGGGCGGTTTACAATGGTAACAAAATTCCAAAGACAGAGTGGCGCGAGGCCAGAAAGTGAAAGGAAGTTACAATGTGACAGTAAAGGAAGAAGACAAGAGTGAGGTGGGACAAAGGATGAGGGAGAAGGGTCAGGGCTGGGAGAGGGGGAGGTCAAAGGCTAGGGAAAAGAGGTAAGTCTTGAGGGAACGTTTAAAGGTAGGGAAGTGGGATTCGAGCCGAAGGGTAGGGGGGAGAGAGTTCCATAGTGAGGGACCAGCGAAGAAGAAGGCTGAAGAGCGAGTAGACTGTAAATGAGCACGTGAAGGGGAAGGCAGTGTGAGGCGGTTGAGGTGAAAGGAGCGTGGAGTGTGGCGGGGGGTGTGGAAACGGAGCAGATCTGCAAGATATTGAGGGGTGGAAGTGTGCAGTGCCTTGTGGGTTAGGGTGAGGAGTTTGAATTGTATGCGGAAAGGTATAGGGAGCCAGTGGAGACGGAGGAGGAGGGGGGTGACATGATCTCTAGGGGAAGCGTGGGAAATGAGTCGGGCGGCGGTATTTTGAATTCGCTGTAACCGTGAGAGTTGCTGTTTGGAGATGCCGGAAAGAATAGAATTGGAAAAGTCAATGCGGGAAATAACGAGGGCCAGTAACAGGGTAGTTAAGGCGGAGAGAGGAAGGGACGAATGGCACGAATTTGGCGGAGGTGAAAGAAAGAGAGTTTAGAAATGTGGGAAATGTGAGACGAGAAGGAGAGATCAGAATCAAAAAGAACCCCGAGGTAGCGGATGCACATGCAAACCTCTGCTCACTAAGTCCCTTGGTTGGATCATAGCATCATTACCTGCCACCTTCCACAGCAATCGTTTCCAAAAACAAATGCTAATCATAGCATTCACCATCACTGTTTCAAGGCCTTGAAGATGAAACACTGCATCTTGACCTTATGAAAGAAAAATGGATAAACACTATTGAAACTTTTGCCTCAGCTCCTTCCATTAGGAATGTGAAATCACAACACCGCATTCATAGTGCCTTGTAAACACCAAGTCTCAAAGAATTAAAGAGGAAACTATGGAAACTGGAACGCAAATGGAGAATCACATGCAACAATAAAGAAAAGAGTGTATACCTACTCACCCTATAAACATATCATTCCGAAATCAACAAAGCCAAAAAAGACCACCACACCAAATTAATAATTAAAGCAACAAACAAACCTAGATAGTTGTACGAAATAGTTAACAGGCTAACAAGAGACACCAGCCAAGTTCTCAACACAAACACCATTGAACCACAAGCATTTGCTGTATACCTACAATCAAAATGTCCAATGCCATCAAACAACTTGCCTTCTCCTCCAACCTCTAGCAAACTCAAAGACCTGCACTGTGACAATGCACTTCTGCATTCCTTCAGCCCAATATCTACAGCTCAGTTGGAGAAAATAATCCACAGCATTAACACTACAACTTCTCCTACTGACCCATGCCCTGCCTCCTGGCTTAGGATCACAAATGTAGAGCTTGCCCCAGTCCGCCTCAAACTAATCTCAACCTCCTTCACCCAAGGATATTTCCCAAATACCCCAAAACAGCTTTCATCCGTCTAATATTAAAAAACTCTAAACTCGATCCAAATGTCCCTAGCTCCTGCATACCAATTTTCAGCTTGCCATTTATTGTGAAAATAATTGAAAAGGTAGTCATAAGAACATAAGAACATAAGATATGCCATACTGGGTCAGACCAAGGTCCATCAAGCCCAGTATCCTGTTTCCAACAGTGGCCAATCTAGGTCATACGTACCTAGCAGTATCCCCAAAAGACAAAGGTTCCACAATGCTTGTATTGGGTCAAGCATTGATATGCTGGGTCCCTTTTTAATAATGGTTTATGGACCTTTCCTCCAGGAACTTGTCCAAACCTTTTTTAAACCCAGCTACACTAACAGCTCTTACTACATCCTCCGGTAACAAATTCCAGAGTTTGATTACACGTTGAGTGAAAAAATATTTTCTCTTATTTCTCTTAAATAGTTTACCCTGTAGCTTCATTGCTTGTCCCCTAGTCTTTCTATATTCTGATAGCATAAACAATTGATCTACGTTTACCCGTTCCACTCCATTCATTAATTTATAGACCTCTATCATATCTCCCCTCAGCCGTCTCTTTTCCAGGTTCTAGGGCCCTAACCTTTGTAGCCTCTCTTCACAGGAGTAGCCTTCCATCCCCTTTACCATTTTGGTGGCTGTTCTCTGAACCTTTTCTAATAACGCTATATCCTTTTTAAGATACGGCAACCAGAATTGCACACAATATTCAGGTGCGGTTGTACCATGGAACGATACAGAGGCATTATAATATCCTTTGTTTTATTTTCCATTCCTTTCCTTATGATACCTAGCATTCTTTGCTTTCTTGGCCACCGCTGCACACTGGGCGGAGGGTTTTAACATGTTATCCACGATGACTCCTAAATCTTTTTCCTGGGTGGTGGTTCCCAATGTGGAAACTTGCATCGTGTAACCATAGTGTGGGTTGTTCTTTCCGAGGTGCATAACTTTGCACTTGTCCACATTAAATTTCATCTGCCATTTTGATGCCAAGTCTTCCAATTTATCCAGATCCTCCTGCAGTTTTCTACAGTCCTCTTGGGTTTTAACAACTTTAAACAGTTTTGTGTCGTCTGCAAATTTGATAACCTCACTCGTTATTCCCTTTTCCAGGTCATTTATGAATATGTCAAAAAGTAGCGGACCCAGTACAGATCCCTGGGGTACTCCACTATTCACCTTTTTCCATTGGGAAAATTGGCCATTTAGCCCTATCCTCTGCTTTCTATCTTTTAACCAGTTCCCGATCCACAATAGTACACTGCCTCCTATCCCATGACTTTTTAGTCCTTCTTCAACTTCAAGATCACATCAATATAAATGCCCCCACTGGACTAGCAGCAACAGGAGTGGAGGAGAGGCCTAGTGGTTGGGGCAAGGTACTTCAGGCCGGAAGGTCAGGGGTTCAAATCCCACTAGAGAACAACAACCTTGGGCCGGAAGGACTGGGGTTTCTAGTCCCACAGGTGCTCCTTGTGGTCTTGGGCAAGCCACTTAACCCTCCATAGCCCATGTTCCCTGTAAAATAGTTATCTCCAAGTTATAATGCCCTGTTCAATGTAATTTCAGTTTGTTCAATGTAAACCGTACTGATGCAGAATAGCATGGTATATAAGAGAATGTAAATAAATAAAACAGTTTTTGCGATCACCATGGAGTGGAAACTTTACTAATATCCTGTCGTGCACCGCCCTGGTGGCCAGTAGTCGTAAGGGTAGGTAGGACACAAAAATTATTTTATTATGCGTGGAGGGTCTTTTAAGAGCCAGGTGTAACCTGGTCTTAGCAGTTCAGCTCCTAACTAAGAAAAATTGTGAATGCAGAGTAGAGGGTTAACAAGGCATTTATTTCCCTTTATGCATAAGATTCAGCTGGGTTACAACCTAAAGAAAAAGTCCTTAACTTCAGGTATGAAATTAACTCAAGATAAAGGAAAAACTGTTAGGCTTCATAGTTGTACCAATGCTTAGTTAAGCTTTCCAAAGTAAAGCAAATGTTTCAGCACTCTACTTCCATTTAGCAAATGAATAACATTCTGAAGATAACATATATCATTCAAAGGTTTAACAGTGACTCTGCACTGCTTGAAATACACAAAGAACAGTCCATATCTTCCTGCGACAAAAGACTTGGCTCTACAAGTTCCACTTGCATCGGCTCTGAGCCAGAATTATCTCTGTCTGCATCAATGGTTTCACTGGCTACAATTTCTGGCCAGTCCCTAGTCCTGTTCTCTGGATGTTTAAAGAGTTCCCCTAGTGTTTGCCAATGAGCATGGCCTACCTTCGGGCGTTGGCTACCTGGCTTATGAGAGGTAGCTTTGCTTTCCTTTCTCACAGGTTTAACACTACTTTTAAAAGGCCTTTTATAAGGTAAGGTTTTCTTCATAGAAACAGAGTCAGCATACCTTGGCTTTCAGCAGCATATAGAACTGGGATTTCCTCCTTCCAGCAGTTCTTCAGGAACACAATCCCTGTGCCAGTCTCCTCTCTGAAGGCTTTTGTTACCTTTCGGTTTGGTCACCGGTTCCTCGGGTAAAAGCAGGCCTTTTTCCAAGCCCAGCTTCTGGCTTCTTTCTTTCACTCTGCTTTGCCTCCAAAGGTGAATGCTCCTTTGCCCAGCACTAGTTTCCCAAGAGCTTCTTTCTGCTTGGCCCTTGCTTGTGGTGCTTCTCTCTCGTAAACCTTCCACTTTACTTCCAGCTCCACACCTGCAAACACTGCTCTGCCCTCTCCAGTCTCCAGTCTTCTGTTTATAAATCTCTCCTGTGTTTGAGCTTTCCGGGCTGACTGTCAGGTGCTGTCGATTAGCTAAGTGTGTCCACTCAGGCTCTGTGAGTGCACGCCTGCTCCCTCTAGCTGTTCTGTGCGGATATTGCATCTTGTGCACATCTTTTCCCTCATGAAAAACAGCTTCTTCTCCTGCATTTTTGCTTTCATCAGCCCCTGCTGCATGACATATCCTCCTTCTTAAAATATTATGGGCTGAGGAACCTTCTTCCCTACAGCACGTAATCTGTGACATCACCTCCGTCCTATAACGTAGCTTCCCTTCTTTACGCTTTAGACTACAGTTGTGTGGTTGCAATGTCGTAGGGTTAGATATTTTTTCTATGGATGCCATCAAAGCCAACCTTTCATGCCACTGTCGGAGGACGTTCACGTGATAGACCTGGTTGTGTCCCTTTTTGTCCTGGATTAAATATGAAGCTGGACCCATGGGTTTGACCACTGTGTAAGGTCCCTTCCACTGAGCTTCAAATTTTGGAGTTGGTCCGGACACTAGGACTATCACTTTCTCCCCTATATCCAATTGCCTTGGTCTTGTACGTTTGTCGTAATATCTTTTTTGCTTTTGTTGGCTCTCTTTCAATTCTTCCTCTGCCAGACAAGAAGTCCGCTCTAGACGACTCCTCAAACTTCTCAGAAATTGTGGTATCCCTATTTCAGCTTCAACTGGTTCCGTCCATTGTTCTCGTAAGATATCCAATATACCTCTTGGCGCTCGTCCGTACATTAGTTCGTAGGGCGAGATGCCTAGGGAACTCTGTGTTCGCTCCCTGCAAGCATATAGTATGAAGGGTAGCATGGTATCCCATTCCATCATTTCCCCATCCAAAGCGCGTTGAAGCATCTGCTTTATGCTTTGGTTCATTCTCTCAACCAAACCGTTGCATTGAGGATGATAAGCCGCCGTCTTGAGATGGTGAATGCCGAAGGCATCCCACACCTGGGCCAAGTATCTGGACATAAAATTGGTTCCCCTGTCCGTCAGTACTTCCTGCGGGAACCCCACCTCACAAAATAGCTTTATCAATTCACTAGCGATAGACTTCGCTGAGATGTTTCTTAAGGGCACAGCCCACGGGAAACGGGTAGCTTGATCAATGATAACCAGTATGTATTGAAATCCTCTTGGTGTTTTTATAAGAGGTCCCACTATATCCATGGCGAGCCTTCTAATTGGCTCCGAAATTACCGGCATCGGAAGTAAGGGTACCTCAGGCAATCGTACCGGGGTTACACATTGACAAGAGGCACACAATTCGCAAAAGCGAGTAATTTCCCTAAAGATGCCTGGCCAATAAAATCTAGCCAGTATCTGATCAAGGGTGCCTTGTGCTCCCTTGTGTCCACCTACTGGGTGGTCATGGGCTAAACGTAGAACCAAGGATTTGAAGGTATTTGGTACTACCAGCTGTTTCCGAATATTTCCTGTCCGGAGGTCCCTACTTTATCTGTACAGTATTTCTTCATCTATAACAAATCTGGGAAAGGTATCTCTCTTTTCTTGGGTATGCTCAAAAGCGCGGGACAGCGCGGGATCCGCTCTTTGTTCCTTTTTTTTTTTTTGCATAAAGTTTTTTTATTGAAGTCACCACAGCATACAAAACGAACAAACAACAGTTAACTCCCCCCAGCAGTGCACAACGTACCACCACGGGAAACATTGTAATATCCCTTGAGCCTAATAGTGAGTAATTACAAACTTCTAGTACAGACAGTGGGCACTAACAGCCCAGGCTCAAAGGGAGGCAGAAAGCAGACAACAAGAAAGCGAATAAGAAACATATATAAGCAAGCAAGTGTAGAAGGTCTGTCCACCCCTGAGGACAATCCATAGCAACGCCCGATCCCAAAGTACCATCCAAACTCTAGACCCAAGCCCCCCATACTAGGAAAACCTCCCATCAAGAAGGGAGAAGACCAAGGGGTAGTAACTATCCTCCCAGGAACTAGGGACTTCCTTTACTCCCCCCCTCCCCCCTTCCCCCCTCCCCTTCCCCTCCCCCCTCCCATGAAGAAAAAGACGAGGAAGAAAAAGAAGCAGCCCAATCCCACCCTCCCACCCCCCCTCACCACTATCGTCCTGAACAGCACCATACACTCTCACACACGAGCACAACAATACACTATCATAGCATCGCTAACTTGCACCGCACAAGGACGTAAGGGGCAAGAAGTCAGAGTAGAGAGAGAAACTCGAGAAACGCGAGGAACAAGATCACTCTGCGGTTCATCCCCAGCAACCAAACCAATGCCATCCAATCCCGTGCACTATAAGTTCAGGCTTAGGCCCCTCCTTCCCTCAGACTGACGCCACGAGCCTAGCCGTGGCCCTCACATCATGATATTTAACCTAGCACTTTACCCACCGACTAGAAGAACAGACATTAACCACCTCACAGGGGCAAGAATTTACTCCAGAGAGTATTCAGCTGACACTGCTTGCCACGTACTTCGGACGTCAGCTTCTCCATACGAAAAATATCCCAGACCTTAATTAACCACTCGGCTTGCGTGGGAACCTCACGTCGCTTCCAAAAAACGACTAACCACCGAACGACGAGCGGCCAACAACAGGCATTGAGCAAGGCGGGTGAGCTCACTGGACGGCAGGGCCACACGAACATACCCCAAAAGGCAGTGTTCCACATCACAGGGGAGGGGAATCTCCAACTTTTGTGCAATCAGATCACAGACCTGCCTCCAAAAGAACTGAATCGCCGAACATTCCCACCACATATGCGCAAAGGTGCCCACCTTCCCGCATAACCGCCAGCACAAGGGATCGGCCACCCTTCCCCACCGGTGGAGATCAATGGGGACTACTGACATCCGCCAGACAATCCGAAGCTGGGTATTGACTAGTGAAAGAGAAATCGAGCATTTTTGCGCATATTGAAACACCTCCTCCCAGAAATTCTCCTCTGGGGGCTGTACTAGTTCCTCCCACCTCAAGCACCTCTGGGAGACTGGAGTGACCTGGGCCACCGCGAACTCCAGTGCTCGGTATAACTTAGCGAGCATCCCTCTACCAGAACGAGCCAGGAAAAGAAGTCTCTCCCAAGGCTCCGGAACTAAAGCCGCCGCCACTCTCAACGGCGGGGCCGTAAAGCATGAACAGCATTGCAGAAACTGATAATCAGAAAGCGAGCAACGAAGTCTAGATTCCATCTCTTCCTTTGAACACTTAGGTAAGAGTCCACGCAGCGAAGATAGCTGCAGGGTACTCAAAGCACGCTGTAGTCCTGGAGCCAGACTACGCACGAAGGCGAAAGTACCTAATGAAGCACAAGGCGACCACACCGAGGACCTACCCACTTTAGTGCATATCTTGCGCCAGGCCGTCCCAACCGGGCCTAGGAAAGGATGCCTACGAATCAGCCCACACATCTGCGCATCTCCTACAAAGGGCAGTGCTGTTAGCGAAAATGGAGCCACATACGCGGCCTCAAGATGCACCCATCCCGGAGCCCCCTCCAGACGCCATATGGGGATAGCCTTTAGACATGCACATAGATAGTAAAGCTCAAAATCTGGGAGACCTACCCCCCCTCCCATCCTAGGTCTCATCATGTTACCCCAGCTCAGTCTCGGTCTTTTCCCCTGCCAAATGAATTGCATAAGTATACGACGTAAGCGGAGGAAGAACCCCCTAGGAATGGAAATCGGGAGCTGCTGAAACAGAAAAAGGATTTTGGGCAAGAGCAGCATCTTGATGGTATTCACCCTTCCCAGCCAGGAAACCGAAAGCCGCTGCCAAGCCCCCGTTTCCGTGGTAAGCGCCGCTAGAAGTGGGTCATAATTATGTGCAAAGAGATCCTCCAATTTCTGAGGAATCTGGATGCCTAGATACTTAAAGCCCGTACCCAGCGAAAACCCCGTGTCTCCCCCTAACTGACATGTCCCCCGCAAAGCTACGCAAGGCATAAGAACCGACTTCGAAAAATTAACCGTATAACCTGACAATCTAGAGAAATCTGTCAGGATCTCAATCACCTCCGGAAGAGTGGAGGCTGGTTCTCGAAGAAAGATTAGCGTATCATCCGCATAGAGGGACACCACGTGACACTGCTTTGCCAAGGTGATGCCTAAACGAGCCTCCCGCATCCGCAATTGTACCGCCAGAGGCTCTAAAGCTAATGCAAAGAGGAGGGGCGAGAGAGGACACCCTTGCCTGGTCCCTCTTTCCAGGGAAAACGGCGCCGACACAAACCCATTCACCTGCACCTGACTCGATGGGGCCGCGTATATTGCCGAAATCCACGCCAGAAAGGAGGGCCCCAGTCCCATGTATCTCAGTACTCCAAAAAGGTACCTCCATTCAACCTTATCAAAGGCCTTCTCGGCGTCCAATGATAAAACTCCATAACTCCCCTCCAGCTGTCGCACTCCATGCAGGATGTTAATAAGACGCCGAACGTTATCCGACCCCTGTCGCCC
The DNA here is from genome assembly GCA_033557465.1 of Ichthyophis bannanicus. Lineage (NCBI taxonomy): Eukaryota > Metazoa > Chordata > Amphibia > Gymnophiona > Ichthyophiidae > Ichthyophis > Ichthyophis bannanicus. The sequence continues at coordinate 6,486,992 of CM066048.1, forward strand.
AGCAACAAACCCAGTCTGGTCGGGGATGCACCAACGTCGCTATCTTCGAGTTAAGACGTGCCGCGAGAACCTTAGCGAAAATTTTGTAATCAATGTTTAACAGTGATATAGGTCTGTAGTTACTAACCTGCGACGCATCCTTACCCTCCTTGGGAATCACTGTGATTAATGCTAAGCGTTGGGATTCGGGTAGCGCCCGACTCCGCAATATATCGTTGAATACCCTAGTTAGGACAGGAGCCAGAGGGTCCTCCAGGGATTTATAAAATTCGGCTGGAAGTAGATCCGGACCCGCTGCTTTCGCCGATTTCAGCTGCCTTATGGCCCTCCGCACCTCCGCAACCCCAATTTCGCTGTCCAGAGCATTCCGATCCTCCTCCGACAACTGGGGCAAGGGAAGGCTTGACAAAAATTGGTCTATCACCGAGTTTTCCACTACCAGTTGAGCTGAGTACAGCTCCTTATAAAAACTGAGCAAACCTCTCCGCTATCGCCCCAGACCTTAGCACCGGTTGTTGATTAGCATCTTTGACCGGCCCCACTCTACGCCGCGTTCGCTGCCGCTTTAACTGCCACAAGAGCAATTTGTGAGCTTTGTCACCATGCTCAAAAAAATGTCTCCGAGTCCTCAGCATAGCTGAAGAGATGTCAACTGTCTCCAGGGCCGCCAACTTACCACGCAACTCCGCTAGCTGGTTAGGAACCCGCGGCCTATCACCCCGCTTGTGCTGTCTCTCCAATACCTCAATTTGCGCTCTAAGATCCGCTTTCATCCGCTCCCCCCGCCTTTTACAGGATGCTGCCAGGGAAATGACCTGTCCCCTGACCACCGCCTTCCCGGCCTCCCAGAGTAGGGATGGAGAGATTCCGTCAATGTCATTGTGGGACAGGTACTCCTTCCAGCAACTCTCCAACTGCCCAACAAAGCCTTCAGTTTGCAATAACTGCCGGGGGAACGCCCACACTCTCGGTGGCGATTCAGACCCAGCTGGCTCCCAACTGAGCGCAATGTAATAATGATCAGAAGGGCCCGTCGTACCTATCTGCACCTGATCAAGCTGCCCGGAGAGTGATTGCGAGGTAAGCCACATATCAATACGCGAGTGCGTGTGATGAACTGTGGAGAAATACGTGTAATCTCTCCCCTGGATGGCGCGTACGCCACACATCCTCCAGCACCAGCGACGAGATCAGCTTAGAGAGCACTTTAGATGCTCCAGACAACTTGTGCGGGCCCGAGGACCTATCTGCTGCTGAGAGAACACAATTGAAATCTCCTCCTATGATCATGTCCCCCGACACCTTAGCGGTTATGACCTCTAACAGACACTTTAAGGATCTCCCCACATCCGTCGGGGGAGCATACACATTCACCAAGGTGATGTCCGCCCCATTGAGTACACCGGAGATTATTAAGAAACGTCCCAATGGATCTTGGATCTGGTTAGTCATTTGGAACTGACAACTCTGAGCAAACAGAATCGCTACTCCCCTCTTGTGGGATGAGAAACCTGAGGAATAAACTGTAGGGAATCTACGGGACACCAGACAAGCATGTACTCCCGCGGCCAGATGGGTCTCTTGAAGAAAGACAACATCCGCATGCGCTCTATTTAGCTCTGCCATCACCCTGCGTCTTTTAATCGGGTGGTGCAAACCTCGCACATTCCACGATAACAACTTAACCATTATCTAAGAAGTCTCCTCGGAACTTCATGCGCCCGGTTTCCGGACTGCCCCGAATTTGTAGAAAACTAGGGCTTACCTCTATCCCACTCCCCCACCAAAGTACCATCCTCTCATTCAACCGACACAGTCCCCAAACACCCCTCAAAATCTTCCCCCTCCAGCTCCCGATCTCTCTTTGTGCCATCCATCTACCATCCTCAAACTGGTCCACCCTCCCCCTCCCCTCCCCCCCACCCCCCCACCCCCCTGCCCCCCTCTCCCACCCAGCCCCCTAGCCCCTCCCACCCTAAACTCCATCTCACAATCCCAACACCTGTTACTCTAACAAGGGACCGAGGTGTTAACCTGTCCCGTGCTTATCACGTGAGCAGAACAACTACCCACCTGGTGGGGACACTAAGGACTAAAGTTCTGCTACCACATCACTCCTCGCCTCCCTCCTCCCACCAGCTACCCCAAACCCCCATTGGAACTCAACAAAACAACATCCCATTAAACATCAACAACAATTGTCGTACGACACTCCCAAATCCACCCAGGACACACTCCCCCCCACCGCCCTTACAGAAGAGAGTAAGAGCCAACAAGAGAAGAAAGGAAAAAAAAAAAACAACCTGCAGCCCAGTCCAATCGAAGAGCCACCCTCCACCTGACATCATGAAACCCCCAAGTCCACGGCCTATCCCATGCCCACCCAACTGGGAATTAAATAGAGCAATACTAGCAACAACATTACAGTCCATCACTCAAGGAGGTGCTGCGGTATCCATTCCGGCAGTTCCGCTTCCCTCTGCATCTGCCTCAGAAGAACTGCGAGACCTTGGCACTTTCCTCCTCTTCGGAACTGAGACCGCCCAGTCCTCCTTCGGCTTGCGGTGCGAGGAAGCTCGATCCCCACCTTGAAGAGAGTCCAAAAACCGTAGACACTCTGCAAGTTCCGAAATCCTCTTCTGGGACCCTTCCCACCCAAAACATAAGGAGAAGGGGAATCCCCAACGATACTGGATAGATCTCTTCTGCAGCTCCTGTGTTAACGGACGGAAGCTTTTCCGTCGCTCCAGCGTCCTTTGAGCTAAGTCCTGGAAGATCTGCACCTCATATCCCTTGAAAGCAAAGGATCGCTGTCCACGCGTGCTACGGAGGAGGGCCATCTTATCTTCAAAGAAAGAAAAGCAGGCCACTATAGGGCGTGGATGGGTAGTATTCGCTTTCCTGGGCCCCAATGTACGATGTGCCCTCTCCAATCTCACAGGTCGCTCTGCAGAGGGGACGCAAAATGCAAAAAGCTCCCGGACGATTTCTAGCGAGTTTTCCTGTCCCGTCGAGCCTTCCGGGACTCCGAGAATACGCACATTACAACGACGTTGCCGGTTCTCAAAGTCCTCCTGCCGGTCTAGCAGCTCTCTAGACACCTGATCGAGCTTCCGCAGCTTGGATTGCGTTTCAATCGTAGAGTCCATTTGCTCTCCAATCAGGAGCTCAGCCTGAGAGATCCGATCATCAAGGCCTTTAATATCTGCGTGCACACCAGCGATTACTTTGGAGAAATCAGTGCAGAAGAGTTTAAGCTCTTGCAAAATCTCTGCCAAATCCTGCTTCGTTGCCAGGGTTGAAATCACTGCCTCTTCAATTACTCTGGGTGTTCCTTGATGATCCGCGTCAGGCGTGATTTTCGGAGGATCCTCCCCTGATCTGGAGAATTTAGACAGTGCTGAGGCATAGTTTTTTACTTTAGCCATCCTAATCAGTCAAGTAGGAGCGCAGCTACACCGTCTCCCAACTGCCTCTCTGCGAATTCACAGTATGCCCCTGTGCGCCCAGATTAGATTGCAGAGCGGGACACTTCCCCTCCAATCCTGCGGAATCTCTCACAAGTGGTGTGGGACCTCCAGGAGCTGCAGCTACTTCTGAGCAAAAACTACTATAAAAAACTTCATCTGGTGCTTAGTATTTGAAATCTCTGCAATGCCGCTTTTGGCCAGTAGGTGGGGCTCCAGGCTCATTTATCCAACTTTCTACTCTGGGGAAAGAATGCCAGCATCGTGAAAAACAAAAACAGAAACAAAACCTGCAAGCTGCCAATTTCCCCTGTACTCTCAGTACACCAGCACAGCACGAAGCAACAGGCTCCAGTAATTCACTGCTGCTGCTAGAGAGAGATCAACTTCTGATTTCAGCCAAGATCAGTTCCAGGTGCACTCAAAGTCTGTGGCCCTTTAAGGGGGCGGATCCTGCGTTCCAGTGACGTGTACTTTCACCAGCAGCCATCTTTAGAGCAGCACTCATGCGTTCCAGCCTCTAACTCTGACAGGGCTTCACCGGAGTACACAGGACTGCGTTTCACCCTTCCTTTCCCGCCACTGCTGCTGCACAGTCCTGCGTTCCAGTAAGTAACTTAGTGATTCAAGATGGCTATGCTGAACCACATGGCACTTAATGTTTCCCCGCTGACTTCCCCTTGCCCCACAGTCCCTGGTTACATGGGGTACTTGCACCGAAGCTCATCTTCAGTGTTAATTAATTGAAGTGAAATCTTCCGTTGCTGAAAGCTTGGCACCCGATCTCTCTCCTGCCCTTCTAAGTATGGTTATTTAAGATACTTGCTGTGCCTCCAGCCCTCAGTCGCAGCCCCTCGCATCTGTCTTGCAAGGAGCCAGTGTCATGTAGAGAAGTTCCGATCTGGCTCTCACTATCCCCTCGCTGCTGAATCATGAGCCAGGCAGGCATCCCACATCCAGCACTACCCGGCAGCTCACCCTTCACCGGGCCGGTCCTGGCTAGCTCTTCTCTCTCCTGCACAGCCGGGTCCCCCAAGCGACACTAATCACATATTCAGCCACCACTGATCACCGGGCAGTAAGAGGGGTGGTTTCAGGCATAAAATGAGTGGGATCAGACGTCGGTAGCCATTGATTAGGAAGCGAGGCTGCGGAGAGTCTTTAAAAGGCGGCCATTCTCATCGGGCTCACCAGCGCCCCCCCTCTTTGTTCCTTTTTGAAGGAGGGAAATTTTTCCACCAATTCCGAGGGTACCCATGGCATTCCCTTTCCTGCTTCGAGCTCCACTCTACCCTGAGAGCGACACTTTCTCTCCTTCCGCTTCTCTGCTTTTGATTTTCTTTCCCTCCCAGAGGGGTCATTTATCAAACCTTCATGAGTTGCTTCTCGGGAACAAGAGGGGATTTCAGAAGTTCTTGCTTGCGGGCGCGTCAAAACTAGAGCTTCCCTAGGACATGTGGCCTTTTTTGATTCTTCCAAAAGAGGACTGGGAACTGCTCTAATCTCAGAGCGGGTGCAAGTGGATACAAAAGCTTCCTGCGGAGACAAGCCCTTTTTAAGACCTTTTTTAAACTGAGGCCAGTCTCTACCTAGCACTAGCTCTTGAGGTAGCTTAGGTATCACAGCAATTAACATCTCCTTTTCAATACCCAAGCCTTTTACCAATAGCTTGTATACTGGGTAATATGTAGCAGCACCATGTATGCATTTTATTTTTCCTTTTCCTTCTGGCTGTTCAGGTACAGACTCACCCTGCTCCTTGATCAAAGACCATAATTTGTGGGAGATCATGGTCTGATCTGCGCCAGAGTCTAAAAGTGCTTTTGCCTCAATGCCTTGTATTTTTACACTTAATACAAACCCTTCCCTCATTGCTTTCATGTTTTCTCCAATGAGAGCAGTACGCATGTAACATTCATTCTTTAAGTGACCCTTTTTTCCACACGAAAAAATCTTTTAGAGGGTTCCTTTAACATAGCTGTAACATTTCTCAAACCCTTATATGCACAGCGTGAGAGACTTTCTGATGTCTGCGCTTCCATACCAACTGCCAACTTTGGAATCTGCGCCTTTAGTTGGGTGACAAATTTGGCTTCCAAATAACACTCTGTTAGTTCGATGGCTTCAGCAGTGGTGTGACAATTTTGCAGAATAAGGAAGTTCTGCACGCTTTTAGGAACTGCAGACATGTATTGTTCCAATGCTATCATATCCATCAAAGTACTCACTGTTTTTCCATCTGGTTTTAACCATTTTGTAGCCAAACTGCTTATTCTATGTCCTAGAGCCTTAGGCATCTCGCCTACCTTAAGCTGAGTAGCTCTAAACATACGATTGTATACAAAGGGTGTGAGGCCTAGGCGATCCCTGATGGCCTTGATCACCTCTTCATAATTATTGGCCAGAGCAGGGGGCATTGCCCTATATGCTGACAGCGGCTCCCCTGTGAGGGCTGCTGCCAGGCGAATTGCCCATTGCTCTTTCGGCCAGTTCGCCGAACGCGCAATTCTATCAAAGGAGTCAATGAAATCATCCACGTCATCGATGGCAGTTAACTTTCCTATCGACAAGGTGTCACATGTCCATTGTCCTACCGGACGATTACTCAGTCCAGAGTTCTGTCCTAGCTGAGTTTTGGCTCTCTCCAGCGACTCTTTCTGCTGTGCCAGCCAGGCCTCCATCATTTTCAGAACAGGCTTCTGCTGTTCCTGCATGGAATGAGTAGCCTGCCTCTGGTTCTGGCAAGCGAGTTCTCTTTGCCGGTCGAACTGCAGAGTCATCCAAGCGCACAGCTCCTTCTGCTCCATGATGATCCCTGAAAAAAAAACACAGAGAAAAACCAAGTGCGTCCCAACAACTAACAATGAGCTTCCTTTTTTTTTTTTCCAACTCTTACTGCTATATCCAACACAGGTCAGGTATATATACGTTTTCTCCCAGGGCAAGCAGGATGTCAGCCACAAGTTGTGACGTCATCCGACGGTGCCATAGATGGAAGTACTCTCATTATCCCAGAAGGCTTTAGCCCTCTGGGCATGACCACTAGCCCCACCTCCAGATCCGCCCCTAGCTGGCCAGTCTTTGTCTTCCGCCTTGCCAGTAAGACTTTTTTTATTTTACTCTCCTACTTGTATATCATGAAGAAACCTGGATTCAAAAAATGCCCAGCCTGTTCAAGAAAAATGCCTAACTCAGACTCACACTATCTCTGCCTCCGATGCCTCGGTAGCGATCATGCTGTTGAGGACTGCTCTGCCTGTGGCCGCATGTCCCCCCGGGCTCTAAAGTCTCGCCGGCATGCTCTTCGAGATTTCCTGGCTCCCGCCGCTGCTGTGAGTACTCCTGCTGATCCAGCTCCTCCCGATGCTGCCGTTGTCGCTCCGGCCGGGGACGCGCCTCTCTCGGCCTCCGTTCCCCGCCGTGATGCCTTGAACCCCCCAGACACGTGTGTGCTTATGGAGGCATCCATCTTGCCGGGGGTATCCTCTGCTTCCCCTCATCTACTTCCTGCCTCTTCAGTGACGGATTCCGATCCTCCTGGCCCCGCCCCCTCTCGGCGCAGCCTCCACGATCAACTGGGAGCAGAGACAATCAGCGCTGACTGTCTTCAACAACAGAGGCATGCAAGCCATCAGGGAAGCCATCAGCGCAGAGAACATAAACGGCGCAGGCACTCCCCAGATCATCGGAGTCGCTCAGGGAGACGGAGCTGCTCACGGAGGCATCACAAATACGCCCGCAGCAAAAGGAACAATCAGCACAGCAGCCGGCGCAGAAGTGCCTCATCAGAGAGCCAACACGAGCGCAGATCACGGCACATAAACTGCAGACGACACAGGGATCGCAGCTTCAGTTCGGCATCATCACACTGCCATGGGGGTAGATGGCCTGGTAAGAGACACAGGCACAGCAGCCGCAGTTCTTCGCGCTCCCAAAGCTCGCACTCTAGCGGGAGCTCGGGCCAACATACCCCCTCATCCGCCCTGCCACAAAGAGGCCAAGCAACCTCTCCAAAACATACCGCAGGCCCCCATGGCTCCACCTTTGCAAGGAGCCCTGGACACCCTGCTGCTGCTTAAGGATATGTTACAGCAGTGGACATCTGCGCTCTCCAACCTGTCCTCCCACCAGGCACAGTCCCTAGACAACGTTGCCTTGGACTCAGCTAACCAGCAGCAGGTCCCACTGCCGCTGGAACAGGAATCCACACCGGCCTCCTCAGTCAGCCTGATTCAGTCTCAAGACACAGATCGCCCTGATGACCCTTCGCAATCAGGGACCACTTCTCATGCGAACAAGACAACCCCTCAGGACCTCCAGATCCTCCTGAGGACTTGACCTACGCAAAATTCGTTCGGAAGGTCCTAGCAGCTCTATCAATTACTTCTGCTGACGCAATGGATCAACGTGACGAAGTTCAAAGTGCGCTCAAGTTTGTGGACTCCCCTAAGGCCATTTCGGCGTTACCTGTTCACCAGCTCCTTCGCGAGAACCTTACAAGAATATGGCAGACGCCCGCGTCCAACCACTCGTGTCCTCGTAAGTTGGACTCTAAGTATGTTGTCCAACCCGTCCCGGGATTTGACAAGCAGCATCTACCCCACCAATCCATTGTGGTTGAATCTGCCCTCAAACGGTCTAAATCCTCGCGTGCCTCTACCAACGCGCCTCCGGGGAAGGACAACAAACTTCTGGATGATGTTGCATAGCGGATTTATCAAGGCTCCATGCTGAACGCCAGGATCTCAGCGCATCTATTTCAACACGCCATCTACCAGGACACGTTGGTGGCCAACATAAGAGCCTCCGCCAAGGGCGCAGAACTTCCACCTGCACTCTTGTCTGCCATCGCGGACCTCGAGGAATGCACCAAACATCAGGGTCGAGCTGCCCACGACGCCTTCGAGACAGCCTCCAGGGTGGCCGGAACCGCCATCTCTGTGCGCCGGCTTGCTTGGCTCAGGGCCTCAGGCCTGCAGACTGACTCTCATGACAAGCTCGCTGATGCTCCTTGCACAGGAGACTCGCTTTTTGGCGACAAAGTCAAGGAAACGGTGAATGACTTGCGCGAGTGCTGTACCACGCTCAAAACGCTGGAGGAGGGCTCAGATCGCTCAAAATCCTACCGCAAGGGAACCTTCCACGGCCCAACTGGTCCTAAGCGCTACAACTCCTACCACAGGTGGCAGCAGCAGCCACGCTACAAACAGCAGCATTATCAAACTCCTTATAGGCAGAAGCCATGTCAACGAGAGCGCACTTCGAAGAAAGCCCCCTCTGTGCCTGCCAAAAGCAATCCTAGTTTTTGTCTCACCGCCCTGCTGATACCTTCCGACCGGGGGCCGCTTATCCGCCTTCCTCCACTCCTGGGAACAGATAACGATGGATCAATGGGTCCTCTCTGTCATCAAACAAGGCTACCGCATAAACCTCTCCTTGAACCCACCTGCGCGACCGCCTCCGGTGAGCACTCTTCAACCCCAGCATTTGGAGGCCATGAATACAGAGATCCAGGCATTGCTTGCCTCCAGGGCCATCGAGCCTGTTCCCCCCAGCGAGACCAGCAAGGGGTTTTACTCCAGATACTTCCTCGTTCCCAAGAGGTGCGATCCATCCTCGATCTGCGGAAGCTCAACAAGTGCATAGCCAAGGAGAGGTTCAGGATGCACTCCCTTTCCACCATCCTGCCCCTCATTCAACCTATGGAGTGGCTAGCCTCCCTGGACCTTCAGGATGCGTACACTCACATTCCCATGCACCCTCATCACAGGAAATTCCTGCGATTCAAGGTAGCGGAGAGGCACTTCCAATACAGGGTGCTACCTTTCGGCCTGTCTCCTGCCCCGAGAGTATTTACCAAGTGCGTAGCAGTGGCTGCCGCCCACCTCCGCAGACAGGGGATATGTGTCTTCCCCTACCTGGACGATTGGCTGTTCTCAGCAACTTCTCCTGCGCAACTGCGGGTGGCTGTCAGGAAAGCCACCGCTCTTCTCTCCTCGTTGGGATTCCTTATCAACCACCCGAAGTCTCATCTTTCCCCACACAGCGACTGGAGTTCATCGGTGCTCGAATAGACACCAAACAATCAAAAGCATTCCTACCGCAGAGCAGGATACAGGCCATCATCGCTCTCGCTCTACAAGTCCTCAACTCCACGCACACCACCGCTCGAACAATCCTACGCCTTCTGGGACACATGGCAGCCTCCACCCATGTCCTTCCACTCGCGAGACTACGGATGCGTGTTCTCCAGTGGCACCTCCGCACTCATTGATGTCAACACTCACATCCCTTGTCCTCCCTGATCCCCAGGGACCCCTGGGCGACCAAGGCGATCCGCTGGTGGACACACTCCTCCAATCTATCACAGGGCAAGCTCCTGCAGTCCCCGACCCCACAGATCATGGTGACCACGGATGCTTCAGCTCAAGGATGGGGGGCCCACTGTGCGGGCACACACACTCAAGGCTCATGGTCCACTGCCGAGAGGAGCCTCCACATCAACGTCCTCGAGCTCAGAGCTGTCCGCCTTGCCCTCCTGGCCTTCCGGGATCTGGTCGGGGGAAAAACAATCAAGATACAGACCGACAACCAGGTCACCATGTTTTACATAAACAAACAAGGAGGCACGGGCTCGCGACCTCTGTGCAGAGAGGCCCTCCTCACCTGGCATCTAGCCCTCTCGCTCCAATGCAGTCTCCAGGCCTGCTACCTACCGGGAGAGGAGAATGTCCTAGCAGATTACCTCAGCAGACAGCTAAGCCCTCACGAATGGACGCTCCACGAAGACGTGTCATTTCTCCTCTTCAGGGAGTGGGGCCTCCCTCAGATCGATCTCTTTGCCTCCCAGGAGAATACAAAATGCCGCCTGTTCTGTTCCAAGAGGCCGTCCCCGCACAGACTAGCAGCAGACACTTTCGATGTGGTCTGGGACCAATGGCCCTTAGCCTACGCGTTCCCTCCAACTCCACTCATCGCACGGACAGTCCAACGGATCATCAGGGACCGGGCCCGAGTCATCTTGGTGGCTCCATTCTGGCCCAGGCAAATATGGTTCCCATACCTGCACCGCCTAGCAGTGGAATCTCCCATTCAGCTCCCCCTGCGGCCAGACCTACTCTCGCAGGACGGCGGCACGATGCACCACCCCAACCTGCGGATGCTATCACTGTCGGCCTGGAAGCTGAAAGGCTAGCTCTGGCCCCCTTTGACCTGACTTTCGAGGTCCAGCAGATCATACTGGCGGCTCGGCGCCCTTCCACCAGGAAATCATACAGTCTCAAGTGGTGGCGCTTCTGCATCTGGTGCGCGGCCCGGCATCTTGACCCCTTCTCATGTCCGGTGCCGCAGCTCCTCCAATACCTTGCATCGCTCTCATCGCTCGGCCTTAAAACTCAGTCCATCAAGGTTCACTTATCCGCCATTGCGGCCTTCCATCACCGCGTTAGGGACACTTCGATCCCTCCACTCAGGGAGCCCGTGCCCGCATGGGACCTTAACATGGTCCTCAATCAGCTCACGGAGGAACCTTTCGAGCCACTGCAATCAGCAGATCTGAAGTTTGCTTCCTGGAAAACACTGTTCCTCGTCGCTATCACTTCAGCCAGGCGGATCAGTGAAATGCACGCTCTCGTGGCTTACCCACCTTACACCATCCTTCACCTCGACCGCGCCTGCCTTCGGACACATCCCAAGTTTGTTCCCAAGGTGGTGTCCGCTTTCCACGTCAATCAAACCATTGAGCTGCCCTGTTTCCTCCCCGGACCACACTCCAGTCCGGACCAACAACACCTGCACACACTGGACTGTGTCAGGGCCCTACGGTGCTACCTCAACAGAACCTCCTCACTACGTAAAGGGTCTCAGCTTTTCGTCTCATACGACCCTAACAAGCCTGGCCTACCAGTTTCCAAACACACGCTTTCCGGCTGGATTTCCACCTGCATCTCCTTCTGCCTTTCACGCGCTGGAGCGAGCCCCACCGCAGGTGTCACAGCACACCACCTGCGGGCGTTGGCCGCAACCATCGCCAACCTACATTCCGTTCCTATACCTGACATCTGCAAAGCCGCAACGTGGTCCTCTGTACAGACTTTCCAGAGGCACTACTGCCTCGACAGAGCTGATCGCGGTGGCTCCGCATTCGGCCTAGCAGTACTATCGGCTGCCTCTTCCCCAGGCCAGGACAGGAACTTGTGACTTCTGCTGCTATTGCACCTTATGGACATGCCCTATTGACGGCTGTCTTATTGATCTGCACCTTATTGCCATGCTCTAGTGATTGATGTCATTGCACCTAATTGCCTGTTTATTGATGTCATTGCACCTTATTGCCTGTTGCTTGATGTTATCGCACCTTATTGCCTGTAGCACAGTATTGTTGATTTCTGCTACGTGTTACCTGTGGGCACCCCGGTTCGGGTACCCCCTATTATTCGTTTGCTGTTTCTGCACTACTCGTGCCTTTTTATTCGCTTGTTGTTACTGTGCACTATTCTTGCTAAGAGCACTGTATATTGTATTGCACATCTTGTTAAGTGTTGTTATGATTTGAACTATGCCCGCACTAAAGGCACGTTCATTCATTAAACCTGCTTGCACCTCACGGTCACGCTTCTCTGTTATCTTCAGACCTTCCCCGCCGCTGCATGTGTAGCTGGGGAGACACCACTTGTGGCTGACTCATCCTGCTTGCCCTGGGAGAAAACCGAGTTACTTACCTGTAACGTGAGTTCTCCAGGGACAGCAGGATAAGTCAGCCACACCTTCCCACCCTCCTCCCCGGCGGGGACCTCCTATCTCTCGCTATCCGCCTCCTAGCATGAATTCGCGTCAGCTTGGGAAACCTGGCTAGCTAGGGGCGGATCTGGAGGTGGGGCTAGTGGTCATGCCCAGAGGGCTAAAACCTTCTGGGCTAATGAGAGTACTTCCATCTATGGCGCCGTCGGATGACATCACCACTTGTGGCTGACTTATCCTGCTGTCCCTGGAGAACTCACGTTACAGGTAAGTAACTCGGTTTTACCTGGTGCCAGTGTTGTGTCAGCTTTGGAAAAGACGTTGCTGCTCCGGCCTGCAGTGCTCCGCCTTCGGTGCCAGCAACTGGATACTTCCCACTCTGATCCACGTCTCCTTCCACTCCAGGTTCTTGGCCTTCTGGTCCGGCTTTTGACACTCCACTCCGGGTTTTGTCGCTCCACTCCGGGTTTTGCCGCTCCACTCCGGTTTTGCTTTTTTTTTTTTTTTTTTTAAACCTTGGGGTTAATTTCTTTCTTTATTTTTCTTCTTGCGGTTGTGAACCTCAAAATCCAAACAACTACGACATTTATGTCATGCACCGCCCTGGTGGCCAGTGGTCGTAAGGGTAGGTGGGACACAAAAATTATTTTATTATGAGAGGAGGGTCTTTTAAGAGCCAGGTGTAACCTGGTCTTAGCAGTTCAGCTCCTAAGTAAGAAAAATTGTGAATGCAGAGTAGAGGGTTAACAAGGCATTTATTTCCCTTTATGCATAAGATTCAGCTGGGTTACAACCTAAAGAAAAAGTCCTTAACTTCAGGTATGAAATTAACTCAGGATAAAGGAAAAACTGTTAGGCTTCACAGTTGTACCAATGCTTAGTTAAGCTTTCCAGAGTAAAGCAAATATTTCAGCACTCTTCTTTCATTTAGCAAATGAATAACATTCTGAAGATAACATATATCATTCACAGGTTTAACAGTGACTCTGCACTGCTTGAAATACACAAAGAACAGTCCATCTCTTCCTGAGACAAAAGACTTGGCTCTACAAGTTCCACTTGCATCGGCTCTGAGTCAGAATTATCTCTGTCTGCATCAATGGTTTCACTGGCTACAATTTCTGGCCAGTCCCTAATCCTGTTCTCTGGATGTTTAAAGAGTTCCCCTAGTGTTTGCCAATGAGCATGGCCTACCTTCGGGCGTTGGCTACCTGGCTTATGAGAGATTTATTTATTTATTTATTTTATTTATTTAAAGTCTCTTCTATACCGCGCTATTCAGCATCAGCGCGGTTTACAATAAACAGTGAACATACACATTTCCAATAGTACTTTGTGTTTACATATGAACAGGATATTCAACTTGGCTAACAGGGTAACTATGTACAACCACAAAATATACAATATATACAATTTGTAGACTGATCATGTGTTTGTATGGTTTTAGACAGTGGTGATTTGGGTGGTTTCGGCAAATGGTGCTGAGTTTCTATTAGGTTCAGGGTAATGTATGAGGAAGAGGTAGTGTTTCACGGCCTTCCTGAATTGGAATATGTCTGGGATTGATCTGATGTTGTGAGGGAGGTTATTCCAGATCACTGGTGCATAAAGATTGAAAGTCCTGCTGGATGTTGACTTGGAACATTGAGTTATAGATCTTGGGACTATCAAGGTGTTTTGAGCTACTGACCTTCTGTCTCTGTTGTGGGGTGTCATCTGGATTAGCTCAGTTAGTGAAGTTGATGAGAGACCTTTGGTGGCTTTGAAGGTGAGCAGCAAGGTCTTGAATGTAATTCTACCTTGAATCGGGAGCCAGTGGAGTTGTTTTATTATAGGTGTGACATGGTCTTTCCTGGATGCTCCGTGCAGTACTCTTGCTGCGGTGTTCATTGCCATTTGCAGTGGGTTTAGGGTGGTTTGGGGGAGACCTTGAAGTATTGCATTTGCATAATCGAAATGCGGGATAATTAGTGCCTGATAGATAGTCCTGAAATCATCTGGCTCCAGCAGAGATCTTAGGTATCTAAGGGATCTAATTTTATGATATACTGCCCTTACAGTGTTACTTATATGAGCCTGCATATTTAGGTTCTGGTCTAGTGTGATGCCGAGGTATCTGATCGCGGATTTGGTCTGGAGGTCTGCTTCCTTCACTTTCAGTACTGTTGGGGCAGTGAAGTTACGGTTCCTTGTAATGAACATCACCTCCGTCTTCTTGTGTTGAATCCGGAGGTTTTGGGATTGTAGCCAATTGGATATTTCGTTTATGCAGCATGTTATTGGTTCGAGGTCTGGGTTTTCTGTTGCAAAAGGCGTGTATAATAGCACATCATCTGCGTATATCATGCAGTTAATGTTGAAAGACCGGATCAGGTTGCAGAGAGGTTGCATGTATATATTGAATAGTAAGGCGGAGAGGGAGGATCCTTGTGGGACACCTTGGCTTTGGTGGAATGGTTCTGATGATGTGTTTCTGGATCTTACCTGCTGCCATCTGTCCGAGAGGTAGGACCTGCACCACTCGAGTGCTTTACCGGAGATTCCTTTTTCTTTGAGGCGTTCTAGGAGGCGCTCATGGCTAACGGAATCAAACGCTGCCGCGATGTCAAGGAAGACAAGGACAAAGCCTTGGCGGGTATTGTCGATGCCTGATATTATGTTGCTGAAGAGTGTGGTGAGAAGGGTCTCGACCCCGTGAGATTCTCTAAATCCATGCTGGCATGGATCCAGTGGTGCATTGGAATCAATGTGATCTTGTATTTGTCTCTGAACTATCTTTTCCATTATTTTTGCAAGCAATGGTATGCTTGCTATGGGTCTGTAGGATTCTGGTTTCTGTTGGTCGAGTTTGTTGTTTTTTAGTAGAGGTCTTATTGAAGTTTGTTTGAGGGTGTGTGGGAAATCACCTGTTGTGAACGATTGTTGAATAAGTCTGGATATGATTGGACTGAGGTCAGTCCGGAGTTCCTTGACCCAGAAAGCTGGGCATGGATCAGATTGCGCTGTGGACGTATTGATGGCTGCTATGGTGTCTTCGATGCATCGCTTTGCTTTCCTTTCTCACAGGTTTAACACTAATTTTAAAAGGCTTTTTATAAGGTAAGGTTTTCTTCATAGAAACAGAGTCAGCATACTTTGGCTTCCAGCAGCATATAGAACTGGGATTTCCTCCTTCCAGCAGTTCTTCAGGAACACAATCCCTGTGCCAGTCTCCTCTCTGAAGGCTTTTGTTACCTTTCGGTTTGGTCACCGGTTCCTCGGGTAAAAGCAGGCCTCTTTCCAAGCCCAGCTTCTGGCTTCTTTCTTTCACTCTGCTTTGCCTCCAAAGGTGAATGCTCCTTTGCCCAGCACTAGTTTCCCAAGTGCTTCTTTCTGCTTGGCCCTTGCTTGTGGTGCTTCTCTCTCGTAAACCTTCCACTTTACTTCCAGCTCCACACCTGCAAACACTGCTCTGCCCTCTCCAGTCTCCTGTTCTTCCGTTTATAAAGCTCTCCTGTGTTTGAGCTTTCCGGGCTGACTGTCAGGTGCTGTCGATTAGCTAAGTGTGTCCACTCAGGCTCTGTGAGTGCACGCCTGCTCCCTCTAGCTGTTCTGTGCGGATATTGCATCTTGTGCACATCTTTTCCCTCATGAAAAACAGCTTCTTCTCCTGCATTTTTGCTTTCATCAGCCCCTGCTGCATGACAATCCCTAATCAACGGACTCATCAAGAGTATTGAAAACACTCAACAAGGCTTCATCCTCACCTTTTTGGACATTATCTCGGCATTCGACACTATATGCCATGAGATTCTCCTATAGCATCTCTTCAACATAGCAATTCGGGGCACTGCCCTGAATGGCTCCGCTCCTATCTCATAAACCACAATCAATATGTACAAATTGGCCAAAAAACCTCCAACCCATTCTTCCAGAAACAAGGAGTTCCTCAGGGCTCAGCCCTCTCTGCACTACTATTTAACATCTATATACAGCCGGTCTGCAACATCATAAGTACATTTAATGTTTACTATCACCTGTATGCAGACAATATTATGATTTATGCTCCATTTGCCACCACAAGCGAAAACTACTCAAATATCAGAAGCTGCTTCAATGTCATAGACCAATGACTATCAGAATATAAACTAAACATCAACTTTAAGAAAACCAAGGTCCTATTCCTCACCAGGAATCCATCATTTCTCCCTCCAAAGTTGCTAAATGTCAAAAAAACTGACCTAGAAGTTAGAAGTGAAGTAAGATAGGTGGGAGTAACCATTGACCAGCATCTTACCTTCCAGCCACATACAAACAAGGTAACACAATATATCTATAGCAAGCTGCGGTCACTCCAACAATTACAATCCCTACTTAAGCCTCACGACTTCCGTACAGTCTACCAAGCAATGATACTACTGCACTTTGACTTCTGCAATGTCATCCTTCAAGGCCTCCCAAAAAGCTCCCTACATCTACTTCAACTCGTGCAACATACAGCTGCGTGAATTCTGACACGCTCATCTCAAGCCAACCATATCACATCTATTCTAAAGGAGTTGCATTGTTTACCTCTCCTGAGTCACATTAATTATAAAACACTCATCGCAACCTTAAAAGTAATCCATCAACTATCTACTAGATGTTTACAGTCAGTTATTACAAGAACCTCTGAAATCTGCCTAAAGAGAAGCAACACATCAAACCTACTAAAACTGCCTCCAACGCTAACCAAGTGTTCCCTGTAAATCACACTGATTCTCGGAAATGCAGTATATAAGAATAAATAAATAAATATTTTGTAAAAACGTTTATTGGAAGTGTGTAATGTGGAATACAAATTGAATTTTATGTGCAAAAATGCCATTATATAAGGGGAGGGGTGGAGGGATATGCAGAGAAGTTATTTTGTTACAAACCAGCCCAGCTGTCTGAGGGAAGACTGAGGCAGTTAGAGGAAAACTGCCACTTCAAGAGCAGCACATATTGGAGCAGCCTGAAAAATTTCTATTTGAATTAGAAAGGATAGGTATGGGGTTTATTTTGGAAATGGAGGGAAATGAAGGATTGTATTTAATTTAGAATAGGTTTATTTGGCGATGTCAGTGGTAGTAGGAACATGAGTGGAATGCTTATTGGAAAGAGTGATGAGGGTTTGAGATTGTCAGTTGGTGCTTGGAAGGAGAGTAAGGATGTATGTCAAGATGTTTGGGTGCAGGGTCTTGAGAGAGTGGATTTAAGATGACTGTATGAAGTGGAAATGGAAGTGGAAGAGCGTGTGATATGTGTGAAATGAAAGAATCTGAGGTTTTAAATTATTTTTTTGTACGAAAGTGAAGTGAGAGGGAAATGCTACAGCTACAACTACTACTACTACTGAGCATTTGTATAGCGCTAGAAGACGTACGCAGCACTGCACAGACACATGTAAGAGACAGTTTCTGCTCATCAGATCTTACAATCCAGTCCAGACAGACAACACAGTAGCTGTAGACACTGGATATGTCTAGGGGATGGTAAGGAAACAAAAAGGAGATCAGGTGAGTCAACCTCCAAAAGCAGCAACAAAGAGGTGTGTTTTCAGCTTGGATTTGAAAAGGATCAAAGGCACCTGACATACAGATGCAGGTAGTTCGTTCCAGGCGTAAGGAACAGCAAGGTGAAAGGAGTGAAGTCTGGAGTTAGTAATAGAAAAGAAGGGCACAGATAGAAGCAATTTGCTGAAGAACAGAGTTCCTGAGGAGGGGCGTAGGGAGAGAGAAGAGAGTAAAGTTGTCAGGAACTGCGGAGCAAATGCACATACAGGTAAGTAGAGAAGTTTGAACTGAATGCGGAAATGGATAGGGGGCCAATGAAGTGACTTGAGAAGAAGGGTAATATGAGCATGTGAGGCTGGCAGAAGATTAGCTGCTCAGCAGAGTGTTGAACAGATTGAAGGGTAAAGAGATGGGAGACCAGCAAGGCGTAGGTTACAATAGTCAAGACGGGAGATGACTAAAGAGTGGATAGTGTCTTAGTAGTGTATTCAGAAAGGAATGGGTGGATTTTGTTGATGTTACAGAGAAAAAAAAACAGTAGATCTTTGCTATCAGATGTGTGTGGAGAAGGAGAGAAAGAGTCAAATGCGACCCTAAGCTTGCGAGCTGAGGAGGCAGGGAGGAGTAGAGAGCTATCCATAGACTGAGAAAGGAGGAAGGGGAGAGAAGGTTTTAGGGGGAAAAAAAGTAGCTCAGTTTTGGCCATGTTCACTTTCAAGTGGCAGTGAGACATACAAGCAGCAATGTAAGAAAGGCAGGCAGCGATTTGGGCTTGGATTGCCAGAGAGATTTCAGGTGTAGAGAGGTAGATCTGTGAGTAATCAGCATAAAGATGGTACTGAAAGCCATGGGAAGAGATGAGTGCAGCAAGGGACTAAGTATATAGAGAGAAAAGGAGTAGACCCAAGACAGATCCTTGGGGTACACCAACTGAGAATGGGATAGCAACAGAGGAGGATCTACCAGAACAACCACTGAAAGAGCGATTGGAAAGATGAGAACCAGTGCAGAGCCCTTAAAACCAAGCAATAACAAGGTATCAAGAAGGTTGTATGTAGTTAATGGTGTCAAAAGCAGCAGTAAGTTCAAGAAGGATGAGGACTGAGTAAAGGCCCTTGGATTTTGCCAAGAACAGGTCACTGGAGAATTTGGCAAGAGCTGTTTCAATAGAATGTAACGGATGAAAGCCAGATTGTAAAAGATCCAGGAGGGCTCGAGGCAATGGCAGTGAACAACACGTTCAAGTAGTTTAGAAACAAAGGGGAGGAGGGAGGTGGATCGATAGTTAGAAGGACAGGTAGGATCTAGTGAGGTTTTCTTGAGGAGAAGTGGGTGTAAGAGCAGTGAAGGAATGTTGGTCCAGAGAGACAGGAAAGTAGAATAGTGAGGGGAGAGGAGGATATAATTTGGTGGGATTTTTATTTTCCTTTGGGTAAGAGAAGTAGTAGGTCCTAGAGAGAAATAGTTACACAGAGGTAGGAGTATAGTGAGTGGTTCTTGAGATAGGAAATCAGGGGGAGAGGAGTACAGGGGAAGTGCAGAAATAGAGGTTAGGAAAGGGAAAATTTGAGTCCAGGATTTAGAATAAAGGTTAAGGTGTTAGGTCTCTGTGTAATGAGAGAGAGAGAGAAGAGGGAAGTATAGAGGGTGAGTGGTCTGAAAACAAGAGGAAGGATGAAAGTGTAGATAAAGAGCCCCATTCTGGGAGGGGGGCATCTGGGCTGTCCAGATGCCCCTGCGGGAGCCAGAATTGGGCCAGAGGATGCCCGGTGTGCCCCTCCTGCCTGCGAGGATGTCCTCCGCACAGGCACCCCAGACCGCCACGTTTCCGGACCCCCAAATCCCCACCACCCAACCCATGGCTGGCCCCCTGCCCGGCCCTGGCTCTGTGTATGGCATCCCTGCCCTGATCTTCAAAATGTGCAGTTTATACCACCTCGGAGGTTATTTAAGCTGCATATCCCGAAAGGCCTGGCAGGACGTACAGGGCAGTAACCTGAATCGGTCCTGTATGTCCTGCCAGTCTGGCCCGCCCGCATTCCACCCCCTCCTGCCCACCATCAGATCTCCCTGTCCTGAAGCTCAGGACATACAGGGAGAGCCGGTGAAGGAATAGGCTCGAGGCAGATTGCGGGGCTACATGGCCCAGTGGGTCATGCAGCCCAGCAACCCATATTCCAGAATGAGGGCCAAAGTGAATGTGAAGAGGAAGTATCCGAGTGTGAGACTGTAATAGGAGAAACTGTACAGAGGAGAAAGAGAGAAAGGGGAAGTGCTAGAAATATTTCCCTGAGTTATAAGATTATTTGTAACCTGGCCAGAGCCAAGTAATTAATAATATTTTTTTGATTATATTTTTAAAGGGAGGAGTTCAGAGGCAGGGATAAGCAAGTTAAAGGAGAGTCAAAGGAGTTCCAGCGTGCTGCAAGAAAATTGTTTCCAGTGCTGCAGATGGAGTTCTTGATCTGAGCAAAGAAGACATCCCGGAGTCCTAGAGAACTGGAAGAGCTGATGTCCTGTACCCCATTATAAAGAACAATATTACTGAACACATCGATGGTCATGGTTTAATAGGAGAAAGTCAACATGGCTTTAGTCAAAGAAGGTCTTGTCTTACTAATCTGTTATATTTTTTTGAAGGTGTGAATAAACAGGTAGGCAAAGGTAAGCTGGTCGATATAATGTATCTGGATTTTCTAAAAGCCTTTGATAAGGTCCCATGTGAGAGACTCTTGGCAAAGTTAAAAAGTCATAGGATAGGAGGTAGTGTACTATTGTGATCAGGAACTGGTTAAAGGAAGGTAGGGCTGAATGGCCAATTTTCCCAATGGAGAAAGGTGAATAGTGGAATACCCCAGGGATCTGTGCTGGGCTCACTGCTTTTTTAAGATATTCATAAATGACCCGGAAATGGAAATAATGAGTGAGGTAGTCAAATTTGCAGATGACACAAAATTATTCAAAGTTGTTAAAGTTCAGGAAGATTGTAAAAAATTGCACGAGGACCTCAATAAATTGGAAGACTGGACGATCAAATGGCAGATGAAATTTAATGTGAACAAGAGCAAAGTTATGCACCTAGGAAAGAATAGCCCAGACTATGGTTGCATGCTGCAAGGTTCCGTATTATGAAACACCACCCAGGAAAAGGAGTTAGGCGTCATCATGGATAACATGTTGAAACCCTCCACCCAGTTTGCAACAGCAGCCAAGAAGGCAAATAGAATGTTAGGAATCATAAGGAAAGGAATGAAGAATAAAACAAAGGATATTATAATGCCTCTGCATCATTTCATTGTGTGGCACCTTGAATTTTGTGTACAATTCTGGTCACTGTATCATAGAAAGGATATAGCGGAATTAGAAAAGGTAAGAGAAGAGCCACCAAAATGGTAAAGGGAATGGAAGGATACCCCAATGAGGAGAAGCTTAAAAGGTTAGTGCTTTTCAACCTGGAAAAGAGACGGCTGAGGGGAGATATGATAGAGGTCTATAAATTAATGAATAGAGTGGAACGGGTAAACGTAGGTCGATTTTTTACACAATCAAAAAGTAGAAAGACTAGGGAGATATGCAATGAAGCTACAGTATAACCCATTTAAGAATAAGAAGAGAAAATATTCTTTTTACTCAATGCGTAATCAAATTCTGGAATTTGTTACCGGAGGATGTAGTAAAAGCTGTTAGTGTAGCTAGGTTTAAAAAAGGTTTGGATAAGTTCCTGGAGAAAAGGTCCATATACCATTATTAAAGAGGACCTGGTTAATCCACTGCTTGCCCCAATACAAGCATTATGGAATCTGTGTGTCTTTTTGGGAAACTGCTAGACACTTGTGACTTGGATTGGCCTCTATTGGAAACAGGATACTGGGCTTGATGGACCTCGATCTGACCAAGTATGGCATTTCTTATGTGCTTATGTTAACCTTTTAAGTATTTCCTCATAGAGGTAACTGTCCATCCTCTTTACCATTTGTTTTGTTCTTCTCTGTACCTTTCCTAATTCTGCTATATCGTTTTTAAGATATGGAGACCAGCAGTGCCGACACAAGGGTTTCTGCCGGCCTATGCAGAAAGCCCAGGGCCGCCCCACCCCCACTGATGCCACTTTCTCCCCCTGCTAATGCTGCCTCCCCCAGCTGCTGCTGATTCTGTCCTGGAAGGGGGAGGTGGGCAGCAGCAGTAGTTCCAAAATCAATGATTTTTTGCCAACACTTTTGGAAATACTGCCATTGTGCGCCTCCCCCCTGAAAGGAATCTTGGGGAGGGCGGCACAGTACACATATCTGCCACTGCCACTGCCATCGCTGCTGGCCACACATGCCATTACTTCCACCCACTCGGGCTGGCTGCCCTAGGCTGCCACCTAACTTGCCTAATGGACAGGCCGACCCTGGCGACTAGTATTGCACACAATATTAAAGGTCCGGTCGTGCCATGGAACAAGACTCTACTCTGGCCTCCTTGCTGCACTGAGGAGCATCCCTGCCTGGATGGCTGTCTTATTTGGACAAGATCACGTGTAGAGCCCTTCATGTATTGGCCCGAGTTGTGCAGTATCTGGAGAGTCTGGGCTGGTCGACAAACTATAATGAGAGCTTCTTGGAGCCTACCCAGTCATTGGAGTACTTGGTGACACGGTTTGTCTACATGGTCAGGAAAGGTTTTGGAGAGTTTTGGAGGCAGTAGCTTCCCAAGGCCTGGGATTACCTCCTACTCCTAGGGTCAATGGCGACATTGATTGAGATAATCCCGGGACATAAGCACACCTGCGACCAATGCAAAGATACCAGTGTCCCACTGATCTTTTTCTCAGGACCTTGGCATCAGGATCCTTCTTCCCCCATTGGTGGTGGCCAGTCTGAAATGGTGGGAGAAGCTTGCTTATCTGTTGAGATACTTGGACATCAACAGTTTGACAACCTGCATCTAGTTTAGGCTTGGTAAATACTTTGGATAGGTACTTACACATGGCTTCAATGAATTTTTGGAACAAGAAAATGGTAAAAGAAAAATAGTTGGAGTAAATTTCTATAGCAGGAGTCCAAAAATTAAAAGGCAAAAAAATCCAGTTAGCATTTTCCATAGAGCTCCAAACCAGACAAACTATGCACCAATCAGGAAACAGGAAGGAAAGCCATCAGCAGAGTTAAGAGCAGACTAGCTACACCAGCCCCCATGGAGATATGTTGGCTTTTCTGCCTGCTTTCCAACTTCAGGGTCAGCAGTTTGAGGCTATCCTGTAATGAAACTGGAGGAGAAAAAGAATTTCTATTTCATTGATATTTCCCATATTATTTCAAATGAATGCACATCCTTGGCTTTCCTTATGCTATTTGTACCACATTGCCCTTCTGATGGTGGTTTCCAGTATATATTCTGCCACTGTAGGTAGGATTATACCAAGTTTGAAATGCACCCTGTGTGATTCATGAACTTGAAGCCCCCTGTCTCCCCAGCCATATGCAGGAACTTACTTTGTCTGGGCTTCCTGAAAGCCCAGTGATGATATCAGTGCCCCTTTATGCTTGCGCCCTGTGCAGCCACACCACTCGCACAGCCCTTGGTTTGGCATGCACATCCCTACTGAGCACCTAGTTTTAGGCATCTAGAATGCAACTACCTTGAGCCTATTTTATAAAGAAAATCAGATGCTTACTTTTCTTTATCTAGTAGGGGTGCTGTTGTTGTTGTTAAATGCTTTCGAGTAGGTAGCAACCTTCTGGATAGTTGACCTAAACTTTGTTCGATCTTCAGCCAAGTGGCTCATTGTTGATAGAGTGGTATACATAGCTGCTGTTATTGTATCAATCGATCTCACTGTCAGTCTTCCTCTTTTACGGTGACCTTCTACCTTGCCAAGCATTACGTCTTTCTCCAATGATCTCTCTCTTCTCATGATATGTCCAAAGTATGAAAGTCAAAGTCAAGTTATCTGAGCTTCTAAGGAAAGCTTTTGTTTGATCTCCTCTAGTACTGACTGGTTTGTTCGTTGAGCATTCCACGGTATACACAGTATTCGTCGCCAGCACACTGCTGCCTCCGAGACACATATCCTGCAGGTGGGGATCTGATATCCTACGAGCAGAAGAGAACTGTGATCAGGGCAAAGAATGCTTCTGTCTGCCTGTGGGGGATCGGATCCCTTCAGGAAGACAGAAGGAGTCTTGAAAAACTAGAAAGGGGGACTGTTACTTCTGGAGAGAGATCTGAAATTGTGAGTATATACTTCTGGGAATTTTCTGAAAGGAATTCTTTGTATTAAAGCTAATTAATCTGTGAACCCACTGTTTTTTGTTAAATCAGTCAGGGCCTAGTAACAGCAATTTAAGTTTAAATTTAAAACACAGAAGAGAACTTTCTGGTTACATTACATACCCAGCAGAGAGTTTGTAGTTTAAATTTAATAGTCACGCAGGGCCTAGTATCAGCAAAGTACTTTTAGTTTAAATTTAAAACACAGAAGAGAGCTTTCTGGTTAAATTTGGAACACAACAGAGAGCTTGTAGTTTAAATTTAATAGTCACTCAGGGCCTAATATCAACAAAGTACTTTTAGTTTAAATTTAAAACACAGAAGAGAACTTTCTAATTAAATTTAGAACCCAGCAGAGAGCTTGTAGTTTAAATTTCATAATAAGTCAGAGCCTAGCAGCAGCAAAGAGCTATAATTTAAATCAAATTAGAATATAGCTTAGCATAAAAGGCAAAGCAGGGTCAGTACTCTTTGAGCAACAAATAAAGTCTTCTAGAGACCTTTACAAAGAGGCCTTCTACCTAGGGGGCAAGAGACCTGTGACAATTTTTCAATAGGTGTTAAAACCAGGTGGCAGGTCAAAAGGCCATTTTGAAAGACTCCTTCTATCCAAGCAAGGACTGTTAATCATCCAGGAAGTTGGTCACAGCTTACCTCAGCAGCACAGGACAGGTTCTGTGTAGCAGCCCTCTTTTTTTTTTCCAATTCTTTCCAATTCTTTATTTTGCAGGAAATCAATATACTCAAATACAACACAATAATGACTTGGTTCCTCTCTGCATTTCTGGGCAATTTTCAGAGTTTCTTCCGTCATCCATTTTGGCTGTTTTTGCTTTTTCACCTTTTGTAGAGACTTCTTGCTTTCTTCCAACACAACCTTCTTGATGTCATTCCATAACTCTTCCGGAGCTCTGTCATTTGTATCTAAAGCAGCAAATCGATTTTGCAGGCAGTCTTTAAATTCCAGTGGTATATTCTCAAGGTCATATTTTGCTGCATTCATGAGTGGTTTGCTCTTTTTCAACTTTAGCTTGAGTTTGCATACTAGTAGTTGATGATCTGTACCACAGTCAGCTCCAGGTTTTGTCTTTGTTGATGTTACAGAGCTTTTCCATCGTTGACTTCCACATATGTAGTCAATTTGATTTTTATATAATCCATTCGGTGAAGTCCATGTGTACAGTCGCCGCTTGTGTTGCTGGAAGAAGGTGTTTGAGATGAATAGATCATTGGTCTTGCAGAATTCTATCAGTCTTTCTCCAGCTTCATTTCTGTTGCCAAGTCCATATTTTCCAACTACTTTGCCTTCTTCTTTGTTGCCAACTTTTGCGTTCCAGTCACCCATGACTATCAGGATATCCTGTTTGCATGTTCTGTCAATTTCAGCTTGTACTTGTTCATAGAACTCTTCAATTTCATTCTCTTCTGCAGCTGTTGTTGGGGCATATACTTGAATTATAGTTGTGTTGATAGGCAATCCTCGTAGACGAATAGAGATTAAGCGTTCGCTGACTGCATTGTATTTCATTACAGTTCTTGCAAGTTTCTTCTTTATTATAAATGCAACACCATTTCTTCTTTGTCTTTCATTTCCAGCATAGTAGACCATGTGATCATCTGATGCAAAGTGCCCCATGCCAGTCCATTTCAGTTCGCTGACACCCAACAGATCAAGTTGTACACGTTCCATTTCATTCTTGACCACCTCCAACTTCCCTTGGTTCATGCTTCGTACGTTCCATGTTCCAATGTGTAAGACATCTTTACAGCTTCTGACTCTAATTTCATCAGCAGTCAGACTTCCCGAGGGCTTTGATCCATCCACATCATAAATGCTGGCTTTACTCTGAAAAGTCTTCAGCTCTTCCCCAGTAGCTAGTTGAGTGCCTTCTGACCTGGGGGTCTCATCTTCCAGCACCATAGCACAATTTGTTTTGTTGTAACTATCCATTGGGTTTTCATGGCAAGAATATTTTACAAGCAAGTAAAAGTGGTGGCCTGGGCTCGTCGATGGCCCCTGATGTTGCTAATTTATTTGTGGCTAATTTTGAGAAGCTATTTTTAAGCTTTCATCCATTTAAATCCCATATACGTCTATGGAAGAGGTACACTGATGACATGTTATTGATATGGGACGGCACTGAATCAGACTTGCAGCAATTTTTCCATTGGCTTAACAATTTGGATCCCAATCTACAGTTTGAAGGTACATTCAGTTCTGAATGTATAGCGTACCTTGACATAATGATTAGAAAGGGAGACAATGTATTTGTCACAGATTTATATCGAAAACCCACTGACCGCAACACTTTTTTGCAATACCTTAGATTTCACAATACTTCTTTGAAAAACAATTTGCCCGTAAGCCAGTTTTTAAGAATTAAAAGACTTTGTACCACTGATACAGATTTTGAAAAACACGCAGTCGATATGCACCACAGATTCCGACAGCATGGGTACCCTAAACATTGTATCAAAAAAGCATTTCTTAGGGTCTGCAGGACAGATCGTACGGATCTTTTACAGAAGAAGCAACATTTAAAAACTGATAAAGTTGTTTGCTCGCTTACATTTTCTCACCATTCCAAAGAGATCATTAATATACTGAAACAAGAATGGTATTTGCTAGCCTCTTTACCCACTTTCGCATCTAAAAAAGTCATTGTAGCTCATTAGCGCAATCCCAACTTAGCGAATATTTTGGTACCATCTGCTCTTACATACTGCAAGCCATTACCCAAAGTTAAGGGCCACTTTAAGTGTGGAAGTTGTTCTGTTTGTTCACATACAATCACAGTCAAGGAAGCTTTCATTCATCCAGTCATGCAACAAGAAATTTACATAAATAATTTTTCTAATTGCAAAACTGATAAAGTGATCTACTTGATAGTATGTCCTTGCAATTTAGTCTATGTTGGGAAAACCATACGACAGATTCGTACCAGGATTATAGAGCAAAGACGTTGTCTACAAAGGAAAATTTCGGATAGTCCACTTGTCGCACATTGGCTGAAAAAACAACATACCATTAATGATCTGAAATATTTATTTATTAGGACAGTAGTTCCCCATTGGAGAGGGGGAGATGTTAATAAGATTTTGCTCAAATTAGAGCAGAGATACATTTTTGAACTTAATAGTTTGGAACCAAATGGATTAAATCAAGAGGTAGATCTGTCAGTGTTCCTATGATTTGCATATTTCTATGTCATTATTTAATTTAGATTGGACACATTTTTACAGTTTAAAATAATCTGTTTTGTCATTTTCTACGTGCAACACAGAGTTATTTAATACCATGGGTTTAACTTATTTATTTACTCATACACTACAACGGCACTTATATTGTTCACAATACTGTTTTTATTGGTTGTCTTATTTATTGTTTTTACACTTCCTAGTTGTATTTATTGATTTTATTTTTGTGCCTCTCATTCGATTCATTTGTATACCAAGGTTTCCACTCTCTATGTTACTATTAGACTGGGTGTAGATGAGCGTCTGTCTCCTTTGGCCAAATGATTTTAATTTATTTACTGTTTAATATGAGGTCCACAGTGTATGCATTTGTGTCTTACATGATTGCATAATCAACTTCTACTAATTTTTCATTTAA
Organism: Ichthyophis bannanicus; assembly: GCA_033557465.1. Lineage (NCBI taxonomy): Eukaryota > Metazoa > Chordata > Amphibia > Gymnophiona > Ichthyophiidae > Ichthyophis > Ichthyophis bannanicus. Next base: position 6,514,585 of record CM066048.1, read on the forward strand.
GTAGTTTCTTGATCGCCACTCTAAGCACGGCATGTAACCTCAGTGGAAAGTTGGCCACGCCCCCACTTTTGGTGCGGTTTTCGGCGTCTTCATAATCAAATCCTCATGGTATTACCGGCTTTCAATGAATTGCATCTTAGCAGCGTGGTTCTACAGATAGGTACAGTTGGTTCAGTTTCCCTATGACACAGGCACAGCATCACAGAGTTTCTGTAATAATACACACCTTTTATAAACGTTCTTAGCATAAAAACATTTTTATTGCTCTGGAAGGCGCCTTTTGTCTGTATAGATAGATCTCCTTTGTGCCGGGATCTTTAAGTTTTGGCAGTCTCTTAGTACACTTTGTGCTCATGTTCCATGCATCATGTTTTTTAAAATGGAACAGTAACTGTTTTAATGTGTTGTTTATTTATTTATTACTGTTAATATCATATAAGATTAGCTTTTAAAACATATATTTGGTAACATACCTTTTGAGCACATAAGTATCAGCTTTTATTGTTCCAAAGGTGTTTTTTGTCCGTGGTGACGGTTTACTCAAGAGAAGAGATCATTTTTCTGATAATCTTTTAACACACCTTTTGCTCACGTTTTTAAAGATAATTTGCCCTAATGTTTTTTAAGTGATGTTTTTTATAAAAAAAAATAGTTTTAAGTGACTTTTTACTGTGCCGATTATTCACTTTCATCTTAATTTCACATTAGGACAGTCAGTTCCCTTTTAAGACATATTTATATTTCTCATTAACAACATTTATAATCCTCTATTCCTGACTAGTTGTATAATGGTTTGCATTAGCTATACAATTTAGTATATTCATAACAGCATAAGCTTGTGACTCCATATGTCCTCTTGTTGTTTACCATAGAGGCACAGTTTTTTTTACTTCCTTTTCTTGTTGTTTTAGGGCCATTGAGCCTTTGTATTTTTAGAGAGTTTTAGAATAGTAGGTTTGGCTCTATTTTATTATTATTGTCATTTTAGTCAATATGTTAGTTTTGCTACAGATTATTTTTAATATTATTTTTAATGTTACATTGTAGTTTCATTAGATACACAATAGTCTTATTTTGCAAGAGCCAATTGTTGCCAACCTATGGTGAGGACTACAACATTAGAGGATCTATGACTAGGATCCTTGTACCCATAGTGCTTAAATGTGAGTAACATGTTGTATTTATGTCTGCACTTTGGTTTTTACATTGATTTGAGACTTCTCATTTGCCCTGCGTCTTTTCTGTATACTTTTATATACATTTTTGTATATGTGGTTTTATTTATTTATCAGTCACATTGAATATTTAATGTGTTTCTATTTTTATATTTATACATTTTAATTGTAACCAACATGCTCGTTTAATTCCATTTTCTTTGACCCACTGTGTTTTTAATATGTTTTTAATGCGTTTTGTTTTGTATTAAAGTATCCACCCCCCGAAGAAGGCATCTGCTGAAACGCGTTGGGGATTTAATAAAGCACCTGTGCTCATCCTCTACTCTTGCTTCTTGTGTATTCCAGGTGGTCGATAGTACACCCCCACAGCCATCGCCTTCCCCTTTTAACATGGAATTTCAATCCATAGAGATTCTACAGCAAATTTTGTTTCTTGCAAAACTTTAATCTTTGCTGACTCAATGCCCTCTCTAACATAGAGCGCAACCCCTCCACCAATTTGATCAGCTCTATCATTACGATATAGTTTGTATCCAGGTATCACAGTGCCCCACTGGTTATCTTCCTTCCACCATGTCTCTGAGATTGCAATCATATCTAATCTCTCATTTAGAGCTATATATTCTAACTCTCCCATCTTATTGTTTAGACTTCTAGCGTTTGCATACAAGCATTTTAGAGACAGTTTTGATATCCTGTTTGCATGTTCTGTCAATTTCAGCTTGTACTTGTTCATAGAACTCTTCAATTTCATTCTCTTCTGCAGCTGTTGTTGGGGCATTTACTTGAATTATAGTTGTGTTGATAGGCAATCCTCATAGACAAATAGAGATTAAGCGTTCGCTGACTGCATTGTATTTCATTACAGTTCTTGCAAGTTTCTTCTTTATCATAAATGCAACACCATTTCTTCTTTGTCTTTCATTTCCAGCATAGTAGACCATGTAATCATCTGATGCAAAGTGCCCAATGCCAGTCCATTTCAGTTCGCTGACACCCAACAGATCAAGTTGTACACGTTCCATTTCATTCTTGACCACCTCCAACTTCCCTTGGTTCATGCTTCATACGTTTCATGTTCCAATATGTAAGACATCTTTACAGCTTCTGACTCTCATTTCATTCGCAGCTATATCAGCAGTCAGACTTCCCGAGAGTTTTGATCCAACCACATCATAAATGCTGGCTTTACTCTGAAAAGTCTTCAGCTCTTCCCCAGTAGCTAGTTGAGTGCCTTCCGACCTGGGGGGTTTCATCTTCCAGCACCATAGCACAATTTGTTTTGTTGTAACTATCCATTGGGTTTTCATGGCAAGATACAGAAGTAGATTGCCGGGCCTTTCTTCCGCGCAGTTTAAGTTTGGTGTTCTTGCCGTTGTCACAAAAGTGTCATCCTCCGCCATCAACACTATCCCATTCTGCTGCTGCCCAGAAGGGTGGTTTGTCTTGGTCTGGCACCTCAGCTGAGACCTGTCCATCTTGGGAGACCCTGCCAGTAATTAAACTACCGATAGTTTAGCTCTCAGCATCACTGATGCACGCAAGCCCTCACAGCACGACAAGCTGCAAACCGAGTGAGAGACTTACACATCTTAAAGGACAGGAACTGCTCTCAGGTGAAGCTCATTACCCAAATCAGTCATACACTAAGGACCTGAGATCAATTAAGCTTCAGGTGAACAAGGTATATTAAAAGTATAAGGTACAGTTTTATTAGTATAAATATCCATAGCAACCCTTAGTAAAGATCTAAACACAAGCTTAAAACTAAGATGCTGACAGCAGTCCAGCAGCGAGATGGGGGCTTTCCAGTCTTTTTCATTGAGTGTCACACATATGATTTTCCCCCAGTTGGTGAGAGGTCTTACATGTGCATTAGGTGCAAGGAGCTCTTTGCTCTCAGGGAATGAATCCGTCTTCTAGAGGCTAGAGTAGCAGACTTGGAAAACATAAGAAAGACAGAGAGGTACATAGACGAAACCTACAGGGATATAGTCCTAAAGTCCCACTTCCAGGCTGGCAGCATCCCTGTTGCCATGGAGGAGAGAGGTCATGTGACAGGAGAGCATCAACCTGGTATGGCAGGAAGTGATCCTGTAACTCTGACCTGTCCTCCAGGTGATGTAAAACCCTCTCGCACCGAGGAAGTTTCTCCAGGGCCATGTGCCCATGAAGGAATGGTTAGGACAGCAGTTATAGTTGGTGATTCGAACATTAGGGATGTAGAAAGCTGGGTGGCTGGTGGATGTGAGGATCGCCTGGTAACATGCTTGCCTGGTGCGAAGGTAGCGGACCTCACACGCCACCTAAATAAGGTCTTAAATAGTGCTGGGGAGGAGTCTGCTGTCTTGGTACATGTCGGTACCAATGACATAGGAAAATGTGGTAGGGAGGTTCTGGAGGCTAAATTTAGGCTTTTTCTTAGGAAGTTGAAATCCAGAACTTCCAGGGTAGCATTCTCCGAAATGCTTCCCGTTCCACGCGCAGGACCCAAAAGAGAGGCAGAGCTCCGGAGTCTCAATGCGTGGATGAGACAATGGTGCAGAGATGAGGGTTTTGGATTTGTTGGGAACTGGGGAACATTCTGGGGAAAGGAGGGGCTCTTCCGAAGGGATGGGCTTCACCGTAACCGGGATGGAACCAGGCTGCTGGCATTAATCTTTAAAAAGGAGAGCAGCTTTTAAACTAGATAATAGGGGAAAGCCGACAGTCACTTAAGAGCGGATGATTCGGAAGAATGTATCCTTGAAGGATATTACCAAAAGCAGAGAGGTTCCAAAAAAGAGTAAAGTAGCCCAAATGCCCTCGAGTATGGAGCAGACAGAGCTTAAAGATCCCAAATTACCCATGCCTATCAATAGCCAAACTAATATCAATAAAATACAGTCTCTAAAATGCTTGTATGCAAATGCTAGAAGTCTAAAAAATAAGATGGGAGAGTTAGAATATAGAGCACTAAATGAGAAGTTAGATATGATTGGAATATCAGAGACATGGTGGAAGGAGGACAACCAAGAAATGACCCAAACTAGAAATGCCCTTACATGTATTATCTGCAGTGTAAATAGCTTATGTATATAGTTAACCCTGTTATCCAAGTTTGTACTCCTGTTCAATGTAAAACCTGACAGCTTGTCGTTATGGTCGTTATGTTATGATGTAAACCGCGCTGATTCTAAATAGCGCGGTATATAAGAAACTGTAATAAATAAATAAATAAATAAATAAACCAGTGGGACACTGTGATACCTGGGTACAAACTATATCGTAATGATAGAACTGATCAAATTGGTGGAGAGGTTGCGCTGTATGTTAGAGAGGGCATTGAGTCAGAAAGGATTAAAGTTTTGCAGGAAACAAAATTTGCTGTAGAATCTCTATTTATTTTTTTATTTTTTTATTTAGCTGCATTTATATCCCGCTTTTCACCGGGTCAAAGCGTTTGGAGGATACATTTAACACGAGAGGATATGAGAGACATACACTAATACTTACAAGGAACATGGGCAATGGAGGGTTAAGTGGCTTGCCCAAGACCACAAGGAGCACCTGTGGGACTAGAAACCCCAGTCCTTCCAGCCCAAGGTTGCTGTCCTCTAGTGGGATTTGAACCACTGACCTTCCGGCCTGTAGTACCTTGCCCCAACCACTAGGCCACTCCTCCCTCTATGGATCGAAATTCCATGTAAAAAGGGGAAGGCAATGGCATTGGGGGTGTACTATCAACCGCCTGGCCATAATGAACAAATGGATGATGAAATGCTCAAAGAAATCAAGGAAGCTAACAAAAGTTACAGCACAGTAATAATAATGGGTGATGTCAATTACCCTGGTATCGACTGGGTCAGTGTCACAGCAGGACATGCTAGGGAGATAAAGTTCCTAGATGAAATAAATGACTGCTTCTGAAGCAGCTGGTTCATGAACCGACCAAAGGGGAAGCCATATTAGACCTAGTCCTTAGTGGAACACCAGATCTAGTGCAAGAGATAAGGGTGTTGGGGCTACTTGGCAATAGTGATCATAGCATGATAACATTTGATTTAATTAGTGGAGGCGGGATAGTAAGGAAATCCACAGAACTACCTTTTAACTTTTGAAAGGGAGACTATGATAAAATGAGGAAAATAGTTAAGAAAAAACTAAAAGGAGCAGTTGTAACGGTTAAAGACTTACATCAAACTTGGGTGTTGTTGAAAAATACTATCTTGGAAGCCCAGACCAGCTGTATTCCACACTTTAAGAAAAGTGGAAGGAAGTCCAAAAAGCTACCAGCATGGTTTAAAGGTGAGGTCAGAGAGGCTGTTGTTGCCAAAAAAGCATCTTTCAGGAAATGGAAAAAAGAGCCAAATGACGAAACCTGGAAACAGCACAAGCACTGACAAGTCAAATGCAAGGCATTGATAAGACAGGGAAAGGGAGAATTTGAGAAGAAGCTTGCTGCGGAAGCAAAAATGTGAAATAGAGACCTTTTCAAGTACATTCGTAGCAAAAAAACTGTGAGAGAGTCAGTTGGTCCACTAGATGATAGAGGGGTTAAAGGGGCACTAAGAGGCAACAAGGCGATAGTGAAGAGACTGAATGAATTCTTTGCTTCGGTCTTTACTGAGGAAGATGTAGGGATGTTACCCATGACTGAAGTGGTATTTAAAGGCGCAGAAGAATTGAAGGAAATATTGGTACATCGGGAAGATGTATTACAACTATTAGATAAACTGAAGAGTAGCAAATCACCTGGGCCGGATGGTATACATCCAAGGGTGTTGAAAGAACTAAAATATGAGATTGTAGACCTGCTATTAGTAATCTATGAATTTTCATTAAAATCATCTATAATACCTGAAGATTGGAGGATCGCCAATGTAACACCAGTTTTTAAAAAGGGTTCCAGGGATGATCCGGGAAACTACAGACAGGTGAGCCTGACGTCAGTAACAGGAAAAAAGGCAGAAGCCATAATAAAGAACAAAATTACTCAGCATATAGATAGTCATGGCCTAATGGGAGACAGCCAACATGACTTTAGACAAGGAAGATATTGTCTTACTAATCTGTTATGTTTTTTTGAAGGTGTGAATAAACAGGTGGACAAAGGTGTGTCGGTTGATATAGTGTATCTAGTGGTGCCGAAGCTGCAGCAGAACCTGGGAAAATAGCTAGAAATAAAACTTTTTCCTATGAGCAAGGGTATAGCTCAGCCAAGCATACATACAAAACTGCAGGCAGAGAAAAAAACCACACAGCTAGAACTACTGAGTTCAGACCACACCCAAGCTCCATAGCAATGCAGGGTGGAGATAGGAAGTATCTGTGGGAGGAGCTAGAATGGGGAAGATGCTCACACACATTTAAGCTCCCAGAAATAGAGAGGAGGGGGCACTGGAAGGAGCACAGGAACGGGCATGGGAACAGAGCCAGCCACAGCAGCATTCACGGAGCCAGTCACAAGCCGTCCAGGAGAGTGGGACTGAGGAAGCTGGCCACAGGCAGTGGTGAAAGGCAGAGAGTGTCTGGGGATAGACACAGGAGAGACTCTCAGAGCAGCTGTTATTCAGGAGACTGCACTTCAGAGAGAAGCCCTTGCTATGAAGGGATTGCAGCACGGTTTGAAGGTAGGAGGCATAGTCCTGGGGGAGCCGTGGAGTACAGCTCAGATACCAGAGCAGCCCTACAAGACTCTGAAGAAGTTTTACCTTTTGAAAGGCCTGAAAGAAAGAGTGTTCCCAAGAGCAAGGTGAGACAGTATTAGCAACCAGTAAGCAACTGTTTCAATTATGACTTTGGAAGAAAGAAATACTTTCTGTTATACATAAGCTGAATGAAGCAAGTTTATTTTATCATTGCCAGAGCACTGTTTGTATGATACCTTTTTTGAGTGGAGAAAATATCCTTCATTTTGTGTTGGCTTGTTCACAACTTCTAAAGAAGATTTTTGTTTGCAAAGTTTAGACCACAAAAATAAATTTCCTGTGTTTTGCCTCTAAAACCACTCGGACTGTTTATTTGCACACAACTACAATCCCAGAAGCCTTGACTCGGGGACAGAAGCAATAAAGAGAACATTAGATGGCATACTGCCTCCTATAGGCTACCACCTAGATGGGGTGCCACGCCACAGGTGGTGTAGTTGTTTGGATTAGTCTACCTTTGCACACGCCTGAGCAAGACCTACACAGCCGGAAAAGAGAAGAACCCCTGAAGGAAGCCAGAGACAACAGGAAAGTTGGCTGAGCAGAGGAAAATCCGGAGTGGCAGCTGAGGACGGAACAGGAGTGGTGATCCAGCGCTGTTCCAGCTGTTGTCAAGCATGAATCTACACCAGAGCCAGGTAACCCGTATATAGGAGGGGTTATTGGTTGGATACTGGTGTAGGGAAGGGTACGGTAATAATAACCAAGAGTGCGACGGGAGCATTGTAGTACCGCACTTGGTGGTTCTTTTTCTCTTTTTGTTGTTGCAGCACCAGACTGGAGATGGAGCGAGGCGAGCTTCTGGCCTGGATGGCAGAGCAGTTTAAAAAGCAACAAGAGATGTCGGCGATGAGTCAAGAACATGCTGCGGCTATGTTACAGGCCCAGCAGAAGCCGCTCCTCGAGATGATGGGGAGATGGCTGGGAGCACAAGAAAAGGCAGTGGAAGCCGCAAGGACAGTGTCAGGTTCCCAAGGGGCTTTTCAAGATGATGATATCGACGATTTTATGGAGTCTTTTGAGATAGTAGCTCTCTTGGCTAGATGGCCAAAAGACCAGTGGGCAGTTAGATTCACCACTTCCCTTACTGGGGAAGCTCTGGCAGCCTATAGGGCTATGCCCGCAACTTTGGTCACCAGTTATGATGAGGTTAACCGAGCCATAAGGGATCGTATGGGTCTAAACCCGACGGTCTATCGTCACATTTTGCGAGCTTGTAAGCTGAAATAGGGGGAAACACCCCAAGTTCTGTGCCATCATATATAGGGTTTGGCATGGAGATGGCTCACTCCTGAGTCTAGAAACCTAGAGTCTATATTGGATTGTATTATATTAGAGCAATTCATGGAGGCTGTACCCAGGGACTTGCAAACCTTCCTGGTCCTCCAAAATTGCAAAAACACCAATGAGGCCATTTCACTGGCAGAGCACTTTTTAGAAGCTGAACTGGTAGGCCATGCGAAGGATGGTGTTTTAAAACAGGCAGCTGTGGAGGCACCAGAAAGGAAGGCAAGGTCAGCGGGTGTTGAAAAATTGAAAGATGTGCCCATGGATAGATTTCATTATGCCCGGAGAAAATGTTTTGCCTGTGGGGAAGCAGGTCATTTTAAAAAGGATTGTAAGGCCAGGACAGCCCTTGTAACCACCCATCCCAGGGGGGAAGGGAGAAGGATTCCTATTGGATGTAGAGGTGGAAGGGATCCCCACAGAGGCTTTATTAGATTCTGGGGCAGACCAATCAATGATCTCACAGAAGCTCTGGAGAAGGATTGAGTCACAAGATAATCAGATCCTAGAGTCCTCCGGAGACCATATAAAAATTAGATGTGTCCACGGGGCAGCTTCAACCTATCCAATACAGCAGGTAAGGGTAAAGGGATTAGGCTTGAAAAGGAAAATAGTGGTAGCAGTTGTTCCCAGGCTCCCAAATGCCTTAGTCCTGGGGAGGGATTGGTCCCAATTTTGGAGGGAGGGAGCCGCTGCTGCCGCCAACACTCCAACTCCCCCCACGGTGCTCCTGCCCAATCCGGGCAGTGGGAGAGCAGGGGAAAAGCGGCCCGCCAGCATAAAAGCGGCGTCCCTCGCCTCCGGAGGGAGCCGCTGCTGCTGCCAACACTCCAACTCCCCCCACGGTGCTCCTGCCCAATCCGGGCAGTGGGAGAGCAGGGGAAAAGCGGCCCGCCAGCATAAAAGCGGCGTCCCTCGCCTCCGGAGGGAGCCGCTGCTGCCGCCAACACTCCAACTCCCCCTACGGTGCTCCTGCCCAATCCGGGCAGTGGGAGAGCAGGGGAAAAGCGGCCCGCCAGCATAAAAGCGGCATCCCTCGCCTCCGGAGGGAGCCGCTGCTGCCGCCAACACTCCAACTCCCCCCACGGTGCTCCTGCCCAATCCGGGCAGTGGGAGAGCAGGGGAAAAGCGGCCCGCCAGCATAAAAGCGGCGTCCCTCGCCTCCGGAGGGAGCCGCTGCTGCCGCCAACACTCCAACTCCCCCCACGGTGCTCCTGCCCAATCCGGGCAGTGGGAGAGCAGGGGAAAAGCGGCCCGCCAGCATAAAAGTGGCGTCCCTCGCGGGCGCGCCCGCGCCTGGTGGGCCCGCACCTGAGGGCCTCGCCAGAGGGCCCTTTGGCGTGGCCCTTAGGCGCGGCACAGAGGCGCACAAAAGCAACCAACCAACTTTCCTTCCTCCCCGAAAAGACATGCTATGTCCAACAGACCCCTCCGCCACCGAATGAAGATCAACGACCACAACGACTCTGCAAGGAAAAAACCCCACCACTCCGGAACCCCAGGCGAGGCACGAAGCCAAGCAGCAGGAAACAACAGCGCCGACCGCATCACAGGAGAACCCAGCAAGGAAGCAGACCGAGGCGAAGGACGTCAGAACCGCAAGTAGAACTCTCACAGTACATCACACATTCCCCACCACCAAGCTCGCACCTCCACTACACACACCCCAACAGATCCGGCCCGCCTCCACGGGACAGGCTCCCGCACCAAGACACCCTCCGCAGAGCCGGCTCGCCCTCCACGGGACAGGCTCCCTCCACGGGACAGGCTCCCGCACCAAGACTTTTATGGAGTGGAGGAGTGGCCTAGTGGTTGGGGCAAGGTACTTCAGGCCGGAAGGTCGGGGGTTCAAATCCCACTAGAGGACAGCAACCTTGGGCCGGAAGGACTGGGGTTTCTAGTCCCACAGGTGCTCCTTGTGGTCTTGGGCAAGCCACTTAACCCTCCATAGCCCATGTTCCCTGTAAAATAGTTATCTCCAAGTTATAATGCCCTGTTCAATGTAATTTCAGTTTGTTCAATGTAAACCGCACTGATGGAAAATAGCGCGGTATATAAGAGAATGTAAATAAATAAATAAATAAATAAGACACCCTACGCAGAGCCGGCTCGCCCTCCACGGGACAGGCTCCCTCCACGGGACAGGCTCCCGCACCAAGACACCCTACGCAGAGCCGGCTCGCCCTCCACGGGACAGGCTCCCTCCACGGGACAGGCTCCCGCACCAAGACGCCCTACGCAGATCCGGCTCCCCCTCCACGGGACAGGCTCCCTCCACAGGACAGGCTCCCGCACGAAGGCAACCTACACAGAACCGGCTCTCCCTCCACGAGAAAGGCTATCGCACAATATACAGCTCTCTCCAAACAGCCAACAAGAAGAAGACTTAAGACAACAGGCATCTCCTTAACAGAACATCACAAAAAACCAACATGCACGCCACATACTTCCTCCCACTCTGCTTACTCATTACACAACTCCTCCCACCAACCACACACCTCCACCACCCACAAGCAAACACAACATGGCACCCTCCAACTGTATTGCCATATTTAGAACCACAGCACACATACAAAGAGACACTCGGAACCTCCCAGGCAAAGCGACCAAACAGACACAAATCAAACTCCCACACCTGCACAAAGGAAGCACATGTAACAGCAAACTCATCAACAAAGACAACAACGATAGAGCTCATAAATGCCAGATCCGTCTGCAACAAGATACACACGCTTGTAGACCACATTGAAGAGCGACAGCCCGACATAATATGCATCACAGAGACATGGCTCAACCCGACTGACAATGTTCTACTCAACCAACTTGTACCAAACAACTATTCAGCGTACAACTGCCCACGCACCCACAGGTGTGAAGGAGGAGTCCTGATCATGGCAAAAACAAAACTGAAGTTCAAGACACAGAGCCTCACCGATACACAGCAATGTAACACAATTAGCATCAAGAACAAGAACATTGCAATCTGCCTAACATACAGAGCACCCAGAGCTCCACCCGACGAACTGGCCTTCACACTCGAAGAAGCCTGTGCCATAACAACAAACAACAAACCAGCGCTGCTGATTGGAGACTTCAACCTAAAGTCCACCAATGTCAAAGACGCAGAGGCCTTCCTGCAAGCAATGTCCTCACTGCAATTCACGCAAATAATCAATGCTCCAACACACAGACATGGATAATCTCCAGACCTCATATTCGCATCCAATTACCTAACATCAAGAGACCTGATCTCTCCACCAACCATTACCCCAGTGCCATGGTCTGACCACTACTTAATCGAGATACGGCTGCGGTCACAAGAGGACCAGACAAACGAAAGAGCAAACACCTCACACACAAAGACGATTCAAGTGTTTCGACAAGGACGAATTCATACAGGACACAATACAACACCTGAACATTACTACGGACGACCTGGAGGAACAAGTTTCCAGCTGGAACAGCATTTTAGCCAACGCCGCAAAACCACCAGATGGCGGGACCGAGAAACAACACCACAACAAGAGACAAAACAAACCATGGTACTCAGCAAAAATACGACAGGAAAAGAGGGAACTCAGGAAGATTGAACGGAGATGGAGAAAAAACAAAACAACTGCCGACCAGCATCTCTATCTAACGAAGCAAAAGCAATACAATGAACACATCAACCAATCAAAGAGGGAATTCCACACAAACATGATAAACACCTCCATCAACAAACCCAGAGAGCTTTTCGAAATAGTAAAAATCCTCACAAAAGAGCAAACAACAGAAGGGGAAGCACAAATTGATCCACAGAAATTCGCCGACCACATCAAGGACAAATTTCACTCAACAGAACAAACAACGCCTAGTAGAACCTCAAGGACAGATGTACACTCCAAAACCTGGGGCACATTCTCCTCACCCTCAACAGAACAGATATCCCACATCATCTCTACAATCAACACAAGCACCGCTCCTACAGACCCATGCCCAGTGTCGTGGGTCAAAGCCACCAAATCAAGCCTCATCACCACCATACATAAAATGGTACACAACTCACTCACTCAAGGTCTCATGCCAAAGCAACTAAAACTTGCCTCAGTGAGACCAATCACAAAGAAAACAACTCTCGACAGAAAAGATCCAGCAGCATACCGACCAATATCCAGCATACCCTTCCTCGCAAAAGTCATCGAAAAAACAGTTCAACTACAACTTCAGGATCACATCGACAAACACGAAACACTCGACGACAACCAACACGGATTTCGTCCTAACCACGGTGTCGAAACGCTACTGATCTACCTCTTCGACAGCATCCTAAGAATAATTGACAACACCAGGAATGGAATAATAATGATATTCATCGACATCTCCTCAGCCTTCGACACAGTGGACCACAACACGCTCCTAGAAAGACTACAGAACACTGGTATACACGGTATCACACTGAAATGGTTCCACTCATACCTAACCGAAAGACAGCTACAGGTCAAGGTGGGACACATCACCTCCCGACCCATCAAAGTCCGTCAAGGTGTACCTCAAGGTTCTGCGCTCTCAGCACTCCTATTTAACATCTACATCCAACCAATCTGCAACATCATGAAAGAGAACAACATTCAATACACGATCTATGCGGACGACATCATGATATACACCCCGATATCAATCGACAACCCGGACTTCTCTAAGATAACAGACTGCCTTACACAAATGACCAGTTGGTGTCAAAACAACAACCTCGCCATAAACTACAACAAGACTGAAGCTTTAATCATCACTCGGAACCAAAGCTTCATACACCCACCAAATATAAAGATACAAAACATTACTATACCAATAAGGTCAGAAGTAAGATACCTCGGGGTTACGCTGGACAATAAACTCAATCTCAAGCCACACATAGACAAAACAATACAAAAAGCCTACTACAAGATGCGAATCATCAGGAGACTGAAACCACTCCTCGCCCCAGAACACTTCCGTACCGTCTGTCAAGCACTGATAACCCCTCTACTGGACTTCTGCAATCCGATATACCTTGGACTACCGAAACAAGCCATCAAACCACTCCAACTGGCACAAAACACCGCAGCACGAATCATATCCAGAACTGCAAGACAGGAGCACATCACACCCACCTTAAAGGACTTACACTGGCTACCAATCGATGCACGCATCAGATACAAAACTATCATAAACCTATTTAAGATAAAACAGCAAACATCAGCCAACAGCCTGCACACCCTCATACAACCAGACACCAGCACACGTCCTAGAAGAAAACAAACACACAACCGAGTCAGCACCCCAAGTGAATACAAACACACACGCAAGGACACAACAGACAGAGCACTCTCCATGGCTGCTCCAACAATATGGAACAAACTACCGGACGATTTGAGGGCAACTACAGAGCTCAAGGACTTCAGAAAACAGCTGAAAACCATGCTGTTCATAGAACACTTTGGACACATCACATAAACTAAGGAACTGTATAGCAGCACACGTTACCGCCTAACACTAGATGTATATAAAATGATTTTAGCACCACTGTAAATAGCCCACATTGTACATAGCTCACACCAATCTAGCACCCAAGACAACACACACCCAACGAAATTTCCACCCTCACTGCATGTATCAACACTCACACTACCAGATTGTTTGCTGTGATACCACCTTGATTATTATGATAAGGCGGTTTAGAAATACGGTTAAATAAAAATAAATAAATAATAAAAAAAGGTTTCAAACTTCCAAAAAAATAGGGAGAGGCAAATAAGCTCTTTACACAAAGCAGGAGCAGGGACAAGAGCAATACCCGGTCCTTTGTTTGAGTGTAGACCAAAACAGGACTGTAAGAGTGAACCTCGAAGGCTTGAAAATGACAGTGGTCGGAGATAGCAGAGCAGGCCTTTAGGACATTAAAGGATAAACTCTGCAGGGCCCCAGTGTTGCCTGGGGTAGATTTTAGCCGACCCTTTATTATACAAACCGATGCATCCAAAACTGGCTTGGACGCAGTATTGTCCCAAAAACATGAGGGCGTAGAACACCCCATGATGTTTTTGAGCCATAAGTTGGCGCCACCAGAGCAGAAATACTCAACAGTTGAGAGAGAGTGCTTAGCCATAAAATGGGAGGTAAACGCACTACGGTTTTACTTAACGGGTCGTAGTTTTTTGTTTGTTACCGACCATGCGCCATTAAAATGGTTGAATAAAATGAAAGACCATAATTCGCGCCTAACGCGGTGGTATATGGCCCTGCAGGAATTTGATTTCTGCATAGAGCATCGGGTGGGAAAGCTGCACACAAACGCAGATGCACTATCAAGGATTACTGGCTGTACGTGGCTTAGCGCGCCAGCTCGTAATAGCTTAAGGGGGGGATGTGTGGTGACGAGGCTGCAGCAGAACCTGGGAAAATAGCTAGAAATAAAACTTTTTCCTATGAGCAAGGGAATAGCTCAGCCAAGCATACATACAAAACTGCAGGCAGAGAAAAAAACCACACAGCTAGAACTACTGAGTTCAGACCACACCCAAGCTCCATGGTAATGCAGGGTGGAGATAGGAAGTACCTGTGGGAGGAGCTAGAAGGGGGAAGACTCTCACACACATTTAAGCTCCAATAAACAGAGAGGAGGGGGCACTGGAAGGGGCACTGGAAGGAGCACAGGAACAGGCACGGGATCAGAGCCAGCCACAGCAGCATTGACGGAGCCAGTCACAAGCAGTCCAGGAGAGTAGGACTGAGGAAGCTGGCCACAGGCAGTGGTGAAAAGCAGAGAGTGTCTGGGGATAGACACAGGAGAGACTCTCAGAGCAGCTGTTATTCAGGAGACTGCACTTCAGAGAGAAGCCCTTGCTATGAAGGGATTGCAGCACGGTTTGAAGGTAGGAGGCATAGTCCTGGGGGAGCCGTGGAGTACAGCTCAGATACCAGAGCAGCCCTACAAGACTCTGAAGAAGTTTTACCTTTTGAAAGGCCTGAAAGAAAGAGTGTTCCCAAGAGCAAAGTGAGACAGCTAAAACCTTTGAATGTTTTAGTCAGAGATAAAAAGCCTTGCAGCCATTATAGAAGCCCAGAAGAGAGGAAGCAATATCACTGGGAAAAGTTGTTTAAACTTTTAAAAGAAGTTAAACCTGCATTCTCAGAGCCGGTTATAAACCAAGAGGTATGTGAGTCTGATTATGAAGATATGGAAACGGAACCCTGTGAGGTGGAACAGGACTCTGTTGATTCTTTGATGGATTGCTCTTTATGCCTAACGTCAGAGTGAAGGGGGACCACGGTTAAGTTGGAAAAGCCCAGAGCCAATGTATTTAAATACCCTGATACTCTGAGTGTGGGAAACCTGGGAAAGAGAATTGCAAATGTCAAAACTATAAGAAGTGTTCCACTGTGAATTGAAGGTGTTCTAGAAGCAGCTATTCCGTGGGTAAGACAGACAAGCACAAAGCAGCCTTGTTTAAACCCTGAACAGTTGAAGGAAACTGATATCTGTGCTGGATGGTATTAGCAACCAGTAAGCAACAGTTTCAATTGTGGCTTTGGAAGAAAGAAATACTTTCTGTTATACATAAGCTGAATGAAGCAAGTTTATTTTATCATTGCCAGAGCACTGTTTGTATGATACCTTTTTTGAGTGGAGAAAATATCCTTCATTTTGTGTTGGCTTGTTCACAACTTCTAAAGAAGATTTTTGTTTGTAAAGTTTAGACCACAAAAATAAATTTCCTGTGTTTTGCCTCTAAAACCACTCGGACTGTTTATTTGCACACAACTACAATCCCAGAAGCCTTGGCTCGGGGGCAAAAGCAATAAAGAGAACATTCGATGGCATGCTGCCTCCTATAGGCAAACGCCTAGACGGGGTGCAGCGCCACAATCTGGACTTTCAGAAAGCCTTTGACAAGGTCCCTCATCAGAGACTTTTGGCAAAACTAGAGTCATGGGATAGGAGGCAGTGTACTATTGTGGATCAGGAACTTGTTAAAAGATAGAAAGCAGAGGGTAGGGCTAAATGGCCAATTTTCCCAATGGAGAAAGGTGAATAGTGGTGTACCCCAGGGATCTGTGCTGGGTCCGCTTCTTTTTGACAAATTCATAAATGACCTGGAAAGGGGAATAACGAGTAAGGTTATCAAATTTGCAGATGACACAAAACTATTTAAAGTTGTTAAAACCCAAGAGGATTGTGGAAAATTGCAAGAGGATCTTGATAAATTGGAAAACTGGGCATCAAAATGGCAGATGAAATTTAATGTGGACAAGTGCAAAGTTATGCACCTAGGGAAGAACAACCCAAACTATGGTTACGCGATGCAAGGTTCCACTTTAAGAACCAGTGAGGCAAGAGATTGGATGAACACAGGTGCCTTTATTGGTTTACCAATAAAGGCACCTGTGTTCATCCAATCTCTTGCCTCACTGTTTCCTGTTGGATCAGCAAGAGCTCTCTGCTCTCTTTGTGCCTCTCCACTTTAAGAACCACCACTGTGTCATTGTGGAAAACATGTTAAAACCCTCTGCCCAGTGTGCAGCAGTGGCGAAAAGAGCAAATAGAATGCTAGGTATCATAAGGAAAGGAATGGATAATAAAACAAAAGATATTATAATGCCTCTATATCGGTCCATGATGAGACTGCACCTTGAATATTGTGTGCAATTCTGGTTGCTGTATCTTAAAAAGGATACAGCTTTATTTGAAAAGTTTCAGAGAAGAGCTACCAAAATGGTAAAGGGGATGGAAGGATACTCCTATGAAGAAAGGCTAAAAAGGTTAGGACTCTTTAACCTGGAAAAGAGACGGCTGAGGGGAGATACAATAGAAGTCTATAAATTAATGAACGGAGTGGAACGGGTAAACGTAGATCGATTGTTTATGTTTTCAGAATATAGGAAGAGTAAGGGACATGCAATGAAGCTGCAGGGTAAACTGTTGTTGTTGTTAAGTGCCATCGAGTCGGCGTCAACTCATGGCGACCCTCTGGATAGCTATCCTAAATTGTGTTCGGTCTTCAGTCAGGAGGCTCATTGTTGACAGACTGGTACCTGTAGCTGCTGTTACTGTATCGATCCATCTCATTGCTGGCCTTCCTCTTTTGCGTTGACCTTCTATCTTGCCAAGCATGATGTCTTTCTCTAATGATCTCTCTCTCTGCATGATGTGTCCAAAGTATGAAAGTCGAAGTCTTGTCATCTGAGCTTCTAAAGAAAGCTTAGGTTTGATCTCCTCTAGTACTGACTGGTTTGTTCTTCGGGCAGCCCATATTATACACAGTATTCGCTGCCAGCACCATAATTCAAAGGCATCAATTTTCTTCCTGTCTATCTTTTTCACTGTTCAGCTTTCACATCCATATGATGTTATTGAAAATACCATGGCTTGAACAAGTCAAATCTTTGTATGGAGAGAGATATCTCTGCTCTTGAGAATCTTATCTAGGTCTTTCATAGCCATTCTGCCAAGAGCAATGCGTCGTCTGATTTCTTGACTGCTTGTTGCTTCTTTATTGATAGTTGATCCAAGTAGTTAAAGTTATTCACGATTTTAATTTCTTCTCCTTCGACGATGAACCTGTTGATTATGCCAGTTGTCATGATCTTTGTCTTCTTTACATTAAGGTGCAGGCCCATTTTGAGACTATGTTTTTTGATTGTGAGAAGCAAATGTTTCAGATCATCTTCACTTTCCGCCAGTAATGTGGTATCATCAGCATAGCGAAGGTTGTTGATGAGTCTTCCACCAATCTTTACACCTCTTTTGTCTTCATACAATCCTGCTTCTCTGATGATTTGTTCTGCATATAAATTAAACAGGTAGGGGGAAAGTATACAGCCTTTTCTTACACCTTTGCTTATTTTAAACCATTCTGTTTCTCCTTGTTCCGTTCGAACTGTTGCTTCTTGATCAATGTACGGATTGTGCAAGAGAACGATCAGGTGTTCTGGTATACCCATACTTCTTAATGTGGCCCAGAGTTTCTCATGGTTTACACAGTCAAAAGCTTTGCTATAGTCGATAAAGCACAAATAGATATTCTTTAGTCTTTTCAAGGATCCATCTCAGATCCACAATGATGTCTCTCGTTCCTCTCCCTTTTCTGAACCTTGCTTGCACTTCAGGTAGTTCTTGTTCCAGGTATGATTGTAGTCTCTTTTGAATAATCTTCAGTAGAATCTTGCTGGCATGTGGGATCAGAGCGATTGTGCGATAATTTCCACAGTCAGTTGGATCACCTTTCTTTAGTATTGGTATAAACACAGATCTTTTCCAGTCAGTTGGCCATGATGCTGTCTTCCATATTTCTTGGCAGAGTCTTGTAAGTACGGTAACAGCTGCATCAGATTGCTGTAATACTTCTATGGGAATGCAATCAATGCCTGGTGCTTTGTTCTTTGATAAGGCTTTCAATGCTGCTTCAACTTCTTCTTTCATCACCAATGGTTCCAGATCATAAGGTAAAGGTTGAAACGGCTGTTGGTCCACTTGATCTTTATCATATAAAAACTCTGTATATTCCTTCCATCTTTTCTTGATCTTCTCAGCATCATTCAGCATAGAACCTTGAGCATCTTGTAACATTCCAATTCGAGGCTGGATCTTTTTCTTTAACTCTCATAGCTTTAGGAAAGCTGATCTTGTTCTTCCTCTAATAGTTTCTGCTTCTATTTAATTGCATGCGTCATTGTAGTACTTTTCCTTGTCCTGTCTTGCTGCACGTTGGAAATCTCTTTGAGTTCTGTGATTGTCTTTCTTTCTCCTCTGGCTTTAGCTTCTCTGCGTTTCTGGGCAATTTTCAGAGTTTCTTCCGTCATCCATTTTGGCCGTTTTTTTCTTTTTTACCTTTTGTAGAGACTTCACGCTTTCTTCCAACACAACCTTCTTGATGTCATTCCATAACTCTTCTGGAACTCTATCATTTGTATCTGAAGCAGCAAATCGATTTTGCAGGCAGTCTTTAAATTCCAGTGGTGTATTCTCAAGGTGATATTTTGTTGCATTAATGAGTGGTTTGCTCTTTTTCAGCTTTAGCTTGAGTTTGCATACTAGTAGTTGATGATCGGTACCACAGTCAGCTCCAGGTTTTGTCTTTGTTGATGTTATAGAGCTTTTACATCGTTGACTTCCACAGATGTAGTCAATTTGATTTTTATACAATCCATTGGGTGAAGTCCATCTGTACAGTCGCCGCTTATGTTGCTGGAAGAAGGTGTTCGAGATGAATAGATCGTTAGTCTTGCAGAATTCTATCAGTCTTTCTCCAGCTTCATTTCTGTTGCCAAGTCCATATTTTCCAACTACTTTGTCTTCTTCTTTGTTGCCAACCTTTGCGTTCCAATCACCCATGACTATCAGGACTAATAAAAACTAAGACTAATAAAAGAAAATATTTTTTCACTCAACGTGTAATGAAACTCTGGAATTTGTTACCGGAGGATGTAGTAAATTAGTTAGCTGTTATTGTAGCTGGGTTTAAAAAAGGTTTGAACACGTTCCTGAAGGAAAGGTCCATAAACTATTATTAAGAAGGGACACAGGATATCAGTGCTTGACTCATTACAAGCATTGTGAAACCTGTGTCTTTTGGGGAAACTGTTAGGTAGGTATGACCTAGATTGGCCACTGTTGGAAACAGGATACTGGGCTTGATGGATCTTGGTATGGCAGATCTTATGTTCTTATGAGTCTCATTCTCTACCTGCAATCATGTGTTTATATGTGTTCTACGCTGTTCCGGCACAAATTAAGCTCTGCTTACTGGAGGATCAGGAGCAAGAGTGAGGCAGAGTATAAGGCTGCTACACCTCCTCCTACACGTGATTTCTGATTTCTTCAGTGCCTGTCTAGCCCCTAAACTAAAATACAGGAATCTGATTGGCTCAACAATGAAGAGGGCATATTGGGGCAGAGACTCAACTCCATCACATGACTGGGGCTGTCTGTTAGGGAGGGAGTGCAGCTGCCTTGAACAGCCAATGATATAAGTCTGGGGCGAGACCTCGAGCCAAAAAATAAGGAGGATGGGCACTGGTGGAGAACATGAAATAGGTGCAGCACTGGTGGAAAAATGTGTGAGATGTGAGGACAAACACACATGAGTGTGAGAATGGGGCTCACTGTGTGTGTCACACACCTAATGCGTGTGACCTGGCATATCTGACTTATGTTCTTATTTATTACTACCGCTATTTTTAGTACTACTTATTATTTCTATAGTGCTACTAGGCATACACGGCACTATGCATATAAACATAAGAGACTTCCCCTTCTCTACAGAGCTTACAATCTGTCAAAGACAAAGAGAACAAACTAGGGTAATTCTTTATGTGATTGCATGCAGAATGGCGGCATATTAAAGCCAATAAACCATAAACTATAAAAGCAGCCTCGAAGAGCTGAGTTTTTAGTGTGGATCTAAACAGGATCAGAAATGGAGCCTGACATGTCGCCTCAGGTTCTCTATTCCAGGCACATAGCGCAGCAAGATGGAAAGAATGAAGTATGGAGTTGGCGGCAGAAGAGGAAGAAAAAGAAAAATGATTTGCTTGATGAGCGGAGTTGCCATGGAAGGCTGTAAGGAGAGATGAGAGAGGGGAGGTAATGAGGAGCCACAGAATGAATGCATTTGTAGGTCAGTAGGAGAAATGTGAACAATATGTGGAAATGTACACAGAACCAATGACATGACTTGAGAGGAGGGGTAATGTGGCAGAAGGTTGGCTGTGCTGCTGAGTTTTGAACAGGTTGAAAAGGAGATGGATGATTCAATTGGAGACCAGTGAGGAGCAAATTGCAATAGTTTAGACAGTTGGAGGCCAATTCTGATGGGGCATGTCCAAGCCGTCCGGACGTCCAGAAATCTGGACAGTCTAGATATGCAGATTCTGATACCACGGGAGCTAGATGGCCTTGTGGGAGCAGAATCGATGTATAGGGCCTGGACATCCCGGACGTTCCCTGATTCCATGCCTCTGGACATCCGGGCACTTCCCCGGCTAGCCCAGCAAGGCTCCTGCATGGAGCCGTGGTGCCGTAGTGTCCAGTTGTCATGGCACTGCAACTCCATGCAGAAGTCATGATCGCTCACACTTCATCAAAAGCCCTGTTCCCCACTACCCGACCCACAATTGGACCTTCTGAGGCCAGAGTTGGGCAGCGGGGAACCATCATGGGGAACTTATTCCACTTCCGAGGTGGAATATCCCCCATCTAAATCCCTGAGCATGGATACACAAGACTGTCATCGGAATAGGCCCTGTACATCCGGTTCACAGTCATGCCTCCAGTCTGCCCTCGCTCCTCCCTCAGCCCGCTCCCTCCCGCCCTCATACAGAGCTCCCCGCACATCTCTACTGTGCATGTGGGGAGCTCTTTGGTTGGAAATTGAACGTGCATTTAAAGGGGGATATACATTCAACCGGGATGTATATTTCCACTAAATGTGAGCCAGAATCTATCACATGTTGAAGAGATGGGAAGCAGTATTAAGGATCTTGGTATTTATTTCAAAGTCCATATTTTATGCTGCTGAAAATTAACAATATATACATATTGAGATATTAATGTGTTGTTGAGTGCCGTCGAGTCGGAGTTGACTCATTGCGACCCTCTGGATAGCTATCCTAAATTATGTTCGGTCTTCAGTCAGGCGGCTCATTGTTGACAGACTGGTACCCGTAGCTGCTGTTATTGTCTCAATCCATCTCATTGCTGGCCTTCCTTTTTTCGTTGACCTTCTATCTTGCAAAGCATGATGTCTTCCTCTAATGATCTCTCTCTTCGCATGATGTGTCGAAAGTATGAAAGTCGAAGTCTTGTCATCTGAGCTTTTAAAGAAAGCTTAGGTTTGATCTCCTCTAGTACTGACTGGTTTGTTCTTCGGGCAGTCCATGGTATACACAGTATTCGCCACCACCACCATAATTCAAAGGCATCAATTTTCTTCCTGTCTTTTTCACTTTCCAGCTTTCACAACCATATGATGTTATTGAAAATACCATGACTTGAACAAGTCAAATCTTTGTATGGAGAGAGACATCTCTGCTCTTGAGAATCTTATCTAGGTCTTTCATAGCCATTCTGCCAAGAGCAATGCGTCGTCTGATTTCTTGACTGCTTTTTGCTTCTTTATTGATAGTTGATCCAAGTAGGTTAAAGTTGTTCACGATTTCAATTTCTTCTCCTTCATTGATGAACCTGTTGATTATGCCAGTTGTCATGATCTTTGTCTTCTTTACATTAAGGTGCAGGCCCATTTTGAGACTATGTTCTTTGATTGTGAGAAGCAAATGTTTCAGATCATCTTCACTTTCTGCCAGTAATGTGGTATCATCAGCATAGCGAAGGTTGTTGATGAGTCTTCCACCAATTTTCACACCTCTGTTGTCTTCATACAATCCTGCTTCTCTGATAATTTGTTCTGCATATAAATTAAATAGGTAGGGGGAAAGTATGCAGCCTTGTCTTACACCTTTGCTTGTTTTAAACCATTTTGTTTCTCCTTGTTCCGTTTGAACTGTTGCTTCTTGATCAATGTACAGATTGTGCAAGAGTACGATCAGGTGTTCTGGTATACCCATGCTTCTTAATGTGGCCCAGAGCATCTCATGGTTTACACAGTCAAAAGCTTTGCTATAGTCGATAAAGCACAAAAAGATATCCTTTTGGTATTCTTTAGTCTTTTCAAGGATCCATCTCACATCCGCAATGATGTCTCTCGTTCCTCGCCCTTTCCTGAACCCTGCTTGCACTTCAGATAGTTCTTGTTCCAGGTATGGTAGCAGTCTCTTTTGAATAATCTTAAGTAGAATCTTGCTGGCATGTGGGATCAGAGTGATTGTGTGATAATTTCCACAGTTAGTTGGATCACCTTTCTTTAGTATTGGAATAAACACAGATCATTTCCAGTCAGTTGACCATGATGTTGTCTTCCATATTTCTTGGCAGAGCCTTGTAAGTACGGTAACAACTGCATCAGATTGCTGTAATACTTCTATGGGAATGCTATCAATGCCTGGTGCTTTGTTCTTTGATAAGGCTTTCAATACTGCTTCAACTTCTTCTTTCATCACCAATGGTTCCCAATCATAAGGTACAGGTTGAAACGGCTGTTGGTCCACTTGATCTTTATCATATAAAAACTCTGTATATTCCTTCCATCTTTTCTTGATCCTCTCAGCATCATTCAACATAGAACCTTGAGCATCTTGTAACATTCCAATTCGAGGCTGGAACTTTTTCTTTAACTTTCGTAGCTTTAGGAAAGCCGATCTTGTTCTTCCTCTAATAGTTTCTGCTTTTATTTCCTTGCATGCGTCATTGTAGTACTTTTCCTTGTCCTGTCTTGCTGCATGTTGGAAATCTCTGTTGAGTTCTGTGATTGTCTTTCTTTCTCCTCTGGCTTTAGCTTCTCTGCGTTTCTGGGCAATTTTCAGAGTTTCTTCCATCATCCATTTTGGCCGTTTTTTTCTTTTTCACCTTTTGTAGAGACTTCTCGCTTTCTTCCAACACAACCTTTTTGATGTCATTCATTACCTCTTCTGGAACTCTGTCATTTGTATCTAAAGCAGCAAATCAATTTTGCAGGTAGCCTTTAAATTCCAGTGGTATATTCTCAAGGTCATATTTTGAATGGTTTGCTCTTTTTCAACTTTAGCTTGAGTTTGCATACTAGTAGTTGATGATCTGTACCACATTCAGCTCCAGGTTTTGTCTTTGTTGATGTTATAGAGCTTTTCCATCGTTGACATCCACAGATGTAGTCAATTTGATTTTTATACAATCAATTGGGTGAAGTCCATTTGTACAGTTGCCGCTTGTGTTGCTGGAAGAAGGTGTTTGAGATGAATAGATCGTTGGTCTTGCAGAATTCTATCAGTCTTTCTCCAGCTTCATTTCTGTTGCCAAGTCCATATTTTCCAACTACTTTGTCTTCTTCTTTGTTGCCAACTTTTGCGTTCCAGTCACCCATGACTGTCAGGATATCCTGTTTGCATGTTCTGTCAATTTCAGCTTGTACTTGTTCATAGGACTCTTCAATTTCATTCTCTTCTGCAGCTGTTGTTGGGGCATATACTTGAATTATAGTTGTGTTGATAGGCATTCCTCATAGACGAATAGAGATTAAGCGTTCACTGACTGCATTGTATTTCATTACATTTCTTGCAAGCTTCTTCTTTATCATAAATACAACACCATTTCTTCTTTGTCTTTCATTTCCAGCATAGCAGACCATGTGATCATCCGATGCAAAGTGCCCGATGCCAGTCCATTTCAGTTCGCTGACACCCAACAGATCAAGTTGTACACGTTCCATTTCATTCTTGACCACCTCCAACTTCCCTTGGTTCATGCTTCGTACATTTCATGTTCCAATGTGTAAGACATCTTTACAGCTAACTCTCATATTAATGTACATTGTATTTTATTTTTCATGCATAAGTAATGATGATGCTTTTTGATAAAACAACCCATATCTGTCCTTTATTTTCTCTCTATGCTGCCTTTGTAGTCCTTGCTTTTGCTTCTTAGTCAACTGCTTCCCACATAGATTGCTCCTTGTCTACCCATATAATGCAATTGGTTTTCAAGTTCTGGTAGAATGCAATTGCAACAGGCCATAGTGCATTCATGTATACTACAAATACAAACATATGAGGTTTGACAAAAAAGAAACAAGACTGTGGCAGCCACGCCCGTGACTCAATGCCAACTGGCTAATCGCTGTTGTCACTGTGTTGTGAAACATCTTGCCACTATTCTGCTATAAATTTTTCATCTCTCTCACTCTGTTTTGCTTTTTCAGATTTTTTTGTAACACACTGCTCCATCTCTTTGTCACGCAACTGGAGGTGGCAGAAATATGGAGCAAAGAATCAACTTGAAATTTCTGGTTAAGTTGAAGAAGAGCCCAATTGAGTGTCTCTAACTTCTCCAAAAGGTTTATAGAGAAGATGTAACATGAAGGCTGTAAGTCTTCGAGTCGCATCAATGCTTCAAGATTGGCCGCGAGGAGGTGGAGGATGACCCCAAGTCAGGACATCCTTCCATGACAAAGACGGCTGAGAACATTGGCAGAGTTAACCACTGGTGTGGAGTAATCACAGACTGACGGTGCGGATGATAGCTGAGGATCTCAGCCTGAGCAGGGAGTCAGTGCAGACCATCTTGGTGCAGGAGCTGGGGATGCAGAAGGATTGCGCCAAGATGGTGCCCAAGCTTTTATCAGACGACCAGAAGGAGCACCGGGTCAATGTTTGTCAAGACTTTCTAGAGAAGATCGGAAAAGATCCAGAGTTCGTTGGCTGAGTCATCACAGGAGATGAGACTTGGGTCTTCCAGTATGACCCTGAAAGCAAAAGACAGAGCCTGCAGTGGAAGACTCAACTGTCACCCAGACCTAAAAGGTGTGCATGTCCAAATCAAGGATCAAGGTCATGCTGATCACATTCTTCGACCAGAAGGGAGTGATCCATCATGAGTTTGTGCCTGAGGACAGACAGTCAACCAGCACTTTTACCAGCAGGTCCTCAATCGCCTCCGTGACTGGGTTTGGCGCAGCAGGCACTCTCTGTGAAGAGACAAGTCATGGCTGCTCCATCACAACAGCACACATGCACACACCACACTCAGTGTGAGGCAGTTCTTGGTCAACAAACAGATCATAGCTCTCGACCACCCTCCTTGTTCTCCAGATCTCGCACCATGCGACTTCTTGCTCTTCCCCAGACTTGAGGCTGTGCTCAAAGGAACTCATTTTGCCTCTGTAGAAGAGATCAAGGCCATTGTGACAAAGGAGCTGAGGGACTGCAAGGAGGAGGACTTTACCGAGTGCTTCCGTATGTGGCAGAACTGAATGCAGAAGTGCATTAACTCTGGAGGGGATTACTTTCAAGGGGACAATGCATAATTTTTCTGTAGATTTTGTAATAAAACATTTATGGGACAGTCTTTTTTCTTTTTCGTCACACTTCATATGTCTGTGTGCATATCTGCATTATTTGTAACTTGCCCTGGGGAAGAAGAGGTGATCCCTGTTGCGGATGGTTGTTTGAGTTGCTTTCTTTATTACACTGCATGTCCTGCTTGCTAACTTATCTGGGAGGAAACTGGTATGATTCTCCTATTCATATTCTTTCAGCCTCTATCAGATGTCTGGATGTTCTGCCTTCAGAAGCAGAAAGATGAGGAATAAGTAACCCTCACAACTGAAGGTTATGATGGTCATTAGATGTAAATTTATTTTCTTCAGTAAGCAAGTTATAGTTTGCTTTCAGTTTCCATCTTGAAATTCTCCCTTTAAATTTAGAATTGAATATTTTTTAGATCTCTCAGGTGGGGGAGTAGCCTAGTGGTTAGAGCAACAGCCAGGATTTGGCCAGGATTTGGTTCCCACTGGTACTTCTTAGGCAAAACACTTTACCCTCCATTGCCTCAGAAGAAAAGGCCAAGAAAACCCAGGGGATGCCAGGAGTCAGATGTCTGGGAATAGTGCTTTGGATAATTTCTGATGGCCAACAGCATGACTTAGAACAATAAACATATTTTCACCCTTCTTCCTAAAATAAAATTGCATTTTGGTGGTCCTTACCTGTGTAAAATTTGGCCCCCAAGCAATGGAAGTCATGTTGATAAGTAGTTTGTGGCCTTCAGAAGCAGAGGAAACAAAACTTCCTATTTGAACTTTCTTGATAGTTCTGTTTGGGAAAATCAGCCAGTTGACTATGTCAAACCTTCCTTGCAATTTCCCTTCATTATCAAATAAAATCTCATCACCATTTGACGTTCTAAAATGAATGGTTTTCAAATGACTGTTCAGCTAAAATTAGAGAAAAATAAATAATATATAGAATTTAATAGGAATTTGTAGCAATTAAATAAAAAAGATGTAGCTGTATGAACATATGGGGGGGGGGTGTATTTATTTATTTTAGGTATTTCTATACCACCCATCTGCAATGAACACTGTGACCTAAAAGAACAAATTCAGGAGAGATGTGGCAACTCAACCCCAAATGTTTTGATGTCCTTTGCCATAGTTCAGTACTGGGCAAAATGGTAAAAACCATTAGAAAGAATACAATTACTGAACATGTAAATATACATGATTTAATGACAGAAAGTCAACAAGGATTTAGCCAAGGAAAGTCTTGTCTCACTAATCTCTTATATTTTTTGGAAGGTGTGAATAAATAGATAAAGGTGAGACAGTTGATAAGGAGTATCTGGATTTTTTAAAAGTCTTTGACAGTCCTTCATGAGAGACTCTTGGCTAAATTAAAAAGTCATGGGATAGGAAGCAGTGTACTATTGTGGATCAGTAACTGGTTAAAAGACAGAAAGCAGGGAGTAGTGCTAAATGGCCAAGTTTATCATTGGAGAAAGGTGAATAGTGGAGAATCCCAGGGATTTATGCTGTGCCCGCTGTTTTTTAACATATTCATACATTTCTGTTACATTTTGGGTATATGCTGATGATGTACAGATTATTGTGTCTATCTTTCATCACTTGAAGTTGACCCTGAAATACATGGAGAATTGTCTTGACTTTGTTGGCTTATGGATGTTTCAAAATAAATTAAAATTAGATGCTAAGAAAACAGAAATTCTGTATTTGTCCTCGGATCCCTTAATTTCCACAGGTTTAAATATGTGACCTAGGTTTTCTTCCTTGGTGCTTAGTGATGTTATGAGAAATCTGGGTGTTTGGCTATAAACTGAATTGAATTTGCTTGATTATATTCAAAGGGTAGTCAAAGCTGCTTATGATAAGCTGTTCCTTCTTTGCGGATTGAAGCCCTATCTTTTCAGAGCCGGGGAAGGTAAGCCTGCTCTCACGCGCCATCTTTCCCTGCCCCTCTCTTATCTCACCTCCAGCTTCCCTAACTGTATAAATTCAAACACTTCAGGTGTGCCAACACCTGGCGTGCCTGTGCCTGAGGGCCTTGCCAGAGGGCCCTTTGGCGTGGCAGTGACCCCATCGAAGCCTATGCATGATGTAAGACACCTTTACTTTGTTTATCTAAACTTTATTGCCTGCTGTATGCAATTCAGTTCCTAGCATAATCCCCCTAGATTGACAACACAATTACCTATATTTCCTGCACCTTCCTTTACTTAGCATATCTATAAGCTTAATACCGCTGTTTTTGCTGATTCTGATCTCAATCAAACTGCTTTTTACTTGTTTTAACTGATCTCAATCAAACTGTTTTTCACAGTTTGTAACTGCTCTCAGTCAAACAGTTATTTACTTCTTTCAACTGTATTAGAAACACACACATGTTAATCATGGATACTAGAGATCTGATAAAAATATTTATTTTCTTATACTTCATATTTAGCATAATACCTACTGAGAGGTCCTTCACACTGGCCTCACCACAGATCTTAATATACCTATTATTCATAACCATGACAGACCCACTCCCACATTATACCAACATAGAATGGTCAGGACACATATACAACATTATAACAGGTTATTTACATTACATCACAACTACAATCCTGCTCCAAACTTACAGACTACCCTAAACCTATTAAATTACTTCTTACCAATGGAAGATCTGTGCAAAATAAAATTGCAGTCATAGTTGACATGGTGAATGACAACCAGCCAGACATATGCTGCATCACGGAATCTTGGCTTTCAGAATCTGACACAGTCCTAACTAATCAGCTGAAAGTTCCTGGATATGACCTAATTCACTGTCCCTGAACGACCAGTCATGGTGGAGGCATTCTCATATTAACAAAGCAGCATCTTAAAACCTCACAACATCTAGCAAAAAGCATAGACGGATTAGATCTCCTCCAGATAGAAAACTCTAAGCTTTCAATTTGCCTCATATACAGATCACCCACTTCAAACCCAGACAGCCTTGTCCCAATCCTTGAAACAGTATGCTCCACCTCCCTAAAGAAACCCATATTACTATTAGGTGACTTCAGTCTCCCTTCATTACATCAATTACACTCTGTGAATTTCATTAACACCTTGAACAATATGGGTCTTCAACAGATTGTAAACTCTCCAACACACACAAAAGGTAACACACTCGACCTAATATTCATTTCCAGTGAGATCGCTCAACACTACCTTTACTCCCCCTCATAAACATCTCAAGCACTTTGGACTGACCACTATATAGTTCAATTTACAATGCCACCCACATCATCCTCAACATTACCTAACATTAAAAATCCCTGGTCCAAAAGATTTAAAATATTTGACAAGGACAGCTTCCTTAATGAGATTCTCCCACAGATAGACAATTCTCATGCTGTCTTAGAAGACAATCTAGCTTGTTGGAACAATCTATACATGCAGCTGCTACTGAACTAAAACCACATAACAGAAAAAAGCAAAACAGTTCCGAAAAATGGTATACCCTTGAACTAGGAAAACAAAACAAAAACAAAGAAGATTGGAACATAAATGGAGATTTTCTAAATCAGTACATGACAAAACAAAATACACGACTACCTTTCAACAATACAAGGATGCCATAAACCATATTAAAAGAGAATATCACACAAATGTCCTAACTAAATCCCTAAACAGACCAAGAGATCTATTTGAAATTGTCAAATCTCTCACATTTCAACAGACAGAAGAAACAAATAACGCAATAAAACCATAGACCAGTGATGGCTAACCTTTTTGAGCCCGAGTGCCCAAACTGCCGCACAAAACCAAAGAATTTCCTCAAAGTGCCAGCACGTCAATTAAAGCTCCATTTGCATAAGGTGCTTCATTTGCATAAATATTTGCATAATGTTACCATACACTAACTTTTAGTAAACATGCCTCTTAATGAGTATATGGATAAAGAAAGACTAAAAGGTTTCTACATTACTATAATCCAGTACCAACCGCCAGGCACATTAGGAACTACTACAAACGCTGCCCATTTAGAACCCATAGCAAACCCGCCGTATCCTAACAGCACTACCAGGACTCACAAAGCACCATACTCTACCTATCAAAAGGCAACACTGCAAATATTAAACCAATACATCTCAGAGAACAACAATACATGACCTACTGGGGAAAGAACAAGTGGCAATGTCAAATAGGAATTATATAAACAGAATACCTCAGCTCAGTTACACATGCAGAACAGACCATTACCAAACAAGGAATCACAATTTAGAAACAGGAAGACAATAATTAAACTGGGAACCCCAAAAGCCAAACTTGGAATATACAACAACACTGTAGAAATAAAACTATATATTAATTTCCTCTTGTACTAAACAAAGCGCAAAAATTAATGATGCACATTTCCCAGAGCTGACATATTCCAATTAATAAATTCAAAATAAAGAGATATTTTTCTACCTTTTGTGCATTTTTTTTCAGTTGCAATTGTTCCAGCCACTTTCTTCTGGTTTCTTCGTGTCTTCTGCTAACTCTCCATCTGCTGTCCATTTGTCCTTTCTTCTGTCTTCTTGGTTTTTTTTTCCATTCTCTCTCTACATCTGCTTTAACATACTAATCTTTCTCCTTTTGCTCTTTCCTCATTCCTATTTCATCTACTCAAAATTTACCCCTCCATCCTCAATCCCCACTTACTCTCCCAATACCCGGCCAATTGTAGATTTTTTATCCCTCCCACACAAAATATTTTTCCCCTCTCCATTTTACTCTCCCAGCCCCATCCCATTCTAATCCTCCCCCAACACCAGCTCCCTTCTAGTTCCAGCCTCACCCAGCATCCATTCCCTTCTAGTCCCTGCATCAGCCCATTTCCAGTCCTAGCAGCCCCCCAACCCATTTCCAGTCCTAGCAACCCCCCAACCCAATACCAGTCCTATCCCCCCCTCATCAACCCACTTCCAGTCCTAACCCATCACCCCATTTTCAGTTTAAGCCCCCCCCTATAACCCATTACCAGTCCTAACCCCCCATCAGCCCACTTCCAGTCCTAACCCCCCATCAGCCCACTTCCAGTCAGCCCCCCATATCCCATTTCCAGTCCTAACCCCCCCCCATCAGCCCACAGTCCATTACCAGTCCTAACCCCATCAGCCCACCTCAAGTCCTAACCCCTCCCCATCAGCCCATTTCTTGTCCCAGCCCCCCATAGCCCATTATCAGTCCTAAACCCCCCCATAGCCCATTACCAGTCCTAACCCCATCAGACCACCTCCAGTGTTAACCCCCCATCAGCCCATTTCCAGTCCTAACCCCACCCGACAGCCCACCTCAAGTCCTTTCGCCTCCCCATCAGCAGTCCTTTCCCCCCCTAGCCCATTAGCAGTCCTAACCCCCCCTCTCTAGCCCATTAGCAGTCCTAACCCCCCCCCCCATAGCCCATTACCAGTCCTAACCCCCCATCACCCCATTTCCAGACAGCCCCCATCAGCCCACAGCCCATTAGCAGTCCTACCCCCCCAGCCCATTAGCAGTCCTAACCCCCCCTAGCCCATTAGCAGTCCTAACCCCCCCAGCCCATTAGCAGTCCTAACCCCCCCCCTAGCCCATTAGCAGTCCTAACCCACCCCCCATGGCAAATTTAAAAAAAAAAAAAAAGCAGCTGGCTCTGGCTTCTGCCGCGGCAGCGGCAGCATGCAATGTCCCGCGGGGCCCCCTCCGCCCGCTAAGCCCCTCTGCAAGGGCTTTCAGATTCGCGAGGGAGAGCGTCTCCCTCGCGTCTCTGTTAAGCCCGCAGGGGCTAATGGGAAATTTCCCATCAGTCCCTCTAAAGGGGCTGATGGGAAATTTCCCATTAGCCCCTGCGGGCTTAACAGAGACGCGAGGGAGACGCTGTCTCCCTCGCGAATCTGAAAGCCCTTGCAGAGGGGCTTAGCGGGCGGAGGGGGCCCCGCGGGACACTGCATGCTGCCGCGTCCGCGGCAGCAGCCAGAGCCCGCTTTTTCTTTTTCTGCGGACCTTCACGCGTGCCAGCTGCAAGGCCTTCGCGTGCCACAGCTGGCACGCGTGCCATAGGTTCGCCATCGCTGCCATAGACACTTGCCCTACACTATATGAACAAGTTAAGAATCTCAGATATAGAGTCTAACCTATATCTCAACACTACCCCATCATTCTCCGACAAAAAATGGGATGAATTCCATGTAGTTGACCTAAAACACCTTAAGAACACTATATCTAAAACTAACACTACAACATCTAGATTAAATCCCTGCCCCATCTGCTGGATAAAGGCAACTAAAGCAGAATTAGCACCTTAAATACTTAGAATAGTAAACCAATCACTCACTCAAGGAACCATGCCCAATGCCCTCAAGCATGCACTGATCCGACCAATTATAAAGCATAAATCCCTAGAGAAGGATAACCCCAATTCATACAGACCTATATCCAGTCTTCCATTTCTTGCTAAAATAATTGAAAAACTTGTCCAGAATCAATCACAAGACTTTGTTGACCTTAATTCCCCTCTAGACGAACAACAACCACAGTGCAGAGACTGTTGTAGTCCTTTTTAGGCCAGGCCCTCCTACTTGGATTCCAGCCTGGATTTTTAAGTTTTACCTGACCCTTCTAACAGGAAGGAAAAAGACAAGACACATACACAGAAAATTAATTATAATAATTCCAGAGCTCTAGAAGGAAGACCGTCAAAGGGAGCAAATCATGGCTCCTCTCCAACTTTCTTCAAGGATCTTCTGCCAGAGATCTGCCTATTAAGAAGTATCAGCTGACATAGTTAATTTTTTGATTAACATCGGATGATATTATTCATGTTACAAAATCATAGGTCTGAAATACAATCTGCTTACAGGGTTAATTTTCTGCTGATGCTTTGCAAGATTACATTAGAAAAACAGACGTTAAAAGCTGTAATTATAATTACCAGGTGACAGTAGGTGTCGCTGTGATTCTTTCATATTACAAAAGCTGATTAGTTACACTATAAGTTCTCTCTAAATTTTAGGTAATTTCATAAGCTTTATTTGATTTCCAGTTATATGTTGACCTAAGGTCTCTGATTCTCGGAAAGTTCATGATGACCTTAGTTTGCTAATTTTCAGCCTATCATCTATCACAAAAAAGAGGTAGCCCCTGTCTGGAAAGCAGAAACTACCCTTTGCGCCAGTGACTATGTACACAACGTATGTGCCAATCTCTGTTGTAACAAACTGTCAGCACTTTCTCACAGAGAGAGAAAACCAGGCGGAAGCTTTTATCTAACAATGTATGTTTCAATTAAGCCAGTTTGATTATAATAGACATGTTTCTTTTTACCTAAGTGAAGGAATATGGCTATAGCATATTCACAGCCCTGTTTCTTCATTATTCTCTGCACTCGAGTCACTATCTGTGTCTACATCCATGGTCCCATAGACAGATTCATCACTGTCTACTTCCAGGTCCAAATTGCCATAAAAGAGGATGATCCATATGTGTACAGGTTACCTTATCACCCAGAAACCCATCAGTTTCTGCTATAGTTTCCAATCTTGTTCTAGGGCCTGGGTCAGTTCTTCCTTTTCCACAGAGACTCTATTCCACAGTGTAGAGACTCTATTGCTTGCTCTTTTTGATAATTTAATTCAAGGGATTGACAACACAAAACAAGCCTTTGTACTACTATTTTTGGATATAGCATCTGTTTTCGATAATATTAGCTACAGGATCCTCCTAGCAAGGCTACAACAAATTGGACTGCACAATAATGTCTTAAGATGGTTTGAGTCATTTCTTAGGGACTGTACTCAACAAGTTAGGATAGGTCAACAAACGTCTAACTCTTACAAACAAGAACAGGGTACCCCTGGGTTCTTCCCTTTCTGCTTTACTTTTTAACATTTATCTACAACCCATATGTTCCATCCTCAAGAAATTTCAATTATGCTATCACATCTACGCAGACAATATTATGATTTATCTTCCCGTAGATATTATCAACCCATACTATCATCAATTAGATGCATGTCTGACTGAAATAACAAAATGGCTTAAATTACACAACTTGAAGATAAATTATAACAAAACTGAGGTTTTATTCATCTCAAGGAACCAAACTTTCATACCTTCCCCAAAAATCACCCTACAACAGATTGACTTAACAGTAAAGCAGGAAGTGAGATACCTTGGGGTGACCTTTGATCAGACCCTCAGTATGCTTGCCCATATAAAGAACATCACCAAATCAGTCTACTATAAACTAAGGATATGTTTACTAAGGCGCGGTAATGTTACCGGCGTTAAGTGCAGTGGTAATGTTACCAACGCCATATAAGGAAGTGGACGGTGCGGCGTTAAGGTAACCTGGGCCATTTATCATGCGATACAGGGTGCCCTGGCCAGTTAACATGCAGTAAATGGTGCCTTGGACGTCTAATGCACGTTAATGGGATGGTGAACAGCAAGGGAACAAGCAGGGCACGTTAAGGCTGACAAGGCGCCCTAACCTAAGGTGCCCTATAAGGTGCCTTATATTAGGGTGCCCTATAAAGTGCCCTAATCTAAGGCACCCTATAAGGTGCCTTAACCTATGGTGCCTTATCCAAGTGTGCCCCATAGGTTGCCTTAACCCAAGGCGCCTTATAAGGCACCTTAGGTTCAGGCATCTTATAGGGCACCCTAGTATAAGGCACCTTAAAAGGCACCTTAGGTTAGGGCACCTTATAGGGCGCCCTAGGATAAGGCACCTTATAAAGCACCATAGGTTAAGACAGATGCAGATAGATGGACTGAAGGATGGTTGGTAACTGTGGTGAGGGTGTTATGGGCTAGCATCAGAGATCTGCAGAGATGTGACTGTCACAGACATGAAAATTATATGAGAAGGATAGCCATAAAAAGAAAGAAAAACAAGGAGAAACTGAACCCATGATCCCTGCTTAGAAAGTCATGGCACAAACCGGTAGGCTACACCACCATGGTGAGTTCCACAGCAATGGCCAGATACAAAAACACTGCAGGGCACCGCACAAAATGTCTGCTGTGTGGCAGGATAGGGTAACCTTACCAGTACCCATGATGCAATGCACATGCAGAACAGCAGTCTACAGATGATATCACAGTCTGTAATTTGTACGTGAGCCACAGATAAACACATGCACACACACTATGAAATGGTATGAGTGAAAACAGCATGCAGAAGAGTAAAGAACCTAAACTGAAAGGGTGTCTGGGGCCTACTGAGGGGCCAGCCATGTGGATGGTCTGTGTACAAGGGCAAAATGAGGAACAGATCAAAAAAGAAGCATGTGAGAATTGAACCTAAACACTGAAGTGTCCAAAACCAGCTCACCAAAAGCAATACCAATCCCCCAAGCCAACTGCTCAATTGGACAATACAAAGAAATGGACCATATGTAACAGCTAATATGTGATGGATAGGCTGCATGTAGTGCACAGTGAAGAGAATGAAGAGTGTGCGGAGAAGTGATGAAGCCTCAGCCATTGTATGGTACAGTTAGCAGAACACAAGAAAATGAAAGGAAAGGAACATGTGGGTAACGAATCCACAACCTATGGTGGCCTAACACACATCTGTAACCACTACCCCAAACAACCACAACAAGCACAATGCAAATATGTTCCACCAAAGGGAATGTATGTATGGAAACCCATAGCTCCCCGTGAGGTGGCATAGGACTGGCACACATACAGCTGCCACAGGTCAGGGATGTGAGCTCAAGTGGGCCATGTACATCATCAGT
The DNA here is from genome assembly GCA_033557465.1 of Ichthyophis bannanicus. Classification (NCBI taxonomy): domain Eukaryota; kingdom Metazoa; phylum Chordata; class Amphibia; order Gymnophiona; family Ichthyophiidae; genus Ichthyophis; species Ichthyophis bannanicus. The sequence goes on from CM066048.1 coordinate 6,550,392, forward strand.
ATACCATTAAATACATTGGTCAGTGTGGTGATGCAGCAGCAGAGACAAATGTGTGTCCAACATGTCCCACACACAGTCGTCAGCTCGTCCACAGATGATGAGCAGGACAGATCATGTCCAGGAGCTGCATGGTGTGTACTGCTCAGTAGCCCCCCCCCCCCCCCCCGTGCATCTGCATGCTCTGAATGCCTCAGTCGAATATGCGTACATGTAGACATCAGTTATGAAATGTCCACAAGAACATACCTGCTGGTCAATACAGGACACACAAACCTGAAAAAGCATACACAGCAAAATGTCTGCAAGTGTACAGACATATGCTTGTAACTAGTTATTTAAGTTTCCCTATACCGCTTTATCATATCAATCAAAGCTGTTTACATTGTAACCTAAACCTGTAATAAACATTAAAGAGGAACATTGATAACCTGGATCCTGTCTGAGCAATGGAGGGTTAAGTGATTTGCCCAAGGCCACATGGAGTGCTAGTAGGAATTTAACCCTGGTCTCCTCGTTCCCGCCAGTGGGTGAACCATTAGGCCACTCCTCCACTCCATGGCATGAATATCTCTGCCATTGATGATGTGTAGGCAAGGAGGGAGGCACATCTTTAATCCACCCCACCGCCACAGTCAGCACCAGTGCCAAAGAACACCTCTGCCAGCTGTGTCCCTGATACACCTCTCAGGTGGAAATGTACTGGCACCAGCATGATCATGCATGTAACATAGTAACATAGTAAATGACGGCAGATAAAGACCAGCATGGTTCAGTTTATTTTGTTTTCTTTGTGGCCAAATAGTAGAAAAACCCACCCAAAAGAAGCCACAATGGTCAAAATGAGCTGACATGCAACTGGCTAGGCACATGTGAGTGAAGAAAGTAACTGTGTTAAAATGTAATACCTATGTGGATATCTGTGAAACCATCTGTGGGCAGGAATGCAGCAGCACAAGGTTGGAGACACCTCACACATCCTGTGACTGATAAAACACCCACACTGGGCAATGATCATAAAGGTGATCTGGGGTTATTGTGCTGTGAGTGATCCAGACGGCATCGAAGTACGTCATATGCATCATCACTGCAGTAGCAAGAGGACACATGGCACATAGTTGATGTTCCAACATACCTGGCTGGAATGTCTGCACATGTATAGCTGTCAGTGTCAAACACCTGTGCATGAGTCATCATAGGATGGACAGGACAAAGTGATGTTTACATGTGTCCCATGTCCACCAACTGTACCATGGCCATGTGAGTGCTCTGATAGGTGGTTCAGCCATGAAATATGTGTCAGGCCACACAATTGACAGGGAGCACGATCCAGGCAGGTACATCAAGCTGACCACACAACCACAAGGCGATGGTAGGAAAGGGAGATACAGAGATGTAATGCCATGCTGCCATGCAGAGATGTGGATCTGGAGTGCACAGGCAAATGCACAAACATGACAATGATGTCATGTCCCAATGCCCCAGCACAATCCCTCAGCTGTGTACACCATATGTGTGTGTATCAGTGGGTCACACAGCAGTGCAGATGGCCTGAAAAACAGTATGTGATGTGCTGAGAAAGAGCAAAAGTCAGGTACCCTGGCAAATACACACCTTTAATGCACAAATCGGCCTAAAAATAGTCACACAATGCAAAATGAGGACATGGGCACAGGTACGAGAGACACATGTTGCCAAAGAACATACAAAGCAGAACCTCAGAGACATGCAGAGATAGCACTATGCAGAAAACCTGCTGCAATGGGGGCTGTGCAGACAGGAGCATCACACCTATGTCAAGGTACATGGAATACACAAATGCAGGTCAAAAATGGACACACCTACTGCCACACTGCAAAGTTACCCATGCAATGTGAGTGGCACAATGTCATGTGATAAATATGACTGTGTAGACATGCAATGATTAGTGTGTACATCAATGTAGAGTGGCACATATATACAGTAACCAAACACAATAACATGTATTTGGAGGTAAAAAGGAAGCTCAACAATGGTGCACTAACCCACACCAAATTCACATCAGCAATGCACAGGTGTACCAACATATTCAGTCACATGCACATGCACCATGTACGTTGAACCATGACAGAGTGCTGCCCCAGATGCACAGTAACACTCCTGGTGAGGGTCAAACAGCAATCCAAGATGTTGGCGCGCATCACAGTGGTGTGGTGGCAAACTGCGTGTCATGTCCAAGTGTAAGGTAGCCAGACAAATAAAAGAGGATCTACACAATGTTCCTCTTTTGCCACACACATGGCTGTATGCTCTTGTTGATCCGAACATATGAGGATATCCAGCGATGCACATCACACACATTGGCCACACACACAAACACAATGTCAGATGGATTTAAAACATACAGAGAGTATGTGACTCCCTGCTGCACATGTAGGGACTAGTACACAGTGTCCACAGTGCAAATGGTGTCTGCAACCGTACATGTCCTGTTAAGACTGTCCTTGAATCCCTGTGCATGCATAGTCACGTGTGACATCTCAATGTGCCACAGTATGTCAAAGGTGAGGTGTGTCTCCCATGATGAACATGACACCCAGCAAGAGCACGGCAGCAACGGTGTGTTGGTCATCCCTGTGATGCTCAAAGTACCAGTCCAACAATAATGTCCATCATAGGGATGTGTCCCACTCACATAGGTCCATCACCATATGGCACCATCTCCCAGGGATCGTTGCATAGTGTTGTTGTGTTCTCCAACAAGTGGGTGATGGTGACTGCAAATGCAGTGTAGTAGATGTGCTATGTGTGTTGCCTGTGCCTTGTGGTAAAGGAAGAGAAATACCATTATGGTATGCATCACACAACATTAGATCACATTGCAGGGAGTGAAACATCAATACGTACATAATGAAACATCAGATATGCAAACATTATATGATCACAACACAGAGCACATTGCATGTTGAGGACATTAAGAAATGGTACTTGTGATAAGGAAACTTATCATAGTTCAGGAGGGAGCTATAAAAGAGGTGAATTGGCTCTGAACAAGCAACCTGTCTTTGCTGGTAGAAATACTAAAACAGAATGTTTTCATAAAAGACTACCAGTCCCAGAATGCACCAGGTTTCAAACAGCCTCTAGAAGAGCTGAAGTGGGAAAACGTGTGTTCAATCAGGAGAGCTATGAGGTAATCCCCAATCACTCATCTCCAAGGGCAGGGCTTGATTCAGCACACCTGGGCTGTGCTAGGGTGGAGTGTCCCTCTAAGCAAGTTAAAAGTAAAGGATATTCTACACAGAGAAAGAACAGAAAGAACAGAGAGAACCAGGAGAGCAGACAGAAAGAGGAGAGAGGACTACAACAGCAGAAGCAACGTGAAAGGAAGAAGAGAAAGACATCTTGGAGGTCTAAAGAAGGAGCCCACAGTAGTACGTGTGTTAGGAGTGATTCCAGAGGCAAGCATACTCCATTGGACTGGAGGAAGCCAGAGGAGTGGGGTTATAGAGCCAGGAACTCCCAAACGGCACCTTTGAAGGAGACGGCTGTGTTTGGAAGGGGCCCTAAGACCGGTGCAAGAAGATATGTGAAGAGAGACCCAGTGTCCAGGGATCTTGATTGGAAGGCTGGACATAAAAGCTGGATTACTTACTGGCCAGGATACCTAGAGAGGAAACCTAACAGCAAAGGAAACTCAGGTATGAACTTTGATCTATGCCCTAGCTCTTCTCCAGGAAGACAGCAGGGAAAGAAATATTATCCTGAGAATGATCAATTAAAGAATTCCTCTGAGCCAGACCCTGATATTGATTCCATGATATTTGAGGAAGAAGGAGATATATCAAATGACTGCTCTCTGTCTAGGCTGCTGTTTTAAAGTACTTTCTCACTAATACAACAACCACCAAAAGGAACTGTAACTTGTTCTTTTATCTACCCAGAAAAGTCTGCAAGAAAGCTTTAGGGTAGGATTGAGCCACGTAGAGAGAGTGAACCAGCAAAGGGGTTTGCAGCTGGCTAATTATTGGTGATTGAGCCAGGCACAAGTGCACGTGAGCTCTGGAAGGAAACTTTTCTTTTTTTGTGTGTGTGTGTGAATAGAAGAAAGTTATCCTTGATAAAGAACAGGTTTTTTTTGTTACTTTTGGGTTTTGTTTTTGCTTTTGGAGCACTGCTAAGAGTCATTAGCAGGAGCCATCAAAAAGACCTTTTCTGTTTCCCATCAAGGTCATTATTGTTTGATTGCTTAAGAAGTTCAGTTACCTTATATCATGATTTGTTTTTCCTGAGTACAATACTGAAGCAAGTGTCCTTTTGTGTTACCAAGTAAATCTGTGTGGGAGAATTAACCCCATGAATAAAATCTGTTTTTCTTTGCTTACACTCGAGCATCACAACTCATTATTTTGTGAACGGCTGATTCTGGTATAAGTGAACTACATTCCCCACAATCCTTTGCAAGTCATAATAATACTTTGCCTTTGCTAAGACTGTGGCCCTTCACGACCAGCGCCCCCGTTTACATACTGCAGACCAGGTTGTCATCTCAACATGGTCATGGCTATGCCCAGGTGCCACAGGCATCTCAGAGGTCCATTTCATGTCCATCAGTGTTGGTGCACATAGATCCCACAAAAAAGCACAACGAAACAATCACTTAAAGGTTGATGTCAGTCACAAATGATCCTAGGTGCAACCTACCATCTGTGTGCAGCAAGCGTCTGATAGCGACAGTCAGAGGCAGTCAAAGTCTACAAGAAGCCATAGTAAAGGCAGAATATGTCATTCAAATGTGTTGAATTTTATTTTATTTTATTTATTTAACAGTTTCTTATATACCGCCCCTTCCAGAGATCAGGGGCGGTTCACATCGAACAAAAATCAATATACTTCTGTATATTTTACATGGAACTTGTGTTGAATGACTATGTCTGCATGTGCAGCCATCATTGCCACATGTCCAAAGTATGAAACTGAAATGTTGATGCCAAGTGGTCTGTCAGCACACAAGAGATAGGTCATTCAACAACACAGAACACATGCGCACAATGTTCACAAGGTCAACATAAGAAAGGTACAAATAGCACATTGATCACCACTCCACAGGTGTCCAGACACATCCCATCACAAGATAATGTGATATGGCTGCACAGTGTATCGTTACATAGACACACACAAAACACCCCCACACACACACACCCCCCACACACACAGTATGACAAGGTGAGCATGCCTCCAGTAGCATAGGGCCTGTCTGTCCACAATCTGAGCTCAGTGGAGATAATTATAACAGTCCATGCTACGATACACTGATGTTGGTTAACACAACAATGTCAGGGAAGGGTGTACATGCCGTTCACCGCCACAACACCTAATACCTGTAGACACACCCACCTCAGTTGGATGGGTCCCAAATACAGTGTCGAAACACATGAACTGGTGAGGAACACATGGGCATATGTATGCCAACATGAACTTATGAGGTATGGGGGCACAAGTCAAAGAGGTGTACAACATCATGCATGTGCTATGCTGCACTGTCCCTACAGTACAGTTACCTGATTGTCTACCTATCCCAGTCTCCTGCAAGCTGAATGACGTACACATAGTTTTCTCTGCACCACATCACCAGGCAGGTCCAACAGCATATTCTGTGGAGTCACAAACACAAGTGAAACATACATACTGTATATCATGATGTACTGTTGGAACACACATGGCAGCATGTACATCTATACCCATATGCATTTTCCCACATATGCAGGACTTACATGAGAAGAGCTCATTAATCAGATGTTGCCTGATTGCCATGCCCTCACGTGTGTCACCATGGGCATGTCCAGGATGGCACGTAGGATCATCTTCCAGATCCGGATTAATTTTGACTGGGATATTGTGCCTGAGAGCAATGTCGTGCAGGATGCAACAGGCCAGAATGATCTGTGCCACAGTCATAGGTGGGTATTGTAAGGCCCCGCCGGTCTTATCCAGACACCAGAAGCGACTCTTCAAAACGCCAAAGGTGCGTTCGATGACATGGGCCTCAATGTACCTCATCTCTGCACATGTCCGTGGAAGACACACAGGGGTCAGCAACCAAGCAAGACACCCATAACCAGCATCACCTGAAGAAAGAAATGTGGAAAGGTCAAGCATGTTCACACACACGCACTAGCTAAACTAACAACACACATGCACTAACTAAACTAACAACAGATAGAGGAATGACACAAACATATGAAGGCACATGATGGCACACAACAGCTATGCGCCAGTGTCTGGAGATTTGAGACACACAACACCGGGGAAGGGTAATGAGGGCAACACACATCATCTGTGTACAAACACATGACCAACCATCTGTACCCGAAAGGTATTAGCAGCAGTTGTGAACGTATCAGGCAGACACACGCCAATTCACCCTGGACAAGGGCAGAGATGCACATGTGTGCAAGCATGTGACAGCCATGATACTGTTCACACACAGCAGGTGTTACAGTAACATATACCTGAGGAGTCTAGTCAAGATGGCAGAAACGACAAAACACTGTTGATATATATGAAGCATACGTGTATGTTGTAATGTGTCAACACAAATATAACAACGTAAAATGGTCAAAATGGTCAAAGGTGAATGGGTTCCCAACACACAATACTGCAGGAAACAAATCAGGAAGCAAATCTAATAACCCCCCCCCCCCCCCCAGGTTATCACACACATACAGATTGCACACACACATACAGCTAGGGACACACCACAAAGACAGACATGTGCGTATACGGTTAGTCTGAGGCTGAGAGCCATAGTTGTCACCCGAAAGGTGTTGTACACCACCATATAAGGAACACACCATATGTGGCCATAGGTTTCTTGTCTAAAAGGCTCGTGCAACAGAGCAGCAGTACCAAACACCAGTGGAAACCACGTGTGCAGACACCCAGAAGAGCCATGACACACATATGGTAGATATGTGTCATTGTAGAAACCCACAAAGGTATGTGAACATGTCCCCGGAGAAAGTTACATGGTGTGATAGTGGGCACAGCTCCATACAAGGTCAATGCTCCACCACCACAACACAAAGCAAGGGATGTAGAGGTCATAATTGCCAGTGGGACTAAGTAACTCACACACTGGCTGGGCAGTGATATGCCATTGCCTGATGGCCAGTGTCCTGAATGTTCCCAGAAAATAAGTCAAATCTGCATCAGGGCATGTCATGTGTGTCACAGGGGATATACAGTCAGAAAGGTCTAACAACAAACCACAGGTGACCCTGACCCACCTCTGAGAGTTGACAAGCACCCCAGGACACAAGAACACCATGTGCACGTTAGAGATGAGAAATAACCACCCAGCAGGACACAGTCCTCATATTGTCCACTCTCAAATTGGTCGAATAGTGCCGAGTGATGCAGGATATAGGAGTCATGGGTGAACCCTGGAAACCTAGGAACCACATTCAGAATACGCATATTTGCATCACATACAACCTGCACATTCAGGGAATGGTAGTGTTTGCGTTTGCGGAACACTGCCTCCCTGTCTCTGAGCGGGACCAGGGCAACATGTGTGCAATCAATAGTTCCCATCACGTGTGGTATCCTTGCAATTTGCTCAAAGGCCAGGTTCAGGGTCCCCCACTGTTGCCTATTGTTAGGAATTGCAATGTAATTCCTTACCTGGCTGACCATGGCCTGCAGTACCTGATGGAGACAGCGTGAGAAGGTGGGCCGGCTCATCCCACCCACTGCGGCCACCGATGACTGGAAACAGCCAGAGGCAAAGAAATGTAGGGCACCCAGGAGCTTGACCAAACCCAGTATGGCATGTGACTGGCCAGTCTGGGGCTTGAGGTCAGATCTTAGATCCATAAGGAGCTCCCTAATAGCCCCTGCGTTCAGACGGTAGAGGGAGATGACCTGGTCCTCACACATGCCCTGGAGCAGGGCCCTGGGCCTGTAGAGGCAAGGCTGGCGAGGGTGCACCTCGGCATGCCTATGGTGCTGTGCTGGCACAACCCTGGCCTGTGGAGCCTCCACAACTGCAGGTCTGTGTTGCATCGGGACGGCACCCATGCCCTGTGCCACACCTCCATGGACACCATCTCCCTCTTCAGGCAATTGCAGCTCCACCTCACCATCCAATGCCTGGATCACACAACCAGCAAAGACAATGTGAGCCATCACGGACATCATATAGAGCAAAGACACATGCCAAATATAGTGTGGGGAGTGGCAAATGATCAGAACAAACACAACATACCTGTACGTGCAGCGGCGCACACCAGCAGCGGCGTATCAAACCATTCCGTGCCCTGTGTGCGGAACACGCCCTATGTAAGCGTAACACACATAGTGCCATAGCGTGCATATGGATGTGCGGGGGCACAACGTTAATCATGCCTCTTAGACATGCGTAATGCATGTTACGCATGCGCAAGGCTCGGTTCCACGCGCCATTCTCATGCAACAAACAATGATCAAAGAAGCACAATGTAGACATAGGGAGACAAACAGATAACTGGTAATACCAAAAGAATAACATGGAATGTACACCACCACTATAGGGAATAAACTACACAGTAACGTCCACTTCTACAACAAATAGCGCAAACATTCATGGTGCACATATCCCAGAGCTGACATATTCCAGCTATGCAGGTCAATGGATATGGATAGCTCCCCACCCTTGTGCATTTGTATTCTCAGTTGCAATTGCATCGGACACATTCCTCTGGTGTCCTTGTGTCATCTGTGAACCCTCCACCATCTGCTTTGCAGTTGTCCTGTCTTCTCTCCTCTAATTTCCATCCATTCTCACACAACTTCTGCCGTAACATGCAAACCTTTCTCCCCATGCTCTTTCCGCCAGCACACATTATTCCCCAGTCAGCCAATCACAGTGTACCCCACCATCCGCAATCTGGCCTAATGTAGGTTATCCTCCCTCGCACACAGAGGACCTCCCCCAACACCATGTCAATTCCCCATCCCCATTACAGATGAACCCTCCCCAAACAGCAGCTCCCACCCACACTGACCACCCCCACCCCAACCATGTCATGTCCCCCGCCCCATCCCATGTGGCCTGGCCACAACACCGGTCACCGTGCAGCTCCAGCCCAACCCAGTGATTGCTCTCATCAGGGCCCTGCAATGGCCCACAACCAGATACTGGAACCCCACCCCCACCACCGCATCGGGCAAAGCAGACACATCCCACCCGCCACCCGGAAGAGGACCGCAGCCATCAAACAGGGGACTGGGGAGGGCCTGGCACACCCACACAGCTGCCCCTGGGAAGGGGGAGGGTGTCACCCATGCCTGCAGCTGTCCAAGGGGGCTGTGGCCACCCCGGCTTCCCCAGAGGGCCAGCAGCCTACCGAACTGCAGATACAGATGTTGTCAGCATGTGGCCACCTAGACCGCATGGCCCTGTGCAAACAACAGCCCTGCAAGATGGACGGGCTGACACTGAACACATGGACTTGCTGTGACCGCCCCTACATGATGCAGGGCACATACACCGCCACACACCCATCAGCAAGCACATGACAGTGTACAGTGTAGGGCCGCACAGATACCCATGTGAACCACACAGATACATGGTATGCTGACCTCCAATACAGCCACAGCAGAGGGACGGAAACAGGGCCCATGGAGGAACCATCCTACCACTCCCACTACTGAGCATGTGTATAGCGATACAAGTCGTACGCAGCGCTGCACAGACATGTAAGAGACAGTCCCTGCCCACCAGAGCCCACAATCTAGTCAAGATTGACAACAGAGGAGGTGTAGACTGAGATAAAACAAGAGGGGAATAGAAAAGAAAAGGCAGAGTAGGTGAGACAAGACCCAAAAGCAGCAGCAAACAGGTGATTACCCAGCCTAGATTTGAAGAGGACCAGAGAGGGTTCCTGGTGTACAGACACAGGTAGTTTGTTCCAGGTGTAAGGTGCAGTTAGGTGAATGAAGACAAGTCTGGAGGTAGCAATAGAGGAAAAGGGCACAGATAGAAGCACCTTGCCAGAAGAGCGGTGGTCCTGAGAGGGATTGTAAGGAGAGATAAGAGAAGAAAGGTAGTGAGGAGCTGCAGAGAGAATGTGTCAGACGGCTGCCTAGGGTGAGAACTTACACAATCTTGACGATGCATATATTCATATGATTCTTGCAAGGTATTGTGGGTATTGTAGTTCATTCACTCCCAAACACAGCTGATGACAATAATTTGAGTTGTGAAACCAAGTGGTAAGATCAATAAAATACTTCTTTTATTGATGGGGTTTAATTCACCCAGCACATGTATGCTTGATAGCACTATAAATGAGGTTACTTGCTTGCAGTGTTTAAAAATGGATAACAAAAAGTCACAAAGTAAACCAGAAAACAACCTTCAGTTTGTCAGGCAATTAGCTAATGTTTTCTTAGCAAATAATTACCAAATACAAAGGCACAAAGTAAAGAATAAACTTTGCTGGTTAGGTTAACTTCTGCTTATTTTCCACGCCGATCTCAGCAGTGATTCTCCCTTGCTCACACACACAATCAGGTGCAGCCCTAATTACTATCAATGGACCAGCTGAAAGCCTTTAGCTGGCTGGCTGCTACTGTGTGAGCCCAAATCCTGCTTTAAGAGCTGTTTGCAGTGGAAATAAAGAACAAAGTTAGGTTTCTTTGTGATGGCTGATGTGTTTGCTCATAGACAGCTAGCAATAGCATTTAGATAAAGAACAGTCCATGTAAATAGTTTCATATGCTATATTTCCCCCTGCATCAACAATCATAGGGTCAATATCATACATTGGCACAGATGAGTCTTTCATTAAGGCACTATCATGAGAATGCTTATTCCCTTGCTGCCATTCTCTATTATAGATAGGGTCTGGATCAGTGTTCATACCTGAGCCTCTCCTGCTATCATTATTCCTCTCTGTATAGCCTGGCCAATATGTAATCCAATTCTGATGTCCAGCCTTCCAATCTTGATCCCTGGACACTGGATCTTCTCTCACATACCTTCTGGCCTTGGTCTGAAAGTCCCTTCCACATGCAGTCTTCTCTCTTCCAGGTAGCCACTGGTGATTCCTATCTCTGCCACTCCATTCCTCTGGCTGAATCCAGTCCAATGGACTCTGCTGGCTTTTGGAATACCTCCCAGTATGAGTACTGCCTTGGAATCTCCCAGACCTTCCAATGGCCTTTCTTCTCTTCCTTCCAGAGAGTTTCCTTCTCTCTCTATCTGCTTGGCTTGGCTTCTGTTTCTCCAGGTGATACTGGTGCTTGTAGCCGTTGCTGAAGCTCTCCCCTCTGTATCTCTTCCTGAAGCTGTTCTTGAAACTGGGCTGGAGCTTGTAGTAACTGTTATCTGAAGAATAAGCTCTATTCTTATCCTGTTCTAATGTGTGCTGCTCCCTAACACAGCGCAGCTGTCTTGAATCAGGCCCTGCCCTTTGAGATGAGTGCTTAGGGATTACCTCATAGCTCTCTTGATTGCACACACATTCTCTCACTTCAGCCTCTCTCATGGCTGCTGGAAACCTGGTGCATTCTGGGACTGGTAGTCTTTTATGTGAACACTCTGTTTTCTCACTTCTACCAGAACTGACAGGTTGCTTGTTCAGAGTCACATCATCTTTTCTATAGCTCCTACCTGAGCTATGATAAGCTTCCTTATCACATACCCCCCTGCTTAAGTTATTACGGACTGGTTTTACTGGTGAAACTTCTTCTCTACAGTCCATAATACGGGAAAGTGCATCCGCATTCTTGTGTAACTTCCCGGCACGATGTTCAACCTGAAAATCAAACGCCTGTAAGGCCATGTACCAGCGTGTCAACCTGGCATTGTGGTTCTTCATTTGCTGCAACCACTTAAGTGGGGCATGGTCCGTGACCAACTGGAACTTTCTCCCTGTAAGGTAAAACCTTAACGCCTCCACTGACCACTTGATAGCCAAACACTCTTTTTCTATTGTGGAATACTTTTGTTCAGCCAGTGACAACTTCCTGCTCAGGTACATCACAGGATGCTCCTCCCCATCATGGCACTGGGATAGGACTGCTCCTAGCCCTACATCCGATGCATCGGTTTGAACCAGAAAGGGTTTCTTGAAGTCTACTCCTTTCAGTACCGGTCCTGTACACAATTTTTCTTTTAATACTGAAAACGCTTTTTCAGCTTCTGGTGTCCACTTTATCTGGTTTGGACAATTCTTTCGCAGCATATCCGTGAAAATGGCACTTTTCTCTGCGAATTGCGGTATAAACCGGCGGTAGTATCCAATAAGTCCTAAGAAACTTCTTAGTTGTTTCTTGGTTGTTGGAGGAGGAAAATTCCTGATGCTATCTATTTTGCTTAATAGAGGTTTAATTTTTCCTCTTCCCACTAGGTGGCCTAGGTATTTTACCTCCCTATTTGCAAAGGCACACTTCTTCGGGTTTAAAGTGATTCCCGCTTGCTTCATAGAGCACAAGACTGCCCTGATCCTCTTCAAATGCTCCGCCCAGGTGTTACTATGGATTATGACATCATCCATGTATGCAAAAGCATAACTTTGGTGGGGTCGAAGTACCTGATCCACTAACCTTTGGCAGGTAGCCGCTGCTCCATGCAGTCCGAAAGGCATCCTCTTGAACTGGAAAAGGCCAACGGGGGTGCTGAACGCAGTTTTCGGCTTCGACTCCCTGGTGAGCGGGATTTGCCAATATCCTTTTGTCATATCAAGGGTGGTTAAGTATTGAGCCTGTCCCAGCTGGTCTAGCAGCTCCTCAATTCTTGGCATTGGATATGCATCAAAAATTGATATGGCGTTTACCTGCCGGAAGTCAATACAAAATCTTAAGGATCCATCAGGCTTCGGCACCAGGACTATGGGGCTATTCCAGGGACTCTTTGACTCCTCTATTACCCCCATGTCCAACATCTCCTGGACTTGTGCCACTACCTCCTGTCTTTTGGCTTCAGGCAAGCGGTATGGCCTTTGACGAACCAATTTCCCAGGTGGAGTTATTATTTCATGGGCCACCAAATGGGTCTCCCCAGGTATGGGTGTCAACACATCTGGGAATTCCTTAAGCAACTTCCTAATTTCTTCCTGTTGTACCATTGTCAGGTCCTCACCTATTTGGGGCTCTGATTTTTCTTTACAATCAGATACCTGGGGTCCCAAATCTTCCTCTTCACTCACCTCCCTCTCTCGGGCACAGGTGGCAGCTAAGCTTTTAACCCCTTTGACATCAGTAGAACCAAAGCCTTTGGCTCCACGTTCAGAATTCTCTAGGGATGTGACCTCCTCCACAGGTGGAAAACCCAGCCTCTCACAAATCAATTGGGCAATTTTGTCTCCTGTCTTCACATGATACTCATTCTGTCCAAAGTTAAACAACAGAACTTTAATATTGCCCCTGTAATCGGGATCAATTACTCCCGCACCCACATCGATGAAATATTTAAGGGCTAATCCGGACCTTGGGGCTACTCTCCCATAACATCCAATTGGTATTTCCACTTGGAGACCGGTGTCAACCAGGGCTCTCCCTTGGCTAGGTACAGTCACATTTTCTATGCTGCATAGGTCAAACCCAGCAGACTGAGGGGTTGCCCGCTTAGGAGCTTGGGCCTTCTCAGAGACCTTATGGTACTTTAGGACGAATATCTGCTTTGGGGTAGCTTGGTCTTCTGGACGCTTAACCATCTTTTTAGCTGGGGTCTGAGGACTTCCAAATAAAGGCCCGGGAGCTACTACCATTAAACCTTCTCCCTCCTTCTTTCCTAGTCCTTCCACTAGACCCTGCTTAAATCTTGGCCAGTCTCTTCCTAGAACCAAATCAAAGGGTAGCCTAGGCACCACTGCTAATAGGACTTCCTCTTGTTTCCCTAGGCACTTAACCTTTAGCCTATAGGTGGGATATGATGATGCAGCACCATGAATGCATCTGATGTGAACTTGGCTTTCAGGGGTTCTAGGCACAAATCTTTCTTGGGCCTCTATCCTCTTCCAAAGCCTTTTTGACATCATACTCTGGTCTGCCCCAGAGTCTAATAATGCATTTGTGGTAATTCCTTGCACATCAACCATCAAAAGAAATCCTTCCTTGGGTTGTTTTAAATCCAGACCCATTAAACTAGTGTGTGTCTGGCATCTCTTCTCTAAGTGTCCCACTTTTCCACACTTGAAACATTTCTTTCTATTCCACTGTGTCATCTGGTTTGATACAGTACATTCATTTTTAGAAACATTCCTAATTATTCCTTTTCTGATACAGCACATCTAGCCTCAGCATCCATCTTTAGAGGGCCACCCATTCTATGGCAAGCCTGCGTGGCTTCCAAGAATCTCTCTGCTAGCATGGTTGCCTCTCCAAGATTTTGGCAATTTTGCTGTATAAGAAAAACATTCAAATCTTTAGGTACCCCAAGCATAAATTGTTCCAGCATTATAATATCTAATAACATTTCTACTGTCTTTTGCTCAGGCTCCAACCATTTTACAGCTAAACCTCTGATTCTCTGACTCAGAGCCCTGGGTGTCTCACCCACTTTCAATGTAACAGCTCTAAACATTCGCCTATACTCTGAAATTGACAACCCTAGGCGATCTCTAATAGCTGCCTTTACATCCTTATAAATCAAAGCCTGGGCTGCTGGCATTGCTCTGTAAGCTGCTAGTGCCTCACCAGTTAATGAGGCTGCCAGCCTTACTGCCCACTGGGTCTCTGGCCATGCTAAAGCCTGTGCCACTCTTTCAAAAGACTCTAGAAAATCATCAACATTATCTTCTGGAGTTAATTTCCCAAAATTAAATGCCCCAATCCCTTGATTGAGTCCCACAGTGTCCACATGTGGTGCACAAGTACTAACTGCTGGTCTTGCATCTGTTCCACTTTGGCTCTGCAGCTGAACTAGAGCTTGCACCAGATCAAGCAATGGTTTCTGCTGTTCCATTAAGGCCTTCATAGCAGTGTCCTGGGCCTGCTGTGATAGCTCCTGCTGCTTGCAAAATTGGGCTGCCATCCACTGAGCCATCTCCCTCGGATCCATCTTGACCCCTGCAAGAAAAGAGAAAAAAAAAAACCAAAGAGCAGCACCTTCCAACCAGGTGTGTTTTTTTTTTAACTTTTTTTTTTTTTTTCAATTACCCCCTGTGCTTACACACATCCACCACTAGACATGCCCAGGTACATATTACCTTGTCTCAGTGATGAATCCAGCTTTGCACAGGGTCTTTTCCTCTGGGACAGCTTCCTGGAACAACCACTTTTCCTCCAAAGTACAGACGAGGGGAAAAATCTTCTTACAGCTTTAAACTTGACTTTTATTTGTAATCCACAACAAGTAAATCCTCTTGGTGCAAGAGCAATCCGAAAAACTACGCCATTTGTCAGACGGCTGCCTAGGGTGAGAACTTACACAATCTTGACGATGCATATATTCATATGATTCTTGCAAGGTATTGTGGGTATTGTAGTTCATTCACTCCCAAACACAGCTGATGACAATAATTTGAGTTGTGAAACCAAGTGGTAAGATCAATAAGATACTTCTTTTATTGATGGGGTTTAATTCACCCAGCACATGTATGCTTGATAGCACTATAAATGAGGTTACTTGCTTGCAGTGTTTAAAAATGGATAACAAAAAGTCACAAAGTAAACCAGAAAACAACCTTCAGTTTGTCAGGCAATTAGCTAATGTTTTCTTAGCAAATAATTACCAAATACAAAGGCACAAAGTAAAGAATAAACTTTGCTGGTTAGGTTAACTTCTGCTTATTTTCCACGCCGATCTCAGCAGTGATTCTCCCTTGCTCACACACACAATCAGGTGCAGCCCTAATTACTATCAATGGACCAGCTGAAAGCCTTTAGCTGGCTGGCTGCTACTGTGTGAGCCCAAATCCTGCTTTAAGAGCTGTTTGCAGTGGAAATAAAGAACAAAGTTAGGTTTCTTTGTGATGGCTGATGTGTTTGCTCATAGACAGCTAGCAATAGCATTTAGATAAAGAACAGTCCATGTAAATAGTTTCATATGCTGTATTTCCCCCTGCATCAACAATCATAGGGTCAATATCATACATTGGCACAGATGAGTCTTTCATTAAGGCACTATCATGAGAATGCTTATTCCCTTGCTGCCATTCTCTATTATAGATAGGGTCTGGATCAGTGTTCATACCTGAGCCTCTCCTGCTATCATTATTCCTCTCTGTATAGCCTGGCCAATATGTAATCCAATTCTGATGTCCAGCCTTCCAATCTTGATCCCTGGACACTGGATCTTCTCTCACATACCTTCTGGCCTTGGTCTGAAAGTCCCTTCCACATGCAGTCTTCTCTCTTCCAGGTAGCCACTGGTGATTCCTATCTCTGCCACTCCATTCCTCTGGCTGAATCCAGTCCAATGGACTCTGCTGGCTTTTGGAATACCTCCCAGTATGAGTACTGCCTTGGAATCTCCCAGACCTTCCAATGGCCTTTCTTCTCTTCCTTCCAGAGAGTTTCCTTCTCTCTCTATCTGCTTGGCTTGGCTTCTGTTTCTCCAGGTGATACTGGTGCTTGTAGCCGTTGCTGAAGCTCTCCCCTCTGTATCTCTTCCTGAAGCTGTTCTTGAAACTGGGCTGGAGCTTGTAGTAACTGTTATCTGAAGAATAAGCTCTATTCTTATCCTGTTCTAATGTGTGCTGCTCCCTAACACAGCGCAGCTGTCTTGAATCAGGCCCTGCCCTTTGAGATGAGTGCTTAGGGATTACCTCATAGCTCTCTTGATTGCACACACATTCTCTCACTTCAGCCTCTCTCATGGCTGCTGGAAACCTGGTGCATTCTGGGACTGGTAGTCTTTTATGTGAACACTCTGTTTTCTCACTTCTACCAGAACTGACAGGTTGCTTGTTCAGAGTCACATCATCTTTTCTATAGTTCCTACCTGAGCTATGATAAGCTTCCTTATCACAAATGCATATATAGGTCAGTAGCTGCGGTCTGAACTGGAGGTGGATATGGATAGGGGGCCAGTGGAGTGACCTGAGAGGAGGAGTAATATGGGCATGACAAGGATGGCAGTTGATTAGCCATGCAGCAGAGTATGGAACAGATTGAAGGGGAGAGAGATGATTCAAGGGGAGATCATCAAGAAGTAGGTCACAGTACTCAAGATGGGAGGTGATCTAGGAGTGGATAGGCATCTATGTAGTGTGTTTAGAAGGGAAAGGATGGATTTCGCTGATACTATAGAAAAAGAAACAGCAGGACATAGCTCTCAGACAAATATGTGCGGAGACGGAGAGGGAAGAGTCGAAGACAACCTCAAGAGTGTGAGCCGAGGAATCAGGAATGAGTACAGAGTTATCCACAGAGATGGAGAGAGGAAGAAGAGGGGGTGGGTAAAGGGGGAAGGATAACAGGTCCAGCCATGGCCATGCTCACTTTCAGGTGGCGGTGAGACATCCAGGCAGCAATGTCAGAAAGGCAGGCAGAGATCCGGGTCTGGATAGCTGGAGAGATTTCAGGCGTAGAGAGGTAGAACTGGGAGTCATCAGCATAAGGATGGCACTGAAAACCATGGGACGAGATTAGCACACCAAGGGACTGTGTATAGAGAAGGAAAGAAGCAGACCCAAGACAGATCCATGGGGTACACCAACTGGGAGCGGGATAGCAGAGGAGGAGCAGCCAAGGGAACACACATCGAAGGAGCAGTGCGAAAGATAGGAGGAGAATGAGGATAGTACAGAGCCCTTAAAACCAAGCAAGGACAGGGTATCAAGGAGAGGATTGTGGTCAACAGTGTCAACAGCAGCAGAACGGTCAAGAAGGATGAGGACAGAGTAAAGGTTCTTGTATCTTGCCAGAGACAGGTCACTGAAGACCTGGGAAAGAGCCACTTCAGCAGAGGGTATAGGACAAAAGCCAGACTGTACAGGATCCAGGAGGGCAGGAGAGGAGAGGATGTCGGTGCAGCAGTGGTGAACAGCACGGTCAGGTAGTCTAGAAACAAAGGGAAGGAGAGAGGTGGGTCGAGACTCAGAGGGACAGGTGGGATCAAGTGAGGGTTTTCTGAGGAGAGGTGTGACCTATGCATGTCTGATGGCTGCAGGGACAGTTGCAGTGGAGAGTGAAAGGTTGAGAATATGAGAAATGGAAGGGACAACAATGGAGGAGATGGGGCATAGGAAGTGGGTGGGGACAGTATCAGAAGAGCAGGTGGTGTGTTTGGAGGGTGAAAGAGGGTGTGCAGGTTCACATTCTGAGATCACAGGAAAGGAAGAGAGGGTAGAAGAGGTAGGGGAGGAAAGTTGGGAAGGATGAGGGGGAGGAGGGGAGGTAGCTGACCTTGTAGAGAACTGGAGGGTGATCCTGTGGATATTGGAATGGAAATAGTCAGCCAGGGTTTGGGCACATAGGGAGGGAAGGATCAGAGGCGGAGGCACCCTGAGGAGAGAGCAGAGGGTAGTAAAGAGATGGCGAGGACCAGATGCAAGAGAGTCGGTCACATGGACATAATAGTCCTGTTCGGCAAAAGCCAGGGCTGACTGGAAAGAGACAAGTATGTACCTGAGGTGTAGGAGGTCCCCAAGGTAGTGGGATATGGGCCAAGCAGGTTCAGTTGAGAGAGCACAGGAATGTAGATAGTGGGTAGTGGATGACAGATAGGGCTGGGGTGCAGAGAGCCCACAGGACGTGGCATGGGAGGAGCGAGAGCACCCAGAGCAGAGGTGAGTGCAGGGTTATAGGACATCACTGCATCATCAACAGACCTAGATGACATAGTGGGAGACAGAGATGACAAAATTGTGGAAGAGAGAAACAAAGGATCAAAGGCATGACGATATCAGAATAGGTTGGGGGAGTTAGGACAAGAATGAGGAAGTGGGTGATGAGGGTTGAGGCATTACAGGTGATGGTGAGATAAGGGAGGAACCGAGCTACAGAGGCTGGTGAGTAAGCAGCTAGAGAAATATACTGGGTCAAGGCAGTGGCCAAACTGGTGAGTGTGAGCGTTGGAACAAAGCAGGAAGTCAAATGGGGAGGTAACGGAGAGGAGCTCCAAAGCATAGGGAATGAAGGGGCTATCATCATGGATGTTAGGACCCCTGGGAATATGAGTGGGGAAAGAGAACCCCAGAAAGAAGGAGAGCCATGAGTCAATGCAGTGAGAACAGTAGAAGCAGACCTGTCAGGAGGTCGACAAATAATAGCTACCCAGAGAGGGGGTAGAGTGAAAAGACGGATGGAGGGAACAGCAAAAGAGGGTAAGGGGTGAGACTGGGGCAGCAGGAGGGGTTGGAATTGGCAGGAGGGGGAATGTCGGAGCACAACACTACCACCACGGCCAGAGGGACGAGGCATGTGGGAGAGCAGCTAGCCCCTATGACAGAGAGCAGCAATAGATGCAGTATCATCTGGGAGGAGCCAGGTTTCAGGTAGAGCAAGAAGAGGTAGACCATCAGATATAAGTAGATCATGAGTAAAAGCAGGTGTATGAAAGACAGAGTGTGCATTCTACAAGGCACATGAGAACAGGAGAGTGGAAGGAGAAAGGTGAGGGATATGAATAAGATTAGACGTGCTGCATGACGATCTAATCTCTGAGTGTGACAGAGGTTTAGGGGGGCAAGGGTTGGGGCTGACATGTGACCTCACGCGCCACCTAGATAAGGTCTTAGATAGTGCTGGGGAGGAGTCTGCTGTCTTGGTACATGTTGGTACCAATGACATAGGAAAATGTGGTAGGGAGGTTCTGGAGGCTAAATTTAGGCTTTTAGGTAGGAAGTTGAAATCCAGAACTTCCAGGGTAGCGTTCTCCGAAATGCTTCCTGTTCCACGCGCAGGACCCAAAAGGCAGGCAGAGCTCCGGAGTCTCAATGCGTGGATGAGACAGTGGTGCAGAGATGAGGGTTTTGGATTTGGTAGGAACTGGGGAACATTCTGGGGAAAGGAAGGGCTCTTCCGAAGGGATGGGCTTCACCTTAACAGGGATGGAACCAGGCTGCTGGCATTAACCTTTAAAAAGGAGATAGAGCGGCTTTTAAACTAGATATTAGGGGAAAGCCGACAGTCGCCCAAGATCAGATGGTTCGGAAGAATGTATCTTTGAAGGATACTACCAAAAGCAGAGAGGTTCCACAAAAAAGTAAACTAGCCCAAATGCCCTCAAGTATGGAGCAGACAGAGCTTAAAGATCCCAAATTACCCATGTCTAACAATAGCCAAATTAATATGAATAAAATACATTCTCTAAAATGCTTGTATGCAAATGCTAGAAGTCTAAAAAATAAGATGGGAGAGTTAGAATATATAGCACTAAATTAAAGGTTAGATATGATTGGAATATCAGAGACATGGTGGAAGGAGGACAACCAGTGGGACACTGTGATACCTGGGTACAAACTATATCGTAATGATAGAGCTGATCAAATTGGTGGAGGGGTTGCTCTCTATGTTAGAGAGGGCATTGAGTCAGAAAGGATTAAAGTTTTGCAGGAAACAAAATCTGCTGTAGAATCTATATGGATTGAAATTCCATGTAAAAGAGGGAAGGCGATGGCAGTGGGGGTGTACTATCGACCGCCTGGCCAGAATGACCAAATGGATGATGAAATGTTCAAAGAAATCAAGGAAGCTAACAAATGTTACAGCGCAGTAATAATAATGGGTGATTTCAACTACCCCGGTATCGACTGGGTCAGTGTCACGTCAGGACATGCTAGGGAGATAAAGTTCCTAGATGAAATAAATGACTGCTTCTTGGAGCAGCTGGTTCATGAACCGACCAGAGGGGAAGCCATATTAGACCTAGTCCTTAGTGGAACACCAGATCTAGTGCAAGAGATAAGGTTGTTGGGGCCACTTGGCAATAGTGATAATAGCATGATTGCCTTTGATTTAATTAGTGGAGGAGGGATAGTAAGGAAATCCACAGTACTACCTTTTAACTTTCGAAAGGGAGACTATGATAAAATGAGGAAAACAGTTAAGAAAAAACTAAAAGGAGCAGTTGCAAAGGTTAAAGACGTACATCAAGCTTGGCTGTTGTTGAAAAATACTATCTTGGAAGCCCAGACCAGCTGTATTCCACGCTTTAAGAAAAGTGGAAGGAAGTACAAAAAACTTCCAGCATGGTTTAAAGGTGAGGTCAGAGAGGCTGTTGTTGCCAAAAAAGCATCTTTCAGGAAATGGAAAAAAGAGCCAAATGACGAAACCTGGAAACAGCACAAGCACTGGCAAGTCAAATGCAAGGCATTGATAAGGCAGGCAAAGGGAGAATTTGAGAAGAAGCTTGCTGCGGAAGCAAAAACGCGAAGTAAAGACCTTTTCAAGTACATTCATAGCAAAAAACCTGTGAGAGAGTCAGTTGGTCCATTAGATGATAAAGGGGTTAAAGGAGCACTAAGAGACGACAAGGCGATAGCGGAGAGACTGAATTAATTCTTTGCTTCGGTCTTTACTGAGGAAGATGTAGGGATGTTACCCATGACTGAAGTGGTATTTAAAGGTGCGGAAGAATTGAAGGAAATATCCATACATCGAGACGATGTATTACAACTATTAGATAAACTGAAGAGTAGCAAATCACCTGGGCCGGATGGTATACATCCAAGGGTGTTGAAAGAACTGAAATATGAGATTGCAGACCTGCTATTAGTAATCTGTGAACTATCATTAAAATCATCTCTAATACCTGAAGATTGGAGGATCGCCAATGTAACACCAATTTTTAAAAAGGGTTCCAGGGGTGATCCGGGAAACTACAGACCGGTGAGCCTGACGTCAGTACCGGGAAAAATGGTAGAAACCATCATAAAGAATAAAATTACTCAGCATGTAGAGAGTCATGACCTAATGGGAGACAGCCAACATGGCTTTAGACAAGGAAGATCTTGTCTTACTAATCTGTTATGTTTTTTTGAAGGAGTGAATAATCAGGTGGACAAAGGTGAGTCGGTTGATATTGTGTATCTGGACTTTCAGAAAGCCTTTGACAAGGTCCCTCATGAGAGGCTTTTGGCAAAACTAAAGAGTCATGGGATAGGAGGCAGTGTACTATTGTGGATCAGGAACTGGTTAAAAGATAGAAAGCAGAGGGTAGGGCTAAATGGCCAATTTTCCCAATGGAGAAAGGTGAATAGTGGTGTACCCCAGGGATATGTGCTGGTCCCGCTGCTTTTTGACATATTTATAAATGACCTGGAAAGTGTAATAACGAGTGAGGTTATCAAATTTGCAGATGACACAAAACTATTTAAAGTTGTTAAAACCCAAGAGGATTGTGGAAAATTGCAAGAGGATCTTGATAAATTGGAAGACTGGGCATCCAAATGGCAGATGAAATTTAATGTGGACAAGTGCAAGGTTATGCGCCTAGGGAAGAACAACCCAAACTATGGTTACACGATGCAAGGTTCCACATTAGGAATTACCACCCAGGAAAAAGATTAAGGCGTCATTGTGGATACCATGTTAAAACCCTCGCCCAGTGTGCAGCAGCGGCCAAGAGAGCAAATAGAATGCTAGGTATGATAAGGAAAGGAATGGAAAATAAAACAAAAGATATTATAATGCCTCTATATCATTCCATGGTGAGACCACACCTTGAATATTGTGTGCAATTCTGGTTGCCGTATCTTAAAAAGGATATAGCGATTTTAGAAAAGGTTCAGAGAAGAGCCACCAAAATGGTAAAGGGGATGGAAGGATACTCCTATGAAGAAAGGCTAAAAAGGTTAGGGCTCTTTAACCTGGAAAAGAGACGGCTGAGGGGAGATATGATAGAAGTCTATAAATTAATGAACGGAGTGGAACGGATAAACGTAGATCGATTGTTTACCTTATCAGAATATAGAAAGACTAGGGGACATGCAATGAAGCTACAGGGTAAACTATTTAAGACTAATAAAAGAAAATATTTTTTCACTCAACGTGTAATCAAACTCTGGAATTTGTTACCGGAGGATGTAGTAAAGGCTGTTAGTGTACCTGGGTTTAAAAAAGGTTTGGACAAGTTCCTGGAGGAAAGGTCCATAAACCATTATTAAGAAGGGACCCAGGATATCAATGCTTGAACCAATACAAGCATTGTGGAACCTGTGTCCCTTGGGGAAACTGCTAGGTACATATGACCTAGATTGGCCACTGTTGGAAACAGAATACTGGGCTTGATGTACCTTGGTCTGACCCAGTACGGCTTATCTTATGTTCTTATGTTCTTATGTCAGGATGAGAGACAGTGAAGGAGTAGTAGAGTATGGGGCAGAGAGGGGACAGTGCGGCGGAACTGAAGGTGAGGCTGCCTTAGAGAGAGGGGAGATGGATGAATCAGAGGCAGAAAGCGGTGCCACACAGGAGCTGATGATAGGGTCCAGGACAGAATGGAGGGAGATGTGAGGATGGTAAATGGGAGAAAGGGAGGGGAAGAGTGAAGGTGCAGGTGCGAAGGGAGACAGGGGGTATAAAAGGAGGACGACAATGTGATGAGGCGCCATAGTGCAGGAATAGAGAGGAAAACAAAGGCCAGAGGATATAGATTGTGGGGGAGACAAAGATTGGCCGCACCTGTGTGTGAGGTAGGTGATGAGCAGATGACAGCTATAAGAGACAGTGAGCCACAGGGTGGGTGGCTAGAGGGGAGGGGGGAGGGGTATGGGTTCGGCAGCTGAGGAAGACAAACAAAAAGTGCAACAATAAATAAGGGGCAGAGTGGTTATGGAGCACACTCCCACCCAATGATAGTCAGGTGGCACTGGCTGCACAGAGAGGGGTAACGTAGACCTGTACCTACCGCCCCCCCATGCTCCCCATCCGTACCCCCTTACCCGCACACTGCCGGACACCTGCCCAGCCACTCCCCATGGTAGATGCCAATGAGGCCGTTCCCCCACCTGGCAGGCCACCTGGCACAGCAGGCCCAACACATACCCATGTGGCTGACACCCACCCATGCACCCTCTCCGCATACCCACCCAATGACCAACGCCAGTCACAGCACCAGGGCCCCCCACCACTCTGGGGCATGCACACCTACCCCAGCCCACAGTAGGCCCATCACATCCAACCCCACCCCCACAGGCATCCAGTCAATGTGACGCGTCCCCAGATGCACCCACATGTGGGCACCAGTGAGACAATGCTGGCACCCAGGGCACGGACATCTGATGGTATCACACATATCCCTGCACCCGTACATCCCCGGCCCCCATGCACGCGACCTGGGTGGTCCCACTGATGAAATGCACACACAGGGATGGGCACCGCATGGCTCTGTGTTGGCCCCCACATGTGCAATGTATACCCAGTGCCCCTGAGCCATCCAATCTAGCAGCCTTGGAGCCTGCCATCTCCCATGCAGATGGGCATGTCACGCCATGCACTACCCCCCTCCTGGCCGTATACCCCTGTACACGTGTGACTACTGTGTCCATCTGGGTCACCCCCAAAAGTGCTCACCTGCATAATGGCATGCCCATGCATGCTGTACTACCCATGCCTGTCCACCCCCAATGGGCATGGCACCATGCTCATCCCCCCTCCACAAGGGCTCACCCGAATGGTATCCCGCTGTGTCTGTGATGGTGAAACGCATCAGTAATGGCCACACCCCCACTCTCATCAATACATCCCACCCCCAGCACAGTGAACCCCATGCCACACCTCCAGGTGGCACACCCCCATGCCCACAGTACACACATGCACACCCACGCCCGCCCCTGTCCCATGTCCCGCCAATGGGCACCACCTGGCAGCCCACACACACGTCAGTGGACCCCACCACAGCTAACAGACAGCACTGTGTGCCATGACCCACTCTTTCCACACTGGCCCTCTGACCCTCTCGTCGCCACCCCGGCACTGGCACATGCCGGTACATCACATCTGCAACAGGGTGCCTCCCCTGGCGCACCAGGAAACACAGACACACATCACTCACTGTTTTGCCGAGCACCACACACACACACACACACACACACAGGTGTACACCATGGTGATGTCAACCAGCCAACCCACGGCCCATTGGACAAGCACACTGGAGGTGGAGGGTTATCCCACCTGTGCCCCGTGATGGCAAGCTAGGGTGCCATGTGATGGCGATAGGTGCTGCTGTTACCCACTGTCCGCCGTCTCTGTATCTTGGCTCTCTGGCTAGGCTATCTGGACCCTACAATGGGCCTAGCACTGATGTGTAGCTGCTACCCTCCCTGTCTGTCCCCTCCCATCTGCCTGTGCTGCGTGGAGCCACCATACCCATATTGTCATAGGTATCTGGCAGTACAGATATTCCATTAGGTATCAGCATAACACAGATATGTATGGGGATGGGCAGGCATACCATACCTAAACTGTGTTCTTTGTTCCTCCCCAGGTGACATAAATGCCATGGAGGCAGAGGAGGAGGGTGCAGAGTCCAGAACAGGGCTCCTGCCTGAAGCGGTGTCCGCAGTGGGGCCACTGACCACCACTGGTGTGGTGCCCGGAGGTCCCGATGCAATGGAGGAGGTGGCAGAGGAACTAGCACCCCACCTTTCAGGACTCAGCAGTGCCAGCGCAGAGGCTGGCGAGGGGGCAGAGACTGTAGCAGCTAGAAACGAGGGGGTACCTAGGCCACCAGCACCGGGTCCTGAGCCACGGGCCACACATGCTGCCATGGGGGAGGTGCTCCATGAGATGAGGGCCCATTTCGCCACAGTGCATGAAGATGCCGAGGGTGAGTAACTGACCAGACGGGTGCAGGTGTGCCCCACCCTGTGGCCAAGGGTGTCCTGTTCCAGTGCACACATCAGGCCCCCTACCAACTGGGGGCCACCCATACATGTGGGACCCATTGCATGTGGCCGGATGGCCTCCATCACACCGCTGGCCTGCTTTCCACAGCTGTGCCCTATGCCTGTGATCCGGGACTGGGGATCACAGCTCACCAGGGTCTGCTGGGGATACCCATACCAGAACAGCATGACCTGTCACACATGATGTATGCTGTCCACCCGGCGCCCATGACCCCCTGGCTGTCTGGTATGCTGCCCAGCCAGGTCAGCTGGACCTGTGGATGTATGTGGCGCCCCCATACATATTGGGTACATAACCACCTATATGGCTATGGGTGGCCTGGGGCCGGGGTGAGATGGAGGGATGGGATGGGGGCCACCACCAACCAGCTGCTGCACCAAGAGCTTAGTCTACTATGGGAGATAGCAGGGTCCATGGCAGCCAGCATGGAGTGGATGGCGGCTGCATGCGAGGCCATGGCAGGATGTGGGCAATAGCTGGTAGCAGCAGCACCAGAATCACGGGGTGGGAGAGGCCGTGCTCAGCATGGCCGAGGTTGGCAGCGCAGGGTGTAGATGGGGGGGGGGGGCATGGAACTTTGAGCGGCCAAATAAAGGTCTCTATGCATGAGTATACCTGTGGGCATGTGTCCAGTGTTTAATTCTGTGCTCCCATGGTTACCCTGCCCCCCATGTGGTCACCCTGGGCACTTATCCCTTGTCATGGCATGTAGACCCAGTGGCATGCCATTCCCTGTCCCCATCCCATGCCACAGGGGTCTGCCTTTCCATCATTTGGTGCATGTAGGTTCTGACGTGCCACCTGTGCCATGTACCATGCCATGTGTGCACTGATGGCATGTCCATGCCACCATGCATGTGCCCATATCTGAGGGTCATAGCAACACATTGGTACATCCTGGAGGCTGTGAGGGCTACATATGTCCGCGCCCATGCCCATCCCCATCCCCAATCCTTTCCATGGGTACTGTACCATCTATGTGACAGATGACTTGCACCCATACACACAGGGACATGCTCACACGTGTCACTCTCAGTGCAATGGCATATCAGGAAATGAGACATATGAGCATTGCGATATAGCAACCAAAAATATATTGTGTAACAAAAAACTATTTACATGTTTCAAGTCTCCTCGTATGGTGGCTGTTTGGGGCTCACCCCCCCCCCTCCTCCCCGGTGGTGGTTTCAGTCCTGGGGCATAGGACAGCACAGGGCAGGGGTGCCACGTACATGTGTGGTATTCACACCCCCTGGGGGCTTCCCTGGCTGGATGGCTGATGAGCTGCACATCCCGCGATAACCTCACGCAGCATGCGCAGCTCATCAGCCATCCACCCCACGGCATCTACCTCCTGCTCCATGGTGCGGGTAAGCTCCTGCTAGACAAGTGACATGGCACACAGTGCCACAGACAGGTGGCATGTACACATGCCCCCACACAGACACCATGTGCCTGGTGTCTGTGTGGTGGCATGTGCAGACGCCCTGTCTGCGGCACTGTATGCCAGCCCCGCACCCAGACAGATGTCATCCCTGACACAATGGGGCAGGTAGCAGAGGCCCCCAGTGCCCTGTGCCAGCCTGTGCCATTCAGGACTGGTCACAACCTGCCCTGTGTGGCAGGATGCACCTATGGAAATGCGTGTACTTGCCAGGCCCATGTGCATGACCGCAGGTCCGGGCACATCATGCAACTCCAGGGATGCATGCTGCCCCACACCTTCCCGCCCCCCTGTCCCCTCCCCTTTACTTTGCCCTCCCCCCATGGCCTCCACCCCCCGCACCTCCCACACCTCCCACTCCTGCCCCCATCCACACCCCAGCCTCCCATCCCTCATCTACCTCCCCCCCGGCCTCCCACACCTCCTCCACCTCCTCACCCATAGCCTCCTACATCTCTTCCACCTCCCCCTCCCCTCCTCTCCCTCTCCGGGCTTCCACTCCTCTTCTTCCGCATTGTGGTCTTCATCTTCTGCCTCCTCCTCCCGCCATGTTGGCGACCGTGCCGGAGGGCTGTCCATCTGTGGCTGCTCCTGCAAAGGCCTTTCGCCAGCATCTGCATCCGCTGTGGAGGGAAACCAGACATTACCACTGCGGTCATGCGTTCGGCACATCATGGAACCATCGTAGGTGGCTCCACAGGCTGCTGGGCCACTGGAACATGCTGTTATACAACACACAGGCTGCATCACTCACCGTCCCATTGCCGCATCGCCTCCCACTGCATCTGCATCAGGTAGCGGGGGTACCTCTGCCGCAGCTCCCTCCCCTTCTTGCGAAGATCCTCTAACTGGGGGTACAGCAATGGATAGGGACTGTTAGGGGACAGACATCCCTGGCCAACAGCTACTGCAAGTCACACATGGCTGTGAGCAGCAGGGGGGTGCTCCTTCTGTACACTGTCGGTCCACTGCTAGCTGTTGCCGATGGCCCATGCATGTGTGCGAGTGTGGCTCGGCATTTGTGGATTGGCCCCTACATGTCCTGTGTGCTACCACCCGGGCACCCCGTGCCTACCTGATGGCCTAACCTTGCGGGATACGGTTGCCCCATAGCATACATGGCATTGTCATGCTGATGATCATGTGCATCATACCAGCAGTGCTGTCTTGTGCTGTGATCCATGTGATGACTTGCCAAGAGGTAGTTGGGGCATGCGCCACAAACCTACACATATGTGCGGGGTCTGCATGTCTGCTACACTTTATGACATGACTACAACATGTAACTGCATATGCTCGTGCCACCGTACCCCATGGCAACAGTGCTGCACATGTGGTTGGCCATTATGGCATGAAACAGCAGCAGGTGCACATACAACTGTGCAGGGGATGTATCTCTGTATATTCCAAGGGCTGCCTGGGGATAGGGCAGACCTGTGAACGCCAGCAGGCAAACCTACCATAGCACCAGGTGTAAACACGGACCTCTGTAATTAGGCCTGGAGCCCACCTGAGGGTAGGGCACACCTGCACACATCAGCAGGCACACCTACCATAGCACCAGATGTAAATACAGACCTCTGTAAGTAGGCCTGGGGCCACCTGGGGATAGGGCAGACCTGCGCATGTCAGCAGGCGTACCTACCATAGCACCAGAATTAAACACAGACCTCTGTAAGTAGGCCTGGGGCAGCCTGGGGATAGGGCAGACCTTCGAACATCAACAGGCGCACCTACCATAGCTCCAGGATTAAATACAGACCTCTGTAAATAGGCCTGGGGCCACCTGGGGATATGGCAGACCTGCGCACATCAGCAGGCGCACCTATCATAGCACCAGTTATAAACACAGACCTCTGTAAATAAGTCTGGGGCAGCCTGGGGATAGGGAAGACCTGCGCACATCAACAGGCGCACCTACCATAGCTCCAGGATTAGACACAGACCTCTGTAAATAGGCCTAGGGCAGCCTGGGGATAGGGAAGACCTGCGCACATCAACAAGCGCACCTACCATAGCTCCAGGATTAAACACAGTCCTCTGTAAATAGGCCTGGGGCAGCCTGGGGATAGGGCAGACCTGCACACATCAACAAGCGCACCTACCATAGCTCCAGGATTAAACACAGACCTCTGTAAATAGGCCTGGGTCTGCCTGGGGATAGGGCATACCTGTGCACATCAGCAGGCGCAGCTGCATTGCTCTCAGGTTATGCCACGGACCTCTCCCTTTCCCCTGCTATGTGTGTTGGTTGCTGGCTACTGTGTTGCACTCCTTGGTTTGTGTGACCTGCCCCTATGCACTTACTTCATGTGGGTAGTCAGTGGCTGCATTAAAGCGCCTGGTGAGGTGCCCCCATGCCCTCTGCACCCTGGTGATGTTCTGCCTCTGTGAGGAGCCTGGGAAAAGGCACTTCTGACGGCAACAGATGAGCCTGGCTAGAATCTCTAGATCGCTGTAGGAAAAAGCAGGTTTCCTTGATCTGGTTTCCATTTTGCATGTACTGCTAGGCCACATGACGCAGTAATGATGCGCATATGCAGTAACGCACATTACACAGCGGCACGCACATTAGTCTGTTTATGGATGTATTGTCCTCTGTGGCATATATTTTGCAGCAGTTTGATGACACACAACGCATTCTTGCATTTCTGACTACACCTGCCCTCTGAAGGTGTGTGTTCCACATTCACATATATTTTACATCACTGTGTGGCCTTATGGGATTTGTACTCACACTGTGTTGTTGACTGGCATTTCACCAAACCACTGCGCTACACACACCAGACCATTGACGGGAATTTGCACATTAGGGTGGACAACAGAGCCTTACAGCTCTTAGGGCACCTTGATTTAACGTGCCTTACGTTATGGCGCCATAGGTTAGGGATCTCTAATGCACGGCTCCATAAGGGCGATGAGGTGCCCTATCTTAAGGCAGCTTAGCTTAAAGTGCCTTATAAGATGCCTTAGCCTAAGGTGCCATATAAGGCACCCTAAGCTAAGGCACCTTATAAGGCACCTTATAGGGCACCTAGGCTAAGACACCTTATAGGGCACATTAGGCTGGGGCACCTTATAAGGCACATTCGGCTGATGTGCCTTAGAAACATAGAAACATAGAAATATGACGACAGAAAAAGACCACATGGCCTATCTAGTCTGTCCTTCCATAACAGCTACAACAGTCCCCTTTTTACCTTTAGAGATCCTCTGTGTTTATCCCATGCTTTTTTGAATTCAGTTACTGTCCTCATCTCTACCACCTCCACTGGGAGACTATTCCACGGATCCACTACTCTTTCCGTAAAGAAATATTTCTGCATATCGCTCCTGAATCTATCTCCCTTCACCCTCATCGCATGTCCCCTCATAGCAGAACTGCTTTCAATTGAAAGAGGCTCTCTCCCTGAACATGTATGCCACGGAGGTATTTAAACATCTCAATCATATCACCTCTATCCCGCCTGTCCTCTAAGGTGTACATATTAAGATCCTTCAGTCTGTCCTCATATGCTTTATAATGAAGACCACTAATCATTTTAGTAGCCACCCTCTGCACCGACTCCATCCTGTTCACATCCTTTTGAAGGTGCGGTCTCCAGAATTGCACACTATACTCCAAATGAGGTCGCACCAAAGACTTATACAGAGGCATTATCACCTCCTTTTTTCTGCTAGCCATTCCTCTCCGTATGCACCCAAGCATCCTTCTAGCTTTTGCCGTCACCTTTTCTACCTATTTAGCTACTTTAAGATCATCAGACACAACCACGCCTAGGTCCCGCTCTTCTTTAGTGGACAAAAGTACTTCACCCCCTATAATATATTGCTCCCTTGGATTGCTGCAGCCCAAATACATGACCTTACATTTTTTAACATTAAATCCCAGCTGCCAAATTCTAGACCATTCTTCAAGCTTAGCTAGATCCATCCTCATGTTATCTACCCCTTCCTGGGTGTCTACTCTATTGCAGATTTTGGTATCATCCGCAAAGAGGCAAACCTTACCTGAAAGCCCTTCCTCTGTATCACTAACAAAGATGTTAAGAAGAATCAGACCAAGGACAGATCCCTGGGGCACACCAATGATAACATCCTTCTCCTCAGAGTGAGCTCCATTTACTTATACTCTTTGTCGCCTCCCACCCAACCAATTTCTAACCCAAGCAGTAACTTTAGGGTCCATCCCTAGGGTGCTCAGTTTGTTTATAAGTCACCCAGTCAAAGAAATCAATCAGATTTGTCTGACAAGACCTGCCTCTGGTGAATCCATGCTGCCTCGGATCCTGTAATCTGCTGGACCCCAGAAACCTCACTATTTTCTCTTTCAGCAGTGTTTCCAATAATTTACTCACCACCGAAGTTAAACTAACGGGCCTGTAGTTTTCAACCACATCCTTACTTCCGCTTTTGTGTAAAGGCACCACATGAGCCTCTCTCCAGTCCTTTGGCACCACTCCCGACTCCAACGAGGCATTGAAAAGGTCAGTCAATGGAGCTGCTAGAACGTCCCCAATTTCCCTCAGTATTCTAGGGTGTATCCCATCCGGTCCCATCGCTTTGTCTACTTTAAGTTGAGATAGTTTCTCACGAACACAGTCTTTTGAAAATTGTTCAAGATGTCCTTTGCTTCTGTTCCTATTTGTGGGTGTTTTCTGAGGTCCTGCTCCTGGTTCTTCATCTGTGAACACAGAACAAAAATATTTGGTAAGCAATTCTGCTTTATCCTTATCAGCTTCTACATATTCCTCCCCTGCACCCTTGAGTCTGACAATACCACTCTTGCCCTTCCTCTTCTCACTAATATATCTGAAAAATGTCTTATCCCCCCATTTTATTGCATTGGCTATTTCCTCCTCCTTTTGAATCTTTGCCTTCTTGACTACTTTGCTAGCTTCTCTAAGTTTTTCCAAATACAGATGCCTGTCTTCCTCTCTCTGTGATCTCTTGTATTTCATGAAGGCTTCCCTCTTTTTCTTCACCTTTTCAGCTACTTCTTTCAAAAACCATAGCGGTCTCCTTTTCCTTTTACCTTTATTTACCATTTTAACAAAAAGGTTGATTGCCTTTAAAATATCCCTTCAGTTTTGCCACCATTTTTCAACACCCTCCCCCCAGCTGTTCCCATTCCACTAATGACTCCCTGAGGTATTGGCCCATCTTGGAAAGTTAGTTTTCCTAAAGTCTAAGACCCTCACTTTTGAATGGATTTTATCAGCCCTAATCCTAATAGTGAACCACTCCGTCTGGTGATCACCAGATGCAAAATGATCTCCCACTATAACATCGGAAACACTTTCACCATTCATAAGCACCAAGACCAGTATGACCCTTTCATGTGTGAGTTCTGTTGAATAGTCCTCCCTGTAGAGAATCCAGGATCTCCTTCCTTCTAGATCAGGGGTCTCAAACTCAAATTGCTTTGAGGGCCAAATGAGGACTTGTAAAGTAACCCGGGGGCCGCATAAGACACGGGGCCTCATTTGCATAAATATTTGCATAATGTTGCATAATGAGTGTATGGATAAAGAAAGACTAAAACATTTCTATATTACTATAATCCAGTGCCAACCGCCAGGCACATTAGGAACTACTACAAACACTGCCCATTTAGAACCCATAGCAAACCCCCCGTATCATAACAGCACTACCAGGACTCACAAAGCACCAGACCCTACCTATCAAAAGGCAACACTGCAAATATTAAATCAATACATTTCAGAGAACAACAATACATGACCTACTGGGAAAAGAGAACAAGTAGCAATGTCAAATAGGAATTACATAAACAGAATACCTCAGCTCAGTTACACATGCAGAACATACACCATCACCAAACAAGGAATCACAATTTAGAAACAGGAAGACAATAATTAAATTGTGAACCCCAAAAGCCAAACTTGGAATGTACAACAACACTGTAGAAATAAAACTATAAATTAATTTCTTGTACTAAAGCACAGACATTAATGATGCACATTTCCCAGAGCTGACATATTCCAGTTAATAAATTCAAAATAAAGAGATATTTTCCTACCTTTTGTGCATTTTTTTTCAGTTGCAATTGTTCCAGCCACTTTCTTATGGTTTCTTCGTGCCTTCTGCTAACTCTCCATCGTCTGCTGTCCATTTGTCCTTTCTTCTCTCTTCTAGTTTTTTTTTTCATTCTCTCTACATCTGCTTTAACATACTAATCTTTCTCCTTTTGCTCTTTCCTCATTCCTATTTTATCCACTCAAATATTACTCCTCCATCCTCAATCTCCACTTACTCTCCCAAAACCTGGCCAATTGTAGATTTGTCTTCCCTCCCGCACAAAATATTTTCCCCTCTCCATTTCACTTTCCCAGCTCCATCCCATTCTAATCCTCCCCCAACATCAGCTCCCTTCTAGTTCCAGCCCCACCCAGCATCCGCTCCTTTCTAGTCCCTGCATCAGTCCATTTCCAGTCCTAGACCCCCATCAGCCCATTTCCAACCCTAGCTCCCCCCACTCAGCCCATTTCCAGTGCTAGCTCCCTCCCCTCACAGCCCATTTCCATTCCAAGCCCCCCTCCCCATCAGCCATTTGCAGTTCAAGCCCCCCTTCCACTCAGCCCATTTCCAGTCTAGCAACCCCCCCAGTGGCATTAACAGTCCTAACCCCCCCATCAGCCCACTGCACATTACCAGTCCTAAACCCCCCCACCAGTGGCATTACCAGTCCTAAACCCCCCCCCCCATCAACCCACAGCACATTACCAGTCCTAACCCCCCCCAGTGGCATTACCAGTCCTACCCCCCCCCCCATCAGCCCACTGCACATTACCAGTCCTAAACCCCCCCAGTGGCATTACCAGTCCTAAACCCCCCCATCAACCCACAGCACATTACCAGTCCTAAACCCCCCAGTGGCATTACCAGTCCTAATCCGCCCCATCCGCCCACTGCACATTACCAGTCCTAAACCCCCCCAGTGGCATTACCAGTCCTAACCCCCCCCCCATCCGCCCACAGCACAGTACCAGTCCTAACCCCCCCCCAGCCCACAGCACATTACCAGTCCTAACCCCCCCCCATCAGCCGCGGCAAAATCGAAAGTCCCGCGGGGCCCCCCCTGCCTGGCAGAGCCAGCCCTCCCTCCCTCCCTCCCTGTTTGCTTTCCTCCCTGCCTGCCTCAGTCCTTCTCCGCTTCGGCTTAGAACCGCGAAGGGAGAGTTCCTCCCTCACGACTCTGTTAAGCCCGCTGAGGCTTATGGGAAATTTCCCATCTGCCCCGGCGAGCTTAACAGAGTCGCGAGGGAGAAGCTCTCCCTTCACGGCTCTGAAAGCCGAAGGGGAGAGGGACTGAGGGAGGCAGGGCTGGCTAACATCTGGGAATTCCGGGGGCAGAGAAGACTGCCTCCTTACCTGCCCGCGGAGAGCTGTGCACACTGCTAGAAGCACAGGCCGCCTAACTACAAAATGGATCTTTGAGGGCGCGTGGTGCCTCGTGGCGTTCGGCTGGCTGCTGAGACTGCTTCTGGGCCCCTCCTCCCCCCTCCTTCTTGTCTCTAATTGGTTGAGGGCAGGCTGTGACTCGGGTCATGTGGAGAGAGAAGACGAACACCACGCGGCCGCGCCGGCAATCATAAGGTGAGAAAAAAAGCAAGTAAAACCCACGAAAAAAGTCGTGGCGTCGCGGGCCGCACAAAATGCTCTCGCGGGCCGCATGCATCCCGCGGGCCGCATGCATCCCGCGGGCCGCGTGTTTGAGACCCCTGTTCTAGATGATACTGCAGCAGGGATGTGCCAATC
Source organism: Ichthyophis bannanicus (assembly GCA_033557465.1). NCBI lineage: Eukaryota > Metazoa > Chordata > Amphibia > Gymnophiona > Ichthyophiidae > Ichthyophis > Ichthyophis bannanicus. Next base: position 6,585,376 of record CM066048.1, read on the forward strand.
AACAACTGGCATTTTGAAATCCCCTATCAGTTGTACTTCCCCTTTCCTGGCAATGCTTCTTATGTTTTCAATTAATTCTCCGTCCATCTCTTCTTCTTGTAAGGGAGGTAAGTGGAAGCTAGTAATGCTGAGCCATAGACTGGCTTTGAACCTGCCACCCTGCACTCATTTATTTTATTTATTTATTTATTTCAACTTCTTATATACCGCACTCTTTGACATCAGCGCGGTTTACAGATAACATAAAGAAACCAGAACAACAGGCTGTTTGGTATTACATATAACAGGAGTATCAACTTGGATAACATGTATGTCCTTTGCCGGTACAACTTCTGATAGGAGTGCTCTCTATGTGCCTTCCTGTGCCCCCTGTTCAGCTCCTCCTCTATAACTACTACAAACCACTTGTTCACACTCTGCATAAATGATATGCTCCACTAACACCCATGTGCCCACCACCTACACCCCCCCCACACACACACACACCTACCACCAGCAGCCTTGTACTACCTCCACCAACATGGAGTGCTTTGTGCTGTGTGAGATGGATATGGACTCTTATGCACAGCCACATGGACAACAATACCTGAACCCACCCCTACAGCCACAAACATAAATCGGCTCCTTCACACCAATACACACAAACACACACGCGCTCCCACTTTCATGCCTGGAACAAACAAAGGGGAGAGTGGAGGGACATCGAGGAGGGGGAATCTTGGAACACACTTCCAAGTTGTGGAGAAGAGCAGCTGGGGGCCTGTGCCTGGGTAGGGGGATATGGATTGTTTGGGGGAGGAAGGGCTAGCTGGGATGAGGCCATAGTGACAGATGCACAGGGAGCATAGTTGAGACACGGGAGGTTGCATGACATGGTACATAGCAAACAGGGATGACAGGCAAATGCTTCAGTCCTAACTTCAAGCTCCTCCTAATACAATTGCATTTGCACTCAGCATGGACAATGAAGTCCTCTACCTGATTGTGCTTTATGGGTGGTCTGGCAACCATGCCCAGCATGTCCCAAGGCTATACAAACTACACCTTGGCCATCTGAACCCCTACTCCACCCTGGCTTGTGCCCCAAAATATCCCCTGACATGTCTATAATGGGATGCATATGCTTGAACATTCCATCTATGGAGATATTCAGATCTGCCTGGTTCTGAAATCACCCTTAGTATATCCCTGTCATTTCAACATCCACATCACCCATTTTGGATGTTTAACCCACATCCACCTCTTTTAAAATGACTCCCTTAATTTCTTAGGGCCCGCTATCCAAAAAGCAGTTACATGCTTTACAGACCTGTAAACTGTGTAACTGCCACTGAACGGGATATACAGCTCAGTATCCCCTCTCTTTTCTCTTACACATCCTGATGCTAAACGCTTAGAATCGGGGCATGGTGGGGGTGTTAAGATTCACCGCCACACATGCTGCCATGCCTGTCTATTCATAAAACATTGCACAACAAACACACATATTTGATTTGTAATCTGACTAGAATGAAAGATTTGGTGGAATATAAATGTTTAGATATATAAACCTATCTGTATACCCTTATAACACATGTAATCAGACAAGGAGCATGCACACTACATGTACCAATCCAGCCTCAAGCAATCCCCATACACATACACCAGCCACTTTCAACTCACAGTGTACTCCCACGCACTCATCCATAAGAACATACGAACATAAGATATGCCATACTGGATCAGACTAAGGTCCATGAAGCCCAGTATCCTGTTTCCAACAGTGGCCAATCTAGGTCATAAGTACCTAGCAGTTTCCCCAAAAGACACAGGTTCCACAAAGCTTGTATTGGGTCAAGCAGTGATATCCTGGGTCTCTTTTAATAATGGTCTATGGACCTTTCCTCCAGGAACTTGTCCAAACCTTTTTTAAACCCAGCTACACTAATAGCTTTTACTACGTCCACTGGTGACAAATTCCAGAGTTTGATTACACATTGAGTGAAAAAAATATTTTCTGTTATTAGTCTTAAATAGTGTGTACCCTGTAGGTTCATTGCATGTCCCCTAGTTTTTCTATTCAGATGACATAAACAATCGATTTACGTTTACCCGTTCCATTCCATTCATTAATTTAATTTATAGACCTCTATCATATCTCCCCTCAGCGGTCTCTTTTCCAGGTTAAAGAGCCCTAATCTTTTTAGTCTCTCTTCAAAGAGGTTTCCTTCCATCCCCTTTACCATTTTGGTGGCTCTTCTCTGAACCTTTTCTATTAATGCTATATCCTTTTTAAGATACGGCGACCAGAATTTCACACAATATTCAAGGTGTGATCTCACCATGGAATGATATAGAGGCATTATAATATCCTTTGTTTTATTTTCCATTCCTATCCTTATGATACCTAGCATTCTATTTGCTCTCTTGGCCGCCGCTGCACACTGGGCGGAGGGTTTTAACATGTTATCCATGCCTAATCTTTTTCTTGAGTGGTGGTTCCTAATGTGGAACCTTGCATCGTGTAACCATAGTTTGGGTTGTTCTTTCCTAGGTGCATAACTTTGCACTTGTCCACATTAAATTTCAACTGCCATTTGGATGCCCAGTCTTCCAATTTATCAAGATCCTCTTGCAATTTTCCACAATCCTCATGGGTTTTAACAACTTTAAATAGTTTTGTGTCATTTGCAAATTTGATAACCTCACTCATTATTCCCTTTTCCAGGTCATTTATGAATATGCCAAAAAGCAGAGGACCCAGCACAGATCCCTGGGATACTCCACTATTCACCTTTCTCCATTGGGAAAATTGTCCATTTAGCCCTACCCTCTGCTTTCTGAAAGTCCAGATACACTATATCAACCGACTCACCTTTGTCTACCTGTTTATTCACACCTTCAAAAAAACATAACAGATTAGTCTGCCATGTTGACTGTCTCCCATTAAGACATGATTATCTACATGTTCAGTAATTTTGTTCTTTATGATGATTTCAACCATTTTTCCCAGTACTGACGTCAGGCTCACCAGTCTGTAGTTTCCCGGATCACCCCTGGAACCCTTTTTAAAAATTGGCGTTACGTTCGCCATCCTCCAATCTTCAGGTATTACAGATGATTTTAATGATAGTTCACAGATTACTAATAGCAGGTCTGCAATCTCATATTTTAGTTCTTTCAACACCCTTGGATATATACCGTCCAATCCAGACGATTTGGTACTCTTCCGTTTATCAAATAGTTGTAATACATCTTCCCATTGTATTGATATTTCCTTCAATTCTTCCACAATATCACCTTTAAATACCACTTCAGTCATGGGTAACATCCCTACATCTTCCTCATTAAAGACCAAAGGAAAGAATTCATTCAGTCTCTCCGCTATGGCCTTGTCCCCTCTTAGTGCCCCTTTTACCCCTCTATCATCTAACTGACTCTATCACAGGCTTTTTGCTACAAATGTACTTGAAAAAGTATTTATTACGCATCCAAATATGCACCCCTATAGTATAAACTCCACTCTTACCACCTGGTCCCCTGCCCAACAAAGACAATCAATGTACCAGCTGCCCAGACTTGATCCAAAGGCACAGCCAGCACTACCATAAGATGAATTAGGCAATTGCCTAGTGCTTTGGCCATCCAAGGGCACCCACTACCGCTCATTGCCACCGCTGCCATCCCTTTCCTCAGGCAACAGCGATGTCAATAGCCCAGAAACTGTGACGCAGCACTTACCCACCATCTTTGGGGCTGCAACACAGTTTCCCTCTTGCGAAATCTACCACTTCTGCCTCCCTTCGATGCTGACTTCTGCTTTATGCAAAACCAGAAGTCAGTATCAGAAGGGGCAGAAGTAGTAGATTTTGCAAAAGAGAAACTGCAATGCTATCCTGGAGACAGTGGGTAAGTGCTGTATCATGGTTTTGGGGCCATTGCTGCTACTGCTGCCATTGCTAGTCTGGAGAGGGGAAGTAGCAGCAGCAATGGGTGTGGAGGGGCAGTGGGGGTGGCAGGATAGAGGACCCATCTAGGGCACTTCCAATCCTTGAACTCACCCTGCCCAAAGCATCAAACATTGCACTGTATCCTACAGTATTACATATTCTGGAAAATGTTCAGCACAAATCATCTCTCAGGTCATGTCAAAAATAGTTGCTTAAGTCTCAGATACAATTTTTTCTAGTTCACTTGGCTCCAATACAATTTCAGTTGAATTATTATTATGTAACTTAGAATCAACCTAGCGAGAAGAGACCAAATCAGGCTCCAACTGCATGCAAACGCTGACACAGGGCTCAAAAGCCTTTCCTCTTATCCACTGTTTCTTAAGGTCAGGATTTGTTTACCTTTCTAGACCAATGGTAGTAATTATCAGGCCTTTATCAGAATCTCCAGCATCTGGGAAATCACAGCACTCTTGAGTACCGAAGGCCTTAGATTGTGATGATCTTGCTTTAACTGGGTGGGTACCCATTGGGCCCATCCCATCTCAAATGGTCAGTCAAAGGTAATATTCAATAATAAAGGGACTGCTACTGCTGGAAAGAAATCTGCATTTGTAAGTATTTACTTCTGGGAAATTCTCTAAATCTTGGGGAAAAGGAAATTCTTTGGGTTAAAACTGATAAATCTATGTATTTTAGAATCTGTATATTTGTTAACTCAGTCAAGGCCTAATATCAGCAGATAGCTTTTAGTTTACTTTTAAAACCAGCAGAGAGCTTTTAATTTAAATTTAAAACTTGCAGCGAACACTTAATTTAAATTTAAAGCTCAGTCAGGCCCTAGTATCAGCAGAGAGCTTGTAATTTAAACCAAATCAGAGTATAGCTTAGCATAGAAGGAAGAATAGGATGCAATATTTTTTGAATTGAAAGAAATAAATTGTTTTCTAGCTACCTTTTCAAAGAGGCCTTCCACTTAGGAGGCAAGAGATCTGGGAATTTATTTTTAAATAGGTGCTAAAGCCAATTGAAAGGTCGAAGGGGTAATTTGAAAGGCTCCCTCTAACAAAATAAGGGCAGTGTGAATTACCCAGGAAATTGTTAACAGATTACCTTAGAATCACAGATCTGGGACTTGTGTAGCAAGCCAGCCTTTGCTGAGTGTTATTTCCCTCCCGCCTACCCAGGCATAATCTTAGCTTTATAGGCTCTTAAACCTATTAAAGGGGGAAGGGTGGTCAAAGTCACTTTCAGTTTCTTCAGGTTATCATCACCAGGAATAGATTAAGGCCCTAAACTTAATTAATCTTGACGTGAACAAATTCCCTTAAAGGTAATTGGTATAGTTGTATCAGCACAAGTATCCCTAGCAACTTTAAGTAAATACGTTAAATAGCTAAACAAAACCTTACAACTAAGATGCAGACCTGGTGGAAGGAGAACAACTGTGATACCTGGGTACAAACTATATAAACTATAGAGAAGGCATTGAGTTACATAAGATTAAAGATTTGCAGGAAACAAAATCTACTGTAGAATCTCTATGAATAGGAGTTCCATGTAAAAAGCGGAAGGCAATGTCATAGGGAATGTACTACCTTCCGCTTGGCCAGAATGAACAGATGAATGATGAAATGCTAAAAGAAATCAGGGAAGCTAACAAAAGTTGCAGAGTAATAATGGGTGATTTCTATTACTCCAGTATCAATTGGATCAATGTCATATCAGAACATAAGAACATAAGATATGCCATACTGAGTCAAACCAAGGCCCATAAAGCCCAGTATCCTGTTTCCAACAGTGGCCAATCTAGGTCACAAGTACCTAGCAGTTTCCTTGGACATGCTAGCCCAGTAAAACATGTAAATGCCTTAAATTGGGATATTCAATGTCTTGAGGATTTTAGATTGCGCTGCCTTGTTTGTACCTCAAAGATATAAGATGGACCTCGCTATGATCCAATCAGATTCTGACATTTAGCGTAAAGTTTTACGTCTTTATTATAAGTAAAAATGGTTAGAAGGAGTACAGCTTCCCTTACAAGCAATATCAGACATTTAGTAGGTACAGAGGCTGGGGTAGAAGACAAAGGATATGGACAGATTTCATTTGTCTTCTCGCCTCTGACTCTCTCTGTTTCTCTGATTATATGCATTTCTTGTATGCAGGTGCTTCTTGTTTTTCACAGAACAAACTGCAGTTACAAAAGCTGCTATAAACCTATATGTATACATCAGCAATTTTTCCTTGCTTATCTTTCACTGATTTCTTGCCTGATCCCTCTTAGGAAAAAGCCAGTTTGACCAGGCACAATGGCTCTCTGAAATCTGCACAGCAACTAGACAATGGCTACATTTAGTTAGGCTTTTGCTACATGTCTGCATTAGGTCATTGTGCACTTAATAGGTTTTGAGCTGTATAACACAAGGAATGCTTAAGGATGTGGTGTGAAGTGCGGTTCACCCCCCTTGATACCATCAAATGACACTTATATGGTTAGTGCCGTTAAAATATCCCCTTCTAACTCTCCTACATGCCCCAATGCTATCTGGTTAGCATCAGGGTGTGTAGGGGAAATTCTGGGGCAGAGTGGAAGTGGGGATAAGCGATAACTGAGCAGCAGCAAAATTGCATGCTGCCTAGTTATTGGTCTGCACTGAAAAGATAGGCGAGGAAAACCCTCACCTATCTTTAATGCACAGGAACTAACCGGCAGCATGTAATATCACTGCTGATCTGTTAGTTTTGGCAGCTTCCAGTGTGTGTAGTGATCTCCGGATATAAAATGCCATTGCTGCAGCATTGAATATCCAGCTAAGAGGTCGGCAGCTAGGGCTATGTGCAAATGAGGTACAGAGCCCTTCAAAAATGAGCCTAGCTCAATATCGGGCCATGCTTTCTAAAGGAAATAAATGATCATTTCTTTAAGCAAGTTTATGGACCTTTCCTCCAGGAACTTGTCCAAACCTTTTTTAAACAAAGCTACACTAACAGTTTTTACTACAGCCTCCAGTAACAAATTTTACTACAGCCTCCAGTAACGAATTATGTGTTGAGTGAAAAAATATTCTCTTATTAGTCTTAGGCAGTTTATACTGTAGCTTCATTGCAGGTCCCCTAGTCTTTCTGTTTTTTGATGGCAATAACAAGTGATCTATGTTTATCCATTCCACTCCACTCATTGATTTATAGACCTCTATTATATCTCCCTTCAGTCATCGCTTTTCCAGGTTGAAAAGCCCTAATCTTTTAAGCCTCTCCTCATAGGGGTATCCATCCATCCCCTTTATCATTTTGGTGTCTCTTCTCTGTATCATTTCTATTTCTGCTATACCCTTTATAAGATATGGCAGCCAGATTTGCATGCAATATTCAAGGTGCGGTCACACCATGGAATGATACAGAGGCATTATAATATCCTTTGTTTTATCCTCCATTCCTTTCCTTATGATTCCTAGCATTCTATTTGCCTTCTTGGCCACTGTTGCACACTGGATGAAGGGTTTCAACTTGTTATCCATGAAGACACATAAATCTTTTTCCTGGGTGGTGGTTCCTAATGTGGAACCTTGCATCGTGCAACCATAGTCTGGGTTGTTCTTTATTAGGTGAATAACTTTGCATTTGTCCACATTAAATTTCATCTGACATTTGAATGTCCAGTCTTCCAGTTTATCAAGGTCCTCTTGCAATTTTTCACAATCCTTTGGGGTTTTAACAGCTTTGAATAATTTTGTGTCATCTGCAAATCTGATTACCTCACTCATTATTCCTATTTCCAGATCTTTTCCGAATATGTTAAAAAGCAGCAGACTCAGCACAGATCCCTGGGGTACTGCACTATTCACCTTTCTCCATTGTGAAAATTGGCCATTTAGCCCTACTCTTTGCTTTCTACCTTTTAACTAGTTTTTGATCCACAATAGTACACTGCCTCCTATCCTATGACTTTTTAATTTCGCCCAGAGACTCTCATGAGGGACCATGTCAAAGGCTTTGTGAAAACCTAGATACTATATCGACCAGCTCACGTTTGTCTACCTGTTTATTCAGATCTTCAAAAAAATAAAACAGGTTAGTAAGACAAGACCTTCCTTGGTTAAAGTCATGCTGGTTTTCTCTCATAAAACCATGACTATCAATACGCTCAGTAATTTTGTTCTACCATTTTGCCCAGTACTGACATCAGTCTCATTGGTCTGTAGTTTCTCGGATGATCACTGAAACCCTTTTTTACAAATTGGCATTACATTGTTCATTTGCCAGTCTTAAAGTATTACAAATTGCCAATAGTAGGTCTGCAATCTCATATTTCAGTGCTTTCAACATCCTTGGATGTACTGTATGCCACCCAGTCCAGGTGATTTGCTACTCTTTAGTTGTAATACATCTTCCTAGTTTATCGATATTTAGAAACATAGAAACATGTTGGCAGAAAAAGACCACATGGCCTATCTAGTCTGCCCTTCCATAATCAACTACAATAGTTCCCTTAATACCTTTAGAGATCCTCTGTGTTTGTCCCATGCATTTTTGAATTTAGATACTGTCCTCATGTCTACCACCTCTACTGGGTGACTATTCCATGCATCTACAACTTTTTCTGTAAAGAAATATTTCCGCATATTATTCCTAAGTCTATCCCCTTTCACTCTCATCCTATGTCCCCTCATAGCAGAGCTTGTTTCAATTGAAAGAGATCCTCTTGTGCATATATACCACGGTGATATTTAAATGTCTCTGTCATATTGCCCCATCCCACCTTTCCTCTTGAGTATACATATTAAGATTTTAAGTTTATCCTCATATGCTACATAATGAAGATCGCTAACCATTTTAGTAGCCACCCTCTGCACCAACTCCAACCTTCTTATATCCTTTTGAAGGTGCAGTCACCAGAGACTTATACAGAGGCTTTATCTCCTCCTTTTTTTCTGCTGGCCATTCCTCTTCCTATACACCAAACATCCTTCTGGCATTCACAGTTGCTTTTTCTACCTGTTTAGCTACTTTAATATCATCAGACACAATTATGCCCAAGTCCCACTCTTCTTTTGTGGACAGCAGTATCTTCCCCTACACTATACCACTCCTTTGGATTTTTGCAGTCCAAATACACAAGCCTGCATTTTTTAGCATTAAATTTCAGCTGCCAAATTCTAGATCATTCTTCAAGCTTAGCTAGATCCCTCCTCATCTTATCTACTCTATTTTGGTATCATCCGCAAACAAGCAAACCTTACCCGATAGCCCTTCTGCAATATCACTAACAAAGATGTTAAAAATAATTAGACCAAAGACAGATCCCTGTGACACACCACTGGTAAGCTCATGCTGCTTTCTGACTCCATGCTTGCTACTGTTGCTACTGTTGTGCCTGTGTTGACTGCCTCCTTCTACTGTTTCTCCAGGTCTTTCCTGCCATCCAATCAGATCTCCTCTCCTCAGGAAGTGACATGGCTACATGAACACGGCCATGTGAAAGAAGGTAACCAACCCTCAAAAGCACAGTATATAAGTCAAACATCAGCAGTGTTTTGCCTATCTATCCTCATGCTGCTTTCTGACTACCTCCCTGCTACTGTTGATACTGTTGTGCCTGTGTTGACTGCCTCCTTCTACTGTTTCTCCAGGTCTTTCCTACCAACCAATCAGATCTCCTCTCCTCAGGAAGTGACGTGGCTACATGAACACGGCCATGTGAAAGAAGGTAACCAGCCCTCAAAAGCACAGTATATAAGTCAAGCATCAGCAGTGTTTTGCCTATCTATCCTGTGGGCCGGCACTCATACTAGGCGGTTGCCTAGTAGGGGCGGCCGGCCATATTAACTTGTGTCTTGCTTCAGCCTGGAAGCTGAGGCCCTTAATTGTGTAGTTGTGGGGCAGTTAAAGCAGTCCAAGTGGAAATAGGCCGACACAGGAAATTTTATTTTTAAATTTTGTTTTAATCATCAAGCTTTGCAATTGGACCTTGAACAGAAAGTGAGGATATTTTCTCCAACAAAAAGCTTCTTTATAAAGGTATTTCAGCAGTGCTATGACAAAGCAGTTTCTTTCAGTCTTTGCAACCAAAATAAGATTCCTTTTCAGTCAAACAAAACACAGTTGAAAGTCACTGTTATGAACAAAGTCCAGCTAACCTTGTCAGCTTCTTCCAGCTGTTTCAGGTAAGCTTAAAACATTCTCTGCTTCTTAGCATGAGAATTAAACTGCTGTTTAAAACACTTCCCTAGCACAAGTACTATTGCAGCTTTAAAAGATGAGACTTCTGTCTTTCCAGCTTTTCTCAGTAGCAATTACTCAGAATACTACTTCTTGGGCTTTCTTCATAATATCTCTTTAATGGCTACCTAATCACTTTTCTGGCATAATGAACATTCCATTGGAACCTCTGTGGAATCCGAATCCTCATTATAGAATTCCACTTCCATCTCTTCCTCTAAAGTAGTCAAGAAGGCAAAGATTCAAAAGGAGGAGGAAATAGCCAATGCAATAAAATGGAGGGATAAGACATTTTTCAGATATATTAGTGAGAAGAGGAAGGGCAAAAGTGGTATTGTCAGACTCTAGGGTGCAGGGGAGGAATATGTAGAAGCTGATAAGGATAAAGCGGAATTGCTTAACAAATATTTTTGTTCTGTGTTCACAGATGAAGCACCAGGAGCAGAAAACACCCACAAATAGGAACAGAAGCAAAGGACATCTTGAACAATTTTCAAAAGACTGTGTTCGTGAGAAACTATCTCAACTTAAAGTAGACAAAGCGATGGGACTTGATGGGATACACCCGAGAATACTGAGGGAACTTGGGGACGTTCTAGCAACTGCACTGACCGACCTTTTCAATGCCTCGTTGGAGTCGGGAGTGGTGCCAAAGGACTGGAGAGAGGCTCATGTGGTGCCTTTACACAAAAGCAGAAGTAAGGATGTGGTTGAAAACTACAGGCCAGTTAGTTTAACTTTGCTGATGAGTAAATTATTGGAAACGCTGCTGAAAGAGAAAATAGTGAGGTTTCTGGAGTCCAGCGGATTACAGGATCCGAGGCAGCATGGATTCACCAGTGGCAGGTCTTGTCAGACAAATCTGATTGATTTCTTTGACTGGGTGACCAGGGAGTTGGACCGAGGGAGAGCCCTAGATGTGGTGTATTTAGATTTCAGTAAAGCCTTTGACACTGTTCCTCACAGGTGACTTATAAACAAACTGAGCACCCTAGGAATGGACCCTAAAGTTACTGTTTGGGTTAGAAATTGGTTGGGTGGGAGGCGACAAAGAGTACAAGTAAATGGAGCTCACTCTGAGGAGAAGGATGTTATCAGTGGTGTGCCCCAGGGATCTGTCCTTGGTCCGATTCTTTTTAACATCTTTGTTAGTGATATAGCGGAAGGGCTTTCAGGTAAGGTTTGCCTCTTTGCGGATGATTTCAAAATCTGCAATAGAGTAGACACCCAGGAAGGGGTAGATAACATGAGGAGGGATCTAGCTAAGCTTGAAAAATGGTCTAGAATTTGGCAGCTGGGATTTAATGTTAAAAAAATGTAAGGTCATGCATTTGGGCTGCAGCAATCCAAGGGAGCAATATAGTACAGGGGGTGAAGTACTTTTGTCCACTAAAGAAGAGCGGGACCTAGGCGTGGTTGTGTCTGATGATCTTAAAGTAGCTAAACAGGTAGAAAAGGCGACAGCAAAAGCTAGAAGGATGCTTGGGTGCATACGGAGAGGAATGGCTAGCAGAAAAAAGGAGGTGATAATGCCTCTGTATAAGTCTTTGGTGCGACTTCATTTGGAGTATAGTGTGCAATTCTGGAGACCGCACCTTCAAAAGGATGTGAACAGGATGGAGTCGGTGCAGAGGGTGGCTACTGAAATGATTAGTGGTCTTCATTATAAAGCATATGAGGACAGACTGAAGGATCTTAATATGTACACCTTAGAGGAAAGGCGGGATAGTACTGACTGTATGTTGTTGTTACCTGGCTTTGTTCCCCTTTTGATGTACTATCTACGGCCTTTTCTTTCTCCTCCTGTCCTGTTCTTTATATAATGGCGTTCTTTTCTGTTTCTGCAGCTTGTATTTTTATTACTGTACACCGCTCTGATGCCACTGGTAAAGAGCGGTATATTAAATCCGTAAATAAAGATAAAGATAAAGATAAAGATATGATTGAGATGTTTAAATACCTCTGTGGCATAAATGTTCAGGGAGAGAGCCTCTTTCAATTGAAAGCAAGTTCTGCTACGAGGGGACATGGGATGAGGGTGAAGGGAGATAGATTCAGGAGTGATATGTGGAAATATTTCTTTACGGAAAGAGCAGTGGATCCATGGAATAGTCTCCCAGTGGAGGTGGTAGAGAAGAGGACAGTAACTGAATTCAAAAAAAGCATGGGACAAACATAGAGAATCTCTAAAGGTAAAAAGGGGACTGTTGTAGTTGTTATGGAAGGACAGACTAGATAGGCCATGTGGTCTTTTTTTTGTCATCATATTTCTATGTTTCTAACCCTCAAAAGCATAGTATGTAAGTCAAGCATCAGTGGCGTTTTGCCTATCTATCCTCTTGCTGCTTTCTGACTACCTCCTTACTATTGTTGTGCCTGTGTTGACTGCCTCCTTCCCCTGTTTTTTCAGGTCTTTTCTGCCATCCAATCAGGAAATGACAAGGCTATTTGAAAGTAGGTAACCAACCCAGTATACAAGTCAAGCATCAGCGGTGTTTTGTGCCATGGTGGCATGCGCCAAAGGTGCACGCCCAAAGAGCAGCAGATGCTCCTTGGGACCATCATTCCATCGGGTAGGTGCTGCACACCTTCAGTGCTTTATCGCTTGTTAGTTGCCTTACTCCTCCTGATTATGGCTGCCATCCCCATTCACTGGGGTTATTGTCATCTTCTCTTCACATCCTCGGGCAAGGCGCCATCTACACGTGTTCTATCTAATCTAGTCCCCTGCTTCTCAATCTCCCCTGAACAGTGTCATCGTACCCCACCCCCCATTCCTCCCTCGATGCTTCACCTTGGATTGGTGAACTGCCGATCTCTTTGGAATAAGACACTCCTGATACAGGACTTCCTTGTTCAGAATGCTTTGGACCTCCTCTTCCTTTCAGAAACCTAGCTGAAGGAGGGCGAGAAGTCCCTCATGAACCGCTGTCTTCACCGGGTTTCTCAGCTATTTCCTTTACCCACATTGGCCATACAGGGGGAGGGTTTGCAGTGATCTATCATTCTCCCCTCCCAGTCACTCAAATCTCCACATCCTCTCTGCATTATCCTGAAGCCCTTCTCCTCTGTCTTCAGTCATCTCCGCCTGTTCACTTTCTTCTCATCTATTTCCCTCTTTCTCTCTGTGCCCAGCTCTGGGATGACATTATTCTTACCATATCAGACATATCCATACAGTTCCCTCAGCTGCTTCTCTTAGGTGATTTTAATATTCATTATCACTCTCCAGCTTCTGCCTTTGACCATTCCTTTCTCACCCTGTTACATGATCTTGCCCTTTCCCAGCATGTGACTATGCCCACCCACTCAGCTGGTCACACTCTTGATTTAGTACTCACATCTTTGACCTCCTCTTTCCAGCTCTCTGATATATCTATGAAGCCTGTACCTTGGACCAACCATTTCTGTATCATGTTCACCATATGACCTCCTCTAGCTACTCTATCAACTGCCTCCTCTTCTTCTTACAGTCTACCCCCTACCTAGCCTCCTATTTAGCTCTCACATCATAGAAACATAGAAACATGACGACAGAAAAAGACCACATGGCCTATCTAGTCCGTCCTTCCACATCAACAACTACAACAGTCCATTTTTTCCTTTAGAGATCCTCTGTGTTTGTCCCATGCTTTTTTGAATTCAGATACTGTCCTCATCTCTACCACCTCGACTTTCATACTTTGGACACATCATGCGAAGAGAGAGATCATTAGAGAAAGACATTATGCTTGGCAAGATAGAAGGTCAACACAAAAGAGGAATGCCAGCAATGAGATGGATCAATACAATAACAGCAGCTACAGGTACCAGTCTGTCAACAATGAGCCGACTGACTGAAGACCGAACACAATTTAGGATAGCTATCCAGAGGGTCGCCATGAGTCGACTCCGACTCAACGGCACTTAACAACAACAACAACAACAACAACAACAAGGGGTGTCCTACATGGAGCGATGGGGGGAGAAGCAGTGTGTTCACCCCTAAACAAACAAAGATATGGGGAGGGGTGAAGACATGGGGAGGGGTGCACCTGCTCCTGGTGGGTGCACCACTAAGCAAAGACATAAGTAGGGGTGCACCTACTCCCTAAAAGACATGGGAAGGGGTGCACCTACTCCTGTCATATTGCTGGGCAGACTAGATGGATCATACTTGTCTTTATCTGCCGTCGTTTACTATGTTACTATGTTACTATGTTACCTCCACTGGGAGACTATTCCACGGATCTACCACTCTTTCCGTAAAGAAATATTTCCGCATATCACTCCTGAAACTATCCCCCTTCACCCATGTCCCCTCATAGCAGAACTTGCTTTCCATTGAAAGAGGCTCTCCCCCTGTACATTTATACCATGGAGGTATTTAAACATCTCAATCATATCACCTCTATCCTGCCTTTCCTCTAAGGTGTACATATTAAGATCCTTAAGTCTATCCTCATATGCTTTATAATGAAGACCACTAACCATTTTAGGGGCCACTAACTATTTTAGTGGCCACCCTCTCTACCGACTCCATCCTGTTTATATCCTTTTGAAGGTGCGGTTTCCAGAATTGCACACTATACTCCAAATGAGGTCACACCAAAGACCTATACAGGTGCACTATCACCTCCTGTTTTCTGCTAGCCATTCCTCTCCATATGCACCCAAGCATCCTTCTAGCTTTTGCAGTCGCCTTTTTTACCTGTTTAGCTACTTTAAGATCATCAGACACAACCACGCCTAGGTCCCGCTCTTCTTTAGTGGACAAAAGTACTTCACCCTCTATACTATATTGCTCCTTTGGATTGCTGCAGCCCAAATGCATGACCTTGCATTTTTTAACATTAAATCCCAGCTGCCAAATTCTAGACCATTCTTCAAGCTTAGCTAGATCCCTCCTCATTTTATCTACGCCTTCCTGGGTGTCTACTCTATTGCAGATTTTGGTATCATCCACAAAGAGGCAAACCTTATCTGACAGCCCTTCCGCTTTATCGCTCCTCTTACCTTTCAGGAATTTCCCTTTCCTGACCTGCTCCTTCCACTTGACTTCTCCTCTCTCTCTACAGATTTGCAGGTTTCTTCATGGAATACCTCACTTGCCATTGCCCTTGATCATATAGGACCACTACACTCGTGCCCCCTCCCGGGTCCTTCTCACTAACCATGGTTCCATCCTGGACTTGCCTGCTCTGTTCATAGCTCTGCCATTCCTTAGAGCTTTGACACACGCGCCACATCCTCTCACCTCTTCAACACATCAAATCATGTCATCAGAATTACTGTCTACTGATCCATCAGGCCAAACGCTCTTAGTTTTCCAACATCATCTCCTCTGCACTCAATTCAGCATGACAATTATACTCAGTTCTAAAGTCCCTGTCTACTATTCAGCCTCACTCCTCCTCTGATACCTCTATCCCTATTAATGTCCCTGTTTAATGTATATTACCAAGTTTAAGTTTCAATGTAAACCGCTTTGATTGAAATGATAAAGCGGTTTATAAAACCTGTTAAATAAAATAAATAAATAAATCCCTCATCCTCCCCAATTGGCCTCATTCGTTGTCTCCAAAGGTCACGATTTGCGATCATCACTTACCATTTGCCCTCCTCCTCTACGGTCCCCTTCCTCCCCTCTCTCCCACATATGCACCATCTTTCGTCCTCTTACAAACACTGAGCTTTCTAAATTGCTCTCTACATCTCACAAGACTTACTGTCTGATTGATCCTATTCCTTCATTATGGCTTTTGGAGCCTTCTCTTACACTTCTCCCCTTCATTCTCACTATGCTTAATTCTAGTCTCTCCTCTGGAACTCCTGGAAACATGCACTGGATCGTCCTATGCTAAAGAAGCCATCTCTTAACCCACTCAGTCTCACCAGCTACCACCCAGTCTCAAATCTGCCATTCCTCTCAAAGCTTTTGGAAAAAGCTCTTTCCACAATGGTTTCATAATCTATACTCCACCCATTTTCTCCACTCCCATCAGTCCATTTTCCGCCATGGCCATTGTGTCAAAACTATTATGCTTTCACTTCTTAATGAACTTCACATTGCGCATGATGATGGTGACATTTCTTTAGCAGTTTCTCTCAATCTTTCAGCAGCCTTCGACCTAGTCGATCACTCTAGCCTTTTCTCTTGCCTACGTGATGCTGGTCTCCGGGGTACAGTATTTTGATAGTTTCACTCCTTCCTCTTCTCACGCTCTTTCTCTGTACTCTTAGGTGGCACCTCCTCTGCTCCTGTTTCTCTCTGCAGTGGGTCCCCCAAGGTTCTTTTCTTGTGCCTCTTCTACTCAATATTTTCCTAGCCCCACTCACTTTGCTTATACAACTGTGGTCTGTGAGCATATTATTATGCTGACGA
This sequence comes from Ichthyophis bannanicus, assembly GCA_033557465.1. Classification (NCBI taxonomy): domain Eukaryota; kingdom Metazoa; phylum Chordata; class Amphibia; order Gymnophiona; family Ichthyophiidae; genus Ichthyophis; species Ichthyophis bannanicus. The sequence continues at coordinate 6,601,891 of CM066048.1, forward strand.
CATAATCTTACTTCATCATACCAATCCCCAGCAGCCAGATCTCTTCCTCCTCAACGACTGTTTAGCACAGGTCTCCAATTGGCTTACCACAAATTGTCTACAACTTAATCTGCCCAAGACATCTGCAATTTGGTTTACATTCGGCAGTCCCTGTCCCTCAGCAGCCTCGGTTCTCTCTAATTTCACGATTCCATTGGTGTCCTCTCTTCGTTATCGCGGCATGACTCTGGACTCTACTCTTTCTTTCCATGACCATATTTCTCTTCTTTATCGCGAGTCTTTCTTCTGCCTCCGCCAGATTCATGCTATCCACCCCTTCTTGTATCCTCAAATATTGATCACACTTCTCTTGTTCCTAGCAATGTCTTGCCTCAACATTTGTAATCTTGCCTTTGTGAGCATTGCTCAGTCCAGACTTTACCATCTTCAAGTACTACAGAATACAACAGCTCGGATTATTACTCATGACACTCTTCAGGATTGTATTACACCACTTGTTATTCAGCTCCATTGTCTTCCCATTGATTATCGCATCTGCTACAAAGTTCTCATTTTGACTCACAAAGTCATATACACAAACATACCACAATATTTAGTAGACTCACTTCAGTTCCACACTCCCACTCTCAGTGTTCGTTCGATCCACTTGAACTGATACTCCCTCCTACATCACGTGCTCACCTGCAGTCCCTTCGCCACTCTGTCTTCTTCTTCCTGGGTCCCTCTCTTTGGAATTCCCTACCCTCTGCTCTTCACCAGGAATCCACTTTCCCCAAGTTCAAGAACCTCCTAAAGACTCACCTGTTTTGCCTCACATTTGATCTCCCTTCTACTATCTCCTAACTCTCTACTGCTCCATGCTTCTCTGTCTATTTCTCTTCACTCTGTGTGATTGCATTGTCTCTGTCCTCTCATATATTGTACGTAGTTCCTTTCCTTTCGAGCTTCAGCCACTGTTGTATATTTTATGCAATTGTACAGTGCCCTGGTATTATGAAGGAGTGGTATATCAATCAACATAATTAACATAAACATAAGAACATAAGATATGCCATACTGGGTCAGACCAAGGTCCATCAAGCCCAATATCCTGTTTCCAATAGTGGCCAATCTAGTGAACTCTATTTACCTGTATCTTTTGTCGCTTCCCACTCAACCAATTTCAAAACTCATTCAGTAACTTTAGGATCTATCCCTAAGGTGCTCAGTTTATTTATAAGTTGCCATTTCAGTCATGGGTAACTTCCCTACATCTTCTTCAGTAAAGACCGAAGTAAAGAATTCATTCTGTCTCTCCACTGTGGACGTGTCCCCTCTTAGTGCCCCTTTTACCCCCCTATAATCTAATGGTCCAATTGACTCTCTCACGAGTTTTTTTGCTATGAATGTACTTGAAAAAGTTTTTATTATATGTTTTTGCTTCCACAGAAAGCTTTTTTTCAAATTCGCTCTTTGCCTGCCTTATCAATATCTTGCATCTAGCTTGCCAGTGCTTATGTTGTTTCCAGTTTTCGTCATTTGGCTTCTTTTTCCATTTTCTCAAAAAATGCTTTTTTTTTGGGGGGGGGGGGATATGTGCTCATGAGCCCACGCTGAAATGGCTGGCTTTCCATGAGGTTCCATGTCGTGATCCTTTCCTCCTCGAGAAATCACAGCAGAATGGCTCTTTTTCTAGCCGTCGATGATCTGCGGCGAGTGCAGGAGAAAGTGACCATCTGATTTAAGTAAGATCGGCTGATTTCTATAGCTGTGTCGGCGCCTATGCCTCTCCTTCCTGTATAGAAGACTGCCGCTTTACTGCCCTGATGCCGGAAAAATTGACCGCGCTGAACCTAATCGTCGGAGAAAGAATATAAAAAGTTTGCCGACCCCACAATCAACTTCTGCTCCCCATGTCACTGTGCAATCTAGTGCAAAGAGATGTTTAATGGAAGATCTATAAGTGTTTTTTTTTCCTCCTTTGCCTCAACATGTTTGACAGTGATCGGGGAATAAAGAAATCAGCCCGTCTCACAATGAAATTTAAATAAATGACAGAGGAGGGCAGTGGTAATTGGCAGATCCGAATTGAAATGGATGAGGTTAGAGTCCCACAGAGCATTGTTTTTACTGGTGATTCTCTTGGCAGCCATTACCTCATGCGCTTGGAACACAAGTTTGGAATGCAGGCAGCTCTCACTGAATCGGGAAAAATGATCATCTTCAGAATCCAACCTGTCAGTACTGTCTCTCCTAAAGGCTTGTATATTTACCTAATCTTATAGTCTCGCGGGCCTAATAATAAGAAATTGATGTGTAGTATCTCTGCTGTGCTGATCCTTCAAAAGAAATGTACTGCTATGCTGTTCTACAATCTTTTCATTCAGAATAAATGGATGTCCATTTGTAACCAGAGAGCTCCATCTAGGGGACATTTTGGATAAATTTCCTCATCTCTCAGATTTTTTTTTCTTTTAATCAACACTAAGGGGCATGTTTACTAAAAACCGCTATTTTGCGCGGCGCAAAATAGCGCACTAAAAGCAGCACTTAAGTGCTTTTAAGTGCCCCGCAAACGTGCGTCGAACCCCCGCACACGTGCGCGTCACACTAACGAGCCCCGCACAAGTACGAGCCCGTAAATGTCCGATAGAGGCGTGGAAAGGCCTACGGAGGGTGGAGGAAGGCCCCGGAGGGGCGGAGAGACGGGTTTAATGGGCGGGGAAGGGGAGGGGAGAGGCCCCTCGCACAGTTGCGGGGCCGAATTTCCATTGCAAAAATAGCGCGAGTGAACCACTCGCGGTAGAAGGGATTTAAAGGGAAGAGAAACCATTTCCGTCAGCAATGTACAGCACAACCGTGGAAACCTGAAAAACGTGAGCAGTGTGATACATGTGCACAGCACAAAAGTGCAATTAAAAATAGAAAATGACCACCACAAAAATATTAAAAATAGTAATTCAGTTGGGGAACAGTTATAGTGATGGGCAAAACTAGAAAACACACCCAGGAAAGCTCCAAAAATAAATGATTTATGGAAAGGTGTACGGAGCGGAGACTCGTCCAAAAAACATTTCCCTTTTTCTGGAGCTGTCCTGGGAGTGTTTTCCATGTTTGCCCATTAATATCACTGTAGCCCAGCTTGGTTATATATTATCCCCCTTTTCCCGTGGTCATCTGTGGGCTTTACTTGCACGTTTGTCACCAGACAGGGTGAAGGAGCCCACAGTAGAAATGCACACAGCAGGCTTTGCGACTCCATCCTGCCATGTTACTATCTCCAGGGACTGAACTGTCCCTGTGGCCACAGTGTGGTGCAGCAGACAGAGCCAGTACCTCTAGGACCAGTGGGTCAGAGGTTCAAATCCCAGCTGGGGCACCTTCCAGCCCTGGCCATATATTTTACCCACCACTGAACAACGATAGCACACACACCCCTGTCTTGCAGGGAACATAGGCATGGGGAGATCACCCATATTTTACCCAACACCACACACACACCACAACAATGGCCAATACCTACAGCCAAGTCGCCCAAATGCAGTCCCGTACTGACACATTGCAATCAGGTCATCTGCTTTCTCTGAGAGAAGCTCATGCCAGCATGTTGGCGGACGAGTACATGTGGTGCAGGGGGCAGTGGCAGCTAGCCACGGAAGACAGAAGCCTAGCCATGTGCAGGCTGGCACAGTCCACAGCAACAGACAGGCCCTGCCGGATCCACAGTCATGGACTATCCAGGGAATTCAGCCAATCTGTGGCTACACGGTGGTGCAGTGTACACAGACAGTGCATGCAAGAACAGAAGGTCACAGGTTCAAAGACCAGCTGGGGCTACCACCAATCCTGCCCACATATTTTCCCCACAAATAAACAGTGACAGTAAGGACACACCTTTCATGACGAGGACATATGCAATGTTAATACGTCTATCTTTTACCCCACTGAGCACAGACACCATGAACAGGGGCAGAACCTACAGCAGAATCCCCCAAATGCAGTCCTGGTGGGCCACACACCAGTCAGGTTCCATGCTGCCACTCATACAAATGCCTGTGCTGTATATCTATGCACCACCCCCACGGCATGTAGATGTAGCTCATGCATATTCATGAGGGACAGCAGGAAGACCCGAACAGTGTGATGCAAAACTGGACCGGATTTGGGAAGCGCTGCCGTAAAGCAGCAGCCAACAGGGGCAGACACACCCACACCCACAGGCCCCATTGGCTAATGTCTCCTGTAGAGGCAGAACATTGGACCCTGCGTGCATCTCCCAATACTAGCACCTGCATACCTTAGCAATGTCACCCTACACCTGAGGTTCACAGCTCTGAAATGTTTGCTAAGAGTACAGGCTGATAGATATCCCTACGTTACGCACATACTGCTAGTTGACCCCATCCGAACAATCTGTTTGGTGTCTGCGGTGCGTGCTCCAGGCCTGGCCTCTGATGGTGTTCACCACCCTGGGGAGTGACCCCCAGCAGTACTGCATACCATATCCATGCCTGTGCCGTGCCCAGGACCGGTGTGGTGGGCAAGGCTAATCACCCCCTCAATAGTAGCACAATGCTGGCATAGGTGTGGGAGTGTGTGTCTGTCTATACAGTGTGTGTTGGCAGCAAACACCTTCCGCAACCCACACTGCCAGCACTACTGCCAGTATTGGCCTGCCAATGTGCATAATGAGCAGCAAGGTACCATGGGTATAGGTCAGACATGGTGGGCTGGCCAGGATGCATCTGCACAGGGCATAGGGCACTGGCTGTGACATTGTAGTGCCCGGCCACCACCTACACAGACAGGGTGACCTCCGTATGTGCTGCTGGGGGAGCACTCTCACCTGAGTGTGCAGTGATGACAGCATGGCTAGGCACCCCCATAGTGCTGTATTGTGTTTCTCTCTTGTGATGTATATGGGTTTCCTGTTGGGGCCTCCACACAGAACTCTCTGCTTGTGTGTGCTGCCACCCCAGTTTTGGGTGCATGCATTTCCATCAGGGCTAACCAGCAGACTGTTCACAGCTGGTATGTGTCTTGATGGAGTGCCTTGCAGGGTGCAGTGGCTGATGGCTTGCTGCAGGAGAATATCAGATAGTGCTGGGGTGCATCTTTGGATATCCAGGCTTAAAGTCTGTCTGATATTGTGTTATGTATGTGTGTGGAGCTGCTTGGACTGCCCTCTAGGGTGTCTGTTCCCCAGCAGGACTGGGGTTTGATGGTCCACTCTGCTGCCATGGGGGGGGGGGGGGCTAGGATGGGGATCTGTTGGTGGGAGGCCCCTGTTTGCCACCCTTGGGGGGGGTACCTTGACCACCTAGGGGTCCATGGGGGTTTCCACTAACTGAGACAGACAGAGATATCCAAGATGTTTCTGCAGCACCTTCCTATCTCACAGGTTAGTACTGTTTTGGAGCTCTGTCATGGCCTCATTCAGCCATGCCTGGTGTTGTGGACCTGGTCCTGGGCGCCACATCACACCCTCAGGGTGAGCACAGTACCCGCACAATGTGACGGTGTGTAGCTACTCTTTGCTGGTAGTCCACCCGCTCAGGACCCCCTACCAGGCCGAGGTGCTGTGTGGGTGCACACGGACAATTCCCCCTACCAGGCCGGGTAGCTGTTGGGGTGCATTCCCCATCTTGTGTGCATCTGTGGACAGCTGATTTGCATGTGCAGTGCATCATGGGTACGGGTGGCCTAACCCTATCTTGTTTACAACAGCAGACTGTCTGTGAGGTGACGTGCAGGCTCTCTGCAGCCAGCCAGGGGCTTTCTGACAGCTGTAGGGCTGTAGCCCAATGGTTATGTCACTACCTTTGCAGCCAGAGTTCATGGGTTCAAGCCCACTCTAGGGTTCTGTGATAGGGTTGTCCAGAGCATTATCTTTGTTTACTGTACATATTTTTATGACAGCAAACACACCCTTGGCATACTGTACCCATAAGGTGCCTCTGAGGGTGCTCTTTAGGGCGCCCTATAGGCCACCTTATGGGTGCCATCCATATTGGGTGCACTATACATTGTCCTGTGTTGCAACATACATGGTACCCTATAGGGGACATTCTAGGGTGCCTTGGCGGACAGTGCACTGTAACATGTGCCTTACGGGCATCCGTATGTTAACACACTGTGAGAGCGGGTTTACTAGTAGTGGGAAATAAAATAAACCTTGAAGGCCTCCTACAGCACTCCTCACCATAATACATACTGCCCCAGACAGCCTTGCTCACTGGACACTGTGAGGGGTTGAACCCCTGACACCTGCACCATTGGTCAGTGTCTTCACCATTGTGCTGTGGCTCTGTTCCTGTGTTTGAGCAGCAGCGCGCAGCCTTGTAGCCATCGGCGCACCGTCTTGTGGCGCACAAAAGTAACAGCGCGCTGCCTTCTGCCGCATAACATTAACAGTGTGCCGCCTTATGCTGCCCAACATGGGCATGCCTCCTATAATAATGCCTCAGCCAGCTGTCTTCAATGGGCACTGTGGGGAATTGAACCCATGATGTCTGCAAGAGTGGTCACTATCTTAACCATTGTGCTATGGCTCCATTCCTGTTATTTGCACATCAGCGCGCCACTTATCCCTCCCACTATTGGGTTGCCCCCTCACACATCAGCGCGCCGCCTTCTGCCCACCGGCTTGCCGCCTTCTGTTGCCCGATTTTATCAGCGCGCCGCCCTCTGCCGCCCAACCTTAACAGCGCGCCGCCATCTGCCGCCCACAATGAACAGTGCGCCGCCTCATACCGTATAAAAAAAGAGTGCGCCGTCTTCTGCCGTCCATAAGTAGTATGCCTCCTACATCACTTTTGCCCATAAAAGTTGATGCCTCAGCTGGTCTTTTTCGTTGAGTGCAATAGGGGTTTGAACCCCTGGCCCCTGCACCATAGGTCAGTGTCTTCACCGTTGTACTGTTGTTTGGTTACGCAGCAGCGCCCCACTTAGCCTTTCCATGCGATAATGGGGCCCCGCACATTAGCGCGACGCACACACGTACGGTCCGGTTTTTTCCTTTTTTCTGCCTGGCCCGCCCACTCCTTATATGGCACACGCACACTAATGGGGACCCGCACAGCAACGGAGTTTAGTAAACATACCCCTAAGGGTCTCTGAGGTTGTGCCCTTGTATTCCAAGATAATTTTAAGCAAAAAATCAGACATACCCTACCAAGGATCTACCATCATCTGTTCCAGAGGAAGAAAATCCTGGATCTGATTTCCAACCTCATTCGTAGAAACCTCTGTCTAGATATATTTGGACTTTTACTGTGCTAATCAATATGTCTTCTAAAAACCACTTTGCGAATGCGCTATCTAAGTTCGCGAGGAAAAATGACTCGTATGGGTACAGTCATACTTCAGGTACTGCAGGGGCATCATCTAATTCATTGGAATCGAGTGCAGATCCAGGTATGGGATCATAGCCTGCATATAAAGCAGATTTGATGGAGGTACTACAGGAACTTCATTCATTTAGACTGGACTTTTCTAAAGTGATATCTGATCTTTGATCGGACTTTAAATCTTTGGATGAAAGAGTGACTCAAAATGAAATCAATATAGAAGAGCAAATAGATGCCACAGCCGGGTTTCAATCTAAGATCCATAAAATGGAGCAGCTGACCACAGATCTGAAGGAGAGGCATGATGAAATGGAGAATATGCAGAGAAGAAATAATATAAGAATTTGCGGAGTGCCAGAGTCCCCCAGTACATCCAGTAATATAATGGGGTTGGTATCGGGCACCTTGCATCAGATGATCACATGGTCTACTATGCTGGAAATGAAAGACAAAGAAGAAATGGTGTTGAATTTATAATAAAGAAGAAACTTGCAAAAACTGTAATGAAATACAATGCAGTCAGCGAACGCTTAATCTCTATTCGTCTACGAGGATTGCCTATCAACACAACCATAATTCAAGTATATCCCACAACAACAGCTGCATAAGAGAATGAAATTGAAGAATTCTATGAACAAGTACAAGCTGAAATTGACAGAACATGCAAACAGGATATCCTGATAGTCATGGGTGACTGGAACGCAAAAGTTGGCAACAAAGAAGAAGGCAAAGTAGTTGGAAAATATGGACTTGGCAACAGAAATGAAGCTGGAGAAAGACTGATAGAATTCTGCAAGACCAACAATCTATTCATCTCAAACACCTTCTTCCATCAACACAAGCGGCGACTGTACACAGGGCCGGCCCGTCCATTGAGCAAGAATGTTTTTTGCACAGGGCCCCGCGCAAAGAACATTCTGCTTTTTTCAAAATTAAATTTAAAAAAAAACGCTGGCTGCTACCGCTGCTGCAGCAGCAGCAGAATGGACTGTCCCACGGGGCCCCCTCTGCCTGGCTGAATCCCTCCCTCCCTCCCTCCATGACGGCTGAGCCCCTCCATGCCGGCTTTGAGAGTCACGAAGGGAGAGTGTCTCCCTCGCGTCTCTGTTAAGCCTGCAGGGGTAGATGGGAAATGTACTACAACGACGCATGCAAGGAAATAGAAGCAGAAACTATTAGAGGAAGAACAAGATTGGCTTTCCTAAAGATACGAGAGTTAAAGAAAAAGTTCCTGCCTCAAATTGGAATGTTACAAGATGCTCAAGGTTCTATGTTGAATGATGCTGAGAAGATCAAGAAAAGGTGGAAGGAATATACAGAGTTTTTATATAATAAAGATCAAGTGGACCAACAGCCGTTTCAACCTGTACCTTATGATCGGGAGCCATTGGTGATGACAGAAGAAGTTGAAGCAGCATTGAAAGCCTTATCAAAGAACAAAGCACCAGGTATTGATAGCATTCCCATAGAAGTATTACAGCAATCTGATGCAGCTGTTACCATACTTACAAGGCTCTGCCAAGAAATATGGAAGACAACATCATGGCCAACTCACTGGAAAAGATCTGAATGGATGATGAAATGCTCAAAGAAATCAAGGAAGCTAACAAAAGTTACAGCGCAGTAATAATAATGGGTGATTTCAATTACCCCGGTATCGACTGGGTCAGTGTCACGTCAGGACATGCTAGGGAGATAAAGTTCCTAGATGAAATAAATGACTGCTTCTTGGAGCAGCTGGTTCATGAACCGACCAGAGGGGAAGCCATATTAGACCTAGTCCTTAGTGGAACACCAGATCTATTGCAAGAGATAAGGGTGTTGGGGCCACTTGGCAATAGTGATCATAGCATGATCGCCTTTGATTTAATTAGTGGAGGAGGGATAGTAAGGAAATCCACAGTACTACCTTTTAACTTTCGAAAGGTAGACTATGATAAAATGAGGAAAACAGTTAAGAAAAAACTAAAAGGAGCAGTTGCAAAGGTTAAAGACGTACATCAAGCTTGGGTGTTGTTGAAAAATACTATCTTGGAAGCCCAGACCAGCTGTATTCCACGCTTTAAGAAAAATGGAAGGAAGTCCAAAAAATTGCCAGCATGGTTTAAAGGTGAGGTCAGAGAGGCTGTTGTTGCCAAAAAAGCATTTTTCAGGAAATGGAAAAAAGAGCCAAACGACGAAACCTGGAAACAGCACAAGCACTGGCATGTCAAATGCAAGGCATTGATAAGTCAGGCAAAGAGAGAATTTGAGAAGAAGCTTGCTGCGGAAGCAAAAACGCAAAATAAAGACCTTTTCAAGTACATTCGTAGAAGAAAACCTGTGAGAGAGTCAATTGGTCCATTAGATGATAAAGGGGTTAAAGGCGCACTAAGAGGCAACAAGGCGATAGCGGAGAGACTGAATGAATTCTTTGCTTCGGTCTTTACTGAGGAAGATGAAGGGATGTTACCCATGACTGAAGTGGTATTTAAAGGTGAGGAAGAATTGAAGGAAATATCGATACATCGGGAAGATGTCTTACAACTATTAGATAAACTGAAGAGTAGCAAATCACCTGGGCCGGATGGTATACATCTAAGGGTGTTGAAAGAACTGAAATATGAGATTGCAGAACTGCTATCAGTAATCTGTGAACTATCATTAAAATCATCTCTAATACCTGAAGATTGGAGGATCGCCAATGTAACACCAATTTTTAAAAAGGGTTCCAGGGGTGATCTGGGAAACTACAGACCAGTGAGCCTGACATCAGTACCGGGAAAAATGGTATAAACCATCATACTCAGCATGTAGATAGTCACAACCTAATGGGAGACAGCCAACATGACTTTAGACAAGGAAGATCTTGTCTTACTAATCTGTTATGTTTTTTTGAAGGAGTGAATAAAGAGGTGGACAAAGGTGAGTCAGTTGATATTGTGTATCTGGACTTTCAGAAAGCCTTTGACAAGGTCCCTCATGAGAGACTTTTGGCAAAACTAAAGAGTCATGGGATAGGAGGCAGTGTACTATTGTGGATCAGGAACTGGTTAAAAGATAGAAAGCAGAGTGTAGGGCTAAACGGCCAATTTTCCCAATGAAGAAAGGTGAATAGTGGTGTACCCCAGGGATCTGTGCTGGGTCCGCTGCTTTTTGACATATTCATAAATGACCTGGAAAGTGGAATAACGAGTGAGGTTATCAAATTTGCAGATGACACAAAACTATTTAAAGTTGTTAAAAACCCAAGAGGATTGTGAAAAATTGCAAGAGGATCTTGATAAATTGGAAGACTGGGTATCAAAATGGCAGATGAAATTTAATGTGGACAAGTGCAAGGTTATGCACCTAGGGAAGAACAACCCAAACTATGGTTACACGATGCAAGGTTCCACATTAGGAACCACCACCCAGGAAAAAGATTTAGGCGTCATTGTGGATACCATGTTAAAACCCTCGGCCCAGTGTGCAGCGGCGGCCAAGAGAGCAAATAGAATGCTAGGTATGATAAGGAAAGGAATGGAAAATAAAACAAAAGATATTATAATGCCTCTATATCGTTCCATGGTGAGACCCATCTTGAATATTGTGTGCAATTCTGGTCGCCGTATCTTAAAAAGGATATAGCGATTTTAGAAAAGGTACAGAGAAGAGCCACCAAAATGGTAAAGGGGATGGAAGGATACTCCTATGAAGAAAGGCTAAAAAGGTTAGGGCTCTTTAACCTGGAAAAGAGACGGCTGAGGGGAGATATGATAGAAGTCTATAAATTAATGAACGGAGTGGAACGGGTAAACGTAGATCGATTGTTTACTTTATCAGAATATAGAAAGACTAGGGGACATGCAATGAAGCTACAGGGTAAACTATTTAAGACTAATAAAAGAAAATATTTTTTCACTCAACGTGTAATCAAACTCTGGAATTTGTTACCGGAGGATGTAGTAAAGGCTGTTAGTGTAGCTGGGTTTAAAAACGGTTTGGACAAGTTCCTGGAGGAAAGGTCCATAAACCATTATTAAGAAGTGACCGAAGATATCAATGCTTGACCCAGTACAAGCATTGTGGGACTTGTGTCTCTTGGGGAAACTGCTAGGTACATATGACCTAGATTGGCCACTGTTGGAAACAGAATACTGGGCTTGATGGACCTTGGTCTGACCCAGTATGGCATATCTTATGTTCTTATGTTCTTATCTGTGTTTATACCAATACTAAAGAAAGGTGATCCAACTGACTGTGGAAATTATCGAACAATCACTCTGATCCCACATGCCAGTAAAATTCTACTGAAGATTATTCAAAGGAGACTACAACCATACCTGGAACAAGAACTACCTGAAGTGCAAGCAGGGTTCAGGAAAGGGCGAGGAACGAGAGACATCATTGTGGATGTGAGATGGATTCTTGAAAAGACTAAAGAATACCAAAAGGATATCTATTTGTGCTTTATCGACTATAGCAAGGCTATTGACTGTGTAAACCATCAGAAACTCTGGGCCACATTAAGAAGCATGGGTATACCAGAACACCTGATTGTACTCTTGCACAATCTGTACATTGATCAAGAAGCAACAGTTTGAATGGAACAAGCTGAAACTGAATGGTTTAAAATAAGCAAAGGTGTAAGACAAGGCTGCATACTTTCCCTCTACCTATTTAATTTATATGCAGAACAAAGTATCAGAGAAGCAGGATTGTATGAAGACAACAGAGGTGTGAAGATTGGTGGAAGACTCATCAACAACCTTCGCTATGCTGATGATACCACATCACTGGCTGAAAGTGAAGATGATCTGAAACATTTGCTTCTCACAATCAAAGAACATAGTCTCAAAATGGGCCTGCACCTTAATGTAAAGAAGACAAAGATCATGACAACTGGCATAATCAACAGGTTCATCATTGAAGGAGAAGAAATTGAAATCGTGAACAACTTTAACCTACTTGGATCAACTATCAATAAAGAAGCAACAAGCAGTCAAGAAATCAGATGGCGCATTGCTCTTGGCAGAATGGCTATGAAAGACCTAGATAAGATTCTCAAGAGCAGAGATGTCTCTCTCCATACAAAGATTTGACTTGTTCAAGCCATGGTATTTTCAATAACATCATATGGATGTGAAAGCTGGACAGTGAAAAAGATAGACATAAAGAAAATTGATGCCTTTGAATTATGGTGCTGGCGGCGAATACTGTGTATACCATGGACTGCCCGAAAAACAAACCAGTCAGTACTAGAGGAGATCAAACCTAAGCTTTCTTTAGAAGCTCAGATGACAAGACTTCGACTTTCATACTTTGGACACATCATGCAAAGAGAGAGATCATTAGAGAAAGACATCATGCTTGGCAAGATAGAAGGTCATCACAAAAGAGGAAGGCCAGCAATGATATGGATCGATACAATAACAGCAGCTATGGGTAACAGTCAACAATGAGCTGCCTGACTCAAGACCGAACACAATTTAGGATAGCTATCCAGAGGTTCGCCATGAGTCGACTCCGACTCGACGGCACTTAACAACAACAACAACTAAAGGAACTTCATTCATTTAGACTGGACTTTTGTAAAGTGATATCTGATCTTCGATCAGACTTTAAATCTTTGGATGAAAGATTGACTCAAAATGAAATCAGTATAGGAGAACAAATTGATGCCACAGCCGGGTTTCAATCTAAGATCCATAAACTGGTGCAGATGACTACAGATCTGAAGGAGTGGCATAATGAAATAGAGAATAGGCAGAGAAGAAATAATATAAGAATTTGTGGAGTGCCAGAGTCCCCCAGTACATCCAGTAATATTATGGGGTTGGTACAAGAGATGTATGCTTTTTGTGTACCTGAAAGTTCTAATCCAGTGAGATTAGAACGAGCACATAGAAGTGGCAGTGTTAGAACAGGAGGCGATATGAGAATTCGTCCCATAATTGCCTGTTTTCAATGCTTTGAGGACAAAGCAGCTTTAATGAGGGCACTCCGAGGCAACAGAATTCTATCCTTCCGAGATTGGGAGCTTCAAATCTACAATGACTTTTCTGCTTTTACATTGGAAAGATGACATAGCTGCAAACCACTTACACAAATTTTACAAAAGAAGGCAATCAAATACCGTTGGAACTTCCCGTTCGCATTAATTTTTGAGTGGAACAATACGGTGCAAAAGATTTCCGATCTTTCAGCATGCATGGACTTTGTTGATCATATTCAGTATGAGGGCAGTCGCACCCCATGACAGAGGAGTTTGTATCCTGAGTGGGAAGTCTCAACGCCCAAGCATTGGAAAATTCCACGTTCTCGGCAGCAATCGGAAGCGAAGCCAGATGATAATGCAAATAAAGTGATGGATACAGCTGCACTACCTTAAAGACTACATGGGACACTTGCCTATATAATCTTGTCTTTTGGTTCTTCCTAAACTATTTGAGGTACTATGTTATTACATATTTTTCTATAATGGTACAGGTAACTTCAGTTGAGATTGTTCACTTATTTAGTTACTATTTCGAGCACATTTCTAAGTAACAGTCGGTGATAACATAAACTTTACCTGATTTTTGGACATGGAAAGGAGGGAGAGGGGAGATGAAATTGGAATAGTGGATTGTCAGCTTTGGGGAGTGCAATGAAGAGGGAGGGGGAGGGATTGGTATGGAAGGGGCTTATTAGGCTCTTTCTTTTACCCTCTTAGAGGCTCGTATGCCTCTTCAGTTTTCTTTCCAGCAGAATGGGATAGATTGGTCCTCTAAATCCAGGGCCAAAGTTCGGAAGGGGGAGTGGGGAGGCAAGGAGGGAGGAGGGGTGGGGGGAAGGGTGGGAAGAGGGGAGGTTCAAAGGGGAATATCAAAGGGAGGGTACTATTTTTTCTTGTCACTTTGGATTTGGGAGAACCAACAACAGGTGTATTATTATTTGACTTTGGATAAGGATTTAGGAGATATGAGGAGAGTAGGAGTAACATTCTGGATCATGTTCGGTGCTCAGTATAAGTGGAGATTCTGTAGGACCAATGATTAAACTTATCTCATGGAATATTAGAAGGCTCCATCATCCCATTAAAAGATGTAGGGCTCTTGACCAAGTGAACAGAGAAAGGGCTGATATTGTGTTTCTTCAGGAAACACATTTTGTGCCTGGGGCACACTCACACCTAATCTCACGGAGGTTTCCGCAAGTTTTTTCCTCCAGTTTTAATTCCCACAAACGAGGGGTTGTTATTTTGATTTCCAACACCTGCCCTTTTATTATTTCAGATCAATTTTCGGACCAATTTTCTCATTGTCTCGGGTACGATAAATGATACATCCGTTACATTAATCAACGTCTATATTCCACCCACAGAAATAATTAGCACTCTGAGTGATCTTTTAGGTGCACTCAAAGTTTATTCGATGGGTGAAATTTTATTGGGTGGGGATCTTAACAGTGTGCTTTCGGAACTGGTTAGATCAGGCTTGAGGGTCAGTTCTACTAGGGGCTCCCAAGTGTTAAAAGCTTTTGTTTCTGATTCAGATTTAATAGATGTCTGGAGGGAGTTGCATCTTGGAGAATGGGATTATACTTTATTTTCCCCAGTGCATCATTCCCATTCTAGAATTGATATTTGGTTGGTTTTGAAATCTTTACTTTCTCAAATATCTAAGGTTCATATTGGGGCTTTAGGTCTATCTGATCATTATCTGGTCTCCTTGGACTGGATGATTAATGTGATACTGAGATACCTCCTAAGATTTGGACATTGAATCGACAGTTACTGAAAAACAAATAATTTGTTAATCAATTAAGGGATAGTTGGAAAGAATATTTGCATTTCAATGATCAAGTAGACATGCCAAGCTTCCTTTTATGGGAAGCGGGAAAGGCTATACTTAGGGGCCAATTAATTTCGTTATCTAAAGCATTCAAGAGACAGAAAGTGGCAAGACAGGATGAGTTACAAAGACAGGTATCTATTCTAGAAATGACACACAGGAAAGGTCATAACATCAAAGTGTGGCATCGGTTGTTAACCTATCCCTCAAATGAAAGATGCTAAAGCCTCAGGCCCCAATCTTTTCCTTGCAGAACTGTATAAAGTACTTTCAGACCAAATGTCTATGATTTTGGTTAGAGTCTTTAACGATATCTTATCTCGGGGTGCCCTCACAGATTCTATGTATCAGGCCTCAATTATTGTGATTCCAAAAGAGGGCAAAGATTCTTCGTTATGTAACAACTACAGACCAATGTCCTTATTGAATCTAGATTATAACATCTTGACTAAAATACTTGCGATGCGCCTTGACTCTAAAATCCAGGAGATCATGCACCCCAACCAGACAGGTTTTATAAAAGGATGCTATGGCTTCGAAAACATTAGTCAGTTAAGAAATGTATTATCTAGTTTGCGGCAGAGAGTAGGAAAATTTGCAATTCTTTCACTAGATTCCGAAAAAGCTTTTGACAGAGTAGAGTGGCAGTATTTATTTGCAACTCTACAACAATTTGGATTTGGTCCTTGCTTCCAGGAGTGGATTGTGGCTCTTTATAAATCCCCGAGGGGAGTTGTGCAGGTTAATGGATTTTGTTCTCACCCTTTTTGTTAGGATGTGGTACAAGATAAGGATGCCCTCTCTCCCCGCTCCTCTTTGCGATTGCTCTTAAACCTCTGGCAGTTGTGTAATCAGGCAGTAGACACTGGGATTCCTTTGGGGAATCATTACCAAGTTGTCTCTTTATATGCTGATGACACTTTGATTTTTCGTAGCAATCCAGATTCTACACTACCTAAAATTGTTGATCTCCTAGACTCCTTCTCACTTCTGTTGGGTTTTAAGGTAAATTTTAATAAATCGGCTTTATTACCATGCCATACGGCTTCGGGGGGTGGAGGAAGCTTAACTTCTAATATTTTTACATTGTGTCATGGTTTCGATACTTGGGGGTTGTGATACCTAGTAAGCTAGAAGATTTGTATGTTCTGAACTATCGACCTTTGTTATTAGCCCTGAGGGAGGATGTATACCGATGGCTGCTTCTATTGGTTTCCTGGTTGGGAAGAATTAATGTAATAAAGATGCTGCTCTTTCCAAAATTATTATTTCTATTTCAACAGTTCCCGATTACTATTCCACGTCCCTTTTTTGTACAAATGTGTCTGCTGCTTACAAAATATATTTGGCAAGGATGGGGCCCGCAGATCAATTGGCAAACGATGATTCACCCTAAGGTGATCGGGGGTATCGGACTCCCTGATCTTGAATTATATTACGAATGCTCATGCCTTTGTATTATTCATTTTTGGTTAAATAATCCGAAGTCCTCATGGGTGTTGGCCGAAGCTGATTGTCTTACACCAATCCCGATGCTAGCCACGCCTTTCATTGAGGATCGCAAGGAGATCCAGGTTCTTTTACAACATGCCTTCTTGGGTCCTGTGTGGAAGGCGTGGAGAAAGATTTGTACGAGGTCTGCGATATCACCATGACTATCTCCTTATACTGTGCTTGGATCTTTACCCTTCATTTGAAACCTTGGAGAGCCTGTGAGAGAGATTGGTTCCAGTATATGTTTTTCAGCTATGTATGTTCACTCCAAGTTTTTACCTAAACAAAAACTGGAACAAGTATTTGGAATTTATATCTCTGACTTTCAATATCTTCAGTTTAAACACTGTTTTGATGAGCAATCGAATATCAAGGCAGGAACACGTTTACCAAAAAACTAGGAGAGTATACTTTTTACTAGTTCCAGATCCCGAGCTATTATGGCTTGCCTTTACAAAGCCCTCTCTGTGGACATATCTTCTTCCTCTTTGAAGCCTAACTTCCACAAACAATGGGAGAGAGAGCTTCCAGATCACTCGGAGGATTTTTGGTTAGAAATCTTTTCTTACTCCCATAAATGTTCTATTTCATTATGGCTTGTAAATACCCAGCTACGAATATTATTCCGGATGTCTATTACTCCTGAAAACATATATAGCTGGGGCAGAGCCGATGATCCTTTATGCTGGTGATTATGTGGAAAACGTGGAACCTTTAAACATATGTGGTGGGAGTGCCAAAGGATACAGGCTTTCTGGGTTGCAGTACATTCACAGATTACTAGTAAAATAGGGATTGATTTCTCATGCGAACTAGATTCCTGTGTTTTAAGATATCTTTCAATAGAGATCATGTCTCCTGATGATGCTGTGTTGATAAATTGCTTGCTGCTAGCGGCTCGTTCAGTGATCAGCCGTTACTGGAAACGTTCTCATGCTCCTTCCTTAAAAGAATGGCTGATAAAAGTGTGGGATGTTTTTAAGAGGGAAAAGTTAATGGCTGAGTTAATGGGTCACCCAGATAAAGTTGCATGCCTTTGGGCACGTTTTTTCCCTTCTAGTGACTAAACTTCAGATAGGCTTATTAACCTCTCTACTATATTAGAGTAACGGCAGGATGGATAATGTTAATTCCATTACAGTGAGGGGAAGAAAGAATATCTCTCCTTCCTCGGAGGAAATATATATCTCAGATCCTTTGATGTGGGGGGTTGGAATATAGTGTCCTCTCTTATTCACAATTATATCCTTGTCAAAAGCAGAGAGAGGGTGGTAGGGAAAGAGGGGAAGGGAGGGAGGAGGAGGGGAATGAGCGGGTTAGGTAAGATAAAGATTAAGATTTCTAACTTGACATGAACTTCTACAACCTGTGTGACATTCTGGACATGCAATAACACTGGTGAGTTATATATTGTGACATGGTGGATTCCTCCAGCCCTGTAGAAAGAGCCAAAGAGGAGGAATCAGAGGCAGTGCTGGAGTATAAACAAAAGCACATGGCGGGTAGTTACCAGGGAAACCAAGCACAGGAGAAAGAAACACGCCCTTGCTACCGTTTAGCTCAGGACTCAAGAGCTAATTCAGAGCACCTGCTAGGGGGAGGAGTCAGGCACTACCCTAAAGGGCAGATACAAAAAGAGGCCTCAGTGGGAAAAAGAGCAGGTTCATGTGAAGCTGGAAGGAAGTATTCATTAGAAGCTGGAAGGAGAGATCCATTAGAAGCTGGAAGGGAGTGTCCAGTAGAAGTTCCAGAGAAAGTTCCAGCACAGGTTCAGCTGGAAGGTTACTTACAAGGCCAGCCGAGGGTTCCGGTGAGAAGCCAGCTAACAACCCAGGAGGAGAACCAGGGAAGAGGCCAGGTTCCAAGCCCAGAGTCAGAGCTGAGTCCAAAGGTAAAAGGAGAACCTTTTACAAAGCTTTATTCAAGAAAAGGATACGGCAGAAGCAAGCCAGGCTGTCTGCAATATCCTGGGGATTACCAAGAGGAGAGAAAGCCAGGAAGGCAGTTTCAACATTCCTTGCACAAAGTAGGTGGAGATTCCACAACCGGGTCCAAAGCCCAGAGAAAACCCTTTGCAGCCAAGCACAGAGGTAAGCCCAAAGGCTGGGATTTTTATAATCAAGCTGATTCTACTTACCCAGAAGGTTGGGGCATTGATTATAATGACTGTAATGAAAAGGACTGTTTTAAGCAATATATGATTCAAGAATATAGTACAAAGCTTAAAGCAGAGAGGAAGGGCGGAGCCCAAGAAACCACGATACAAACATTTCCTACCTCTCAGGAGGACTTAATGGAAATAGAGCCAGGTTTTGAAAGTGTCTCTGAAGATATGATGGACTGTACGTTTACAATATCTGATGAAGTATTATCCCTGCGCTGAATGTATGCCTTGCAGAGAAGTACAGAGGTATTGAGATAAAAAGTACAGAGCTGGGAAAACAGAGCTGTTTCATTCTGTTTGCTGAGAAGCAATTGTTTTGTGCTGAAGAAAGCTGTTTATGTTGGAAACTTTACTTTGTCCTTTTACCAGAGGTATCTGGTTTGTTACCTTTATTTCCTTGTTGAAAATCCGCCCCGGGAGGGGAAATAAATCCTTGTTGCTTTAACCACTTTTTGAAGTCACACTACTCTTCCTTGGACAGTGACAGAAACTACATATCCCAAGAGGCTTTGCTTTAGGAACTTGTAGAATAGCTGTTCAGGAAGAAAACAACCCGCTTAAACCCTACCTGCTCTTGCTGGAGGGCACTAAAGAAGCGGGGTCACAATATCCGGGGTGGTTTTAGATTAAAAGTGCTTTATTATGTGTTTGGGTATTTCATATTAACAATAGTCAAGGAAATATTTCCTGTTTCTCACATTTGGAAAAGACATAAATTAATGCTATCATTGTTATGTTATGACATTTACATTATGTCTATTTCGTGCAGTTGATACTATGTTTTGGTTCTATAACCATCTTTTCTTACACAGCAGAGTTTATTTACATAATTAACTCTGAACTTCATAGCCATGTTTTAGTTGTATTGTATGACATTGTATTGTAGAACTCTTATTTTTAACTCTCAATAAAATTGTTTAGCATAAAAAAAAAGCTTTTTGGCTACAACAGCCTCTCTGACCTCATCTCTGTAATATCGTTCTGGGGATGTCTAAGTAGATGTTCCTGCAGATGTCCATATCGGGCACATCCAGGTTTGTGAAATCATGTTGCACCTGGACATGCCTGCATTTTGTTTCAAATATAACAACTAAAAAAACACAGCCCACTTTAAATATAATCCTCGAAAAATTAATCAATCAGCAGACAAAAATAAATACAGCCAGCAATTCACTTTTTTTGTTCGACTATTGGTCATGAGGAATATTACGTCTTGCAACCAATTTTCCTAGGAAAATTGCTGTTGATTGATTATTTTTTCTGGGATTGCATTTTGTTTCAGACATTCTGGGTTAGACGTCCCAGACTGCACTTGGATGTATCTTCTAAAATTTCCCTCCACATCAATTAGGGTGGGAGGGGATAAGGGAAATGGAATTGCAGTGGGAAAAACTAAAGGAGGCAATAAAAGTGGCAACAGATACATACGTAAGGAAAGTAAATAAAAACACGAGGAAAAGGAAACCTATTTGATTCTCCAAAGAAGTGACTGCACAAATAAAGGCAAAAAACACAGCTTTCACAAAATTCAGAGGTTCGCAAACAGAGGAACATAGAAAAGAATACAGGATAAAACTAAAAGACAAAAAGAGAAATAAGGATAGCAAAATCAAAGGCAGAAGAAAAGATGGCTAAAGATGTGAAGTGTGGCGGCAAAACATTTTTCAGGTATATTTTGGAGAAGAGGAAAACCAGAGGTGGAATTGCAGGACTCAAAAGTGCTGGGAACGGATTTGTGGAAAGTGACATTGAAAAAGCGAAAATAGTAAACAAATACTTCTGCTCTCTTTTCACTAGAGAAAATCCTGGAGAAGGACCACTTGTGATTGACAAATATACAAATGGGAATGGAGTAGATATCATATCATTCACAGAAGATGATGTGTTAGAACAGCTTGCAAAACTGAAAGTGGACAAGGCCATGGGACCAGATGGGATACATCTCAGGATAATGAAAGAGCTCAGAGAGGTTCTTGCAGGGCCTTTAAAGGAGATCCTTGGAGACAGGAGAAGTTCCACAGGACTGGAGAAGGGCTGATGTGGTACCTCTCCACAAAAGTGGTAGTTGGGAAGAAGTGACTAACTACAGGCCGGTAAGCTTTACGTCAGTGGTGGGAAAAGTACTGGAGGCTCTCCTGAAAGAGCGAATAGTGGACTTCCTCGAAACCAACAGGTTGCATGATCTGAGGCAACATGGTTTTACTAAGGGACGATCTTGCCAATAAAATCTGAGTGAGTTATTTAACTGGGTGATCAGAGAACTAGATCAAGGGCATGCAATGGATGTGATCAACCTAGATTTCAGCAAAGCCTTTGATACTGTTCCTCATAGAAGAGTTATCAATAAACTCAACAGCTTGGGATGGATCCCAAGATGTTGAACTGGATCAGAAATTGGTTGACTGACAGACGATAGAAGGCGACGATAAATGGAACTCACTCAGATGAAAGGAAACTGATTAGCGGTGTGCCTCAGGGTTCGGTCCCGGGATTGATACTGTTCAATATATTTGTGAGTGATATTACTGAAGGATTGAATGGAAAAGTCTGTCTTTTTGCAGATGACACCAAAATTTGCAAGAGTGGACTCCCCTGAGAGAGTAGAAAATATGAGGAAAGATCTACAAAAGCTGTAAAAATGGTCTAATGCTTGGCAGTTAAGATTTAATGTGAAGTGCAGTGTTATGCACTTGGGAAGCAGAAATCCAAGGGAACTGTATGGGATAGGGGGCGAGAGGTTTGTGTGCATGGAGCAGGAGAAGGACCTCAGAGAAATTGTTTTTGAGGATCTCAAGGTGACGAAACAGTGTGATAAGGCAGTGGCAAATGTCAGAAGGATACTGTGTTGCATTGAGAGATGAATTGCCAACAGAAAGGAAGACGTACTAGTGCCACTGTGCATCTTGCTGTGAGACCTCACTTGGAATATGTGTTTGGTTTTGGAGACCATATCTCGCAAAGGTTATAAAAAAACTGGAAGCAGTTCAGAGGAAGGTGACCGAAATGATTTGGAGCCTGCATCAGAAGACTTATTAGAAGAGACTTGAAGACATAAATATGTACACTCTAGAGGAGAGGAGGGACAGGGGAGATATGATTCAGACCTTTAAATACTTAAAGAGTATTAATGAACAAACAAACCTCTTCCAAAGACGTGGAAGCTGCAAAGCTAGAGGGCATAACATGAGGCTGCAAGAGGGTAAACTGAAAGGCAATGTTAGGGATTACTTTTTCACTGAAAGGGTGGTGGATGCTTGGAATGCCCTCTCGATGGAAGTGGTGGGGGCAAATACAGTGACAGAATTCAAAATGGCATGGGACAGAGACAGTGGATCCCTTTATAGCAACAGGATAAAATAAAAATTAAACATAACTATCTCTTATATCTGAAAAAATAGGGGTGACCTACACGTAGCGGTGGGTACACCCCTAAACAAAAGCATGGGGAGGGGTGATTTGCACGGAGTGGCAGGTACACCTCTCTTGTCGCCTTGCTGGGCAGACTAGATGGACCATAGTGGTCTTTAACTGCCATCATATACTGTGTTACTGTGTTACTATGATTGTGCCTGTTGAGATGACAGGGTCCATTGTGCTAGGCGCATATGTAGTCTTGCATACAGTGCACTGTGGATGCCATGTGGCCTAGGAAATGAAGGAAGTCTTAAGCTATCAAGGTTGTCATTTGCTGCACATGGGTGACTAGTTGATCCATATGGTCTAATGGTAGAAAGGTTCTGGGTTGTTGAAGGTTTTGTACTGCTCCTATGAACTCCAACCTTTGAGTTGGGGTTAGTTGGGACTTTGGGAAGTTTATTACAAATCCCAGGTGCTGTAGCATAGTGCGGGTGGTTTAGCATGAAGATCAGAGTTCTCCTGGTGAGTCTGTCTTTATCAGCCAGTCTAAGTAGGGGAAGATGAAGATGCCCATGCTCCCCAGATGGGCTGCTATGACTGAAATGCATTTTGTGAACACCCTGGGAGCCAATGCCAGGCCTAAAGGGAGGATTCATTACTGGTAGTGGATCCGCTGAATGGTGAAACAAAGATATCTCCTGTGTCCTGGATGTATCAAGATATCGGTATAGGCATCTTTGAGATCTAGGAAACATAGCCAGTTTTGTTCCTGCAGATAGGGTAGGGGAGTTCCAAGGAAAATCATTTTGAACTTTTCCTTGACCAGGAATTTGTTGAGATTTCAGAGGTCAAGGATAGACCTTTATCCTCCTGACTTCTTTGGAATGAGAAATTAAGGAGAATAGAATCCCAGAGTTTGGAAGTCTCTTTGAACTGCAGAGGCACTGTTTCTAGCCAGGTCATTTGTACCCAAGTGGATGACCATATCGGTTTTGAAGTGCTCACTTTCTGTACTAACTATACCAACAATTTGGTTTGTATTCGTGCTGGCTGAAGAGCCTGGGAGGCATTTGATCATCCTCTCTCCTTTGAGTTGTGTTCCTAAGTTGGTGCCTCTGATGATTGAATCTCCAAGTAGTAGTAGTTTTCTGTTTTGTGATTTTTTTTCTTCCTGTTTGGTGCATTATCAGTAGATTTGTCATTAAGTCTATCATTTAAGGAAACTTCAGTTTCCACTGATTGGGCACCCTCATTATCCAAGGCAGAGAAGACATTATACAGGGATATCTCTTGATGTATAGAGTGTCTCTGTGTTACAGGTCACAACCTATCAGAGCCCACTGTGATCCATTTGTTCCTGGGCTGTTTGATTTGTGGGAGTGGTGGTAGATTTTGTTCAGTTTGTACCCTAGAGGAAGTGTGTTTAATTGCAGATAATTCTTCCCTTAGTACAGTCAATTCTTTATGCATAGCAGCTAACTTGAGGCATTTAGGGCAAGCTCTTAGGTTCCAAATGATTCTTCTCAGAATGAAAGTACCACAGTTATTGCATTGAATACACAACATTCTGACTAAGTTGTCCTAGGAGGAGAAAAGGAGAAAAAATGTGTGTAACATCTAATTAAAGGACAGATGTTAAGTATATGATGATTATATAGGCAATGCAATCCTGGGGTGGGTGAGGTGAGGGGTAGCGTGGTTGGGAACATAAGTGTCCCTGGCCAGTAGGCCTTCTATTACCTGAGGGCATACTCAGATATCTGATTTAAAGGCTATGCAAGGAATGTAGGCAGTCTGAATATTCCTAAAAACCTATATTCAACACAGTTTATAAAATAGGCAATTGTAAATTTTGAAAGCCTTAGCTGAGCTTGTAGTCTCTTGACGTTCTGATGAGCAAACTGGTTCAGCTATTTGGTCAGTTGCAGATTTGATCAATTCAATTAGCTCCACTCTGTGAAGCAGGCTTGTAACAGACAATGGAAACTGAAATATTCAAACTGAAATCTTACTTCTATGTATCAGCCCACTATACAAAGGTCCCTGTAAACTGAAAAGTATACCTTTGCACCAAAATTAAGTAGGAGACCTTAGCAGAAGACCAGGTCTAGCTACAAGTCTAAAAGCAATGTACATAAGAACATAAGATATGCCATACTGGGTCAGACCAAGGTCCATCAAGCCCAGTATCCTGTTTCCAACAGTGGCCAATCTAGGTCATACGTACCTAGCAGTTTCCCCAAAAGACACAGGTTCCGCAATGCTTGTATTGAGTCAAGCATTGATATCCTGGGTCCCTCCTTAATAATGGTTTATGGACCTTTCCTCCAGGAACTTGTCCAAACCTTTTTTAAACCCAGCTACACTAACAGCCTTTACTACATCCTCCGGTAACAAATTCCAGAGTTTGATTACACGTTGAGTGAAAAAAAAAATTATTTTATTAGTCTTAAATAGTTTACCCTGTAGCTTCATTGCATGTCCCCTAGTCTTTCTATATTCTGATAACGTAAACAATCGATCTACGTTTACCCGTTCCACTCCGTTCATTAATTTATAGATTTCTATCATATCTCCCCTCAGCTGCCTCTTTTCCAGGTTAAAGAGCCCTAACCTTTTTAGCCTTTCTTCATAGGAGTATCCTTCCATCCCCTTTACCATTTTGGTGGCTCTTCTCTGAACCTTTTCTAATAACTCTATATCCTTTTTAAGATACGGCGACCAGAATTGCACACAATATTCAAGGTGCGGCCTCACCATGGAACGATATAGAGGCATTATAATATCTTTTGTTTTATTTTCCATTCCTTTCCTTATGATACCTAGCATTCTATTTGCTCTCTTGGATGCCGCTGCACACTGGGCCGAGGGTTTTAACATCTTATCCACAATGACGCCTAAATCTTTTTCCTGGGTGGTGGTTCCTAATGTGGAACCTTGCATTGTGTAACCATAGTTTGGGTTGTTCTTCCCTAGATGAATAACTTTGCACTTGTCCACATTCAATTTCATCTGCCATTTTGATGCCCAGTCTTCTAATTTATCAAGATCCTCTTGCAATTTTCCACAATCCTCTTGGGTTTTAAGAACTTTAAATAGTTTTGTGTCATCTGCAAATTTGATAACCTCACTCGTTATTCCACTTTTCAGGTCATTTATGAATATGTCAAAAAGCAGCAGACCCAGCACAGATCCCTGGGGTACACCACTATTCATCTTTCTCCATTGGGAAAATTGACATTTAGCCCAACCCTCTGCTTTTTATCTTTTAACCAGTTCTTGATCCACAGTAGTACACTGCCTCCTATCCCATGACTCTTTAGTTTTGCCAAAAGTCTCTGATGAAGGACCTTGTCAAAGGCTTTCTGAAAGTCCAGATACACTATATCAACTGACTCACCTTTGTCCACCTGTTTATTCACATTTTCAAAAAAACATAATAGATTAGTAAGACAAGATCTTCCTTGTCTAAAGCCATGTTGGCTGTCTCCCATTAGGCCGTGACTATCTCCATGCTGTGTAATTTTATTCTTTATGATGGTTTCTACCATTTTTCCCGGTACTGACGTGAGGCTCACCGGTCTGTAGTTTCCCGGATCACCCCTGGAACCCTTTTTAAAAATTGGTGTTACATTGGCGATCCTCCAATCTTCAGGTATTAGAGATGATTTTAATGATAGTTCACAGATTATTAATAGCAGGTCTGCTATCTCATATTTCAGTTCTTTCAACACCCTTGTATGTATACCATCTGGCCCAGGTGATTTGCTACTCTTCAGTTTATCTAATAGTTGTAATATATCTTCCCGATGTATCGATATTTCCTTCAATTCTTCTGCACCTTTAAATACCACTTCAGTCATGGGTAACATCCCTACATCTTCCTCAGTAATTCATTCAGTCTTCCTCAGTAATTCATTCAGTCTCTCCGCTATCGCCTTGTCGCCTCTTAGTGCTCCTTTAACTCCTCTATCATCTAATGGACCAACTGACTCTCTCACAGGTTTTTTGTTGCGAATGTACTTGAAAAAAATCTTTATTTTGCGTTTTTGCTTCCACAGCAAGCTTCTTCTCAAATTCTCCCTTTACCTGCTTTATCAATGCCTTGCATTTGATTTGCCAGTGCTTGTGCTGTTTCCAGGTTTCGTCGTTTGGCTCTTTTTTCCATTTCCTGAAAGATGCTTTTTTGGCAACAACAGCCTCTCTGACCTCACCTTTAAACTATGCTGGCAGTTTTTTGGACTTCCTTCCACTTTTCTTAAAGCGTGGAATACAGCTGGTCTGGGCTGCCAAGATAGTATTTTTCAACAACACCCAAGCTTGATGTAAGTCTTCAACCTTTGCAACTGCTCCTTTTAGTTTTTTCTTAACTATTTTCCTCATTTTATCATAGTCTCCCTTTCGAAAGTTAAAAGGTAGTACTGTGGATTTCCGTACTATCCCTCCTCCACTAATTAAATCAAAGGCGATCATGCTATGATCACTATTGCCAAGTGGCCCCAACACCCTTATCTCTTGCACTAGATCTGGTGTTCCACTAAGGACCAGGTCTAATATGGCTTCCCCTCTGGTCGATTCATGAACCAGTTGCTCCAAGAAGCAGTCATTTATGTCATCTAGGAACTTTATCTCCCTAGCATGTCCTGCCGTGACACTGACCCATTCGATACCGGGGTAATTGAAATTACCCATTATTATTACTGCGCTGTAACTTTTGTTAGCTTCCTTGATTTCTTTGAGCATTTCATCATCCATTTGTTCATTGTATATTTCTATTCCAAGTAGCTATATATCGCAAGTGTCACTGGCCAATCGACCTTCTAGGAACTGAGGGCACACTCAGATATCTGATTTAAAGGCTATGCAAGGAACATAGGCAGAGTGAAGATTCCTAAAAA
This sequence comes from Ichthyophis bannanicus, assembly GCA_033557465.1. Lineage (NCBI taxonomy): Eukaryota > Metazoa > Chordata > Amphibia > Gymnophiona > Ichthyophiidae > Ichthyophis > Ichthyophis bannanicus. Next base: position 6,628,928 of record CM066048.1, read on the forward strand.
CCTATATTCAACAGTTAAAGTTTATAAAAAAAACAGGTAATTGTAAAATTTGAAAGCCTTAGCTGAGCATGTAGTCTCTTGATGTTCTGATGAGCAGAATCCATGGGACACTTACGGGACATCATTCAGATCACCCACCCACTAGTCACTCCCTCCTATGGTGGTGCACCCCAGCAAACCTGCTAGAAGGGTCACCTTTTTGAATGCCTCAACCTCAACACACCCTAACGACGGATGCATCCAAAACGGGTTGGGGAGTCCACTTGGAGTTAGTGTCTACTCAAGGCCTGTGGACAACCCTATAGTCATCCTTATGATCAATTTGTTGGAACTTTGAGCAATCTTTTTTTTTTTTTTTAATCTTTATTTAAGAGTTATTCAAAACAAAGAAAGAAAGATACAATACATATCTTAACAGAAAACTTACCAACCACTAAACAAAAGAAACCCCCAGCCAAATCAACACAGTCCCTCTTACCCCTCTCCCCACCCCATCCCCCCCCCACCCCCCACCCTCTTCGGTTCTCAGGGGAATTGCTGATTACCACTTTACTTCAGAAATCTACACACTGAATGAAAAAGAGGACAGAAGCAATGGCAGAGTGAACCAAGCACCTCCCCTTCAAGTAAAAGAGGATCGGGCACAATATTGATCTAAGAGGGACCATCTGCGCACATTTAAATCAGGATTACCAGGATGATGGAGCTTATTATAAACTTTCTCCAGTTTAGCATAGTAACAAACTGAGTTCCACCAGGAGTCTAGGTGTAAGGACTGGAAATGTTTCCAATGGGAAAGTATAAGCTTCAGCGCAATAGCAACCATAAAATTAAACAAAAATGTTTTGGCTTTAGGTAGACAGAGTGAAGGATCAGTGGATCTCATTAGTATCGTGGACATAGAGAAAGTGAAGGAAATATCCAGGATACTTTGGATCCGAATCCCAACACTGTGCCAGAAGCCCTGTAATAAAGGACAATCGAAAAACATATGTCTATATGTACCTACTGTTTTTTGACAGGACCAGCATTTGCCTGTTGACAGTTTGTCCCACTTAGAGGTCTTAACAGGGGTAATGTAAGCCCTATGTAAAAAGAAATACATAGATTGAGTCAGAGCAGCTGATCTCAAGGCCCGTGTAACGGGACCCCATAGCACTTTCCAGATGTTAGGTTGAAACTCGGCTGCCAAGTCAAATTCCCAGGTTTTAACCAAACCTGTTAGGGCCTGTGGGACCAAATCTCTAATAGACTTATAGAGAAAAGACATAGCACCCTTACGACCCACCACTCCCTGGAGTAACCTATAAGAAGCTCCGACCGGGGAATCGGAAATGGATGCACCTCTCACCCCCCTGGCAACTAAACAATGCCGAAGTTGTAACCATTGATAATGACAGGAGGGCGGGAGGGCAAATTCCCTCTGTAATACAAGAAAGTCTTTCCAGCCCGTCTCCCCAAATAAGTGCCCCAGCGACCAGATGTCGCATTCCATCCACTTGCGCCAGGCAAACACACGGCCTCGAATCTTGAACAATGGATTCCACCACAATGGGGTATGCCGCGAGAAGGAATTTACCTCGTCCATTAGCCTTACTAGCTGACAGAAAGCTGTTTGAGTGGCTGAAACACCCCCCCCCCCCCCCCGCCTCAACAGACCTTGGGAGTTGCATACCCAGCAGATACCGTAAGGGGAATGGGGCCACTAATCTCTCCTCAACTGCCAACCATGTCGGTCTAGACTCTAAGCCTGCTTCATCTGCCCACAAGGCCCCTTGCTTTAAAAGAAGGGCCAAATGGTATCTTTGAAAATCAGGAAATTGCACCCCCCCTTCATCTTTGGAAGCCTTGAGTTTTTTGACGGCAATTCTCGGAGGCTTCCCATTCCAAAGGAAGTCTAATAATGCCCTTTCCAGGTCAGTGTAAGCTCCCTTTGGGAGTTCAAAAGGTAACATACCCAATACATACGCAAAAGAGGAAGGCCAGCAATGAGATGGATCGCTACAATAACAGCAGCTACGGGTACCAGTCTGTCAACAATGAGCCGCCTGACTGAAGACCGAACACAATTTAGGATAGCTATCCAGAGGGTTGCCTTGAGTTGACTCCGACTCGACGGCACTTAACAACAACAACAAATATGTGAAGGTTTTCGACTCCCATCTGAGGGAAAAATCAGCCACCAGGCCCGAGTGAGAGAGATTGTTCATTGGAAACGCTACAGATTTGGCCCAGTTAATTTTATACCCAGAGATAGAGGAGTAGCAATCAAACAAGGATAATATTGCCGGCAATTCCTCTGGTTGAGTAAATAGGAGAAGATCGTCGGCATAGGCCGATAGTTTCACCTGCAAGTCCCCAAGTCTGAAGCCAGAAATCTCTTTATTCTGTCTAATAGCAATAGCCAATGGTTCCAAGGCTAAATTAAACAGAAGGGGAGAGAGGGGGCATCCCTGCCGCGTGCCCCTATGAAGCGAAAAGGAAGGAGAAAGGATGCCATTGGCAAATATGCGAGCACTAGTATTGGCATAGAGAACTTTCACCATATTAACAAACCCTTCTCCAAGACCAAACCAGTGTAACACCAGGAAGAGAAAAAGCCATTCTACCCTATCAAAGGCCTTCTCTGCGTCAAGCGAGAGGCCGATATAAGGCAGAGGGCTGCATGCAGCTCTCTCCATGAGATTACAGAGCAGCCGTGCGTTATCAGAAGTAGATCTCCCGGGGACAAAGCCACATTGATCCGGATGAACAAGGTCCTCAATGACTGTAGTAAGCCTCTGCGCCAAGATACTGGCATATATCTTATAGTCTGCATTTAAGAGAGAAATTGGCCTATAATTTGTCACAAGTTCGGGGCTCTTACCCGGCTTCTCCAAAACCACAATTGTAGCTTCTGAGAAATGTCCAGTATTTTTCTGACCATTAATCAGTTCAGCGTAATACACTAACATATGGGGGAGCAAGTCTGCACAAAAAACCTTGTAAAATTCAACTGGGATACCATCCGGACCAGTGGCCTTGCCCCCGGCCATTGCACCAATGGCGGACCTTATTTCTTTACTAGATATTGGGCTACCCAAGGTTTTGGCTTGCTGCATCGTCGCAGTAGGGTGCTGGAGTTCTTTCACAAACTCCATAAAAGTATCCTGAGCCGGATTGACATCCGAAGCATAAAGCTGAGCATAATAATGTGAAAACTCTTCCAGAATGCGTTCACTATTGGTTTGGGGAATTAAATTACCATCTAGGAGAGTGACAATTCTTTTCCTTTCCTGATTCCCCCGCAAAGCCGCTGCAAGAGATTTACTAGCCCTATTCCGCTCTACGTGATATCTGGCAGATTGCTGTAAAAGAAGCTGATCAACCTCGGAGGAAACTATATCATTATACTGATAACGTAATCTCTGAAGTCTTAATAATATGTTGGGGTCAGGTCGCTTGGCCCATAATTTTTCACCCGCCTTAATCTGAGTTTCTAGGGCATTTAACTGAGCTTTATTCTTCCTATTCTCTCGAATCGCGTAACTTGTAATTACGGCCCGTAGAGTGGCCTTAAAGGCCTCCCACCAAGCCCAGTTTGCGGTCTCTCCGATTTTGTTGGAAACAAAGTAGGAACGAATAGTCTCCCGAATCTCCACCTGGAAGGAAGGCTCAGCCAACCAAGCTCTGTTAAACGTCCAGAGCTTGGTAGGCCGTTCAATTCCGGGCAGGTCTAATTTTAGTGTAATGGCGGCGTGGTCCGAGATACATATGCCCTCAATATCCGCCTCACAGCTCTGGGCCACCAATGACTTGGACACTAAGAAATAATCAATACGGGAAGAAGATTTATGCATAGGGGAGAAAAAAGTAAAGCCCATATCTTTCGGATGTAAAATTCTCCAAACATCAACCAAGCCATTAGCCTCGCACATGGCTTTAATTGCCATGACTGACCGAGAAGGTTTCTCGATCCTCCCCGGGCTACGATCAACCAGAGCATCGCCCACTGTATTAAAATCCCCACCCATTATGATAGGGGATGGTTGCTCCATCTGCACCTCACCCGAAAGAGAGCGAAAGAAAAGAGGGTCATCAGAATTGGGCCCATATACATTTGAAATGAGCAACGAATTCCCCCCCATCTGAATTAAAGAATTGGCCCATCTTCCCTGGTCATCATTGCTAGAACTTTTGACTACTGCCGGCAGTGTCTTCCTGATTAAAGTTACAACCCCATTTTTCTTATGTGAGGCAGGAGAAGAGCTAATTACCTTAAAGTGTTTATTTTCCAATTTGCACGTCTCTATAAGAGCAAGATGCGTTTCTTGTAAAAGAATCAAGTCAGCTTTCTGCCTGCTACAATAAGAAAGAATTTTCTTCCTTTTAGCTGGGGACTTGATGCCCTTAACGTTTAAGGACAGTACCTTTAAACCAGAGGTCATTGGAGGCTATAAGAAGGGAAAGCAATGACATCTACCTCTTGCCAACACTTACTGTCCTTATGTACATAACAAACTTCTATGTGATCTCCCTGAGAACCGACATTCGTACCCCAGTCCCTTAACCATGAGTATGGGTGAGACAGCGCGACTAGTTAAACACGGCGCAACCGGGACCCTACAGACCAGTACAACTGTACTGTCCGAGAATATAACATGAATAGCAGTAGCATCTAATCATAGGTAAGGAAAACGGCAAACAACAAACATGTTATTAAATACAGCCCAATGAAGGGATTGAAAGAGCATACCCACTACTGGGTAGGAGCTGGAGAGACCACACCCTATAACCCATTTTACAAGGTTAGTATTAGGACTGGCATCAAGAAAAAAAAGAAAACAGTCCCAAAATAAGAGACAGTCACATATCCATAAAAGTCTCTCACAGTGCCCCGGAGATGGAAGGAGACACAATCCAAACACTTGTGCAACTAAGACTGGTGCATCTGTAGGGATTCCTGTTCTTCTATGAACTTCTTAAGGCACTCAGGATCGTCAAAAGTCTTAGTCGAGTTATTCAAGGTGACTTTAAATCTTGCAGGGTTGAAAAGCCCATACCTGGCCTGGAGGTGCTGTAGCCTAGGCCTTAATGCAAGAAACAATTTCCTCTTCTCCACTGTAGGCTTACTGTAATCAGGGAAAAAGGATATTTTCCGCCCATCAGGCAAGAGGAGCTGTTTTCCCTTAGCAGCAGCAAATATTCGAATTGCGTGTTGATGCCGTAGCACACAGAAAATCAATGGGCGCGGCCTCGTGCTTTGCGGGCTAGCAGAAAATGGGATCCGATGTGCCCTCTCGATCTCCAAGGGTCGCGAGAAATCTTCTTTCAGGAACTGAGGCAACCAGCCCTCCAGGTATCGGATCGGGTCAGACCCTTCCATGCCCTCCGGGAGCCCTACTATTCTAATGTTATTGCGGCGGGCTCTATTATTCATGTCTTCCAGGAATCTCTCCATATGATCCACTTTACGGGATGTCTGCCGACATCGTGCAACTCCCTCCTCACACTTATTCACGGCCGCCTCCGCTTTTTCTAACCGGAGGGTCAGGGACTGCATTTGCGTGTGGAGATCTTTTAGATCGGTTTGCATTTCAGTGAGAGCGTCCCCATTAGAATCCACACGTTTACGGATAGCCCGTACTTCCTGTAGTAGTTCTTGTAGGCCTCCCGGAGCATCGTGAGCAGGCGCCTGCTTTTGTGGAGAAGGCAAGTCGGGCTTAGCTCGTTTTGAGCCGGAGACTGGAGGATTCCCAAACTCCAAGCGAGTTTGCTTGCTCCCCGCCATAGTTGGTAACTCCGGTTCGACCGTGCGCTCGAAACAGAGCAATTATAGAAAAGATGCTCAGGATTGAGTTATCGGGGTCCTCGGGAGAAAACTCTTATGCGGCCATGTTGAAGTCTAGCTGGCTCCGCCCCCAACTTTGAGCAATCTTGATTATTATTATTACTAAAGACTTATAAAGCGCCGCAACATACGAAGTACTGTACATACATAGAAGAGAGACACTCCCTGCTCATCAGAGCTCACAATCTAATAAGACAGAAAACAAACTAAGTTACATAATACAAATAACAAAAATGTACAGGACAAAGTGAGCAAATGTTGATAGAGAGATCAAGAAAGGGAAAGACAGGAACTGAAAGCAATAGTGAAGAGGTGGGATTTTAGTCTGGACTTGAAAATGGCCAGGGAGGCCGCCTGGCGCACAGAAATAGGAAGACTATTCCAAGCAAAGGGTGCTGCCAGTTAGAAGGAGCGAAGTCTGGAATTGGCAGTATGAGAAAAGGGCACAGATAAACGAAAACTGTTAGAAGAGCGAAACAACTAAGAGGGGGTGTAAGGAGAGATGAGAGATGAAAGGTACTGGGGGGCAGAAGAGTGAATAGGTCAGGAGGAGAAGTTTAAATTGGATACGGAGATGGATGGGAAGCCAATGAAGCGACATGAGGAGAGGAGTGATGTGGGAAAAACGAGACTGGCGGAAAATGAGTCGAGCAGCGGAGTGTTGAATTGACTGAAGAGGAAAGAGGTGGCTTGCAGGGAGGCCGGCAAGGAGAACGTTACAATAATCAAGACAGGAGGTGATTAAGGAGTGGACAATCAATTTAGTGGTGTCAACAGAGAGGAAGGGGTGAATTTTGGAAATATTTTATAGAAAGAAACGACAAGTTTTAGCAATGAGCTAGATATGTGAAGAGAAAGAGAGAGAGGAATCGAAGATAACACCAAGGTTACGTGCTGAAGAAACAGGGAGGAGTACAGAGTTATCAACAGAGAGAGAGAAAGGGGAAAGAGGAGGGGAAGCATTCGGAGGAAAGATAAGAAGCTCAGTTTTGGCCCTGTTCAGTTTTAAGTGGCGGTGGGACATCCAGGCAGCAATGTCAGAGAGGCAGAGTGAGATCTTAGACTGGATATCAGGAGAGATAACAGGTGCAGAAAGATATATTTGAGAGTCATCGGCATAGAGATGATAGTGAAAGCCATGGGAAGAGATAAGGGTGCCAAGGGATTGGGTATAGAGAGAGAAGAGGAGTGGATCTAAGATAGAACCCCGAGGAACTCCTACAGATAGTGGGATTGAAGAGGAGGAGGTGCCATCGAAGCACACACTGAAAGAGCGATGGGCTAGATAGGAAGAGAACCAACATAGTACAGAGTCTTTGAATCCAAGTGAGGATAGGGTGATAAGAAGAAGGTTATGGTCAACAGTGTCAAAGGCAGCATAGAGATCTAGAAGAATGAGGACAGAGTAAAAGCCTTTGGACTTTGCCAAGAACAAATCATTCTACATCCTAGAGGTGTTTCACCAGCACCTCACCAACAGCCAGGTTCTTGTCAGGGCGGACAGCCAAGTGCCAATGTTCTATGTGAACAATCAAGGAGGAACAGGCTCGCTTTCCCTCTGCGAGGAGGCCTGTCACCTGTGGAACTGTGCCATCTCTCATCACATACATCTTTGTTCAGTGTATATTTTGGGTGATCAGAATCAACTTGTGGACAGGCTCAGTCGGATCCTCCACCCACATGTGGAGTCTACATCCTCGCATGATGGCTCAGATCTTCAAAACCTGGGGAACACCAGTCATAGACCTCTTTTCCACCTCACAAAACAACAAACGTCCGCATTTCTGCTCCAGAATACCGACCAAACAAAGTCAAGCAAATTATGACCAATTTGGTTAGAGTTCACCTCAGTGCCATTACTGCTTTACATAAACCAATCGATGGCCAACCCTCTAGTGGTACATTTCATGAGATGCCACCTCCTCCAGTGGCATGGGATCTCAATGTGGTCTTGGCTCAGCTTCTCAAACCCCTGTTTGAACCCCTAGTGACCACTCTCCTGCACTACTTATCTTGGAAAATCATATTCTTATTTGCTCTGACCTCAGCCAAGCGTATTAGTGAATTATAAGTCTTGGTGGCACATCCACCATACACCAGATTGCAGATTGCATCATGACAAGGTTGTCCTCAGGATACATCCGCACTTTCTACCAAAGGTGGTATCACCATTTCATATCAATCAATCGGTAATACTTCCGGTCTTCTTCCCAATACCTCATTCATCCAATGCAGTGATCACCCTACACATGCTCAACTGCAAATGAGCACTAGTCTTCTATCTCTAGAGGACTCAGGATCTCTGCAAATCCTCATAGCTGTTCATTTCCTTTGACCCCATTCACCTGGGGCTTCCTGTAACTAAGTATACGCTTTCCAGATGGATAGCAGACTGCATTGTTTTTGCTTATGATAAAGCAGGACTCATCTTCACAGGACATGTCACTGCTTATAACATCCGAGCCATGGCAATCTCTGTAGCCAACCTATGCTCAGTAAACATTGACAAAATATACTGGCAGCAACCTGGTCCTCCATTCACACCTTTGACACCCAATACTGCTTGGACAAGGAGTCCCGCTGGCATGTGGCCTTTGGCCAGGCAGTCTTCCAGCATATCGCTGGAGCATAGCTGCAACTCCTCCTCCCACCCACACTGTTAATCCTGATCTCTATGGTAGGGATGTCTATATCCAGCTGAACCCAGTCCAATCTTCAGACTTGGTTTTCAACTCTCCTGTAAATCTGGGAATTAAGGAGTCCCATATGTGAAGACTACTTTCCTGCTTGTTCCTGGAGAAAGCATAATTACTCATCTGTAACAGGTGATCTCTGGGAACAGCAGGAATTTAGTCTTCACAACCTACACCTCCTCCCCATGGAGTTGTAGGGTTATTTTTACTCTTCCTTCTCAGCTACAGACTCAACTGAGGAGAAGGAATCAGAAGAGCAGGAAGGCAGTCACACAGGTGCAGTGAAGTACACCCAAAGACTTTACTATAGGATGCTGGGGAGCATTCCCGTGCAGCCTCCATTGGTACCAGTGTCACCCTATGTGAAGACTAAATTCCTGCTGTTCCCAGAGATCACCTGTTATAGGTGAGTAACTACGCTATACTGTATAAAGAAAAGAACATTTTTTGAAAAAAATCTGTTTTGGTAAAAATTTGCTTTGATAAAATAGGGAACCTTTTGTTTCGTATTTTATAAAGGGCTGCAAACACACCTGAAAAGGGAAACAAGTAGAGCACTCCCTCTTACTCCTGCAGCCTGCTCCTGAACCATCTGAAAGCAATCCAGCATACACTGTTATCGGGAGAGGTGAGACTGTGTGCTTGAAATTCTGCCTTCCTGCTCCTGCTTCTCTGTTCTGTTCAAGGACTCCTCCCAGCTACACATTGCTTACCTAGCTCCACCCACTCCTCTACTGGCAGTAAAGACCTGCTATAAAAACCAGCATGCTGAAGGCGCGCCCGCACATGGCGGGCCCGCGCCTGAGGAAGCAGCCATCTACGATACTTCTTGCCTAAATCTCCAACTGCCTGGACTCAAACTGCCACTGAACCAAAAAACATATACTGACGACTGAAGCTCGTGACCAGCACAACCAAACAATCCTCAATCCCTCCGAACGAACACACAAGGCTGAATCATGGCCTCACTGGACTTCTTGACACTCAAATGGACATCACTGTGAGTAACCTATCTAAATCTCAACCTGAATTGCTACCAACACTGTATGTATAATACATTTTATACCCTCTTATCACAGTCTATTGTCTCCTGTTATCAAAAATATCTGACGATATCTCGTGTAAGTCAATATACTGTAAAAAATCTAAAAATTAATACTCAAAAAATCCTATCTACGCTCACACTAACCAAACACACACTTACACCTCCACCATACATCATACTATAATATCAAGAAAACATGTCTACAAACAACACACTACCCATTGGCTACTCTACCTCAGCTACATACTACTCACCATTATAGTAATAACCAATGCACATAATCCCTCATACCCCCACACCATACCGACCATATACAACCATGGCTGCGTGGATGGTGTCATCGAGAGCGTTTTGGTTTCCTAGACCATGGGATGCTTTTCCAAGGGTTGCAAAGCAGAGATGGCATCCATCTGTCCAAGAGAGGTCAACGCATCTTTGGTAGTAGACTGGCTAATCTACTGAAAAGGGCTTTAAACTAGATTCCTTGGGGATGGGTGAAGAAAGCCCCCAGGTAAGTGAAAGCCCCCAGGTAGGTGATACATTAAATACCTTTATGGAAATGGGTAACAGGGGTAACATATGGAAAGCAGTGTGTATTAATGCCCGTAGCATGGGAAATAAGATCCCTGAGGTTGAAGCTTTGGTGGGAGTGGCTGACTTGGATTTAGTGGCAGTTACAGAAACATGGTTCACAGAAAACAATGACTGGGATGTAACTATACCTGGCTATACTTTATTCAGGAAGGACAGGGTAGGAAGAAGAGGAGGAGGAGTGGCACTATATGTAAAAACTACTATTAAAGCTTTGGAATTACAGAGCTTAAAAGGGAGAGAGGAGGCATTGTGGGTTAAACTAGAAAGAGGGAAAGAGAAATCTATTTGCATTGGAGTGATATACAGACCTCCCTCACAAGAGGAAGAGGTGGACAGAGAGTTAATTGAAGACATACGCAGCATTGCTAGGAAAGGGGAAGTGCTACTGATAGGAGATTTCAATATGCCAGATGTTGATTGGCACATTCCTGCTGCAGTATCATCTAGAAGTAAGGAGATCCTGGATTCTCTACAGGGAGAACTATTCAGGCAATTGGTAACAGACCCCACACGTGAAGGGGCCATACTGGACTTGGTGCTTACCAATGGTGAAAGTGTTTCTGATGTTGTAGTGGGAGATCATTTTGCATCCAGTGATCACCAGATGGTGTGGTTCAGTATTAGGACTAGGGCTGTTAGAATCCATTCCAAGGTGAGGATCTTAGACTTTAGGAAGACTAACTTTGCGAAGATGGGCCAATACCTCAGGGAGTCGTTAGTGGGATGGGAACAGCTGGGGGATGTAGAAAAACAGTGGGCAAAACTGAAAGGGGGTATTTTAAGGGCAACCAACCTTTTTGTTAAAATGGTAAATAAAGGCAAAAGGAACAGGAGACCGCTATGGTTTTCGAAGGAAGTAGCTGAAAAAGTGAAGAAAAAGAGGGAGGCCTTCATGAAATACAAGAGATCACAGAGAGCAGAAGACAGGCATCTGTATTTGGAAAAACTTAGAGAAGCTAGCAAAGTAGTCAAGAAGGCAAAGATTCAAAAGGAGGAGGAAATAGCCAATGCAATAAAATGGGGGGATAAGACATTTTTCAGATATATTAGTGAGAAGAGGAAGAGCAAAAGTGGTATTGTCAGACTCAAGGGTGCAGGGGGGGAATATGTAGAAGCTGATAAGGATAAAGCGGAATTGCTTAACAAATATTTTTGTTCTGTGTTCACAGATGAAGAACCAGGAGCAGGACCTCAGAAAACACCCACAAATAAGAACAGAAGCGAGGGACATCTTGAACTATTTTCAGAAGACTGTGTTCGTGAGAAACTAGCTCAACTTAAAGTAGACAAAGCGATGGGACCGGATGGGATACACCCTAGAATACTGAGGGAACTTGGGGACGTTCTAGCAGCTCCACTGACTGACCTTTTCAATGCCTCGTTGGAGTCGGGAGTGGTGCCAAAGGACTGGAGAGAGGCTCATGTGGTGCCTTTACACAAAAGCGGAAGTAAGGATGTGGTTGAAAACTACAGGCCGGTTAGTTTAACTTCGGTGGTGAGTAAATTATTGGAAACGCTGCTGAAAGAGAAAATAGTGAGGTTTCTGGAGTCCAGCGGATTACAGGATCCGAGGCAGCATGGATTCACCAGAGGCAGGTCTTGTCAGACAAATCTGATTGATTTTTTTGACTGGGTGACCAGGGAGTTGGACCAAGGGAGAGCTCTAGATGTGGTGTATTTAGATTTCCGTAAAGCCTTTGACACTGTTCCTCACAGGCGACTTATAAACAAACTGAGCACCCTAGGGATGGACCCTAAAGTTACTGCTTGGGTTAGAAGTTGGTTGGGTGGGAGGCGACAAAGAGTACAGGTAAATGGAGCTCACTCTGAGGAGAAGGATGTTGCCAGTGGTGTGCCCCAGGGATCTGTCCTTGGTCCGATTCTTTTTAACATCTTTGTTAGTGATATAGCGGAAAGGCTGTCGGGTAAGGTTTGCCTCTTTGCGGATGATACCAAAATCTGCAATAGAGTAGACACCCAGGAAGGGGTAGATAACATGAGGAGGGATCTAGCTAAGCTTGAAGAATGGTCTAGAATTTGGCAGCTGGGATTTAATGTTAAAAAATGTAAGGTCATGCATTTGGGCTGCAGCAATCCAAGGGAGCAATACAGTATAGGAGGTGAAGTACTTTTGTCCACTAAAGAAGAGCGGGACCTAGGCGTGGTTGTGTCTGATGATCTTAAAGTAGCTAAACAGGTGGAAAAGGCGACAGCAAAAGCTAGAAGGATGCTTGGGTGCATACGTAGAGGAATGGCTAGCAGAAAAAAGGAGGTGATAATGCCTCTGTATAAGTCTTTGGTGCGACCTCATTTGGAGTATGGTGTGCAATTCTGGAGACCGCACCTTCAAAAGGATGTGAACAGGATGGAGTCGGTGCAGAGGGTTGCTACCAAAATGATTAATGGGCTTCATTATAAAGCATATGAGGACAGACTTAAGGATCTTAATATGTACACCTTAGAGGAAAGGCGGGATAGAGGTGATATGATTGAGATGTTTAAATACCTCCGTGGCATAAATGTTCAGGGAGAGAGCCTCTTTCAATTGAAAGCAAGTTCTGCTACGAGGGGACATGGGATGAGGGTGAAGGGAGATAGATTCAGGAGTGAGATGCGGAAATATTTCTTTACGGAAAGAGTAGTGGATCCGTGGAATAGTCTCCCAGTGGAGGTGGTAGAGATGAGGACAGTAACTGAATTCAAGAAAGCATGGGACCAACACAGAGGATCTCTAAAGGCAAAAAGTGGACTGTTGTAGTTGTTATGGAAGGACAGACTAGATAGGCCATGTGGTCTTTTTCTGTCGTCATATTTCTATGTTTCTATGTTTCTAACCCTACCAGATAAATATTCGCACCTCCCCAATACTAGAATAGACATCATCCCAAACCAACCCACAGCAGTCTAATAAACATAAAGCTAAAAGTAATCCCACACCCTGCCCCAACCTTGACATCACAGCAGACCAAAAACCTAACATGCTATCTAGTCAACTCTAGGTTTTTAAAAACGAAAATACCAATTATCCAGGACATACTAACAGATAATGCCCCAGACATCATATGCATAATGGAGACCTGGCTATCGGATACTGACAGCGTCACAATTAATCAACTGAAAACCCCAGGGTACCAAATATTACACACTCACAGAACATCAAGAAAAGGAGGAGGAGTCCTCATCATTATAAAAGAAGATCTAAAAGCTTCACTAATCTCTTCTGATAATATATCAAACATTCATATACTGACAATAACAATGAAACACTTACACATTTGCTTAACCTACAGACCCCCAGATTCAAAGGCTGATAACTTGGATATCCTAACCGAAATACTCTGCCCATCCACAGACAAAAAACCCCTAGTCTTGCTAGGTTACCTTAACTTACCCTTCCTCCCACCTAATCAAATGTCGACATTCCTAACCTCCGCTGAAGAGATGGAGTACCACCAAATAATCACTACCTACACCCACACCAATAAACGCAACATAAAAACATAAGATATGCCATACTAGGTCAGACCAAGGTCCATCAAGCCCAGTATCCTGTTTCCAACAGTGGCCAATCTAGGTCATACATACCTAGCAGTTTTCCCAAAAGACACAGGTTCCACAATGCTTGTATTGGGTCAAACATTGATATCCTGGGTCCCTTCTTAATAATGGTTTATGGACCTTTCCTCCAGGAACTTGTCCAAACCTTTTTTAAATCCGGCTCACTAGCAGCCGTTGCTACATCTTCCGGTAACAAATTCCAGAGTTTGATTACACGTTGAGTGAATTTTTTTTTTTATTAGTCTTAAATAGTTTACCCTGTAGCTTCATTGCATGTCCCCTAGTCTTTCTATATTCTGATGACATAAACAATTGATCTACGTTTACCTGTTCCACTCCGTTCATTAATTAATAGACTTCTATCGTATCTCCCCTCAGCCGTCTCTTTTCCAGGTTAAAGAGCCCTAACCTATTTAGCCTTTCTTCATAGGGGAAAATTAGATACATAATGTATCTAATTTTCCTACCTGACCATTTATTTCATGCCTATGATCAAAAATCACTAGCAGTACAACCTATACCATGGTCAGACCACCATCTAATAAAATTCCACCTACCATAAGAACATAAGAACATAAGATATGCCATACTGGGTCAGACCAGGGTCCATCAAGCCCAGTATTCTGTTTCCAACAGTGGCCAATCTAGGTCATATATACCTAGCAGTATCCCCAAGAGACACAAGTTCCACAATGCTTGTACTGGGTCAAGCATTGATATCTTCGGTCACTTCTTAATAATGGTTTATGGACCTTTCCTCCAGGAACTTGTCCAAACCTTTTTTAAACCCAGCTACACTAACAGCCTTTACTACATCCTCCGGTAACAAATTCCAGAGTTTGATTACACGTTGAGTGAAAAAATATTTTCTTTTATTAGTCTTAAATAGTTTACCCTGTAGCTTCATTGCATGTCCCCTAGTCTTTCTATATTCTGATAACATAAACAGTCGATCTACGTTTACCCGTTCCACTCCGTTCATTAATTTATAGACTTCTATCATATCTCCCCTCAGCCGTCTCTTTTCCAGGTTAAAGAGCCCTAACCTTTTTATCCTTTCTTCATAGGAGTATCCTTCCATCCCCTTTACCATTTTGGTGGCTCTTCTCTGAACCTTTTCTAAAATCGCTATATCCTTTTTAAGATACGGCGACCAGAATTGCACACAATATTCAAGGTGCGGTCTCACCATGGAACAATATAGAGGCATTATAATATCTTTTGTTTTATTTTCCATTCCTTTCCTTATCATACCTAGCATTCTATTTGCTCTCTTGGCCGCCGCTGCACACTGGGCCGAGGGTTTTAACATGGTATCCACAATGACGCCTAAATCTTTTTCCTGGGTGGTGGTTCCTAATGTGGAACCTTGGATCGTGTAACCATAGTTTGGGTTGTTCTTCTCTAGGTGCATAACCTTGCACTTGTCCACATTAAATTTCATCTGCCATACCATATCACTACAACCGACAATCGAAAATCACACATACACCCAGAACTAGAATATTCAAGAAATTCAACAAAGCTGAATTTCTGAAGTCAAACACCGCTACACCTAAATCAAACAGCTACAAATCTTGATGAAGCAGTGACTTTGTGGAATAAATTTCAAGGAATCCTGTCAGAGGCTGCAATAATACCATCACCCCATACCCACCCCACAAGAAAACAAAATGCAACATGGTACCTACCCAAAATTAAACAGCTTAAAACAGACCTCCGTAAAACTGAATGCAAGTGGCGTCACTCAAAATCTAATATTCATCAATCTCAATAACTATACACTCTCAAACTTTATAGGGAAGCCATTAACGCCCCTAAAAAAGACCATTACTCCACACTACTATCTAAATCACTAAACTGCCCAAGAGATTTATTCGAGATAGTGAAATCCTTAACTATAAACTCAGCCAACAAAAAATCTACCGATCTTGTAATAACACCCCAGACTCTGGCCAATTACTACAAGGAAAAACTAAAAAAGACACCAATCACAACCCAAGAGATATTAGATTACAACACACAAAACAACTCTTGGTCATACTTTTATCCTACAAAGACACTAATAAAACATCAGCTCCAAACTAAATACTACCACATCCTACCTTGACCCCTGTCCGGAAAACTGGATAAAAGAAACAAAATCAGAACTCTCATCTTTTATCCTACCCATCATCAATCTCTCATTACAGAATGGCCAATTACCAACCTCACTTAAACATGCACTCATCCGCCCAATCTTAAAAACAAAACCTTAGACAAAACCTCACCAGTATCATGCAGACCCATCTCAAGCCTCCCCTTCATGACCAAGCGTATAGAAAAAGTAGTCCTAATCCAACTTCAAGATCACATAGAGTCATTTGTACCACTAGACGAACACCAATATGCCTTTGGGCCTTTCCTCGGAGTAGAGATCCTACTAACAGTACTATTTGACAGACTCACACAAGGCATAGACGACACAAAAATCATAATTACACTTACCTGGTAATTGTAGCTCCTTTAGTGACGACAGTTCAGTCCTCTACTTCTGGGTTGTGCTCCTCCTCCTGCAGCTTGGAGACTGGGCATGTCAAATTCATGACTTCACTGGATGTAGTCTGCTGGTAACTCCCATCAACCCCAGTGAACTATTGATAAAGCAAACTCAACAGAGCAACAAATAAGTTCAGTTTGTATCCCCCAGTTATCCAAGTTGCCACCCCTGTTCTCTGTAATGACAAACATGTTATCCAAGTTGTTACTCCTGTTCTATGTAAAGCCAAACAGTCTGTTATGGTCATTTTGTTGTATGTAAACCGCGCTGATATATAGTGCGGTATATAAGAAACTGTAATAAATAAAATAAATAAAAATAAATAAATAAATAAGTAGCTAACATATAACATCAAACCCTACTAAACTTTAGTATCAAAACAGAAAACTTTGCCCCGTACCATTTCCTCCTGCCTTCTTCAGAACAAAGAGAGAGAATAACGAAGAGATAAAAAGACAGAGCAGAATCACGAGACAGGATTCCTTGAAATTTATGCCTACCTGTAACCACATAGATCCCTCAACTGAAGACCCACTGACAACGATATCACCCCGGGAAGGATTGAGGACTGAACTGTCGTCACTAAAGTAACTACAATTACCAGGTAAGTGTAATTATCATTTCCTTATCATTCCTCCAGTTCAATCCTCTACTTCTGGGATGTAACAGAGCAGTGTTCATTGGGAGGGACCCTTATAACCGGCTCGTAAAATTGCCGAACCAAAACAGGTATCACCCGCTGCTAGCACATCCAGGTGATAGTGCTTGCTGAAGGTATGGAGTGACGACCAAGTAGCTGCTCTACAGATGTCTCCTGGTGGAACCCAGCTGTATTCTGCCCAAGAGGCCGCCTGTGCTCTGGTAGAATGTGCCCGCAACCCTGCCGGGGCCAATCGCCCTTGTACCAGGTATGCCGAGGTAATCGTCTCTCTGATCCATCGGGAAATGGACGCTTTCGCTGCCGCCTCACCTCTCCGAGGACCCCCAAACAGCACAAAGAGACGGTCAGATTTGCAAAAAGGTTTGGAAAATTTCAAATACTGCCGCAGTGCCCGTTTCACATCCAAAAAGCACAACGTGCGATCTGTCTTGGCGTCCTCCCCTGAAACCAGCACCGGCAGCGATACCGTCTGATTTAGGTGAAAAGGGGAAACGACCTTAGGCAAAAAAGATGTCACGGCCTCAAAACCACCTTTTCTTTTGAAAACTGGAGAAAAGGATCTCTACAAGACAAAGCCTGCAGCTCCGAAATTCGTCTCGCCAAACAAATGGCCACTAAAAACACCGTTTTTAACGTCAAATCCTTCACCGTAGCTTGACCTAAGGGCTCGAAAGGCTCCTTCACTAACGCTCCTAAGACCACATTAAGATCCCACGGCAGTACGACGATTCAAGGAGAGGGCCTAAGCCTAGAAACCGCTTTCAAGAAACGCAAGACATCCAGATGGGACCCCAAGGGACTATCCTGTACCTTGCCCCATAGCAGGCCAGAGCCGCTAACTGCACCCTCAATGAGCTGGCTGCTAGCCCCTTATCAAAACCATCTTGTAGGAAACTCAACACCACTGGTACCGAGGCTGTGGCCGCATGGATTTGCCGCCGAGAACACCAGTCTTCAAAAATACGCCAGACTCGAACGTATGCCAGCGAAGTCAACCTCTTCCTAGCTTGAAGCAGCATCACAATTACCGATGCAGAATAAACTCTTTTCTTCAGCCGCGCCCTTTCAATGGCCAGACCGTAAGCGAGAACCGATTCACTTGAGGCATGCAGAGCGGGCCTTGGCGAAGGAGATCTTCCAAGAATGGCAGCTGCCATGGTTCCCCGTCCAACAGTCTAATGAGATCGGCATACCACGGCCGTCACGGCCAGTCCAGGGTTACCAAGAGCACTCTGCCGCGATGGGCTTTGATTCATTGCACCACGCAACCTATCAGCACCCACAGCAGAAAAATGTAAAGAAGACCGTATGCTGGCCACGGCTGCATCAGGGCGTCGAGACCTTCTGACATTCTTTCCCGCCGCCTGCTGTAAAACCGACTCACCTTTGCCGACCGATAGGTCGCCATGAGATCAATGATCGGCGGCCCCCATCTGCGAACTATTAGTGCAAATACCTCCGGATGCAGTTCCCATTTCCAGGGATCCACCTGCACCCTGCTGAGGAAATCTGCCATCACATTGTCCTTCCCTGCAATGTGCGCCACCGAAAAAGCCGACAGGCGTTGCTCCACCCAAGTGAACAGCAATTCTGCCTCATCTTCCATGGCCGCACTGCCTGTGCCACCCTGCCGATTAATGTAGGCTACCGTCGCAGAATTGTCCGACAGCACTCTCACCGCTTGACCCATCACGTCGACTCGAAGAACTGCAGCGCCAGAAAAACCGCTCTCAATTCCAGTCAGTTGATCGACCAGCCGCACTCCTGGCCCGACCATGTGCCTTGCGCAAAAAGGTCTCCGCAGTGGGCTCCCCAACCCACAAGATTCGCATCCGTTAGCAAGGGTAGCCAATCTGGCTGCTCCAGGGGCACCCCCGCCTGAAAGGATCCGGGCCGGAGCCACCAACACAGGGAGTGTCTGACCGGAGGCCACAGGAGAGATGCTTGCTCAACGAGTCATTCTGATGCAACCAGTGCTGAAGGAGAGCTCGCTGAAGAGGCCGCATATGGAATCTGGCCCAGGGAACGGCCTCCCAGATACTCAAGATCCTGCGAGGGCACCAAGCGACTTTTGGCCCGATCGATCACCCAGCCGAGGCCCTCTAGAAGCTTCATCAACTTGGCGGTTGCCTGAACGCTTTCTGCCTCTGACTTCGCCCGAATGAGCCAGTCATTGAGATAGGGATGCACCAACACGCCTTCCTTCCGTAGCGCTGCCGCCACCATCACCATCACCTTGGTGAAGATCCACGGTGCCGTTGCAAGCCCGAAGGCCAATGCCTGGAATTGATAATGTCCCCACGGAAGAGCGAATCGCAGCCACTTCTGATGGGTGGCTCTGATCGGAATATGTAGATACGCTTCCGTAAGATCCAGGGAGATCAAATACTCTCCCTTGTGCACTGCCACAATCACTGACCTCAAGGTCTCCATACGAAAATGGGTGACCCGCAGACACCGATTCACCCCCTTCAGATCTAAGATAGTTCACAGGGAGCCATCCTTCTTTGGCATGATGAAATAAATTTGAGTATCGTCCCATACCGTAATCTGACAATGGGACAGGCACGATGGCCCCCAGGAGCAAGAGCCGATCGAGGGTACTGTGGATCGCCAGGGCTTTTTGCAGGTTTCTGCAGGGAGACATCACAAACGAATCCCGGACCGGTCTTGCCAATTCCATTGCGTAGTCCTCTCAAACAATTTCCAAGACCCACTGGTCGGTCGTTATTTGGGTCCAGGCAGAAAGAAACCCCCAAAGCCTCCCGCCTATTGGTTGTCTTTCTGCCGGGACCCACCAGCCTTCATTGGGGTTTGCGGAAGGCTGGGTCGGACGATGCAGAGAAGCCTCTACCTGCTCCCCAGAACCCATGAAACCCCTGGGCCCTGGAAGCAAACCTGCCCCTCTGGAAGCCACCCAGCCGGGAGCCCCGAAACGTTCTGCTATCCCTATACTGTCCCCAAAAGGCCGGCGATGACCTTCCTGGCTTTGGCTTATCCTCCGGGAGCCTACCCCCTTTAGACTCCCCCAAATCCTTTACCAACTTGTCCAGATCGTCCCCGAACAACAACTTGCCCTTAAAAGGAAGCTTGCTGAGACGCGATTTAGACGAGCCATCGGCCGCCCAATTCCTCAACCAGAGGGACTGGCGCGCGGCCACCAAGGACGTGTTGGCTAGCACTCGAATCAAGTCATAATGCACATCCGCCAGATATGTCATGCCGGACTCCAACCTATCCAGCTCCACCGCACCCTCTGCATCCAACTGAGAGGACTGCCGCAACCGTTGGGACCATCTGAGGCATGCTCTTGCCACCCAAGCTCCACAAATGGAAGCCTGTAGGGACAACGCATCTGCCTCAAAAGACTGCTTCAACAAACAATCCACCTTCCTATCCTGCGCGTCCTTTAACACCGTGCTGCCTTCTACCGGGATAGTGGTCTTCTTGGTGACCGCTGACACTGCTGCATCAAAAGCGCTCCTTGTCCTTATCTGCCAGGGGATACGGCCCGTTCATAGTTCTAATTCCTCTGAGTCCTAACTCAGGCTGATCCCACTCATCCTGAATCATCTTGTCTACTACCTGGTGGACGGGAAACACTATTTTCACTTGCCACACCGCTTGGATGATAGGGTCTTCCACACTTTCCTCCTCCGTTGCCGGTGCAGTCGCCAAATTCAACGTCTGGAGGGCCTCTATGATAAGAGCTGTCAGCTCTTCCCTCCTGAACACCCGAATTATGTTTGTCTGATCTTCCAGCTCCGGAATCTCCCCTTCTTCCAGGTCGGCCAACTCCACCTCAATATCAGGGTCAGCCTCTTCCGACTCATTGCCCTCCATATCAGAAGAGGACACCTCACAAGTCTGAGCTCACTTCGAGGGTCTCGGGGAACTCGTACACTTTCCAGTCAGCTTAGGTCATTGCAAGAATGCTGTCAGCGACGCGGAATCCGGTAACTTTCCCTGACGCCTCATGCAGAATGCCTGATGCATAAGCAACACGAAGTCCGGACAAAAGTCTTCCAGTTGCGGCCCAGCCCCCAGACCTGGCCTCGCCACCAGCAGCCCTCCGCTGACCACCTGGCCACTCCCCAAGGCAGGGAGCCCCAGGTCCTCCCCGTCGGGAGTTACCGGCGCCAGCATCAGATCCGGACTAGCCTTAGCCTCCATCTGCTGCTCCACATCAGTGGACACCATAGCGCAACCTCTGCAAATACCAGAATCCGCTACAGTGCCCCTGTGTGTGCCACAGACCACACACTGAGGCCGAGATGCCATTATGAGCGTCCCTCTTTCTTACTTTTTTTTTTTCTTCTCTTTAAATGTTCCTGACCGGGACAGCCGGGCCTAAGAATCCAGAAGCAAGCCCTACCCCTCCGGGCTCAACATACTTGCTGGCCTGAGAATTGAATGACCTGCTCTCCCCGGCCTCACTTCCAGCACCCTGGCAACCCCTTAAAGTGCTCGAGGGTATTCAGAATGCCAAAGTGCACCGCAATCC
This sequence comes from Ichthyophis bannanicus, assembly GCA_033557465.1. Lineage (NCBI taxonomy): Eukaryota > Metazoa > Chordata > Amphibia > Gymnophiona > Ichthyophiidae > Ichthyophis > Ichthyophis bannanicus. The sequence continues at coordinate 6,650,352 of CM066048.1, forward strand.
TTACAAAATGAAGAGAGACTGCCCCCCGGACGCCCAGAGAATGAGGCTCCCTCGCCGAGGCGGCACTGCCGCTTAGAGGCCCCACCGGAGCTCGTGCCACGAGGCCGGTGTGCACACAAAATGGCTGCCACTATTGCAAGAAAAAAAAAGGGCACCAAAGCAAGGCAACAAAGCCGGCGGTTTTCACACCCAGCCTCAGGCCACCGAAGGGAGAGATGCCTTGAAGACACAGGTACCAGCAGAACTAAAGTGGCTCACCCATCTTCGACAGAGCTCCAGCCCGTGCGGTTCTCCTGATCCCCGTCCTGAGAGAACTGCTTGACGAGCCTCCTGTCAATGTATTGCCACTGCCGGTCCGATCCCCGCTGTCTGAGCAGTCGGGGAATCACCCTACGTTCCAACCACAGAGCTCTCCTCCGTCCCGTCTAGGAGGATAGATCTGAAATTCTCCAGGACCAAGCAGGAAGTCAGTCCTCACATATGGATGACATCGGCGCTGATGGAGCCCCCGTGCAGAGCATTTCCCCAGCTTTCAAAGAAAGCCTTTGGGAATGCAGCACGCCTGCGTAGTCCCCTTTCCGCTCAAGGGTGCCATCTTGCTCAGTCTTTCTTTTTCCACGGAGCCCGACGGACGTGAGTTTGTATCATCTGGAAAAAGTTGATTTTTTTTTCTGTGGTTTTCGCGTTCTTATCCGGTTCAACACCGGTTCCCCTTTCCGCCTGGGTTCGGTACACCGGTATTGAGTCCAGAGTTGTGATTTTCGTTTTTTGTCCTTCGTGACTAGCATTCGCGCTCTTTTTGTGTTTTCACTGGCAGCCCGGTCTTTTGACCTTGCAAGGGCCGTTTTTCCCCCGATGGCTGCCAGTGGGTTCAAAAAGTATGATTGGTGCAAGAAACTTATGTCTCTCACTGACACACATGACTGCTGCCTCCGATGCCTCGGGCCCGACCATGACCCACTGGCCTATGGCCCATGCGGCAAAATGTCGCTGAAGGCGCTTTGGAGCCATCAGCATCAATGTGAGAGAATTTTCTCTGACTCCGCGTCCGGCCAGGCGCGGACTTCGTCAGAGGCCTCGACATCTCGAGAGTCCGACCGCGAGCGCCATCGGAGTTCCTCTGAAAGGGAATCTCCCTCCCGGGAGCACAGAAGGAAGGAAAAGCTCATGAGGGCAGTGTCGGTGGAAGCTCCTGGTTCCTCGAGGGCTAGGACGCGTAGCCCTGACCACTGCCCCAGGCTCTCGGAGTCGGAGAGGCCTTCCAAGCTACCTCGTGTGGAGCTGGAGTCCCCGAGTCATGTAAGTGCAGTTGTCCTCGTGGACTCTCCTCTGGGGGAGCAGACGTTGGGCCCGACGCTGTTGGGGCCCGAGTCAGGGGCTGCTGAGTCTCCTGAGCTTGGATTCAGGTTGATGGCCTTGGAGAGCAGCTTGGCAGCCTTCATGGAACAGCAGCGGGTGCTGATCGCCGGTCTGACCGGTGCATCTGCCCCGACCATCGGGACCTTGACATCTAAGTCGACCCTGGAGACCGAGCCGATCCTCGAGTCAATGAAGTCTCGAGTCGATCCTCGGTCAAGGTCCCCCTCGACCTCCCGTGCAGGGCCGAGGTCGTCGACGCTGATACCCTTGGCATCGGGGTGGGTGGCACTGAGGCCCGCATGGCCGGAGCCACTCGATTCCTCCTCGGAGGAGTCGGAGTGGGAGACAGAGGACGAGGAGTCCCCGGACACCTTCCCGACCCGGTGTGTCCCTTCAGACTCACTGGAGTCCGAGCCTCGGAGACGGTCCCCCCCAGAGGATACCCAGTTCTCGGACTTCGTGAGGGACATGGCCAAGGCCTTGGCCTTCCCTGCGGACGCCGAGGAAGAGCCTCGAGCTGAGGAGCTCGATGCCCTCCAGTATGATTTTCCTCCGAAGGAAGCCTTTACTGTACCGGTTCCTCCAATGCTGGAACGGCTGCTCTTCCATATGTGGGAGACACTGGCCTCGACGCCGGTTCTAAGCAAATGGGTCGATTCCATTTATCGAGTCCGTAAGAGCCCTGGGTTCCAAAAGGTGCAGCTACCGCACCACTCCATGGTTGTGGAATCAGCCAGCACCGTCTGAAGAGTCAGAAGATGCACTCCTCGGTGCCCCCCGGCCTAGAGGCCCGGAACCTGGATGCCCTCGGTAGAAAGTGCTTCCTGGGCTTTATGCTATCTTGCCATGTCCAGACCTACCAGCTGTACATGGGCATGTACCTACGAGACCTGGCAAAGGAGATTGCCGGGTTCTCAGCTGGCCTCTCCGAGGAACCTTTGCAGAGGTTCAAGGCTTTGTCAACACAGAGTGCTCTAAGTTTATCTCTCGAGCAGCCTATGATGGCTTCGAGGCTTCGGCCAGGGTAGCAGCGGCCAGCATCGGTGCATGCCATCAGGCCTGGCTACAGTCATCAGACCTGGAGTCATGGGTACAGGACAAGTTGGTCGATGTCCCTTGCCGAGGTGAAAACCTTTTCGGTAAGCCCATGATGGAAAAGGCTGCAGAAATCGAGACTGAGACTCTCACCAGGACAACTCTGTCCAGGAAGACTTCTGCCCCTTCTCAGAAAAAGAAAGGCTTGGGAAAGAAGCCCTTTATCCCAAGGAAGGGTGCTGCCTACAAATCCTACCCTCAATATCAGGCCTCTGCAGCTCCCCAACAGGGCCAGCAGGCCAAGGGGCAGGGGCATGGGCCCCGTAGGCAGAAGACCCCCAAGCCGCCAGCTCCGGCTCCTGCAGAGCAGGAAGCGGGGTTTTGACTCCCACAGCATAGCCTCTTCTCCACAGCTGGCTCCACTCAGCACAGGAGGTTGGCTGACTCTGTACGCCTACAGGTAGCCAGCCATCACAGGGGATACCTGGGTCCTCAGCATAGTCCAAAAGGGCTATTTGCTCCACTTCCACCAGATACCCCCCTCCTACTTTCCAGGGGAGCCTCCAAGACTCCCTCTGCACAGAAACCTTCTCCTTCAGGAGTTGTCAAGTCTTCTAAAGGAACAGGCAGTGGAACCGGTGCCTCACCACCTGACAGGGCAAGGCTTCTACTCCAGGTACTTTCTGGTACCAAAAAGGACAGGAGGCCTCCGGCCTATCCTAGACTTGCAAAACCTAAACAAGTTTCTGGAGAGGGAAAAGTTCAAGATGCTTACCCTTGGGATACTGCTGCCCTACATCTAGCAGGGAGATTGGCTATGCTTCTTAGACCTAAAGGATGCTTATACTCACATTCTCATCCATCCAGACCACAGACAATATCTCAGATTTGTTGTGGGAGGAAACCATTTCCAGTACAGAGTACTTCCCTTTGGCCTAACTTCCGCCCCCAGGGTTTTCACCAAATGCCTGGTGGTGGTGGCAGCCTATCTCAGAAATCAGGGAATTTTTGTCTTCCCATACCTGGACTGGCTCATCAGGGGCCAGTCTCTCCAGGAGGCCAGACAAGCCACTCTTCACACTGTCTCTCTTCTTCAGCATCTGGGCTTTGTCATAAACTACGCAAAGTCCACTTTGCTCCCCTCACAGAACCTACAGTTTATAGGGGCAAGATTAGACACTCTGCAGACAAGAGCTTACTTGCCCGAGGACAGGGCCCACAGATTGATAGACTTGGCCAACCAGTTCCAAAGCAATTCTCAGGTTTCCACCAGGCACTTCCTGTGGCTCCTGGGCCACATGAAATCCACGGTACATGTGACTCCGAATGCCTGTCTGCACATGCGGGCTGCTCAGTGGTGCCTCAGACCTCAGTTGGCGCAGGCCACAGGCGACCTCTGAGACAGAGTAAAGGTGTCCAAACCACTTTTGGACTCCCTGCAGTGGTGCTTACATCTCCCAAACCTTCTCAGGGGGGTACCTTTTCAGGCCCCAGCACACACAAGAGTGCTGATGACCAATGCTTCCTTAAGGGGCTTGGGTGCACATTGCCAGGACATGTGTACTCAAGGCCTCTAGTCTCCTGCCACACAGCAGATCAATCTTTTGGAGCTGCGAGCAATCCACTTAGCTCTACAGACTTTTTCTCATGCCCTCTCTCACCAGTCTGTCTTAATTCAGACAGACAATCAGGTGGCAATGTTCTATGTGAACAAGCAAGGGGGCACAGGGTCCAGGCTCTTGTGTCAGGAGGCGCTGGCCCTTCGCTCCTTTGCAGTCAAACAAGGCATGTTTCTCAAAGCAGTGTATCTACCTGGTCAGGAGAACCTCTTGGCAGACAAACTAAGCAGGATTCTCCAGCCTCACAAATAGCAGTTGCATCCACTGGTGGTCCAGCAGATCTTTCTACGATGGGGACTTTCATCCATCGATCTCTTTGCAAGTCCACTGAACCATCAGCTGCCCAGGATTTGCTCTAGACAGCCGCATCCCCTGAGAATGGCAGCAGATGCGATTCTGATCTCTTGGTCTACGGGCCTCCTATATGTGTTTCCTCCCACGCCTCTGGTGGCCCAAACTCTGTTCAAGATTCTATGGGACAAGGCCTCAGTGATTCTGGTAGCCCCCAGATGGCCGAGGCAGCCATGGTTTCCACTTCTTCTGCAGTTGGCAGTGGAAGCTCCATTCCCTCTGGGGTTGCAACCCGATCTCAGGATCAGGGTTCCCTTCTACACCCCAATATCAGATCCCTCAATCTGATGGCCTGGCTGCTGAAAGGATAGTGCTAGCTCCCTTGCTTCTACCTAGGGAAGTTGAGGAAGTGGTCTTGGCCTCTAGGAGGCAATCCACCAGAAAGTCCTATGCCCTCAAGTGGTATAGGTTTTCATTATGGTGTGCTCAGCACAATGAAAATCCTTTCTCCTGCCTTGTGTCAGTAGTACTACAATACCTACTTCACCTGTCAGGCCTGGGCCTTAAGTCCAACTCTGTTTGGGTCCACCTCAGTGCTCTATCAGCACACCACTCACCGGTGGAGGGACAGTCTCTGTCGGTTCACCCCTTGGTGTCCCGCTTCCGCAGAGGCCTGCTTTTGCTCAAGCCTCCGATTCGTCCACCTGCCACTGAGTGGGATTTGAACGTGGTCTTGCAACAACTTACTCGCCCACCGTTTGAGCCAATGGCTACTTGCCATTTATGCTACCTTTCTTGGAAGGCTCGCTTCCTGGTAGCTCTTACCTCGGCTAGACGTGTGAGTGAACTACAAGCTCTGGTTTCTGATAGACCGTACAAACGGTTCTATAGGAACAGGGTGGTCCTATGGACCCATCCAAAGTTTCTTCCAAAAGTTGTCTCCTCCTTCCACCTCAACCAGGAGGTGGTTCTTCCAACATTCTTTCCCAGGCCCCATACCAGCCAGGCTGAAACAGTCTTGCATACCCTGGACTGTAAGAGGGCGTTGTTCTTCTACATAGAATGTATGCGGGGGCACCGAAAAGCTACTCAGCTCTTCGTCTCCTTTGACCCTAATAAACTGGGGTTGCCTGTCTCCAAGCGTACCTTGTCCACTTGGGTAGCAGATTGTATCGCCTGGGTGTACAAAGCAGCCGGTCTCTCCTGCAGGGTCGAGTCACGGCCCACCCTGTCAGGGCGAAAGCCGCGTCAGTTGCTCATCTCCGCTCTGTTCCGTTGGCAGACATCTGCCGGGCCGCTACTTGGTCTTCAAGCCAGACTTTTGCAGCCCACTACTGCCTCAAGAGAGAGTCCCAAAGGGACAGTACTTTCGGACAGGCGGTACTCCGCAATCTCTTTGAGGTTTAGGCAACTCCTACCCTCCGGCCCTTATGTTGGGCTACCATACAGGGGCGTTCTCAGAGGATATTCTTATCACGTATGCTGAGGATCTGCATAGGGAGCCATTTTTTCAGCTTTGGGTTCCCGGTAGCCTAGAGCTGGGGAGTCCCATATGTGAGGACTGACTTCCTGCTTGGTCCTGGAGAAAGAGTAGTTACTCACCTGTAACAGGTGTTCTCCAGGAGCAGCAGGAATCAGTCCTCACGACCCTCCCTCCTCCCCTGGAGTTGCAGTCATATACTTTATTTTGATTTTTGCTGTCTTTTAGCTATGTCATCAGACTGAGCAAGATGGCACTCTTGGGCGCGAAGGGGACCACGCAGGCGTGCTGCATTCCCAAAGGCTTTCTTTGAAAGCTGTGGAAATGCTCCGCACGGGGGCTCCGTCGGCACTGACATCACCATATGTGAGGACTGATTCCTGCTGCTCCTGGAGAACACCTGTTACAGGTGAGTAACTACTCTTTCTGAGCCCAGAGCCCCGCCGAAAGGAGGCAGACAGGAACCAGCACTGAAAGCAAGCCCTACTGCCTTCAATTCTCTTTTGCTCTTAAAGAAACAGCGCCCCTCTAAAAAATAACTCAAAAATAGAACTTAAAGAGAAAACACCCAATTAAATTTTAGAGTACTCTAGCCTATCCTACTGCACCTTATCTGTTCCTCAAGTGAGCCCAGGACCCTAGGCTCACTATATCCTCCTGCTGCGTGAAAACTGTGCACACTGGGGTTGATGGGAGGCATCAGCAGACTACATCCAGTGACGTCATGAATTTGACATGCCCAGTCTCCAAGCTGCAGGAGGAGGAGCACAACCCAGAAGTAGAGGACTGAACTGGAGGAATGATAAGGAACAGGTCTTTCTCTTATTATTTCTGGACATTACCGCTACGTTTGACAGCATAAGCCATCACATTATGCTTAACAGGCTCCAGCAGATAGGGATCAAGGAAATGGTCCTAAACTGGTTCACCTCATATTTAACTAATAGAACACAAGTAAGAATTAAACAACATACATCCGAACACTATAAACAGGAACAAGGACTCCCAGAAGGCTCAGCATAATCTGCATTACTCCAGCATAATCTGCATTACTCCAGCCCATCTACTCCATATTAAAAAAATTCCAAATAAACTTTCATATTTGTGCAGACGATATTTATTTATTTATTTTACATTTCTTCTATACCGCGCTATTCAACATCAGTGCGGTTTACATGGAACACAAAACATACACATTGCATTTACGGAACTGTGTTTACAATGAACAGGTACGAAAACTTGGATAACTTGGGAAACTATTTACATCTAATCTTCATGGAAACAATAATGTTATATAATGATATAATGTTATACCTCCCTTTTAACACATCAAATCTTCCAAATCAACAACTTACTGACTGTTTTCTTGAAATAATCGAATGGCTAGAAATACACAACCTAAAGATCAACTTTGCCAAAACCGAAGCTATGTTTGTAACTAGAAATCAGAGCTTCTCTCCCCCAACAACCATCAGATTACAAAATATATGCATAACAGTCAGAAATGAGATAAAATACCTCGGCACAATTATTGACCGCACCCTCAACATGGCATCGCACAACAGCCAAACAACCAAAAAAATATTTTATAAGCTCAAAATGCCAAAACAACTCCACCCACTACTTCACCACAATGATTTCAAATCTAGCCACTCAATCATAACCCCCCACTTTGACTACGCCAACACAATCCTCCAGGGTACCACAAAACAGGTCTTAAAACAACTTCAACTTGCACAAAATGTTACTGCACAGATCTCTGGATCAACCGGGGTTGGTTTTGCTTTATTGTTTCAGTTTTGGTTTGGGGTTACTTGTGCGACGATTGTAGCGGCGAGGAAGGAGGGAGTCGCTTGGGCAGCCGCGAATGGGGAGGGTCCATCGGCCTAACCACCTCCAGCACGTACTCGGAGCAAGCGGCGATATACAGAGGAGCACCATTGGGCGCAGCATCAGAAGTCCTCCACCGACCCAGCAGCAGCTCTCCCAGTGAGGATTGAGCCAGCGACCCAGACTTCCCGCTCCAGCTCTGCCCAATCGGGGCAGCCTGCACAGCTCCAGCTCTGCCCAATCGGGGCAGCCTGCACAGCTCCAGGCCTGCCCAATCGGTGTAGTCCGCTCCTATTTTAAAAAGAGCACCATCGAGCGCAGCATCAGAAGCCCTCCACCAACCCAGCAGCAGCTCTCCCAGCGAGGATTGAGCCAGCGACCCGGACTTCCCGCTCCAGCTCTGCCCAATCGGGGCAGCCGGCACAGCTACAGCTCTGCCCAATCGGGGCCGCCTGCACAGCTCCAGCCCTGCCCAATTGGGGCAGTCCGCTCCTGTTTTAAAAAGAGCACCATCGGGCGCAGTATCAGAAGCCCTCCACCAACCCAGCAGCAGCTCTCCCGGCGAGGATTGAGCCAGCGACCCGGACTTCCCGCTCCAGCTCTGCCCAATCGGGGCAGCCTGCACAGCTCCAGCCCTGCCCAATCGGGGCAGCCCACTCCTGTTTTAAAGAGAGCGCCTTCGGGTGCGCCTGCGCTGGAGGCCTCGCCAGAGGGCCCTTTGGCGTGGCCCTTAGGCGGGGACCTCAAAGAAGAAAACTCCTGCCGAGAACCAATAGAATCCATACCTACATGTGGAACGAGCATCAGGAACACAGATCAACGTAGGCCAAGTTTGCCACCAGCTCCAGATATAGCCAAAGCTGCAACAGAACACAAACACCGTCAGCAAAGTAGGTACGATAGAACACCATATGGAACACACTAAGCCAGGCACCACCCTTACCTAGGGAGCTTACCCAGAACATAGTTGTCTCGACCATGCATAAGAGCCATAGATGTTTACACAAGTAATGCTGTTACATGCCTATGTTACCGGTCTATGACTCTGTTCCTGTAGGTTTTTAAATCTGTCAGTGTTACTGTGCCACTTAGTAGCTACATAACAGCCTATAAGATACTGTACCTGCCTTACTACTGTTTGACTATAAGATACTGTGCCTGCTACAATACTGTTGTCTGCATGTAAGGATACTGTGCCTGCTATAATACTGTTGTCTGCCTGTAAGGCTATGGTGCTTTAAGGTGCAGCACACTGGTGTTACCATCTGGGATACTAGAGGCTATTACTTAGGGTAACTAAATACTCGCATAACAGCCTGTAAGAGAGCAGCACATCTGCCTACCCTCCGGCCAACCCAGAAGAGTCCCTTGATCATGCACAACAGGACAGATACCACAATGGCCCCATCCCTCACTGCCATAGTCAGCTGCCATCTCCTCCTTGGATGGCTCAGTAACACATTGGCCCTAACACCTACCCACAACCACATACCAATACTACAAAGATACGAGAGGAGATGGTCCAGTACCTCTCATCACAGGTCAGTGGAAGTCACCCGTATGCCCCACCAGCACCTACTACACATCGCACTCCAACACACCAAAAAAGCCAAGCCGAAGGAAAGCCCACAGCCCCAACACCTAAAATGTGCCCTCATAAAAGCATGCTCAATCTGCAGGAAATGGCTGGTGATCTCTAACCTGATACCCCTCTATGACCTCGACATACTCCTGATCACAGAGACATGGCTATCCAGTGATGACGCAGTCCTCCTCAACCACCTTTTATCCACCAACTTCTCAACACACAGCTGCCATAGAGACAGCAAAAGGGGTGGAGGAGTACTCATCAAAACTGACCTCCAATTCCGCCTCATCAACGCACCCAGCACAATGAATCTCGATACAGTTACCATAGCCAACAAATACTGCTCCATAAACCTAATGTACAGGGCACCATCAACCTCCCCTGACAACCTCTCAACAATAATCAACCTTGCCTGCAATGCCTTGGACCCTCGCACCCCAACTTGGCTACTAGGGGACTTCAATCTACCAACCCTGCAGGACACACAAGCCGCAGCCTTCCTTGAAGCCCTCAAGGAACTAGGTCTCCAGCAACTAATCAATGAACCCACTCACGTAAAAGGAAACATATTGGACCTTATATTCGCCCCACAAACAGCCTTTGAAAATGCTCATGTCCATTCACCGTCCTTCACCGTGATACCATAGTCCAATCACAAGCTAATCAACTTCCAGATACCAGTATCGGGCCACCACCAGAAGTACTCCAGAAGCCCGAGTAGCACCACCAGGACACCATCACGGAGTTTCCGACCTTTCAACAAGGAAACTATCCTAACCCAATCCCTCTCACTCCTTGCCCTGACAACACCTAACCTCGACGAGCTGATCTCCAGCTGGAATAACAGCCTCAGTACCATTGCACAATGCCCTCCATCAAACAAGCCTCCAAGGAAACGAGCCAGTGCATCCTGGTACTCCACTGAGTTAAGAACATCTCTCCTCTGCCTAAGGAAGCTCGAAAGATGCTGGCGGCATTCACGCTCCTTGGCAGACCAGAAAGCATATAATAGTGGAGTGGAGGAGTAGCCTAGTGGTTGGGGCACGGTACTTCAGGCCGGAAGGTCGGGGGTTCAAATCCCACTAGAGGACAGCAACCTTGGGCCGGAAGGACTGAGGTTTCTAGTCCCACAGGTGCTCCTTGTGGTCTTGGGCAAGCCACTTAACCCTCCATAGCCCATATTCCCTGTAAAATAGTTATCTCCAAGTTATAATGCCCTGTTCAATGTAATTTCAGTTTGTTCAATGTAAACCGCACTGATGCAGAATAGCGCGGTATATAAGAGAATGTAAAATAAATAAATAAATAAATAGTTACCTGGAAAAACACGTGAGGCAATCACAGGGAAAATAAGGTAATTCCACACTGATACTCTGAAACGCTCACTAAGCAAACCACATGACTTATTCAACCTTGTCAAGAACCTAACAAAAGAACCGGGACCGGAACAATCAAGTATGATTCACCCTCAAGAATTCACAGATTTCCTGCAATCAAAGCTATGCCAGACCAACAAGTCTTCAGTACCCACCACGGCCCAAGAACCAACATACACAACACAACTGACCACTTTCTCCACCCCATCCAAGAAGCACATCAAAGACACAATCTCCTTGATCAGCACCTCCACGGCACAGACGGACCCCTGTCCTACCTTCTGGATAAAAGAGCTACGTAGCGAATTCAGCCCGTTCATAGCCAGACTCATGGACCTGTCTTTCGCAACCGGCTCATTCCCCCAAAGCCTCAAACACACATCCATCAGGCCATTGCTGAAAAATAACAAACTCGACCCTCAGAAGGTTGAATCGTACAGACCTATATCGAGCATGCCACTACTAGCCAAAATAATTGAAAAAGAAGTCCAACGCCAGATACAACGCCGCATTGATTACACCGCCCCACTGGACCCCTGCCAACATGGATTCAGGGAATCCCATGGTGTGGAAACCCTACTCACTACCCTCTTCAGCAACATAATTACTGGAATCGATAACGACCGCCAAGGGTTTGTCCTCGTCTTCTTGGATATAGCCGCCGCATTCGACTCGATAAGCCATGAGATCCTCCTGAAGCGGCTTGAAGAGAAGGGTATCTGTGACACAGCACTAAACTGGTGAAAATCATACCTGTCCGACAGATGGCAGCACGTACGCTCGGAAACCTCAACATCGGAACCCTTCCATCAGAAGCAGGGCGCCCCACAGGGTTCCTCCCTCTCCGCCCTGATGTTCAACCTTTACATGCAGCCAATCTGTAACCTCATCCGATCTTTCAAGGTTAACTGCCTGATATATGCCAACGATGTACTACTCTACATGCCTTTCTTAACCGACCATCCAGACTTTTCCCCACTGACAGACTGCTTCGACGCAGTGGCCAACTGGCTCCAGACCCAAAACCTCCGAATACAGCACAAGAAAACAGAAGTTCTGTTTGCCACAAAGAACCAAGAATTCATCCCTCCAGCCTACCTAAAAGTCAAGGAAGTGGAGCTACAAACCAAGTCCACAATCCGATACCTTGGGGTCAACTTAGACATAAGAACATAAGAACATAAGATATGCCATACTGGGTCAGACCAAGGTCCATCAAGCCCAGTATTCTGTTTCCAACAGTGGCCAATCTAGGTCATACGTACCTAGCAGTTTCCCCAAGGGACACAGGTTCCACAATGCTTGTATTGGTTCAAGCATTGATATCCTGGGTCCCTTCTTAATAATGGTTTATGGACCTTTCCTCCAGGAACTTGTCCAAACCTTTTTTAAACCCAGCTACACTAACAGCCTTTACTACATCCTCCGGTAACAAATTCCAGAGTTTGATTACACGTTGAGTGAAAAATATTTTCTTTTATTAGTCTTAAATAGTTTACCCTGTAGCTTCATTGCATGTCCCCTAGTCTTTCTATATTCTGATAAGGTAAACAATCGATCTACGTTTACCCGTTCCACTCCGTTCATTAATTTATAGACTTCTATCATATCTCCCCTCAGCCGTCTCTTTTCCAGGTTAAAGAGCCCCAACCTTTTTAGCCTTTCTTCATAGGAGTAGCCTTCCATCCCCTTTACCATTTTGGTGGCTCTTCTCTGAACCTTTTCTAAAATTGCTATATCCTTTTTAAGATATGGCGACCAGAATTGCACACAATATTCAAGGTGCGGTCTCACCATGGAACGATATAGAGGCATTATAATATCTTTTGTTTTATTTTCCATTCCTTTCCTTATCATACCTAGCATTCTATTTGCTCTCTTGGCCGCCGCTGCACACTGGGCCGAGGGTTTTAACATGGTATCCACAAGGACGCCTAAATCTTTTTCTTGGGTGGTGGTTCCTAATGTGGAACCTTGCATCGTGTAACCATAGTTTGGGTTGTTCTTCCCTAGGTGCATAACCTTGCACTTCTCCACATTAAATTTCATCTGCCATTTTGATGCCCAGTCTTCCAATTTATCAAGATCCTCTTGCAATTTTCCACAATCCTCCTGGGTTTTAACAACTTTAAATAGTTTTGTGTCATCAGCAAATTTGATAACCTCACTCGTTATTCCACTTTCCAGGTCATTTATGAATATGTCAAAAAGCAGCGGACCCAGCACAGATCCCTGGGGTACACCACTATTCACCTTTCTCCATTGGGAAAATTGGCCATTTAGCCCTACCCTCTGCTTTCTATCTTTTAACCAGTTCCTGATCCACAGTAGTACACTGCCTCCTATCCCATGACTCTTTAGTTTTGCCAAAAGTCTCTCATGAGGGACCTTGTCAAAGGCTTTCTGAAAGTCCAGATACACAATATCAACCGACTCACCTTTGTCCACCTGTTTATTCACTCCTTCAAAAAAACATAACAGATTAGTAAGACAAGATCTTCCTTGTCTAAAGCCATGTTGGCTGTCTCCCATTAGGTCATGACTATCTATATGCTGAGTAATTTTATTCTTTATGATGGTTTCTACCATTTTTCCCGGTACTGATGTCAGGCTCACCGGTCTGTAGTTTCCCGGATCACCCCTCGAACCCTTTTTAAAGCGCACATTAGTAACATGGTAAAAGCAGTCTATCATAAGATCCGGACTCTCAGTCACTTATGCTCCTTGCTAGAACCAGATGACTTCCGGACAAACTATCAAGCGCTGATCATCCCATATTTTGATTACGCCAATGCTATCCTACAAGGGCTTCCACGAGCCACGCTGTGTCCACTCCAGCTAGCAATGAATACCGCAGCCAGAGTGCTACATGGCGCCTCCAGGCATGACCATGTAACGCCCATCTTGAAACAGCTCCATTGGCTCCCTATCCACAGCAGACTCACCTTCAAGACCCTACTGCTGACCTTCAAGGCCATCAACAGGCTCTCCTCCGCCTCACTCACAGAGCTCACCCACATGACTCCCCCCAACAGGGCCAGAAGATCTGCAGAGATCAGAAGAGGGGAGATATGATAGAAGTCTATAAATTAATGAACGGAGTGAAACGGGTAAACATAGATCGATTGTTTACCTTATCAGAATATAGAAAGACTAGGGGACATGCAATGAAGCTACAGGGTAAACTATTTAAGACTAATAAAAGAAAATATTTTTTCACTCAACGTGTAATCAAACTCTGGAATTTGTTACCGGAGGATGTAGTAAAGGCTGTTAGTGTAGCTGGGTTTAAAAAAGGTTTGGACAAGTTCCTGGAGGAAAGGTCCATAAACCATTATTAAGAAGGGACCCAGGATATCAATGCTTGACCCAGTACAAGCATTGCGGAACTTGTGTCTTTTGGGAAAACTGCTAGGTACGTATGACCTAGATTGGCCACTGTTGGAAACAGGATACTGGGCTTGATGGACCTCGGTCTGACCCAGTATGGCATATCTTATGTTCTTTTGTTCTTATATTGAAATTAATTTATGAAAGAAACAAAAAAAAAAAAGCCTAAAATTGGGAAAAAGTTTGAAAAATCTAGAAATGAACCCAAAATCTTTTATCTATGTAGATCCCTATTACTCATATATCATTACCTACAATATCAGGAGGCAGTTATATTAAAACTGATTTTTGTGTGTAAAACATTGCTATGCAGACAAACATTCTTTGAAAATTACCCTCCCTGTTTCCTCAACTGCTTTGCCAACTGACGGGTAATTTTGAAGTCATCTGAAAAAAATGACCCAGAGAGCACCATTTTGTTTGGTGACTACTAATTCTATACCCATGAAAATGTATCTGGTAATTGCACCATTCTACGTTGCTTTTTTTTTAAGATTAATGCAGAGTTGACCATTTTCCCAACTATTTTATCATATGTTCAGCCTTTTCCAAATTTTCATATTCTCTGGAAGTAGGAACACTTTCCTTTATAATCCCTCCACACAATCCTTTATAAACATATTGAAGAGTTCCTGAAACATGTGGAAACCAATTTCTCTATCACTATTTTCTAAGCCCTATTACTTGTTGAACTTTTTACCCAGTTAATAATTTATTTCAACTCCCAGAATGACTAATTTCATCAGAAATGTTCTAGGTTAAATAGTGTAAAAGGCTTTACTGAATTTTAAATATAATGGGCCAATATTCTAATGTCACGCTGCCATGGGCAGTGCTTAAATATTGGCGAGGTATTTAGCGTCAGAATCCAGCAAAGAGCTGCCATTGAATATACAGGTCGCATGCCACTATCTGGCAGAGTGCTGACCCTATCCGGATATGTTTGATTTTCAGCTGGCACTTATCCAGACAGCAATTTAGGCTTGCTTTTCACATGACCTAAGTTATCCAGATATCAGCTGGCTGAAAAATATGCTATCAAATAAAATCAGATAATCACAAATGCCCCTGCACTATAAAAAACGTTTTTTGTCAGACTTACTATAAAACAAGGCACATGAACAAATTTCACAATGTGCCCTTCCAAAGTAGCCCTTTTTAATATACATTATCAATACACCCTGTGAAAATTTTAACTCATCTTATAGAAACTCTTCAATATGGCTCCAAACCATGGGGTGGGGGTCCTCTGCGGCCATGAGTAACTGGATGCCCGACCTGGGAGTACGTCCTTTGCCACACAGCTTGGAGCAGGCTTGTACGGGAAGGGATTTCATTGGCCAAGGGTGTGGGATATGGGTGGGAAAGGAGGGGAATGAGCAGGGATATTTTACCTCCTTATTTTCTTCTGGCGGTCACAGCAGTTTCGGCAGCAGTGTGGCTGTTTGGTGCTCAGCGAGCATTCTGATTGTCGTAAAAACAAAAAACGTATAATTACTTACATTTTGATGTCTCCTGGCTTGCTGTTAGTCTCACTTGGCTGCTGCTCTGCCTGTGATGCCGCCAAGTGCAGAATTCGGTCGGTAGGACCGGCCATGCAGCCAGTAGCGGAGCCTATGGAGCCCTGGGTGAGCCTGATGGGAGAGGGCTTGTGTCGGGCTTCAGCCATGCATGCAGGCAGGCCCAAGGCTGTGGAGAGTGAACCGGTCAGGCCTTTGGCTCTTCCCCTTATGACTGCTCCAGTGATTACGAGGGAAGTTTGGATAGTGGGGAGTGAATTTGTGGGGCCTGCAGCTCCTCCCCTTTTAGCAGCATCAGCAGCCATGTCTCCAGCTGCAGGATTGGGGCAGGAAGTCGTCAAGGCCATTGTGTGGGTGTGGGAAAGGTGGAGCTCACAGCCTGCACAGTGAGTTGGAGCTGCAAGGCCAAGGGATGGCTGTGGAGCCTCAGGTTAGAGCTGGACCATTGACTCCAGCTGTGCAGGGCTCCTGGGGGAGAGCAAGGGGGAGGGGTTCCAGGAAGACCCTTTTTCTGTCCATGGTTGCATCACTGCCAGTTGTGGGAGGTGGCAAGGATATGGGAAGTGTAGATGGGGACACATTTACTGCCCTGCCTGGCTATCTTGCAGCTCTAGTTCCTGAAGTGGCATGTGATGGGCTTGAGAATGGACAATTGCTGGTGGGTGGCATGCATGATAGTTTTGGGGGTTGGCAATACCGGCTGGAGTGACACAGCAGACAGAGGTGGAGTGGGTGAGCTCCAGTACTATTCAGCTTTAAGTCATTTGGGGCCTGTGGATACCTTTCTTGTGCGGTGTGGCGGAGTTTCATGGGGTCAGGGGTATGGGGTCACGGGTCTTTGGCCACCAATGTATGGCCACACCAGCTTTTGGCTGGTTGGTGGGCCACGGGATTATGGACCGTGGGATGGCAAGATATTTTTAGTGCATAGTCGGGTTGGCTGGTTTAGCCTTCAGCCTCCTGGCCAGCTCCCATGGCCCCTGGCTCTGCTTTTTCTTTTTTTTCTTCACAGGTCATTGGCAATGTCCAGGAGTATCCCTCTGCAGCTAGTGGTGATCGATGTGGAGTGTCCAGTGGCTGTGGTCTGGGATGGCCTGAGATGGGAGGGAGTCAGGAGGAGTAGCGATCAGTTGAGGCTGTGGATTTTCATGCTGTTATATTGATGAGTACCATGACCCCAGTTGAGTCAAGTTGGCTGTTCAGGCAGGTGAGTAAGAGGTTGGAGCAGGGGAGGGAATTAGGGCTGGCCAGGCAAAAGATCCTCCTGTTGAGGTGTCAGGGGAAGTTGGTTAAAAAATGTATGCACGTGTTAGCACGATGAGAGGGGGTTTCATCCTCCTCTTCCTCGAGTTTGGATTCGTTGTCTTCTTCAGAGTCTGAGGAGCCAGACGTGCTGGATGCTGCATCAGCAAACCAGGTTGTGGCAGGGGGAGGTGGGCTCCTGCATTAGTGGCCTTTATGTAACTCTGGGAGGGGGTTCCACATGCACTGCGGCATAAGATTTGGAAGCATACTTACATAGAAATTCTTCGTCTGTTAAAGGGCAGGAAGCAGTCAGGTGATAGTAAGAAAAAGCATAAGGGAGGTGTGAAAGCCGGGTGTCTAAAGAAGGTGCCTTGGAATGTAGTCAACTGGATTAGGACCTTTTTGCATTAGCGAGCCTTTGGGGGCATCACCTGCCAGAGCATTATGGTCTAATCCTAGCTTATGCAGATTCTATTCTTGAGGTTCTTCAGACTGATGATGGTTGGACTTGGCTCAGTTATGATGAGAAACTTGGTGAAAAGATGGAGGAGAAAAATAATATGCTGTGGGGGACTCGAGATATCAATCTTTGGCTGACGCAGATGTCGGTAAGGACAGGCACAGTGGAGGTATGATGGTAAAAGGGGACACCATGATGCCACCAGGAGGGAGCTGCTCCTTTTGGTCAAGGGCGGAGGGCACAGTGCAAGCTAAGAGTGGGGGAGGTGGGAGCGACATTTGTTGGAGATTCAATAAGTCTTCCTGCCCTTTTCCCGACTGGAAGTTCTGACATGCTTGTTAAGTGTGCATGGGGGGTGCGGTGAAGGCTATGCATCCTTAGATGGTCCATTACTCAAGGCGCAAAGACAAGATTACTTTGGAGATCGGATTTGAATGTGGTTTTTGATTCCTTTACAAGGGGTGGCAGTTAACATGGTGGCGTGGAATGTGTCTTCAGTACAGCGCTTCTCAGAAGTTGTGCGAGCGAAGCTTCTGCGGAGTGCAAGATGGGTCTGATTACGGTCTCTTTTAGTGACCACCTGTTCTCAGTTTTTGTGGTCTCCTCTTTGAGAGTCATTCCCAAGAAAGAGCCTGGGAAATTTTGCCTGATCCACAACTTGTCCTTTCCCCTGGATAGCTCTGTGAATGATCATATTCTGAGGGAATTGTGTTCAGTCTGCCAGTGCAGTGTGGGTGCCTTACTCACAAAGGTAGACATTGAGTCAGCATTTTGTTTATTGCCAGTCCCTCAACCTTTCATTTGTTGGTTTCTCCTTCCAGGGACGCTTTTAGTTTGACAAATGCATGCCAATAGATTGTTCCATCTCATGTGTGTATTTTGAAATATTCAGTACTTTTCTGCACTGGGGTCTAGTCCAGTGTTGAGGGGTGCCCAATGTGGTCCATTATCTAGATGATTTTTTGTTTATTGGGCCTAGTTAGACAGGGACATGTGGTGTCTTGCTGAAATCCTTTCAGCATCCCTTCAACTTCTGACAAAACTGAGGGTCCAGTGATTAAGCTAACGTTTTTGGCTGAGAATGTTTGGAAGCTGTGGGCATTCGTGGTCTCTGCATAATCCACCGGAAAGATCAAATTAAAGGAGATGAAGGCTCTGGTCGGGTCACTGAATTTTGCTTGTCAGGTTATTCCAATGGGTTGTGCTTTTACTAGACATCTCATTATGCCATGTCCGGGGTGGTAAAGCCCCATCATCACATCAGAGTTTCAAAAGGGATGCATGAGGTCCTACAAATGCGGGACTCCTTTTTGGCTGGTTTTGATGGGTCATCAGTGCTTGCTCTGGAGGAGGTCTCTTATGTGGATTTGCAGCTCCTTACTGATGTGGCTGGGGGCTAGGGTTTCGGCATCTATTTTCAACGTGCGGGTGTGCTGAGCAGTGGCCAAGCGATTGGCATAAGTCCAGGCTGACACGAAACATTACCTTCCTCAAGCTCTTCCATATTGTAGTGGCATTGGTGCTTTGGTCAGAGTGGCTGAATCACAATAGGGTCTTCTTTTGGTGTGATAATGCCTCAGTGGTTGAGGTCATTAACCACCATTCCCCACGTTGCTTGCAGGTGGCTGCCCTGATGCATGCATTTGTATTATCCTGCTTGTATTTGAATGTTACTGCACAGGTGAGGCATGTGCCTGGTTTTATTAATTATATTGCTGACTCTCTTTCCTGCTTTAAGTGGCCCTTTTTTTTGGACTTTGGCAAAAGCGGATGCAGTTGGTGTGGCAGTTCTGGTCCACCTGTGACATCTTGATCACCTGTAATGATGACTTCTACAAAGATTGGTTTCTTCTGTCAACTGGGCTTCTTACATGAGGAATTTTTGCTACGTGGTGGATTTCTTGGGGGGGGGGGGGCAGGTGGGAGGGTACCCTAATATTTTCTGGGCCATTATATTGTCTTTGATAAGAGCAGGGGGATATCCAAGGCATCAGTTTGTTCTCATTTGGATGGGTCTGCCTTTTTGGCGAAGGCGAAGGCGGTGGTTCGGGGAAACCCGATGGCGGGATTTCTGGTGCAGAGAACATAAGAACATAAGATATGCCATACTGGGTCAGACCAAGGTCCATCAAGCCCAGTATCCTGTTTCCAACAGTGGCCAGTCTAGGTCATATGTACCTAGCAGTTTCCCCAAAAGACACAGGTTCCTCAATGCTTGTACTGGGTCAGGCATTGATATCCTGGGCCCCTTCTTAATAATGGTTTATGGACCTTTCCTCCAGGAACTTGTCCAAACCTTTTTTAAACCCAGCTACACTAACAGCCTTTACTACATCCTCCTGTAACAAATTCCAGAGTTTGATTACACGTTGAGTGAAGAAATATTTTCTTTTATTAGTTTTAAATAGTTTACCCTGTAGCTTCATTGCATGTCCCCTAGTCTTTCTATATTCTGATAACGTAAACAATCGATCTACGTTAACCCCTTCCACTCTGTTCATTAATTTCTAGACTTCTATCATATCTCCCCTCAGCCGTCTCTTTTCCAGGTTAAAGAGCCCTAACCTTTTTAGCCTTTCTTCATAGGAGTATCCTTCCATCCCCTTTACCATTTTGGTGGCTCTTCTCTGAACCTTTTCTAATAACGCTATATCCTTTTTAAGATACGGTGATCAGAATTGCACACAATATTCAAGGTGCGGTCTCACCATGGAACGATATAGAGGCATTATAATATCTTTTGTTTTATTTTCCATTCCTTTCCTTATGATACCTAGCATCCTATTTGCTCTCTTGGCTGCCGCTGCACACTGGGCCGAGGGTTTTATTTATTTATTTATTTATTTAGTGTACATTTGTATCCCGCTGCTTCCAGCGATCAGCAGCGGTTGCTATACATGGTAAGGGTGGCTGTACCGGCCAGGAATTGAAGGATATACATTCAGTTTTAACATGCTATCCACAATGAAGCCTAAATCTTTTTCCTGGGTGATGGTTCTTAATGTGGAACCTTGCATCGTGTAACCATAGTTTGGGTTGTTCTTCCCCAGGTGCATAACTTTGCACTTGTCCACATTAAATTTCATCTGCCATTTTGATGCCCAGTCTTCCAATTTATCAAGATCCTCTTGCAATTTTCCACAATCCTCTTGGGTTTTAACAACTTTAAATTGTTTTGTGTCATCTGCAAATTTGATAACCTCACTCGTTATTCCACTTTCCAGGTCATTTATGAATATGTCAAAAAGCAGCGGACCCAGCACACATCCCTGGGGTACACCACTATTCACTTTTCTCCATTGGGAAAATTGGCCATTTAGCCCAAACCTCTGCTTTCTATCTTTTAACCAGTTCTTGATCCACAGTAGTACACTGCCTCCTATCCCATGACTCTTTAGTTTTGCCAAATGTCTCTGATGAGGGACTTTGTCGAAGGTTTTCTGAAAGTCCAGATACACTATATCAACCAACTCACCTTTGTCCACCTGTTTATTCACACTTTCAAAAAAACATAATAGATTAGTAAGACAAGATCTTCCTTGTCTAAAACCATGTTGACTGTCTCCCATTAGGCCATGACTATCTACATGCTGAGTAATTTTATTCTTTATGATGGTTTCTACCATTTTTCCCAGTACTGACGTGAGGCTCACCGGTCTGTAGTTTCCCGGATCACCCCTCGAACCCTTTTTAAAAATTGGTGTTACATTGGCGATCTGCCAATCTTGAGGTATTAGAGATGATTTTAATGATAGTTCACAGATTGCTAATAGCAGGTCTGCAATCTCATATTTCAGTTCTTTCAACACCCTTGGATGTATACCATCCGGCCCAGGTGATTTGCTACTCTTCAGTTTATCTAATAGTTGTAATACATCTTCCCGATGTATCGATATTTCCTTCAATTCTTCCGCATCTTTAAATACCACTTCAGTCATGGTTAACATCCCTACATCTTCCTCAGTAAAGACCGAAGCAAAGAATTCATCCAGTCTCTCCGCTATCTCCTTGTCGCCTCTTAATGCCCCTTTAACTCCTCTATCATCTAATGGACCAACTGACTCTCTCACAGGTTTTTTGCTATGAATGTACTTGAAAAAATCTTTATTTCGCGTTTTTGCTTCTGCAGCAAGCTTCTTCTCAAATTCTCCCTTTGCCTGCTTTATTAATGCCTTGCATTTGACTTGCCAGTGCTTGTGCTGTTTCCAGGTTTGGTCATTTGGCTCTTTTTTTCCATTTCCTAAAAGATGCTTTTTTGGGGTGGGAATGGTCTTCTCCAATTCTGGAGGACTTCAGGTAGCCAATTTCCCACGACCTCCTGGTCAGATTGTGCGAAGAGCTGCAAGCGGTAGTGGCATCTGGATTTGAGGTGGCCTTATTCTGGGCGGTATTTTATTTATTTATTTTATATTTAATTACATTTTACAATAAACCAAAAACCTTGGATAAAGAATATCACAATCCATCATGCACATGCAAAAAATAAGCACAAAAGAACATAAACCAACCAATAACTGACAGTATGCTAGCAGTCCACATTAGAACAATAAAGAAAAGGGTGGATTCAAGAACAATATACACCGTAGGAGAACGGCTACAAACAAAGAAAAATATTAAAAAGAAAAAGTAGGAAGTAAAGCGAATACAACTTATACCGGCCAATTCATAATCTTATGCTCTATGTCAATATGTTTACAGTTGTTCTATGTCAATATGTATATAGTTACCCTGTATTGTTCCAAGTTTTATCTCCTGTTACAATGTAAGCACAAAACAGTTTCGACTGAATTGAGCAACCTTTGTTAAATGTAAACCGCGCTGATAATAAATAGCGCGGTATATAAAAGATGTTAAATAGATAAAATAAATAAATAAAATTATAAAGCCCACAATACTACCATAAGGTGAATTCACAATTGCTTAACACCGAAGAAAAAATGCAGTTGAGATGACTCGAAGAAATGGAAAATCTTATTCTGATACCCAAGTACAGATTTACAAGGAAATCTCAATTGGAAACTCGCACCCAAAGCTAAAACCTCAGTGCGGAGTTCCAGAAATCTTTTTCCTCCTATACTGTGTCCACCTGACACATCTGGGAAGATTTGTACCTTAACCCCCAAAAAGGAAACATCAGATTTTTTTATTAAATACATCTGTAATAACACTTCCTTATCCTGAAGAAATACAAAAGATACCAACAAAGTAGTCCGGGCTTCAACCACCTCGGTAGACTGCTCTAACAACTTAGACAAGTTCCCAAATCCAAGGAGTCAGAAGGCACCTCTACCTGAGAGGTATCAGCTTTCTGCAAAGCATCCTTACCAATCATTGAGAGGAGGAAATAAATCTTTTGAAGAGGAGGGATCCCAGACTTGGGATAGTTAAACAACCCCTTAAGGAACTGAATGAACAGGTCCCTAGAGGAGCACAATGAAAACTGTGGAAAGTTCAGTAAACGAAGATTTAAGTTTCTCTGTTGAACTTCCAAGTTTTTAATTTTATGCTGGAAAACCAAACCATCCTTGCTTTTCAATTGAAAGCAAGCCCTGCTACAAAGGGACATAAGATGAGGGTGAAAGTGGATAGACTCAGGAGTAATATGTGGAAATATTTCTTTACGGAAAAAGTGGTAGATGCATGGAATAGTTTCCCATTGGAGGTGGTAGAGATGAGGACAGTATCTGAATTCAAAAAGCATGGGACAAACATGGAGGATCCATAGGATCTCTTAAGGGAAAAAGGGGACTATTGTAGTGGTTGATATTGAAGGGCAGACTAGATAGGCCATGTGGTCTTTTTTTACCATCATATTTCTATGTTTCTTAACTGGGACCCCCTGCTGATCCTGCAAATGTTGAATTTTAACCTTGAGTCCATCCAATTGCACTTGCTGTTGGAGCATCTTCACCTCCACCCCTTCAATCTAGGAGCAAAGGCAGCAGAAGCCTGCAATACCCCAGCACAAACCCAATAAAGTGACTACATTGCATTCCAAATGGAGTCCAGGGTCACTTCCTTTGGTCTCACAAGTGGAGGAAGATGCTGGATCATCACACTCTCCTGAACTGAGGAAAATATGACAGAGGTCTGCAAATTAATGAATGGATGGAACGGGTAAATGTGGATTGATTGTTTACGTCATCAGAATATAGAAAGACTAAGGGACATGTTATGAAGTGACAGGGTAAACTATTTAAGACTAATAAGAGAAAATATTTTTTCACTCAACGTGTAATTAAACTCTGGAATTTGTTACCGGAGGATGTAGTAAAAGCTGTTAGTGTAGCTGGGTTTAAAAAAGGTTTGGACAAGTTCCTAGAGGAAAGGTCTATAAACCATTATTAAGAAGGGACCCAGGATATCAATGCCTGACCCAATACAAGCATTATGGAACCTGTGTCTTTTGGGGAAACTGCTAGGTACTTATGATCTAGATTGGCCGCTGTTGGAAACAGGATACTGGGCTTGATGGACCTTGGTCTGACCCATTATGGCATATCTTATGTTCTTATGTTCCAACTGGGGGTAAATCCCCACCTGGGGGCAGTTGGACCCATTACCATAGCCACCGGCACAACCAATGCCAAGGCCAAGGACTGCTGAGTAGCCGCATCTGAAACCATACCAGGTGCGCTACCCTCAGCACTCTCCGGGGCAAGAGAAGTGGAAGAGCCAAATGGGCTCAGCGAAACATCACTGCCCAAATCGGGGCTCTCCCTAACCCCAACAATGGGTTCGCCCAAACACTTCGCCTGTACAATATCATCCATAGCACATTGTCCCCCTGGTATAGCAACATAAGTGGAGGAAATTATTCTCCTATCTTTAGATTTCTGTTTAGGTATCTAGAAAAACTAAACCAATGAAAGCAAAGACCAAGACAAACTACTCCAACATGAACTTAAATCCTCCTGAAGAAGAACCACTGCCAAAAGATATTAAACGCCAAGCTCACCGCCTCATACCCCGCCTACGGGCCATACCAAAGGACCCTTTAGTGAGGGCCTGCAAAGCGCGGGCACACCTTAAGCACATTTGATTTTTAAAGCCAGCAGATGAAATAAGGCAGAGAGGAGCTTGCTCCCACTACCAACAGTACAGCAGTTTCCCCATACCTTAAGCACATTTGTCTTTTAAAGCCAGCAGATGAAATAAGGCAGGGAGGAGCTTGCTCCCACTCCCCAACACAGCAATTCTCTTCTGAGAGATATTTTTCTTGGCATTTTTTGGGGCATTCAAGATCAGCGAATTGGTGGCTGACTCTGCTCAAGCTCACTCGGGGGCAGGCATTGGCTCTTGAGCATGTTCGAGTACTGGGCTCCCAGTTTCTGATTTTGATTCCCAGATCAAAGACTGATCAGTTGGGAAAGGGGCTGTGGGTGGTCCTGAATAGGCTTGAAGGCTCACTCACTTGTCCTATTGCGAGTCTTTGCAGTTACCTAGCTCAGCATCTGGCGAGTGGGGGCCTGTTATTCATTCACACTAATTCTATGCCTTTGACTCATTTCCATTTTACAGCAGTATTGTGGAAAGCCCTGAAGCACTTGGGTTGTGAGGCACATCAGTTTGCATCTCATTCTGTCCACATCCGAGCAGCAACTAATATCAAGGGCTTTTCCAGGTATAAACATCTGTAAAGGGGGTAGGGTATAAAGGGGGACTATTTAACTCTATTCTTTTTGCAGATTCCCGGTAGCAGACCCAGCATTGGTGGCTGGTGAGCCATTCATTCGTATTCTGGGCAGGCCAGCGTGCTGCATCATGGCCTCTCAGTCCTCATTTGGAATTGGCCTCACTGGGGGTGTCTTTGATCTGGCTTGGAGAATGGGGTATGTGCTGGAGCTAGCTCATTCCCCTTTTGCAGCACAATGCCTATTTACATAGCTGTCTGGCTGGGATTATTGTTCATTTGGGTGAAATGATCTGTCTTTCTGGTTGTGTAAACAGCTGATTAGGGCAGTGAAGAGATTTTGAAATTCTGTATGCGTTATTTCCCAGTGTTCTGTTATGCTAGTGGGACATCATTCCACAGCCTGCTGGCATGAAGCAAAAATGATGGTTACAGGATTTGATAACGATAAACTTCCAGATCGTGTGGTGGGTACTGGAAAAAGCGGATTATCTGATTCAGTACCCGTGAGTTGAGGTGCTGAGCTTACATTTACAGTTCAGACGGAGTTTACCTGTCTCCAGTGGGGAGGACTTACACTTGAATGATTGGCAGGAGGCCTTGGAATCCATGTTGCAAGGTGTCCGTCTCTAGTGGCAGTTTTAGAAGGCTGGGGAAGGCGGCACAGGTACAGGCTTCACTTGTTCTCTGCTGATGGCAGGTACCCGAGCCATTTGGGTTAACTGGAGTCTTTTTGGCTGTACGCCATGGGCCGGGATTAGGTGATCTCAGCTCGGAGGTGCAGGGGGGGGGGGGAGGAAGGGGAGTAGGTGAATCCCTGGGCTCGGGATACTCACCTGGAAAGTGCTAGCCTCTGATAGTAATATGGCGAGGCCAGCGGCAGGGCATTTGATTGCTGCTGGTGAGCACAATGGCAGTGGGTGGGTGGGGATGCGATTCTACCTTGCTAGTAATATGGCGGGTAAGAAACTGTATCCAGAAAAGAAAGGGGATTTTGACGCTATTGTTGTATTATTTTTGCTTTGACTTGAAATGTTTGTGACTTGTTATGAGTTTAAAGAATAAATCTGCAACCAGTTTGTCTGTTCCAAATATTGTGTGATATTGAATTTGTGATAGAGGGAAAAAGGAGGTGGGGTGGGGTGGTGAGTGCAGGGTGAGGGGCCCCTGGGTCCGGGTTACCTCAGTTACAGTCAGAAAGGTTTCAAATAAAATTGCATTGTTGAATTATTTCTCCAATAATAGTAAGAATTAAAGGATTTTTAAACTTGCATATTTCCAGATTAACCCAGGGTATGCACCCCATTTTATAGTAAGTCAGACAAAATAATTGTTTATGGTACATTTGTGAATATTTGTTAATACCCTATCCTGTAGATTTGTATATTTGTATTATTTAATCCAGATAAGGTCAGCACTTATCTGGATAGTGGCACCACCACTCTTGTTCTCCCCACAGGCCACCCCTGCCCTAACTGGATAGCACCAAGACTGTCTGTGGAGATATGTTGTTTGTGCTGCCAATTATCTCACTCAGCGCCTTTGGCTGTCTGGAGGGTTTTGAATATCAGCTTGTCTATGTCTACTCTACACCTGGTTTCTTCATCCATGATATAAATCAAATTTGCTTGGCAAGATGATTCCAAAGAGGAAACATTTTGCCCTTGAACTTGTAACCCATCGGCTCCAGAGTACTACACTTTCTGTCCTTCAGGCATGCTTTCATTGATGCTACCAGTGATGCTAAAAAAGAAGACTCCCACTTTCTCCTTTTCCCACCCTTGTGCTACAGCTGCTCTTTTCCAATGTTGTGGAATCTCCCCTGTTTCACATGATAGTTCCACAGAGTCGAGAGCCATCCTTGGTGCCTCCTTTAGTACAATGCTGAGAGTGGGGGTCCTCTTCATGTCATGTGACTGCTTCTGCCCCCATGCTCTACTTTTATCTCGGTTAGGGATGACACACTCTGCTGTGGCTTCCAGTAGTGGTGACAGTAGATCCAAAATATTAGAGTCCCTCAGACCAAAATAAGGGCCAGCTATAGCTCAGCGAGATAACAAATGTTAAATAAAATAAATAAACAAATGACTCAGAGGATGAGACATTGATAGTTCAAGTTTTTAACGCTAGAACTAAATTCTTCCAGGTTTATAATCCGATACAGTTTACATTCACTAAATTCAAAACCTATTGCATACCGTATAAATCACAAAAATGCAGCTTTGTTGCATAAATGTGATGTTTAGTAATTAAAGAATGAAAACATACTTTCCTACCTGCCATGGATGAAGATTTTGTATGAGTCTTGTTTTATCAGTAAACTCATCCTTCTGAGCCGTGTCTGAGTACACGTTATTCAAAGCATGAGCCACTGCGTATACAGCAATGTAAACACTGTAAGACAATCTAAAGTTATCCACTTCAAAGGACGAAGCGTCAAGGAATCTCAGTTCATCTTTATCTGTACAGTTATTATAGAGGTAAGGCCGGGTTTTAAAAGGAACGTTTTCAGGTACACAGCGGAATTCATAAAGCCAAAACATTGAAAGCAAGTTTATGTTCGACATTTTGGAATGGGTGGTGCTATAGATGAAGTCCTTTAATCCAGGAATCTCCCCTTTGTGAAAAGAAATCATCAAGGAGCCATTGAATGGGTCTAAATCATCTCTAAACCAGTTATCCGTCAGAAGTGTTAAAGTAGCTGAAGCAATCCAGACTTTCTTGGGCAACTGGGCCTTTTGCACCTCTTCCATTAAATGTAAAAAATAGACAAACCTGCTGTATACAATGATGGCATTTGCTGTTGTATTTGTCAGAAATTCTATGGCAGTGTTAAAACCTCGAGGGTCTGGAAAAGTGAGAACTACTAGAAAGGCAACACAGTGACCGCTCCTGATAATTTCACTGCGAAGCTCCTCACTGGCTCTCACATTGCTGTCATCCTCGGATGCCACTATTCCAACCCAGGTCCAGCCAAAGTGCTTCAGTAATTGAATAATGACTTGATATTGAGATCTGTCATCGGGAACAGTCCGATAGAAGGAAGGGAACTGAACCCTGTCATTAAAGATGGTATCCATGGTTCCGTAACTGATCTGCAGAGAAGATAACAGTGGGTCATTACAGACATTAAGGTCAATTAGATTTCAGTTACAGTAAGTAAAATACTTTGTAAAGACATTATTGAATATAAAGCTCACAGGAGCCTATTTACCAAGGGGGTCATTCCGAAATGTAAATAGGCTGTCTGGATATGCGGGATAGATGTTCTACTTGTGAAAACATCTAGAACCGTATTCTCAAACCAGTGGCCCTGCACGTACACGCATAAAACGGGAATCTCAGAACGGGGGCAGGAGGAGGTGGAATGGGGGGCATGGCAAGCTGCTGAGACATATAGAGCGGCATTTTTGAAAGGCATTTACACAGTTTACAGCCCAGAAAACCATGTAGATGCCTTATTTTGGGATATTCAACAGAACGTACAAGGTCAGTGCTGTTGAATATCGCCATTTAAGTCCCCTATGTGCCTCAATGCTATCTGGTTAGCATCGGGGCATGTTGGGTATTCTGGGGCAGAGCAGAAGTAGGGAATGCCGCTACCTGGGCAGCAGCGATATTGGATGCTGTCCGGTTAGCGATCTGCGCCTTAAAGATAGGCGAGGAAAACCCTTGCCTATCTTTAAGGCACAAGAGCTAACCGGGCAACATCCAATATTACCGTTGCCCAGTTAGCTTCAGTGGCTTCCAGCTTTTGCAGTGATCACCAGATATTCAATGCCGTCACCGTGGTACTGAATATCCAGTTTAGAGGTCAGCGGAGAGGGTTATGTGCCAATGGGGTGCATAGCCCTTCGAAGATCTAGGCAACTGAATATCAAGTCCATAAAACATATTCAGGAAAGGCCCATGTATGTCGTGAGTATATCCCACAGACTCCTACGTTATACCAGTGGCAATGTGGAATAAGACCAGCACTTAAAATATTTTTTGTTCTGATCCTCAACGCGTGCCATAGAGATGAATGGCTGTGACAAGTCTGACAGAACTGGTGTGTCTGCTGTCTGGGAGGGCACAAGATGCAGTTGTAAAAATGGAATGCACACGTGAGGGACATTTTTAAGGTGAAGTAATAATAAAAAAACACCCCACACAGAAATATAAACTGCAATAGTCTTTATTCTGGTTATGCTGGCATTTGTGCTAAAGGGACTATTTTAGGCTTCCCTAACAATTCCTGTGTTCAGAGAAATGAGAATGCAGATGTAGAGATGGTATGTGAGTTAGTAAGGAGCAGAAATGGCTGAGAAGTGTGTTCCTGAGATGCCCTGCTATTATGTTTATTTATTTATTTACATTCTCTTATATACTATGCTATTCTGCATCAGTGCAGTTTACATTGAACAAACTGAAATTACATTGAACAGGGCATTATAACTTGGAGATGACTATTTTACAGGGAACATGGGCTATGGCGGGTTAAGTGGCTTGCCCAAGACCACAAGGAGCACCTGTGGGACTAGAAACCCCAGTCCTTCCAGCCCAAGGTTGCCGTCCTCTAGTGGGATCTGAACCCCTGACCTTCTGGCCTGAAGTACCTTGCCCCAACCACTAGGCCACTCCTCCACTCAAGATGTACATTCAGATATATATAGTATCTGAATGTACACCACTTTGACCGGTAGAAAACTGGTATATAAGCCTAGTTAAATAAATAAATGCCTGCATCCTGCAACAATCTGGCAACATGCCCATCCTAGGGACAGGGACATAACCATAACCATGGGTGGCAGGCTGTGGTGGCAAGCCACTTGCAGGGATAGACAGGTACCACATGTATGGTTTCTGCCACCAGACCCCTGCACAGGGTGGGACAGGTGTTTGGGGCATCCAAATTGGCACCTTGTGCCCCTGCAGTGCCCAGCATGCCATGCTGTGCATTCCCTGTGGCATTGCTACCAACCACCACCAGAGGGTGCATCACCCTCACCACCTGTTATGTGTGGGTATGTCCCCTGCAGGCAATCAGGGCTGGCACCAGTACCAATGCAGGGCCCTTCCCTCCCACTTCCTGATAGCCACATATTGGGGCAGCCACCAGTATGTGCCTTTCAGGGTGTGTCTGCCTAGCATGGTACTCAGTTCTTCCCCCTCCCCCTCCCCTCTGCCTGTTATAGCCTCCTTACTTGCACAGCTGGAGTTGGAGTCCCCTCCATATGGCTGCTGCCATGTTTTGAAGATGGCCCCCTCATGCTGCAGCACAGAGTGGATGAGGCACTCATTTTCATCTGGACTGGTTTACACTTCTCCTCACTGCTTTGCCAATGGTGTCAGTCCACCCAGTCACTGGGGGCTATTGCGCAGGCAGCCCACGGGGCCTGTGTGATGGCATCTTCTATTCACGGGTACACTGGATGGGCAATAAATGTGTAGGCCGGTTGGGCAATACACAGGTTCCTGACCACATTCCATTGTGCTTCTCTGACTACTCTTGTGATGTGCCTCGGGTGCAGTGCCTGGGTTATGCACCTTGCGCTTATCCGTAATTGTCATGGTGGATGCCTGCCACTGTGCTGGGTTTGTGCTGCATTTTCTTTCCTTCCTATTTTGTCGGCGCCTGACACACGATTCAAGCATTTTTCCTAAGCGGGTACCTTTCGACGGGTATGGCCAGCCTCAGCACCTTGTTGAATATCGGATCCATAGTTACTAACCTATAGCAGGTGTTCTCCGTGGACAGCAGGAATGTCCTCATGTATGGGAGACGTCATCAATGGAGGCCCATGCAGAATGCTCCCCAGCTTTCCCAATGTGTGCCTATCAGGAAGTGGGAGGGACAGGCCCAAGGTTTTGGGAGCTGCATTGTGCATGTGCACCTGCCTTCCCACCTGCCATGGTGCCATCTTCTCCAGTTAAAGTCAAAACAGTAGCCAAAAGGCAAATCTTCAGGGAGGTGAGAGAGTTGTGAGGACTTATTCCTGTTATCCAAAGAGTACACCTGCTATAGGTGAGTACCTATGTTTTCTCCGTAGACAAGCAGGAATGAAGTCCTCACATATGGGACTCCCAAGCAACAGGCTACTGAAACTGAAGAGGAAAAACCCAACAGGGGCAACAAAACTGAAGAACAGGAAGAACAGTGTAGTTAATATTTCTCTAGGGACCCCACAGATTCAGCATCTTCAGCTTACAGCAGCACTGAGGTCTTTCTCACATTTATAGGTAGCCTGGACAGACAGAAGCTGGTGGGCAGGAATTGGACCAAAGATCCAGAGAAGTGCCAAAGCAAGGCCTGGCCAAAGTCGTTGTCCTGTAGGTAATCCTCTTCCAGACAGTAACGAGCTGTGAACCTATGTACCGAAGACCACATAGTAGCCTTGCAGATCTTTTCTGTGGAGACCGAGCATAAGTTAGCAATGGATACAGCCATGGCATGGACATTATTAGCCATGACATGACCATCAAGGCTCAAGCCTGCCTGGGAATACGCTAAAGAAATTAATAAATGACCTGGAAAGTGGAATAACGAGTGAGGTTATCAAATTTGCAGATGACACAAAACTATTTAAAGTTGTTAAAACCCAAGAGGATTGTGGAAAATTGCAAGAGGATCTTGATAAATTGGAAGACTGGGCATCAAAATGGCAGATGAAATTTAATGTGGACAAGTGCAAAGTTATGCACCTAGGGAAGAACAACCCAAACTATGGTTACACGATGCAAGGTTCCACATTAGGAACCACCACCCAGGAAAAAGATTTAGGCGTCATTGTGGATACCATGTTAAAACCCTCGGCCCAGTGTGCAGCGGCGGCCAAGAGATCAAATAGAATGCAAGTATCATAAGGAAAGGAATGGAAAATAAAACAAAATATATTATAATGCCTCTATATCATTCCATGGTGATACCGCACCTTGAATATTGTGTGCAATTCTGGCCATAAGAACATAAGAACATAAGATATGCCATACTGGGTCAGACCAAGGTCCATCAAGCCCAGTATCCTGTTTCCAACAGTGGCCAATGTAGGTCATATGTACTGTGATGGGCTCGTATGATAGAGCCCTTTTTAACCCTATTTAGGCGGCTGCCTAGGGTTATTGAAGTTTTGCTCTGCTCTTTGTATTAAAACAGAGTCTTTTGGTCAAGTGGTAAAGTAAATAATTAGGGTTTTATTCCCCTTCCCGAACAGACATTCTCAGGAATGCAACACAAAACACAGCATTGAACAAAAATGGCAACCGAAAATATCTTCTTTTCTTTTGTTATTGTCACAAAGTTATTCTCCTCAAAAGTTAACACAAAGAAGTGAGGTCATCCGAAAAACATATGGTACAGTCCATTGGAATGGGGTCTGAAGCGTGGCTCTTATTTTCCCATATCATCCCTTCAGCTTCACTCCCCAAACTATCTGAGTCACATTCTTCACATGTGCTGAATTCTGGCACAGCCTCTTGTGATACACCAATATCCCTTCCTGCCAAGGGTTCTTTAAGCCCAGGGTTATATCTGCCTGGTATGAGAAAGGCTCCTTGCTGGATTTCCTCACCAAATTTATTTATTTTATTTATTTATTTAACAGCTTTTATATACCGCACTTTTATCATCAGCGCGGTTTACATTTTAACAATTTTGTACTTAATCATAAAAACGTATGTTAAGTTTACAAGTAACAGGAAATGAGAACATGGATAACAGGGGATAAATAGATAACATATATTCAAAACTATTTACAATAGATTCTCAAATGTATGAGCTCTTAAGATGGGGTCTATGAGGTTTTGATCTAGAACGGGTAATGAAGTTTCGGGAACTTATTTGACTAGCCATGATCGTTGATTTGTGTAGGAGGGGGAGGGGAACCATTGCAATGTGAGAAGTGTTTTAGGAAGAGGTATGTTTTTAGAGATTTTCTAAATTGGGGCAGGTCTTGCTGAGATCTGATGCTGGGTGGTAGCGCATTCCAACATCTGGGGGCAAAGGAGGAGAATGCTCTTGTAGTAGTTATCTGAGTGAGTTTTGTAAGGTCTTTTGGGGCTGTTAGCATGTTCTCCGTTGTAGATCGTCTGGATCTGGTGTTCTGCGTGTGATGAAGAAGGTCAGATAACGAGGAAGGTGAGATTTGATGGAATGCTTTAAAGGTCAAAATGAGGGCTTTATATAGAATCCTGCATGATACCGGGAGCCAGTGAAGTTCGAATAGGATAGGAGTAATATGTTGACTCCTTGATGCTCCATGGAGAACCCTGGCAGCTGTATTCATGGCCAATTGAAGGGGATTCAGCGTGCTCTTGGGTAGGCCGTGTAGTACGATATTTGCATAGTCAAAGTGAGGAGTGACTAATGCCTGGAAGGTTGTGCAGAAGTCACATGGTTCAAGCATAGGTCTGAGGTGTCGGAGAGTCCTGATCTTATGGTAAATGGCTTTTACAGTATTTTTTATATGTTCTTTGAATTCAAGCCGCTGGTCAAGTATAACACCCAGGTACCGTATTGAGGTTTTAAGTGGTAGATCGGCATCTCTTGTTCTTAGAGTTGATGGGGGAGAGAAGTCCTTGTTCCTTGTGACAATCAGGACTTCAGTTTTTTTGAAATTAATTCTGAGATTTTGTGAGAGCAACCAGTCTGAGATTGAGTTGAAGCAGTTGATTAGTGTAGTGTAGTCAGGTTTTAACACATTGATTGGAGTGAATAAGAGCACATCATCCGCGTAGATGAGACATGGTATTCCGAATGAGCGGGAGATGTTGCAGATGGGCTGCATATAGATGTTAAATAGCAGAGCTGATAGGGAGGAGCCCTGCGGTACTCCTTGTTTCTGATGGAAAGGCTGAGATGTAGTGTTACCAATCCGTACCTGTTGCCAGCGATCTTCCAGGTAAGATTTGCACCAATTCCATGCTGTTCCTTGAATACCTTTTTCATGAAGACGGGTAAGAAGTTGAACATGGTCAACAGAGTCAAAGACCGCTGCTATGTCTAGGAAGATCATTGCAACTCCATTTCTGATGTTGTCTGTTGTGTTGATGAGCGTGTTCATTAGGGAAGTTAGGAGGGTTTCAACTCCGTGGGCTTCCCTGAAGCCATGTTGGTTTGGATCTAGTGGGGCTTCAGAGTCGATGTGTTGTTGGATTTGTCTCAATGTGACTTTTTCGAGGATCTTGGCTAATAAAGGAATGCTTGAAATTGGGCGGTAAGAGTCTTCCTTTTTTGGATCTAGTTTATTGTTTTTCAGTAGGGGACGGATGGAGGTCTGCTTGAGGGCTGATGGAACTATCCCGGAGCTAAGAGACTGGTCAGCTAAGGCTGATATGTATGGGCTGAGTTCTGTTCTCAGTGATTTGATCCAGTGGGCTGGACATGGATCGTTAGGGGCGGTGGTGGCATTGATGGATGTTATAATTTCTTCGATTGTCTTTGGAGTTGGAGATGAGAAATTATTGAGTATGAATTGGACGTTAGAAGGTTGTGTGGTTACGCTTGTGGTTGATGTTGAGATCTTGATCGTCTTGGATTGGATGTAGTCGGCGTATAGTTGTGGGTGTATATGTTCCTGTTGTGGTGAAGAAGGCTCAATGGTTAGGGATTTTACTAGTTGGAAGAGGTCTCTCGGTTTATTAAGAGAACGGTTAAGGATCCTTGCATGGTGTTCTTTTCTCTTATCCCAGGTTAGCTGCCGATGGGATTTCAGATAATCTAAGTAAATGGATTGGTCATGAGGATTTAGGGAGTGTCTCCATTTCTTCTCTAGTCTCCTCAGTTGTTGTAAGGAGGTTCGTAGCTCGGAGGAGAACCATGGGGCGTTCTTTTTTTGGGAATAGGAGAGTTAGTAGAGGTTTTGTCATCTGAGATGGTAGGCTGGGCTGATAGTCCAAGGGTGCTGTTCCAGTTTGATACAATCTCATCGATGTCGTTTGGTATTATAGAGAGTTTCGGGATGGTTTGAGAAGTAATTGTGTCTATGTTGAATGGTTTGAAACGTGCTGGTTTTGATGGTGGGTAAACATCTGGTGGTTTGTTTGGAGAATCCACAGATGGTATGATGAATGTAATAAGGTTATGGTCAGACCAGGGGACGGGGGTTGATAGGGGCTCAGATTGATTTAGCAGTTTCAAGGATGATGTTGGGGCAAAGATGAGATCAAAGAGATTTCCATGTTTATGGGTGGGGATTTTTACAATTTGAGCATAGTGTAAGTTGGTCATGGAATCAAGGAAGGAGTTTGACACTGAAGGCTGTGTGGAAGTAAGATTAAAGTCTCCGAGGATCCAGTTGGGTTTGATGACATCTAATGGGTTGATGGCAAGATCAATTACACAGGTACACTAAAAATTTTTTTTTTAAACTGCCTCTAATGTTTCGATTGATTTTTACGTTTTTTGGTGCGCTGAATCCAAATCTGGTAACCAATTTGCTCCATCACGTACAGATTTTTTGCTACATTGGGTTAGCAGTTTGAGGTGAACGTTTCAGATTGAGTGCGATCGAGATAAAAGTTTCTTGGATGAATTCTTTATACTAATTGTTTAGTAGTTATTCAAATAAGAATAAAGAAAATTGTAACAAGGCAGCACATAAGAATAGAGTAATGTCAACAAAACACACTGTGATGGTAGCAAAATTGTCTGCACTTAAAACAGCCACATACATGTGCACAAACATTGAGCATATAAGAGCGAGGTTAGACACAAAGCAAAGCAAAGAAATGTGCAAAAAATGTTGTACAGGTATGTATGTAAGAATAGAAAACGCAAACCGCACCATTGCAATACATGAAGACAAACACCCGATGGTGTGAAAATAAAATTCTAATAAATGAGATCCGACACTGTGGTAATAACTAGCAAATTTTTATTTCAAAGTTTAGTAAAAACACGATATTTGTCAACACAGTTTAGATTTTAAAGTCATTCTTGGGTCAATCAATCTCCTGGTGGGCCCGTTTCTTCTTCCCCCGAATGCTTCTCTTGGTGCGCTGCTTGGCTTATTTTTCATCTGGGGTTTCCCGCAGCAGCAACCAGCAGAAATCAGCCATCATAGTGGTGTTCCATCTTCCTTGGTACCTTCTCTCTGCGTCCTTGATGTCCTGGTGAAACCTTTCACCTTGTTCTTCACTGTACGCCCCCATGTTTTCGGGAAAGTAGTTCACATGGGAGTGCAAGAAATGGACTTTCAGGCTCATGTTACAGCCTTGTTCTTTGAAGGCATTGAGCATCCTGGCAACAATATCCTTATAGTTCTCATCCCGCCTGTTCCCCAAGAATTTGAGAACAACACCCTTGAAGGAATCCCAGGCTTCTTTTTCCTTCTCAGACATTGTTTCAGCGAATGCTCCATCTGAAATGAGTTTCCTTATATCAGGGCCAACAAACACTCCTTCCTTTAGCTTTGCTTCAGAAAGTCGGGGGAACTTTGAGCAAAGGTACCGAAAGCACTCACCATCTTTTGGAAGGGACTTGATGAATTGCTTAATGAGACCCAACTTAATGTGGAGAGGTGGTAATAGAATTTTATCACGAGGTACCAAGCTCTCATGAAGAACATTTTTCTCACCGGGTCTCAAATACTCCCGAATTGGCCAGTCTTTTTTCCCCCAGTGTAGGTCGCGGGCCCGGCTATCCCACAAGCAAAGGAAGCAGGGATATTTGGTGAAACCGGATTGCTGCCCTAATAGCATGGATAGAATTTTAAAGTCTCCACAAATCATCCACTTATGCTCATCATAACGAATCTTCTGAAGAATCAGGGCCAAATTCTCGTATTTTTCTTGGAGAATAACAGAGTGAGCAATAGGAACTGAAGCGAATGTGTTGCCATTATGAAGAAGAACACCTTTTATGCTGTCTTTTGACGAATCAATGAACAGCCGCCATTCAGCAGGATCATACTTGAGTTTAAACTTTTCCATCACTCCGTATATATCGTTGCAAAATACCAAATCTTCCTCTTTGCTGAAATACTTCAAAAATTGTGTCTCGCGGTTGCGGTACCAATAAAAAGTTGTTCCTGGTGACAATAGATTTTTCTGTTTAAGCCGAGAACCTAGCAGTTGGGCAGCATCTTTTGGGAGTCCTAAATCCCGGACTAAATCATTCAATTCAGCTTGAGAGAAAAGTTCAGGTTTCGGATCTGGTTCAGTTTCAAACTCGGAAGTACTGGACTCATCGGGAAAAGCCATCTGATGAGTCTCATCATGATCAGAACCGTCCACACAAATATGATCCAAAGATTTTGGTGGTTCAGGCACAGGTACTTCGTTGCTATGAGGCATAGGCCTAATTGCTGAGGGAAGGTTGGGGTAACTTATTACGTTCTTATTTTTTAAGTTGTATCCCTTCACAATGCAAGAGCAAAAATAGCAGTCACTGCTGTGGTCTCTTTGTTCACGCCACATCATAGGTATTCCAAAACGAAATGCTTGTTTTTACCTTTCATCCATAAGCGTAGATCTTCCTCACATGTCTTGCACACTTTGTGAGGAGCCCAAGGTTTGTCTTGATCGCCTAACTTCAAACCGAAATAGGCGAAATATACTTTTTTAATAAATGCAGAAATGTTCCTCTGCCGCTTTTTCATGGTATATTACCCACAAATAAAACAAAAACTGTCCGGAGAGTTGACGCAACCTCTGGCTCTGTGAGCCATCACAAATACACAGCACTGCAAACTACAACTGTAGTGAACCACTTCGGAATAAAGCTGGATTACGACTGAGCAAACAAAAGGTAATAATGAACTTGCAAGAAACTGAAATTTGACAGGAACGTTCATGTCGCAACCACCGTGTTTGAGCGAGTGAACGAGGCGAGGCGAACAGGAAAGAACATGCGCCAGCGCGAGTACTGGATTTAGCCCCCCGCCTCCCAATTGTCCTGTTAATGTATAAAATGAATACAAAACACTCTAAAATATCATGAGGGAGTGTTTCTAGTTAGTTAACCATTACAAACTCTATTTTTGGCAAAGAAAATAAACTGCAGTCGGCTAAAAGAAATTATGTGAACATTCATTATATGGGTAAGAAATCTAATTTTGCAAGAAAACGTGACGTGATGGAACATTTTGGCTATTTTTCCTGGATTCAGCACCCCAAAATCTATAGGAATCAGTTGCAAAACTGGAGGCAGTTTTTTGGTAGTGTACCTGTGTTATGATTGAGAGATCATCAGCAGGAGCATTTGGGGCTCTGTAGATGAGGTTTATGGTATTGGTGTTATTGGAGATGGATAGAGTATTTGTATGGTTTGTTGCATTTGTAGAGGTGACATGGTATTTCAGATCAGTTCTTGCTATTATGCATACTCCTCCACCTTTTCTGTTTTCTCTGTTACAGGTGTAGATGGAGTAGTTAGGTGGAGTAAGTTGGTTCATTAGGACGTTATCGGTATTAGAAAACCATGTTTCTGTGACCAGAAGGATGTCTAGTGTAAGGTTTGAAATAAGGTCAGTGATGGCAGGCAATTTGTTGCGGGCTGAGCGTGCGTTGATGAGAGTGCACTTGAGATTCTGTGGAGTAGCTCTTAGATTAGATCTCTTGTTGTTTGTTGCCTCAAGAGGTACATAGATAAGGTGGGTGTGTCTATTGTAGAATGTACTTTGTGGGTAATGTTGTTGGTTTTGGTGGGGTTTCCTATTCCTGGTTTGGTGTATAGGGATAGGGTTGGCGTCAGATGTTAGGGCAAAGGAAGTGTGAAATATGCTAGAGAGGATGGAAATGAGAAGGAGGGAGAAGGGAATGGTGGCAATGATGTAGTCCTGAGCTAGTGGATAGCGTGTAAGTACTTGTATAATAACAGTAGTGCAGTGAAGGGAGTACAGGTATTTTGAGAAATCAAGGTTGACTGAAGTAGTTAGACATGAATCTCTACACAGCAAACCTAGCAACGAGATACTTTGCAATATGATCAAGTTACAATATAGAGTCTGCAAGGAGAATATTCATAACAGTTCTAGTTACACAATAGATGTTAGCAGGATAACTTACAGATATAATATTCTGCTCTAGTGTCTTTTGCTGCTTTTAGTTGAAAGATTTGGTTTCTTCTGGGTGATCTGGCGGTAGATCTGATCATCTTGTGTGCTAGGTAGAGGTTAGTCCGGTATAGACGGTCCACGCCTAAGGGCCACGCCAAAGGGCCCTCTGGCGAGGCCCTCAGGCACGGGCCTGCCAGGCGCGGGCACGCCCGATCGGCGCCAGCTTAAAAAGCAGCCATGTAGGCCCCGATTGGGCACAGGAACAGAGGGGAGGTCCTTGGCACGTTGCCTCCGGCCCGCTCGATCCCTTCAGGAGAGCGCTTGAAGAGGGCCGGAGGGATGGAAAAGGCCGCGCGCCCGATCGGCGCCGGCTTAAAAAGCAGCCGTGTAGGCCCCGATTGGGCACAGGAACAGAGGGGAGGTCCTTGGCACATTGCCTCCGGCCCGCTCGATCCCTTCAGGAGAGCGCTTGAAGAGGGCCGGAGGGATGGAAAAGGCCGCGCGCCCGATCGGCGCCGGCTTAAAAAGCAGCCGTGTAGGCCCCGATTGGGCACAGGAACAGAGGGGAGGTCCTTGGCACGTTGCCTCCGGCCCGCTCGATCCCTTCAAGCTTTGGATATCTTTCAGCTATAACGTTGTACTCAGGGCCACGCCCTTTAAAACATGCAGAGCTTTTAAACCTTTCTTTAAAAGAACAAGGCTCCCACCTTTTTACCTTGGTTCTAGCTTTAGCTCCTGGGTTGTAGAGGCCTCTCTCCCTGGCTTTCCAGTCAGGCTCAGAGCTAACAAACTCCTGGTCACCTTCCCAGCTGTTTCTTGCTTTGCAGCCACGCTTGAAGTTTCCTTCAGCCGGTAAACTTCCTCTGGGCTGACCTGTGCTCATTGGTTACTCATACTGTCCTCCTGAGCTGCTGGCCCCTCCTGGTTTCTCACCAGGTTTGCTTCCTTGAGCATTGCCTTTCCCAGCACTGCTTGCTCCAACCCTTTTCTCTCGAGCTCTGCTTCTGCATTCACTTCCTGGTTCTTCCTTCTTACCAGCACTACTCCTCCTTCTCCCTTCCCCTCCTCTTCCTGGTTCTAACCAGGAACTTATATGCTTCCCTGCCCTGCACGTTACGTGAGAGTTAGGACACAGGTGCTCCTGATGAGCTTTTCTGTTTCTTCCTGCCTCAGAACTGTTACAGGGAAAACTACCTTTAATGGCTTTTGGCTTTTCTTGCGCTGACAGCCCTTGCTGCTCAGCTGTTTCTCCATGCACTGAGTTTCTTTCTACAGCCAAATCTGAGGTAAGTTCCTCATTTTCAGTAACTTCCATAGGCTCTATATTACCCACTGCATCACAGTACCTAGCAGTTTCCCCAAAAGACACAGGTTCCGCAATGCTTGTACTGGGTCAAACATTGATATCCTGGGTCCCTTATTAATAATGGTTTATGGACCTTTCCTCCAGGAACTTGTCCAAACCTTTTTTTAAACTCAGCTACACCAACAGCCTTTACTACATCCTCCGGTAACAAATTCCAGAGTTTGATTACACGTTGAGTGAAAAAATATTTTCTTTTATTAGTCTTAAATAGTTTACCCTGTAGCTTCATTGCATGTCCCCTAGTCTTTCTATATTCTGATAACCTAAACAATCGATCTACATTTACCTGTTCCACTCCGTTCATTAATTTATAGACTTCTATCATATCTCCCCTCAGCCGTCTCTTTTCCAGGTTAAAGAACCCTAACCTTTTTTAGCCTTTCTTCATAGGAGTATCCTTCCATCCCCTTTACCATTTTGGTGGTTCTTCTCTGAACCTTTTCTAATAACGCTATATCCTTTTTAAGATACGGCGACTAGAATTGCACACAATATTCAAGGTGCGGTCTCACCATGGATCGATATAGAAGCATTATAATATCTTTTGTTTTATTTTCCATTCCTTTCCTTATCATACCTAGCATTCTATTTGCTCTCTTAGCTGCCGTTGCACAATGGGCCGAGGGTTTTAACATGTTATCCACAATGACGCCTAAATCTTTTTCCTGGTGGTGGTTCCTAATGTGGAACCTTGCATCTTGTAACCACAGTTTGGGTTGTTCTTCCCTAGATGCATAACTTTGCACATGTCCACATTAAATTTAATCTGCCATTTTGACTACAAGATTAACAATAAGTTTGAGAGACTAAGATCATTTTCCACATGCCCTGGCTTAGAAGTGAGGTTCATCACTGTCATGGTATGCGCAAAACTAATAAAATCAATTATTTTTATCAAAAAAGATTTTTATTCTATAACAACACAATAGTAAAGAAAGGCAAAGGTGACCTCAGGATGGTTCAAACCCTACATGTAGTGAAATTCATCACTATAGGGAATAATTGATGCTCACATCACAGGTCACAAGCCTTCTGAAATCTTTTATTCTCAAATTATAACTTATTTACTCCATTATATCCACAAAAGTACTTTTTAGGATTCTCAACAATCTCTATAAAAAGACTGTTTTACAAAGAGAAAGCGTCTATGCTCCTAAATGGAACAGGTAATCATGGATTAATACTTCCTTTTCCTGTAAAAAACAGAAAGGAATCTTCTTAAATAGATAGTGTGGCAAGGAGGCCTATCCGGAGTCTGGGGGAGGACAAAGAGACAGGGAATTCACCCTAGTAAAGGGCCTGCTTTCACCAAATCAGGGTAGGAAAGCCATAAACACCTCCAGGAATCAGAAAACTTCCACGTGGAAAAAATTTCAGGCTCCCCCTAGTGGAATGAAGGGGAGAGGATACAAGGCTCAGAACCCTTTAGGCAGTGAATGCTTCAAGCACTCAGGTGCCCGGAGTCAGGCTGATTGCCATCACCTGAGTAGGGTGGTGTTGGAGCTAGAGCCCTGGAAGTATAATCCCAGAGCATAGTATGACTTAGAGTGTGAGAGGAGAGGAGAAGCAGGAAGCCAGACTGAGCAGAGCAGAGGAACGGAGCTTCCAGCTAGAGAGAGTGCTATTTGGCATGTAGCACGACTGCAGGAGAGTTTGGAGCCAGGAACAGGAGCGACTCCAAGATCCCCCGGGAAGCTGTTAGCTGAGCATGCTGAACAGGATGGGGAGTCAGAGCCTATGCAGCTGGGAGAGCCTGAGGTGAAGCTGATTGAGGAGGACACTCCCATGGACTGTTCCTTGTGCCAAGCTATAAACCTGGGGAATGGAGAGAAAGCAAGCCAGTCCTGAAAGAAGGTCTTCCAGGAAAAAGGTACCCTTATTCCACAAGCAGGGTGGCTAAGATCCCCATGTGTTTATAAAGGGGAAGTTTACCACAGACTTTAAATGTGCTTTTTATTTGGTGCTTTAGCCAGCAAGCCTAAGAAGGGAATACAATAGGCTTGCTGGTAAAGACTGTGTATCCTGCAATAGAGAGAACCTTTAAAACTGCATTTTGTGGCTGGATATGTTTTGGACAATTTTTGCTTCAAAGAGTCCTGAACCAACAATCCTATGTGTGGTATGACCGAACCATTGTGTATATAAAAATAATAAATTTCTGTCATTTGCCTTACCTACTTGAGCCTGACTACAGCTTTCTGCATGATGCACCCATACAGCTGAATAAGGACTACATTTCCCAGAGGGCATTGCAGGGAAATAGTTTAAAAAAAAAGCTGAAAAAGCACACAGCAGAAAGTTCATCTAATAATCCTTGCCCCTCTAACCTAGAGGTGAGTGGTGGTGGTGTGACAATAGTTAGTTACATGCCATAACATAAGTTTACATTCACTTATCTGAACAAATCCGTGGATTCAGCACATAGTCAGAGCATTGTGAGCCTCCCAGCCTCCGTATCCAATTTCACTAAAGTTGTCCACAGCAACCGCTAGATCGTGAGGCACCCACAGATGTGCACCGTCAAAGCAAAATGCCCAACAAAAGCTCTTGTTTCACCAATAAATTGCTTCTTCAGGGGTTCTTAGCCACAGTAAAATTCTTTCTAAAGGATCTTAGATACCGGGTACACGAAGTGTCTCACATCGCGATCATGAAGACGGCGTCTGACTTCACCCATTTTAAAGAAACCATCGACCAATAGAAATGCTCGCTGAAGCTGACCCTACTCCCAACATTAACTAACTCACTATATACACATAACACATACAATATAATTATTAACAACAACAACAACAAATGATCGGAACTTCTAAGTTTCCTGACACAAAGATCTTTCAAAAATCCTTAAACCATTCACAAGAGCTTTTTGATATAGTTAAATCTCTTACGAAAGACTCTTCATCTCAGAAGAACAAACTGCAAATATCGCCTCAACTTATGACTGAACATTTTCAGTCACTTACTCACCCAGGAAATGAATTATCTCATTTAGGCATGTATCTCTCATCGTATTATCTCTTGAATACTACACTTACTTTAGGACACCTTTAACATCGTCACATCCGATCAACTGCAGATAATCACTGCAGGCATGAACACTACTACATCACCGCTTGATCTATGTCTAGTTAGTTGGATTTAAACTGCTCGTTCTGTGCTATCTCCCATGCTCCTTATGATTGTTCAACTGTCCCTTCAGCAAAGCTACTTGCCAATGTAATTAAAAATGGCATTCATCTGTCCAGTAAAAATGGCTATAGCAAATGACCCCAAACAACCGACGTCATACAGACAATTGCTAGTATTCCATTTCTAGCTAAAAAAATAGAAACGATTGTGCTGATTCAACTTCAGAATCATGTAGTCACCCATTTCCCCCTTGACTCACAACAATATGGTTTTAGACCTCAACATAGTGCAGAGTCCTTAATGACTATTTTTATGGACAATTTAATTAAAGGCACTGGTACGTAAGCCTAATAATGGATTTATACTCATTTTCCTTGATATCAAAGCTGCTTTTGACTCCATACTGCACAGTTTGATCATCCAGTGTCTAGAATCAAATTGGCCTACAAGGCATAACACTCAACTGGTTTAGATCCTACCTTTCCAATTGGCAGCTCCAAGTAAGGCTAGTAATGAGAGATCAGCTCCTTTTCTACAACATCAGGGGGTTCCTCAGGGGTCAGCATTGTCTTCCCTCTTATTCAACATCTTTTTGCAAACAGTATGCACAATCATTAAGTCATACAATATTTTATATCATATCTATGCATATGACATCATGCTGTATGCCACAATTAACATACCTAACCCCTCAATTACAACCATAGCAGATTGCTTCACAGCAGTCCCTAACTGGCTGACCATGCATAACCTCACTATAAATCACAAGAAGACTGATGTACTTTACGTTACCAGAAATGGCAATTGCATCCATCCAGTTACAGTTGGCAGAAATCAATCACAGGTTAAACCCGAAATTCAGTATCTTAAACATCATAAACCAGCACCTCGCTCTATCGTCTCATCGTAATAACATCACAAAATGTATATATAATAAATTCAGATCTGTTTTGCATCTTAGAAGCCTCTTGGACCACAGCGACAATTGAATGCTCTCCAGGCTATTATTTTTCCCCATATTGATTATTGTAATATCATTCTTCAAGGCCTTCCAAAAACCACCATTTACCCATTGCAATTGGCCTTAAACAATGTAGCCCATATTTATTTATTTATATTCTCTTATATACTGTGCTATTCTGCATCAGTGTGGTTTACATTGAACAAACTGGAGTGGAGGAGTGGCCTAGTGGTTGGGGCAAGGTACTTCAGGCTGGAAGGTCGGGGGTTCAAATCCCACTAGAGGACAGCAATCTTGGGCCAGAAGGACTGGGGTTTCTAGTCCCACAGGTGCCCCTTGTGATCTTGGGCAAGCCACTTAACCCTCCCATAGCCCATGTTTCCTGTAAAATAATTATCTCCAAGTTATAATGCCTTGTTCAATGTAATTTCAGTTCAATGTAAACCGCACTGATGCAGAATAGCGTGGTATATAAGAGAATGAAAATAAATAACAAACTGAAATTACATTGAACAGGGCATTATAACTTGGAGATAACTATTTTGCAGGGAACATGGAGGGTTAAGTGGCTTGCCCAAGACCACAAGGAGCATCTGTGGGAC
Organism: Ichthyophis bannanicus; assembly: GCA_033557465.1. Classification (NCBI taxonomy): domain Eukaryota; kingdom Metazoa; phylum Chordata; class Amphibia; order Gymnophiona; family Ichthyophiidae; genus Ichthyophis; species Ichthyophis bannanicus. Next base: position 6,695,212 of record CM066048.1, read on the forward strand.
TAGAAACCCCAGTCCTTCTGGCCCAAGGTTGCTGTCCTCTAGTGGGATTTGAACCCCTGACCTTCAGGCCTGAAGTACCTTGCCCCAACCACTAGGCCACTCCTCCTAACAAACAAACACTATTACACCTATATATATGAACAACTACATTGGTTGCTCATCATAGCAGAACTTGCTTTCAAATGAAAGAGGCTCTCTCTCTGAACATGTATGCCACGGAGGTATTTAAACATCTTAATCATATCACCTCTATCCCACCTTTAATCTAAGGTGTACATATTAAGATCCTTAAGTCTGTCCTCATATGCTTTATAATGAAGACCACTAATCATTTTAGTAGCCGCCCTCTGCACCGACTCCATCCTGTTCACATCCTTTTGAAGGTGCGGTCTCCAGAATTGCACACTATACTCCAAATGAGGTCGCACCAAAGACTTATACAGAGTGTCACTCACCTACTACCCCGGAGGCGGAAGGCCTGGGGCTTCAGTGAGGATCCTCTTATGTAGCAAGGACGGAGTAGTGCCCCCTGGGATTTTGAGTCCCAATAGCTATTCAAATAAGAAGGTAGCTGTGGTCGAGTAGCTATGCTTAAAGAGGTATTTATTTCCCTTCCCGGGAGAATTCTTGCAACAAGGGTCAAAAGAAATTAAACCATAAAACTGGTACAACACAAGTGGGAACTACAAATTACAACAAAAATGCTTCTTGTCAGCTTTAACCACACAAAAAGGAAAAACAGGCTTTTTCTCTCTCAAAAGCTTTCCAGTGAAATCTGTGTTCCTCCACAGATTTCTCTTAAGCAGGGTTTTACTCAGGCTTTAACAAAAAGAGGTCACACTGTCTGAAAACACCATTGTACAGTCCATTTTACAAATATCTGAGCTCTCTTCACAGAAGTCACATTCCATGTCCTCGTGTGCTTCTTGGGAGTTATATTTGTCAGGGCTGTAATGTGTATCAGTGTTTAAAAGTTCCCTCTCTTCTTGGCTAGAGCTTCTCTCCCCTCTCCCCCTGCAGAAAGGCTGGTTACCGTGCACTATGGATTCTCTCCTTAGAGGGCCATATCCTTCAGGACCATCGTAGTTAAAATCCAGTGCCCCTCTATTCCAGATACTATGCCTTTCTTCAGGCTGAGCTCTGACTTTCCGTTTTGCAACCGGGAAGTTGAAACTTTTCTCCCTTTCACTTCCCCTCAAGGGACGTCTTTCTCTCGGGTAGGAACTCACTTCTGGATAATAGCTTTTGCTCCCCAGGTATCTGCTCTCGTGGGAATTCCCTCTCCCAGCTCCTCGTGGTTTGCAGCTTGGAATCTCTCTCTGTCCCCAACCGGACTTCGGCTTAGTGCAGCCCAACTTTCCAGCACTAACCTCTGAGAATTCCTCCTGGGCAAACCCCTCTGAGGTGCAAATGGAATCCACGTCAGAAGCTTTCAGGTATGACTCCTGGCTCTCCTGAGCTCTGCTCTTTCCTCTCCAGTGAATCCTCTCAGTGTCTCTTTCTCCCTCGGCATCAGAGAATAAGTCTGACTCCCTGCTCCCATCTCTGTTTCCCTTGCGTGTGTGTCTGCTCCTGAGACTGAGTCCGCTCCTTTCTGCTTTGCTCAAGACTGACTTTTTAAGTGCGTCATTCTTTGAGACTCTTGTTAGCTCAAACTGCTGCAGCTGTGTCTGCTTCCCTGATGAGCTATGACGTAATGCTCTATCTGGGCGTTTACCTACAGCCTGTGCTCTTGTTTTGCTTGGTTGCTCATAGCAACCCCTAGCCATGTGCTTTGCACTGCCGGTTTTAAAACTGCCCTGTGTGTTTTCATCTACTTCCATAGGCACTATCTGCCTTGCTCCATGACAAGAGGCATTATCACCTCTTTTTTTCTGCTAGCCATTCCTCTCCGGATGCACCCAAGCATCCTTCTAGCTTTTGCCATCGCCTTTTCTACCTGTTTAGCTACTTTAAGATCATCAGACACAACCACGCCTAGGTCCCGCTTTTCTTTAGTGGACAAAAGTACTTCACCCCCTATACTATATAGCTCCCTTGGATTGCTGCAGCCCAGCTGCATGACCTTACATTTTTTAACATTAAATCCCAGCTGCCAAATTCTAGACCATTCTTCAAGCTTAGCTAGATCCCTCCTCATGTTATCTACACCTTTCTGGGTGTCTGCTCTATTGCAGATTTTGGTATCATCCGCAAAGAGGCAATCCTTACCCAACAGCCCTTCCTTTATATCACTAACAAACATGTTAAAAAGAATTGGACCAAGGACAGATCCCTGGGGCACACCACTGGTAGCATTCTTCTCCTCAGTGTGAGCTCCATTTACCTGTAGTCTTTGTCACCTCCCACCCAACCAATTTCTAATCCACGCAGTAACTTTAGGGCCAATCCCTAGGGTGCTCAGTTTGTTTATAAGTCGCCTGTGAGGAACAGTGTCAAAGGCTTTACTGAAATCCAAATACACCACATCTAGGGCTCTCCCTCAGTCCAACTCCCTGGTCACCCAGTTAGAGAAATCAATCTGCCTCTGGTGAATCCATGCTGCCTCGGATCCTGCAATCTGCTGGACTCCATAAACCTCACTATTTTTCAGCAGCATTTCTAATAATTTACTCACCACAGAAGTTAAACTAACCGGCCTGTAGTTTTCAACCACATCCTTACTTCCGCTTTTGTGTAAAGGCACCACATAACCCTCTCTCCAGTCCTTTGGCACCACTCCCGACATCAAAGAGGCATTCGAAAGGTCAGTCAGTGGAGTTGCTAGAACATCCCCAAGTTCCCTTAGTATTCTAGGTTGTATCCCATCCGGTCCCATCGCTTTGATAGAAACATAGAAATTGGGGGCTCGTCCGGAATTGTGTCATCGCTGGAGGAGACCACCACCGTTGAGGATAGAGAGATGCATCCCGTTGTGTTCAAAGGCCTCGTGTATCAGCCAGGGGGAGGGGGGCTCCAACAATGTACTCACAAATTACTTGGTCTCTTCTCTGAACGTATTCACTGCGATACTATTACTATTACACATTCAAATGTAACACCATTAAATTAGAGCATTTCTTTCACTTCATTGTTAACACTCTAACCAGGTCTCAGACTTATATCACACTCTTATTTAGACTTTCGTCCAGTGATATGGTGCTATATTTTGCATCAATGACCCCAGTGTTTTAAACAATAGCTGTGTTGGGTGGTCTTATATAAAAAGTAGAAAAAGCTTTAACTTAACTGAAAACATACCACCAATGCACACACAGCGTATAGACCGGATCCCGACGCTCTGCTTAGGTGCCACAAGGGTGTTTCAAAATGGTATTTTCATCAGGAGATCCTTTCCTTAAAAGACAAATAAATAACACTAAGCCAAACGTAATAAAATAAAACCACTCTGTGTTCCAATGTATTCTCTTATTCCTATTATCATAAACAATAAAAGTGCTCTAACTTACTTATAGCGATGCTGCCCACATCCTTTAATAATTATCTTTCTCATGCCTTCCGTGTTTCATGGCTCTGCCGGACGCTGCGCATGCGAAATGGGACTAACTGCCATGATTTAAACCCCAATTCTGAATTGTCCAATTTACCACACCTGTGATTTCTCCTCCCGAGTTATCTGAAGGCTTGTATACCAACACTCTATCGTATTACTACAAAGATTCGTGTCAGAAACCCGAACCATATAAAAAATGCTCAAAACTAACCATATGCTCCACTCCCGAAAAAAGACTTATAGTAATACTCCTATATCGTCTCTCATGAATTTCACCTAGCCGTCTTTTCACAGTTCATCCACTAAAACAGCCTGGTGCCTCATGAGTGATTCGAGTATTATCACTCCATTTTTAACGTAAAATGTCATCACAGAACCCATTCGTAGTTCAAACACCTCTACTATATTCACTCACTCTTACCGTTAACTAAAATCAAGTGCAAACCTGCCAATCAATGGCAGCATTCAACCCTCCCGGGGAAACCGTGCCATGCCGGAAGATCAATTTCTGTTCATGCAACAACAGAGTCTCATCCAATATTCTGCCTCCTAGAGGTTTCCCTACCTGTTCAATGGCAAAGCAACGCAGGTGTTCAAATTCATGTCCCTGCGATATACAATGTGCTACTATCGGGGCCTCCAGCCTGCGGCACTTCAGGCGGCTCCTGTGTTCCCTCAATCTAATCTTTAGCGAACGTAAGGTTTTTCCGATGTACAGCAGATCACAGGGGCATAAAATACCATAAACAACTGCCTTTGAAATACATGTCGTGAAGTGCCGCAGGCTGGAGGCCCCGATAGTAGCACATTGTATATCGCAGGGACATGAATTTGAACACCTGCGTTGCTTTGCCATTGAACAGGTAGGGAAACCTCTAGGAGGCAGAACATTGGATGAGACTCTGTTGTTGCGCAAACAGAAATTGATCTTCCGGCTTGGCACGGTTTCCCCGGGAGGGTTGAATGCTGCCATTGATTGGCAGGTTTGCACTTGATTTTAGTTAATGGTAAGAGTGAGTGAATATAGTAGAGGTGTTTGAACTATGAATGGGTTCTGTGATGACACTTTACGTTAAAAATGGAGTGATAATACTCGAATCACTCATGAGGCACCAGGCTGTTTTAGTGGATGAACTGTGAAAAGACGGCTAGGTGAAATTCATGAGAGACGATATAGGAGTATTACTATAAGTATTTTTTCGGGAGTGGAGCATATGGTTAGTTTTGAGCATTTTTTATATGGTTCGGGTTTCTGACACGACTCTTTGTAGTAATACGATAGAGTGTTGGTATACAAGCCTTCAGATAACTCGGGAGGAGAAATCACAGGTGTGGTAAATTGGACAATTCAGAATTGGGGTTTAAATCATGGCAGTTAGTCCCATTTCATATGCGTGGCGTCCGGCAGAGCCATGAAACACGGAAGGCATGAGAAAGATAATTATTAAAGGACGTGGGCAGCATCGCTATAAGTAAGTTAGAGCACGCTTATTGTTTATAATAGGAATAAGAGAATACATTGGAACACAGAGTGGTTTCATTTTATTATGTTTGGCTTAGTGTTATTTATTTGTCTTTTAAGGAAAGGATCTCCTGATGAAAATACCATTTTTAAACGCCCTTGTGGCGCCTAAGCAGAGCGTTGGGATCCGATCTATATGCTATGTGTGCATTGGTGGTGTGTTTTCAGTTAAGTTAAAGCTTTTTCTACTTTTTATATAAGACCACCCAACACAGCTATTGTTTAAAACACTGGGGTCATTGATTTAAAATATAGCACCATATCACTGGACGAAAGTCTAAATAAGAGTGCGATATAAGTCTGAGACCTGGTTACAGTGTTAACCAATGAAGATGCTGAAGGAGAGGAGTAATATGATCACGAGGGGAAGCATGTAGGATCATCTGGGCTGCTGTGTTCTGTAGGAGTTGTAACCAATGACGTTGAAATTGGGGAATACCAGCATAAACCGAGTTACAGAAATCCAACTGTGTGATAACTAAAGAAAGAAGAAGGGTGGAGAGAGCCTGAGGAGGAAGAAATGGTCTAATGGCATGAATCTGTCTAAGGCAATAGAAGGAGTGCCGAGAAACTTGGGAAATATGGTCACGAAAGGAAAGGTTGCTATCAAGAAAGACACCCAGATAACGAAGCTTGGAGACTAAAGAAATCGGGGTGCCTGAAAAAGAGGGGACGAGTGACGGAATGGTGGAACTGTGAGGAAACCAAATAGATGCGGTTTTGGAAATATTCAGAACGAGACAGTTCGTAGAAAGACAAGAAGAAACCAGAGATAAGCAATTATTGAGAGGAGTGATATCAGGGTGAGAAAAGGATGTATAGTACAGAAGGAAGATGTTGTCTGCGTAATAATAGCCTGAAACACCTGATTGCTGAATTAATAAAGCTAAAGGGGTCAGAAATAAATTAAATAAGAGAGGAGCCAGTCTTGAACCCTGGGGGACACCACAGGTGAGGGGGAAGCTATCAGTAATAGCAGAAGCGGAAGTGACTGCGAATGACCTGGAGTGCAGGAAGGAATGGAACCAGTGATAAACAGTCCCTCGAAGACCCGCATCCCATAACCTAGAAAGAAGAAGAGAATGATCTACTAAGTCAAAGGCAGCTGAAAGATCTAAAGAAACCGCCACCGTGATGTCACCACGATCATGAGAAGAGTGAGAGATTTCATTCATAACAGCCGTGATAATGGTTTTGACGCTGTGGCTGGGCCGAAAACCAGATTGCCGGGGATGCAGGAATTGCATGGAGTCCAAGTGATGTGAGAGCTGGGCGAAAACGTTTTTTTCCAAAAGCTTAGAAGCATAGGAAAGGTTAGAGACAGGCCGGTAGTTTGCTAACACTGATTTTTAAGCAGGGGACGAACCACAGCATGTCTCCATGGACGGGGAAATGATCCTGAAGAAAGACTGGAATTGACGATGGTGAGAAGCGGATGAAGTAGTTCGGGAGAGGGGTTTGAAAACCAACTGGATGGTATGGGATCTATGGTTTTGTGAGAAGTAGATAGAAGTTTGATAAGTTCTGGAGAGGTAATAGTATGGAAGCTGGACCAGAAATGTGAGAGCAAAGGGGAGGATGGGGGTGAAATAGGAGGAGGTGAAGATAAAGCCTGGGGATGGGAGGGGAGCAACAGGCGTAGATCTTGGACTTTGAAGGAAAAAAAAAGCAGCCAATCTGGTGGGACTGGGAGCTGATGTAGAAATAGATGAATTACAGATGGAACGTGACTGTATACGAGAGAGAGTATTAAGGGTGGTAAAGAGATGGTGGGATCTGTTTGGGGCTGAAACAATTGAATCTGAGTAGAAGAACTGTTTAGTAATATGAATGTTAGCACGGTATTGTGCATGACAAGACTAAAAATTCTGATAAGTGGTAGGAGAGGGGGATTTCCTCCAAAGATGTTCAGATCGTCGTAATTGGGACCGTAGCAGGCGATGACCCCCAATGATAAAATCAAATGCGTCTCACTTCCTTTACCGTTAACGCATTGTTGCTGTAATCATTTGTTGAATTATTAATATATTATAGGCCTTTGCAATATGTTTTTATTTATAAAATTTACTTATTTAAACCACAATAATTAATCACAATAACAAGTAACAATATTTGATTTCAAAATTATGATGATTTTGTAGTCAAGTCACTAATATGAAATAAAATTATTTTTTCTAACTTTGTTGTCTGATCAATTTATTCTCTGATCATGTTGGTCCCGATCTAAGGCTTCTGCTTTCCTGTCTTCTCTTAGCTCTCTTTCTGTGGTCTATGGTCAATCTGCCATTTCTTATCTCTCCTTTTGTTTTCTTCACTTCTTTCCATCAGCTTATTTCCAGTCCCCTTCTAGTCCAAATACCATGGCAGTCCCTCTCAGCATCCACTCTCTTCCAGTCCCATTCTCCCATCCCCTCACATCAGCCCATTTGTAGCTCTAGCCCCCAGTTTTCTTCCAAGGCCAGCAGCTCTATCCTCCACTCCCCATCATCAGCCCATTTCCAGTTGAAGCCCCCCCCAATCAGCTCACTTCCAGTGCTAGTCCCCCCTCAACCCCATTACCAGTGCTAGGTTCCCCTAATCAGCCCATTACCGGTCCTACCACCCCCACATCAGCCCATTTCCAGTTGAATCCCCCCCAATCAGCTCACTTCCAGTGCTAGTCCCCCCTCAACCCCATTACCAGTGCTAGACTCACCTAATCAGCCCATTACTAGTCCTACCCCCAATCAGTCATTACCAGTCCTAGCCTCCTCTAATCAGTCCATTAATCAGTCCTACTCTCCCCGATCAGCCCATTACCAGTCCCAACCCCCCATTGATCAGTCCATTCCCAGTCCTAGCCTTCCCTAATCAACCCATTACCAGTCTTAACCCCCCCCAATCTGCCCATTACCAGTGATAGCCCCCCCATCAGCCATTTATAATCCTAACCCGCACTCTCTCCCCTCTGTCCAGAATTTATCCCGTCTGTCCAGTATGTCCCCCTATCTCTCTGTTTTGTCTATGTCAGCCTCCCTCCCTCCATCCATCCATCCATCTATCTCAGCCCCCCTCCGTCCATGTCAGCCCTCCCTCCCTCCCTCCATCTATCCATCTCTCCATGTCAACCCAGTCCCTCCCCCATGTCAGCCCTGTTGCAGGTTCCCTGCCTCCTCCTCCACTCTCCCTATGTCTGCCTGCTACTGCCCAGTTCTTCTGCAGCCACGGTTCCCTGTCTCTTAGGGAACCGCAGCTGTGCCAGTAAAGCTGTTGCGAAGCCTTTCTGCCTCTCGAAGGGCTCCGTGCAGCATTGTTCCGCCTCCAAAGGAAGTTTTTTACCACTTCCTTTGGAGGCGGGACAATGCTGCACAGAGCCAGTCGAGAGACAGGAAGGCTCTGCAACATTTTCACAGGCACAGCTGCGGTTCCCTAAGAGGCAGGGAGCCGCGGCTTCAGAAGAAGGGAGGCGGTGAGTTTGCTGCTGCCGAAAGCGGACTCAGCAGCGGCAGCAACTTTTGTGCTTTTTTATTTTTTATTTTTATTTTTTTTAACTTGGCGGAGTGAGGCACCCCTGCTAAATCCTGTGGCGACCCCCATGGGCGTCACGACCCACAGGTTGAGAACCACTGCTCTAGACAGTCCATTAGGGAGAATGTTGAAATATTGGAAGGATAATAAGAGTACTCAGGATAAAGATAGAACTAAGATGATAAGATATTGTTGTTTTATATGGTCTAAAGAAAGTATAAGGCCACCGGCAATCTTCTGGCCAAAATTTGGCATGGACGAAGGGTGGTTATGTCAAATTCTTAATTTATATGTAAATAGTAAAAAGAAACCTTTCTCCCAAGAAGAGTCAGACTATGCTGCCTGTTGGGAGGGGACGTTGGAGTCAAAGTTATATCCCATGAGGATAGTAAAAACCCAGCATTCAGAAGATTTGGAAAATAAGGATAGACAACAATTGGTTGGGTGGAACCCTCTTGATTGTTTTCCTCCCCCTTATATAACCCCTCCCAATCAGAATCCCCTCTATCCACCGCTGCAGGAGATAGAATCAGAAGTTGTTCCAACTTCACAAGAACAGTCTAGAACAGTGGTTCTCAACCTTTTTTGTACCACGACCCCTTTTGCCATTGGTCAACTTGTGATGACCCCCAATGATAAAATCAAATGCGTCTCACTTCCTTTACCGTTAACGCATTGTCGCTGTAATCATTTGTTGAATTATTAATATATTATAGGCCTTTGCAATATGTTTTTATTTATAAAATTTACTTATTTAAACCACAATAATTAATCACAACAAGTAACAATATTTGATTTCAAAATTATGATTATTTTGTAGTCAAATCACTAATATAAATTAAAATGATTTTTTCTACCTTTGTTGTCTGACCAATTTATTCTCTGATCATGCTGGTCCCGATCTGAGGCTTCTGCTTTCCTGTCTTCTCTTAGCTCTCTTTCTGTGGTCTATGGGTCATCTGCCATTTCTTATCTCTTCTTCCGTTTTATTCACGTCTTTCCATCAGCCTATTTCCAGTCCCAGTAACCCTCCCCAGTATCAGCCCCTTTCCAGTCCTCACTCTCAGTACCTTCCAATGTCAACTTGCATTCCCATGACTGCCACTGGTGTCCATTCCCTTCCAGTCCCCCTCCTTCCCCACCGACCAGTCCTTCTAGAACAAATTTATTTATTTATTTAATTTATTTATTTACATTCTCTTATATACCGCGCTATTCTGCATCAGTGCGGTTTACATTGAACAAACTGAAATTACATTGAACAGGGCATTATAACTTGGAGATAACTATTTTACAGGGAACATGGGCTATGGAGGGTTAAGTGGCTTGCCCAAGACCACAAGGAGCACCTGTGGGACTAGAAACCCCAGTCCTTCCGGCCCAAGGTTGCTGTCCTCTAGTGGGATTTGAACCCCTGACCTTCCGGCCTGAAGGTACCTTGCCCAAACCACTAGGCCACTCCTCCACTCCATACCAAATACCATGGCAGCTCCATACCAAATACCATGGCAGCTCCTCTCAGATCCACTCCCTTTCAGTTCCATTCTCCCATCCCCTCATATCAACCCATTTGTAGCCTTAGCCCCCAGTTTTCTTCCAGGGCCAGCAGCTCTATCCTCCCCTCCCCACAATCAGCCCATTCCCAGTCGAAGCCCCCCAATCAGCTCCGTGCAGCATTGTACCAACTTCCTTTGGAGGCGGGACAATGCTGCACGGAGCTCGTCAAGAGACAGGAAGGCTCCGCAATTGTTTTACTGGCATAGCCGCGGTTCCCTAAGAGGCAGGGAGCCATGGCTGCATTAGAAGGGACTGGGAGGCGGTGAGTTTGCCGCTGCCAAGAAGCAGACTCAGCAGCGGCAGCAACTTGTGCGCTTTTTTTTTTAACGGCGGAGTGAGGCGACCCCCGCTAAATCCTGTGGTGACCCCCGTGGGGGTCGCGACCCACAGGTTGAGAACCACTGGTTTAGAGCCTCAGCTCCTTCAACCTCATCAAGAGAAAGAGAGGAGGAGGAAATAAGAGATATTATAGAAGTGGACCCAAAGGACCCTATTAGGACTATAACATGGCCCCTGGAAGATGAGAATAAGGCTTCAAGAGAATTAAAAGGTTGTTTAGAAGATGTAAGGAGGTTTCCCTTTAAATAGTCAGGGGATGTCAGGAAGAGGAAGAAGGTCTATGAAAAAGGTAATTTCATCAAAAGAGGGAGGCATGTACCCCCTTAGGGAGGTCCCATTGGGACCCAATAATGTGGGGTATGTTAATGCCCCCCTCACTAGTGAAGAGGTCAGAAATTTTAAAAAGGAAATGAAATCCCTGATGGAAGACCCTATGGGATTGGCCGAACAGGTAGACCAATTCCTGGGGCCCAATATTTATACATGGGGAGAAATTATGTCCATTTTAAGTATACTACTTACCAATGAAGAACAGGGAATGATTAGGCAGGCGGCAATAAGAGAATGGGAGAGGACAAATCCCCCAGGTCAGAATGTGACACCCGCGGATCAGAAGTACCCTAATGTAGACCCTAAATGGAATAATTTGAACAGAAAACAGAGACCATATGCATGACTTAAAGGTATTAGTAGTAAAAGGCATAAGGGAGGCAGTTCCAAAGTCCCAGAATTTAACAAAGGCATTTGAAATACATCAAGGAGGAGGCCCCAGCAGTTTTTCTGTAGCGGCTGAGGGACCAAATGAGAAAATATTCAGGAACGAATCCAGAGGATGTTCTGGGAAGAGGACTCCTTAAAGTCCATTTTGTGACAAAATCTTGGTCGGATATAAAAAGAAAATTGGAGAAAATGGAGGGATGGGAGGTTAAAACATTGGAGGAGTTGTTGAAAGAAGCTCAGAAAGTGTTCATGAGGCGGGAAGACGAAAAACAGAAACAGAAAACCAAGATGATGGTTAACACTAGAAGAAGTATTAAGGAGGAAGGATGAAACGGGTGGAAGAAAGGGAAAAGGTATATGGCAAAAGGGAAGATGGGCTGACAAGAGTGCAGGACAAGGATGGCCGGAGTATCAAGTTGGTAATTTCCAGTCCGGACCTCAAGTCCGGGCAGGATACTATCAATGTGGAAAAATAGGGCACTCTAAAAGAGAGTGTCCTGTATTAAAAAGAGAAGAGAGAGTGCTACCACTGAAGAGTTTTGATGAAGTTTAGGGGTGTCAGGGGTTTCTCAGTCTAAGGTCCCACCAAGACCCCTTGATAAACATGAAGGTGGGGCCAAAGAGAGAAGAAGTAGTATTTTTAGTAGATACAGGAGCTGCCCGGACATCCTTAAATTATATACCAGAGGGAATGAAATTAACAAATCAGAAGTTTATAGTCTCAGGGGTAAAAGGAGAGGATTTTTCGGTCTCAATATTTGAGGAGATAGAGGGACAGTTATTGTAAATCCCAGAAGCAGGGAGTAATCTATTAGGAAGGGAAATGATTACACAGTTAAACTTAGAAATAAAGGTGAAAGACAGCCAAATCATTGTAGAAATGGCTGTCCTCACCGAAGAAGAGGGTCAAATAGACCCTATAGTCTGGGCAAGGGAAGGAAGTAGGGGAGGACTGAAAATCCCGCCATTGAAAGTTGAACTGAACAAGGGAAGCGAAGTAATGCGCCAAAAACAATATCCTTTTTCATTGGAAGGTCGTAAGGGCCTCCAGCCTGTTACAAGAAGTTTGTTAAAAGATGCACTATTAGAACCATGCATGTCCCCATTCAATACTCACGTCTTGCCAGTAAGAAAACCGGATGGATCATATAGGTTAGTACAGGATTTGAGGAGACTGAATCAAATAGTACGGATAAGGCACCCAGTAGTACCAAGCCCCTATACAATACTGAGTAAAATACTCCATGAGCATGCATTTTCGTCCTGTCCCTTGGACCCAAGCAGTAGGGACATGTTTGCATTTGAATGGGAAGACCCCGATACTGGTTGGAAACAAGTTTTGGTGGACAGTGTTACCCCAAGGGTTTACGGAGTCACCTAACTTGTTCGGACAAGTGCTGGAACAGGTGTTAGAAAAATTTTATACACCATCCGGCATAACTCTTTTGCAATATGTAGATGATCTTTTAATATCAGGAAAAAAGAAGACCCAAGTAAGTGAAGCCAACAAAGCCCTGTTAGAGTTTCTGGGAAGACAAGGGTTCCAGGTTTCCAAAACTAAATTACAATTTGTAGAGAATGAAGTAAAATACCTTGGACATATAATTAGTGAAGGAAAAAGGAGAATAGGTCCAGAACGAATAAAAGGGATTACAGATTTACCCCTACCTAGGACAAAGAGGGAACTTAGGAAGTTCCTAGGACTGACCGGGTATTGCAGATTATGGATAGACTCATTTGCCCAAAAGACTAAGGGATTATATTCAAAACTGTTAGAAGAGCAACCTAACATTATAATTTGGAAAGAAGAAGAGAAAGAGTTGGTTAAGGATTTAAAACGGAGCTAGGTAGAAGCCCCAGTTCTGGCCTTACCCTCACTGGACAAACCCTTTCATTTGTTTGTTACTGTAAATGGTGGAGTAGCCTTAGAGGTCCTCACTCAAAAATGGGCAGGGAAGAGACAACCAGTAGCCTATTTATCTAAAATCTTAGATTCAGTGTCTAGGGGATGGCCAGAAGGTGTTCGAGCAGTAGCGGGAACAGCCCTATTGGTAGATGAGAGTAGGAAGCACATTTGGTGGGGCCCTGGTAGTAAGTACCCCACATCAAGTGAGAACCATCTTAACCCAGAGGGCTGGGAGCTGGCTCACTGATTCACGAATCCTGAAATATGAAGCAATATTATGGAAAAAGATGACCTAGTGTTGACCACAGATCAGTGTTTAAACCCAGCTGCCTTCCTATGAAGAGGTGACGGGGAAAATAAGGAACCACAGCATGATTGTTTAGACATCATAGATTACCAGGCCACGGTAAGACCAGATTTAAGGGACATCCCCTTGCATGCAGGGAAGTGGATGGGTCTTCTAGGGTGATTGAAGGAAAGAGGCGAAATGGATATGCTGTAGTGGGTGGAGAAAGTCTCTACCCGCTTGAAACTGGTAGACTACCTAATAATTAGTCAGCAAAAACATGTGAATTATATGCTTTGAATCAAGTTTTGAAGTTATTAGAAAGTGGAGATGGGACCATCTTCATGGACTCAAAATATGCCTTTGGGGTGGTACATACTTTTGGAAATATTTGGGAGGAAAGAGGCTTGATAAACAGCAGTGGGGAGGAGTTGATACAAGGGGAATTAATTCAGCAAGTGTTTTAGAATCTACTGCTGCCACAAGAAAAAGCAGTGCTGCATGTAAACGATCATCAAGCAGGAAATTATTTTGAAGCTAGAGGAAATAGGTTGGCAGATGAGACTGCTAAGGAAGCTGCCTTAGGGGAAGACCTAACCCCTATATACAATTTAACCCCAGAAGTAGTGAGACATATAGCAAACCCCATATTTACTGAAAGGGAAAAAGGACAACTTGAAGATATAGGGCCAGAAGAAACCGGAGAGGGAAAATGGGTTTTACCTGATGGCAGACAGATGGTAAACAAACAAATAATGAGAGAAATTATGGCCATTTTACATCAAGGGAGTAATTGGGGGGTACAGGCGATGCGTGATCTGGTTCTAAGGCATTATGGATGTATGGGAATATATACAGTAGCCAAGCAAATATGTGAGAGGTGTATAACCTGTAAGAAAATAAACAAAAGGTCCTTAGGGAACAACCGCAGGGAGTCAGAGACCCTGGTCTTCGTCCATTCCAAAGTATACAGGTTGATTTCACTGAGTTGCCCTTGGTTGGGCGGGTAAAGTATCTTTTGGTATAGTGGACCATTTGACGGGATGGGTGGAGGCATATCCCATGGTACAGTGGAGTGCAAAAGTCTGGAATAACTTGTGAGTTTTGCGTTTTTCGTACTTTCTAACTTTTTTTTTTTTTTTGCGTCAGCCCAGCATATTCATCTTTCTACCACATTAAAAGGGATACATTTGGCTATTAGAGTTGACTTTTTTTGCATTCCTTGCTTCCAATTTAAATACTTTACAGACACTGGGAGATAGCTACTGTGATTTTTGTGGATCCTGCGTCAAAACTGGATTGAGATTATCCAATATGCACATGTTATTTCTGACCAATCAGGAAGCTGGTTTCACTAATCAATCACAATGCAGATATCTAGCCAACAGTGCAGCTATAAAAACGTGCGGAAGTTTTGAATTTCATACGCTTTCTGGATCGACCATGAAGATGACTCGGACCCTGACGATGGAGGAGCATGTTGTGATAAGGAAGCTTATCATAGCTCAGGAAGGAGCTATAGAAAAGGTGAAGTGTCTCTGAACAAGCAACCTGTCAGTGCTGGTAGAAATGAGAAAACAGAATTTTGCCATAAAAGACTACCAGTCCCAGAATGCACCAGGTTTCCAAGAGCCATTAGAGGAGCTGAAGTAGGGAAACGTGTGTTCAATCAGGAGGGCTATGAGGTAATCCCTAAGCACTCATCTCAAAGGGCAGGGCCTGATTCAGCACAGCTGCGCTGTGTTAGGGAGGATCACTCATCTAAACAGAATAAGAGTAGAGTTTATTCAACAGATGACCAGCTTCATGATCACCTTGGATATTCAGAGAATTGTCCTCAGTATCCTGAGAATCAGCTTGAGTTTGATCATCAGTTTCATCTGAAGGATCAGCAGAAGCAGAAGCCAAACCGGACGGATAGAGAAGGAAAGAAACCCTCTGGAAGGAAGAGGAGAAAAGCCTTTGAGAGGTCTAGAAGAGTCCAAGACAGTACGTATACTGGGAGGTATTCCAAGGGCCAGCATAGACCATTGGACTGGGGAAAGCCAGAGGAATGGTGCTGCAGAACAAGGAATCACCAGAGGCTACCTGTGAGGGAGACGGCTGCACGTGGAAGGGACTCTAAGACCTATGCCAGAAGGTATGTGAAGAGAGATCCAGTGTCCAGGGATCAGGACTGGAAGGCTGGACATAAGAACTGGACTACATACTGGCCAGGCTATATAGAGAGGAACTATAGCAACAATGGAAGCTCAGGTATGAACACTGATCTATGCCCTAGCTATAACCTTGAAAGACAGCAGGGAAATAAGTGTTCTCCTGAAAGTGCTCCATTGAAAGATTCATCTGTGCCAATTCATGATAGTGACCCTATGCTTGTTGATGAAGGGGAAATAATAGCAGATCAAGATATTGTTTATATGGACTGCTCTCTATCCAAACTCCTTTGGTAACTTTCTGTGATAAAGCACAGCAGCCATCACAAAGAAATATAAATTTGCTCTTTATTCCACTAAGAAAAGCTCCTGAAGCAGGATTTGACTCACACAGTAGAAAGCCAGCCTGCTAAAGGGTTTCAGCTGGACAACTGATAGCAATTGAGCTGCACCTAATTGCTTGTGAGCTAGGAGAGAATTACTTCTGGATCTGTGTGGAATGTAATCAGAAGTTAACCTTACAAGAACAGTTTATTTCTTTCTTTGTGGCTTTTCGTTTGTTAGAGATATGCTAAGAAAACATTAGCTAATTGCCTGACAAGTTTGAAGGTTGTTTTCCTGATTCTGATTTTTGAACACTGCAAGCAAGTAACCTAATTTATGTGCTACCAAGCATATCTGTGCTGGGAGAAATAACCCCATAAATAAAGAAGTATCTTATTGGCTTTAACACTTGTGCACAACTAAATTATTGTCAGCAGCTGTGTCTGGTGTGAATGAACTACATTACCCACAATACGTTGCAAAAATCATATAAATATATGCATTGTCAAGACTGTGAAGATTCTCACCCAGGCAGCTGTCTGACAATGTTCGTGTGTCTTTTATGAGCAAGGAAGGATTTTCAAGCCGTCAGATAGCCAGGAAAGTTGGCTGCAGTCAGAGCGCTGTTGTTAAGATTGTACAGAACAAGAAAGAAATGGGTTCAGTGGTGGACAAGCCTCATGCAGGTCATCCACGTGCATCAACATCACGCCATGACCACGCACTATGATGCATTTCACTGACTAATCGCAAGTTGATCACTCCTCAGCTACTTCGAGAGTGGTCAGACAAGAGTTAGGTCAGTGTCAGCTCATCAACAGTTCGTTGCCGGTGCCTGCAGTTTGGTCTCCGGTGCTGCAAAGCACGGAATAAGCCACTGATGACTGACATAGAAAGGTGCAACTGGATCGTGTGGGCGAGAAAGCACTCAACCTGGTCGACTGAAATGTGGGAAAAGGTGCTATTCAGCAATGAAACATAATGGAAACTCTAGGAGCATCCTGGGACTTCCATACTCCACGGCATCCACCCTCCTCAGGGAGAGCGGACCGCATAAATCAGACTATAAAGAAGCAGTTAGCCAAATTGATGTTAGAAACAAAGTTACCTTGGACTATGTGTTTGCCCTTAGTATTGTTAAGAATCCAAACAGCTCCTCAGAAAGATTTAGGATTGTCCCCCTATGAAATGTTAATTGGATTACCCTATATGGGACAATTAAAGGAACCTCCTCAGATTGAAACCAAAGATAAGTTTCTTAAAGAATATATACTTGGGCTGTCCTCTTCTTTATCTGTTCTCAGGAATAAAGGGCTGTTGGCACAAACACCCCCATTGGAGTTTAGAAACATAGAAACATAGAAATATGACGACAGAAAAAGACCACATGGCCTATCTAGTCTGTCCTTCCATAACAACTACAGCAGTCCCCTTTTTACCTTTAGAGATCCTCTGTGTTTGTCCCATGCTTTTTTGAATTTAGTTACTGTCCTTATCTCTATCACCTCCACTGGGAGACTATTCCATGGATCCACTACTCTTTCCGTAAAGAAATATTTCCGCATATCACTCCTGAATCTATCTCCCTTCACCCTCATCCCATGTCCCCTCGTAGCAGAACTTGCTTTCAATTGAAAGAGGCTCTCTCCCTGAACATTTATACCATGGAGGTATTTAAACATCTCAATCATATCACCTCTATCCCGCCTTTCCTCTAAGGTATACATATTAAGATCCTTCAGTCTGTCACCATATGCTTTATAATGAAGACCACTAATCATTTTAGTAGCCACCCTCTGCACCGACTCCATCCTGTTCACATCCTTTTGAAGGTGCGGTCTCCAGAATTGCACACTATACTCCAAATGAGGTCGCAACAAAGACTTATACAGAGGCATTATCACCTCCTTTTTTCTGCTAGCCATTCCTCTCCGTATGCACCCAAGCATCCTTCTAGCTTTTGCCGTCACCTTTTCTACCTGTTTAGCTACTTTAAGATCATCAGACACAACCACGCCTAGGTCCCGCTCTTCTTTAGTGGACAAAAGTACTTCACCCCCTATACTATATTGCTCCCTTGGATTGCTGCAGCCCAAATGCATGACCTTACATTTTTTAACATTAAATCCCAGCTGCCAAATTCTAGACCATTCTTCAAGGTTAGCTAGATCCCTCCTCATGTTATCTACCCCTTCCTGGGTGTCTACTCTATTGCAGATTTTGGTATCATCCGCAAAGAAGCAAACCTTACCTGAAAGCCCTTCCGCTATATCACTAACAAAGATGTTAAAAAGAATCGGACCAAGGACAGATCCCTGGGGCACACCACTGATAACATCCTTCTCCTCAGAGTGAGCTCCATTTACTTGTACTCTTTGTCGCCTCCCACCCAACCAATTTCTAACCTAAGCAGTAACTTTAGGGTCCATCCCTAGGGTGCTCAGTTTGTTTATAAGTCGCCTGTGAGGAACAGTGTCAAAGGCTTTACTGAAATCTAAATACACCACATCTAGGGCTCTCCCTCGGTCCAACTCCCTGGTCACCCAGTCAAAAAAATCAATCAGATTTGTCTGACAAGACCTGCCTCTGGTGAATCCATGCTGCCTTGGATCCTGTAATCCGCTGGATTTGCAGTTCACAGTCTCAGACCAGGACAGTGGGTCTTGATAAAATCCTGGAAGGATTCCAAGTTACAACCAGACTGGGAAGGCCCATTCCAGGTCTTACTAAGTACTGAGACTGCTGTAAGAACTACGGAAAAAGGTTGGACTTATTATACACGAAGTAAAGGTCCGGTCGAAGCTCCTTCAGATGAACAATGGAAGGTCCAGGAAACTAATGACCCTCTGCGCCTGAAAATAACAAGGAGAACCAGAAGAAAAGGAGAAGAGTTGGTTAAAAAGGACTGATAAAAATTATAACATGGACAAAGAAAAGTGGATGGTGTTGTTATGGTAGGGAGTATTGCTTACTCTGTTAAGGGGAATGACATGGGATTTAGGACAGGGAAAGGGATGGACAGATGAACAAATACAAACACTAACACGATGGGGAAGGATGTACCCTAACATATTTACTGTAACCGTACCAGAGGGAGAGGGACCAGTGAACCTAGAATTTGATGCCTGCCAAGTGATAAGTTGTGATGGGGGATGCTACGAAAAGTTGTGGGGAAATAGTCATAAGTATATGTTTCCAGAGGCTGCTCAAACACTTGTGTATGGGAGGCCCTGTTTCAAGTGGTCACATGTTTGGTGGACCACCGAGGATGGAGGCTGGGTTTCCCCATGGGGGAAGAAACACCCAGTTCAAAAGAAAATAAAGATGATAAAGAAACATAGCATTCAGCAATGTAACCTAGGAAGTTGCAACTCCATCGTGGTCACCCTCTCTGGAAGGGATGATTCATTGGATGGGACCTATGGGCTAGGAATAGACGTTAATGGGCAAGATCCCCTGGGAAGACTGAGGAAAAGAATACCCCTCAGCAATCAGACTCAGGCCTCCACACCATTCCCTAGTATATACTTTGAACTTAATAAGGACTCTAAGGCAGTCAAGATAGTGGAGATTAAAGATTTGAGGGACACTCTAGAGGTGGAAACTGGTTATGGGGATGTGAACGCCTGGGTGGAATGGGTTAAATATACCGTAGGAAGTCTCAACCGTAGCAATTGCTATGATTGTGCCTCCGGGACGCCCATTGCACAGGTTGTGCCCTTACCCTTGAGGTGGGATTTAGATCCCGATGGAGTAAGATGCCTCATGTCTCTGTATCAGGAAAAAACGGCTTGGGGAAATGAAAGTTGCAAGTCATTGAATTTGCTCTTTCCCCCTACAGACTTGAAGGAGGTAAAAGTCCCCCCCACATTTTCAACAGTGTTTGGAATTCACTCCGCCTGTCTCACCAGGTGGGGGAAGAACTACACAAGAGAAGTGGGGGAACTGAACACCTGCGTTCTAAGCTTAAACCTGACAGGGATGGAAGGAGAAGAGAAGAACTACTCCAACCTGGTAATCCCTAGGGCAGACCTGTGGAGGTACTGTGGAGGGCGGATGTTGAGACCAACTTTGCCTACCCTATGGTTGGGAATATGTGCAATAGTTCAATAGGCAGTTCCCTTCACCTTGACGTTCACAGGGCAGGATAAGGGGCAAGTACAAAGGGGAAGGAGAAGTACCCTGGATAACTCATTTGATGACAGGATATATATAGACGCAATAGGAGTTCCTCGGGGGGTTCCGGATGAGTATAAACAGTGGAGGAGTAGCCTAGTGGTTGGGGCAAGGTACTTCAGGCCGGAAGGTCGGTGGTTCAAATCCCACTAGAGGACAGCAACCTTGGGCCGGAAGGACTGGGGTTTCTAGTCCCACAGGTGCTCCTTGTGGTCTTGGGCAAGCCACTTAACCCTCCATAGCCCATGTTCCCTGTCAAATAGTTATCTCCAAGTTATAATACCCTGTTCAATGTAATTTCAGTTTGTTCAATGTAAACCGCACTGATGCAGAATAGCGCGGTATATAAGAGAATGTAAATAAATAAATAAATAAATAAATAAATATAAAGCACGAAACCAGATTGCAGCTGGATTTGAATCCCTATTATGGGTAATTACGAAAAACAAAAATGTAGATTGAATAAATTATATATATTATAACCAGTAGTGGCTTATCAATTATACCCAGGATGCAATAAACGGGATCGCAGAACAATTAGACACCACTAGTAGAATGGCCTGGGAGAACCAAATGATGCTAGATATGATGGTGGCTGAAAAAGAGGGTGTGTGTGTAATGTTGGGGGAGGGGGGGAAATGTTGTACTTTCATCCCCAATAACATGGCCCCTGATGGTACTATCACTAAAGCCCTGCAAGGACTAACTACCTTGGCAGAGGAATTGGCAGAAAATTCCGGTACGGATACCTCTCTCACTGGATGGTAGGAACCATGGTTTGAAAAGTGGAAGGGGGTGGTAGAACATAAGAACATAAGATATGCCATACTGGGTCAGACCAAGGTCCATCAAGCCCAGTATCCTGTTTCCAATATTTTCTTTTATTAGTCTTAAATAGTTTACCCTGTAGCTTCATTGCATGTCCCCTAGTCTTTCTATATTCTGATAACATAAACAATCGATCTACGTTTACCCGTTCCACTCCGTTCATTAATTTATAGATGTCTATCATATCTCCCCTCAGCCGTCTCTTTTCCAGGTTAAAGAGCCCTAACCTTTTTAGCCTTTCTTCAAAGGAGTATCTTTCCATCCCCTTTACCATTTTGGTGGCTCTTCTCTGAACCTTTTCTAATAACGCTATATCCTTTTAAAGATACGGCGACCAGAATTGCATACAATATTCAAGGTGCGGTCTCACCATGGAACGGTATAGAGGCATTATAATATCCTTTGTTTTATTTTCCATTCCTTTCCTTATGATACCTAGCATTCTATTTGCTCTCTTGGCTGCCGCTGCACACTGGGCCGAGGGTTTTAACATGGTATCCACAATGACGCCTAAATCTTTTTCCTGGGTAGTGGTTCCTAATGTGGAACCTTGCATTGTGTAACCATAGTTTGGGTTGTACTTCCCTAGGTGCATAACTTTGCACTTGTCCACATAAAATTTCATCTGCCATTTTGATGCCCAGTCTTCCAATTTATCAAGATCCTCTTGCAATTTTCCACAATCCTCTTGGGTTTTAATAACTTTAAATAGTTTTGTCTCATCTGCAAATTTGATAACCTCATTCGTTATTCCACTTTCCAGGTCATTTATGAATATGTCAAAAAGCAGCGGACCCAGCACAGATCCCTGGGGTACACCACTATTCAACTTTCTCCATTGGGAAAATTGGCCATTTAGCCCAACCTTCTGCTTTCTATCTTTTAACCAGTTCCTGATCCACAGTAGTACACTGCCTCCTATTCCATGACTCTTTAGTTTTGCCAAACGTCTCTGATGAGGGACATAAGAACATAAGATATGCCATACTGGGTCAGACCAAGGTCCATCAAGCCCAGTATTCTGTTTCCAACAGTGGCCAATCTAGGTGATATGTACCTAGCAGTTTCCCCAAGGGACACAGGTTCCACAATGCTTGTATTGGTTCAAGCATTGATATCCTGGGTCCCTTCTTAATAATGGCTTATGGACCTTTCCTCCAGGAACTTGGCAAAACCTTTTTTAAACCCAGCTACACTAACAGCCATTACTACATCCTCTGGTAACAAATTCCAGAGTTTGATTACACGTTGAGTGAAAAAATATTTTCTTTTATTAGTCTTAAATAGTTTACCCTGTAGCTTCATTGCAGGTCCCCTAGTCTTTCTATATTCTGATAAGGTAAACAATCGATCTACGTTTACCCGTTCCACTCCGCTCATTAATTTATAGACTTCTATCATATCTCCCCTCAGCCGTCTCTTTTCCAGGTTAAAGAGCCCTAACCTTTTTAGCCTTTCTTCATAGGAGTATCCTTCCATCCCCTTTACCATTTTGGTGGCTCTTCTCTGAACCTTTTCTAATAACTCTATATCCTTTTTAAGATACGGCGACCAGAATTGCACACAATATTCAAGGTGCGGTCTCACCATGGAACGATATAGAGGCATTATAATATCCTTTGTTTTATTTTCCATTCCTTTCCTTATCATTCCTAGCATTCTATTTGCTCTCTTGGCCGCCGCTGCACACTGGGCCGAGGGTTTTAACATGGTATCCACAATGACGCCTAAATCTTTTTCCTGGGTGGTGGTTCCTAATGTGGAACCTTGCATCGTGTAACCATAGTTTGGGTTGTTCTTCCCTAGGTGCATAACCTTGCACTTGTCCACATTAAATTTCATCTGCCATTTTGATGCCCAGTCTTCCAATTTATCAAGATCCTCTTGCAATTTTCCACAATCCTCTTGGGTTTTAACAACTTTAAATAGTTTTGTGTCATCTGCAAATTTGATAACCTCTTTCGTTATTCCACTTTCCAGGTCATTTATGAATATGTCAAAAAGCAGCGGACCCAGCACAGATCCCTGGGGTACACCACTATTCACCTTTCTCCATTGGGAAAATTGGCCATTTAGCCCTACCCTCTGCTTTCTATCTTTTAACCAGTTCCTGATCCACAATAGTACACTGCCTCCTATCCCATGACTCTTTAGTTTTGCCAAAAGTCTCTGATGAGGGACCTTGTCAAAGGCTTTCTGAAAGTCCAGATACACAATATCAACCGACTCACCTTTGTCCACCTGATTATTCACTCCTTCAAAAAAACATAACAGATTAGTAAGACAAGATCTTCCTTGTCTAAAGCCATGTTGGCTGTCTCTCATTAGTTCATGACTGTCTACATGCTGAGTAATTTTATTCTTTATGATGGTTTCTATCATTTTTCCCGGTATTGACGTCAGGCTCACCGGTCTGTAGTTTCCCGGATCACCCCTGGAACCCTTTTTAAAAATTGGTGTTACATTGGCGATCCTCCAATCTTCAGGTATTAGAGATGATTATAATGATAGTTCACAGATTACTAATAGCAGGTCTGCAATCTCATATTTCAGTTCTTTCAATACCCTTGGATGTATATCATGCGGCCCAGGTGATTTGCTACTCTTCAGCTTATCTAATAGTTGTAATACATCTTCTCGATGTATCGATATTTCCTTAAATTCTTCTGCACCTTTAAATACCATTTCAGTCATGGGTAACATCCCTACATCTTCCTCAGTAAAGACTGAAGCAAAGAATTTGTTCAGTCTCTCCGCTATCGCCTTGTCGCCTCTTAGTGCTCCTTTAATCCCTTTATCATCTAATGGACCAACTGACTCTCTCACAGGTTTTTTGCTACGAATGTACTTGAAAAGGTCTTTACTTCGCGTTTTTGCTTCTGCAGCAAGCTTCTTCTCAAATTCTCCTTTTGCCTGCCTTATCAATGCCTTGCATTTGACTTGCCAGTGCTTGTGCTGTTTCCAGGTTTCGTCGTTTGGCTCTTTTTTCCATTTCCTGAAAGATGCTTTTTTGGCAACAACAGCCTCTCTGACCTCAACTTTAAACCATGCTGGCAGTTTTTTGGACTTCTTTCCACTTTTCTTAAAGCATGGAATACAGCTGGTCTGGGCTTCCAAGATAGTATTTTTCAACAACAGCCAAGCCTGATGTACGTCTTTAACCTTTGCAACTGCTCCTTTTAGTTTTTTCTTGATTGTTTTCCTCATTTTATCATAGTCTCCCTTTCGAAAGTTAAAAGGTAGTACTGTGGATTTCCTTACTATCCCTCCTCCACTAATTAAATCAAAGGCGATCATGCTATGATCACTATTGCCAAGTGGCCCCAACAACCTTATCTCTTGCACTAGATCTGGTGTTCCACTAAGGACTAGGTCTAAAATGGCTTCCCCTCTGGTCGGTTCATGAACCAGCTGCTGCAAGAAGCAGTCATTTATTTCATCTAGGAACTTTATCTCCCTAGCATGTCCTGACGTGACACTGACCCAGTCGATACCGGGGTAGTTGAAATCACCCATTATTATTACTGTGCTGTAACATTTGTTAGCTTCCTTGATTTCTTTGAGCATTTCATCATCCATTTGGTCATTCTGTCCAGGCGCTCGATAGTACACCCCCACTGCCATTGCCTTCCCCCTTTTACATGGAATTTCAATCCATATAGATTCTACAGCAGAGTTTGTTTCCTGCAAAACTTTAATCCTTTCTGACTCAATGCCCTCTCTAACATAGAGAGCAACCCCTCCACCAATTTTATCAGCTCTATCATTACGATATAGTTTGTACCCAGGTATCACAGTGTCCCACTGGTTGTCGTCCTTCCACCATGTCTCTGATATTCCAATCATATCTAACCTTTCATTTAGTGCTATATATTCTAACTCTCCCATCTTATTCTTTAGACTTCTAGCATTTACATACAAGCATTTTAAAGAATGTATTTTATCCATATTAATTTGTCTGTTAGACATGAGTAATTTGGGATCTTTAAGCTCTGTCTGCTCCATACTTGAGGGCATTTGGGCTACTTTACTCTTTTGTGGAACCTCTCTGCTTTTGGTAGTATCCTTCAAAGATACATTCTTCCGAACCATCCGCTCTTGGGCGACTGTCGGCTTTCCCCTAATATCTAGTTTAAAAGCTGCTCTATCTCCTTTTTAAAGGTTAATGCCAACAGCCTGGTTCCATCCCGGTTAAGGTGAAGCCCATCCCTTCGGAAGAGACCCTCCTTTCCCCAGAATGTTCCCCAGTTCCTAACAAATCCAAAACCCTCATCTCTGCACCATTACAACAAGTGCAGAAGTAGCATCTATATTTACCTCTGCACTTGTTGTAATTGGAGTATTAATTATGGCAGGGTGTTGCATAATACCCTGTATAGGAGGGTTAACTCAAAGATTGATAGAAACAGCAAGCACTAAACAAATGATTGCATCATCTCCAGTGCACAAAGGTGCAATGTTATTAATGGATAATAAAGGGGAAGAGAGAGAGAGTCAGGAAGCCTCCTATGGAACTGTAGAGTAAATGTAAAAAGTAACAAGAAAACTTTAAAAAGAAAGAGAGAAGGGTTTCTGGTCGCCGTATCTTTAAAAGGATATAGCGTTATTAGAAAAGGTTCAGAGAAGAGCCACCAAAATGGTAAAGGGGATGGAAGGATACCCCTATGAAGAAAGGCTAAAAAGGTTAGGGCTCTTTAACCTGGAAAAGAGACGGCTGAGGGGAGATATGATAGAAGTCTATAAATTAATGAATGGAGTGGAACGGGTAAACGTAGATTGATTGTTTACATCATCAGAATATAGAAAGACTAGGGGACATGCAATGAAGCTACAGGGTAAACTATTTAATACAAATAAGAGAAAATATTTTTTCACTCAATGTGTAATCAAACTCTGGAATTTGTTACCGGAAGATTTAGTAAAGGCTGCTAGTGTAGCTGGGTTTAAAAAAGGTTTGGACAAGTATCCCAGAGGAAAAGTCCATAAACCATTATTAAGAAGGGACCGGGGATATCAATGCTTGACCAATACAAACATTGTGGAACCTGTGTCTTTTGGGGAAATTGCTAGGTACGTATGACCTAGATTGGCCACTGTTGGAAACAGGATACTGGTCTTGATGGACCTTGGTCTGGCCCAGTATGGCATATCTTATGTTCTTATGTTCTTATGATATAAACAAATGTGATATGTTATTTTTACAATATAATATAATGCTTGTATTCCATTTATTCACCATTCTGTGATATAATTTTGTATGTAATGTCTAGCTGACTCACTTTGCTATATGCCTGCATCCTGGGAAGGGAAAGTCTACGTGGCTAATAATACATAGCCTGTCATATGGTTAATAATACGTAGTCTGTCACGGGTGCAGAAATACAAGGCTGACTCACCTTGTTGTATGCCTGCACATCTTGGGAAGGGAAAAGTCTACTGGTTAATAACACGTAGCCTGTATCAGGTGCGGAAGTATAAAGAAGTGGAGTGAGACAAGTATTAATAGTATGTAATGACTCGCAGTGAGACAATTATTAGCCAATGAAATATTGACCTGCTAGAAGTAGGAGAGACCAGTTATACTATAAAAGAACTGTGAAACAGAGGATGTGTGTTAATGCTTAGTCAAGCATTTCACCCTTTTCTTGCAAGAAAAGTAATTAAAATAACACTGCATCACTGAGGAGTCTGTTATTGTGTAAAAAGTTATGTTTTATTACAGAATAGAAATGGGCAGATGCAGGGTCTAAGATGGGACTGGAAATGGTTGATGGAGGTGCTAGGATTGGCCAGGTATTGGGAGAGTAAGTGGAGATTGAGGATGGAAGGGTGAAATTTGAGTGGATGTAAAAGGAATAAAGAAAGAAATGGAGGAAAGAGCAAAATGGGAAAGATCAGTATATTAAAGCAGATGTAGAGAGAGAATGGGAAAAAAACTAGAAGAGAGAAGAAAGGACAAATGGACTGCAGACAATGGAGAGTTAGCAGAAGACAAGAAGAAACCAGAAGAAAGTGACTGGAGTATTGCAACTGAAAAATAAAATTTCCAAATAACAAAAGGTAGAAAAATACTCTTTTTTTTTGAATTTATTAACTGGAATATGTCAGCTCTGGGCAATGTCTTTGCGTTTTGTTTAGTACAAGAGGAAATAAATTCTTGTACTCTGCTGCTCACAGCCCCGCTGAGCCCCGATCAGTGGCAGGGAAGAGAGCAGAAGGCTAAAACACCTCCCGTTCTCCAACTCACGGCCAATCAGGGCCCAAAAGAAGCACCTCCTGGTGCACCTGTGCCTGGCAGGTCTACGCCTGAGAGCCTCGCCAGAGGGCCCTTTGGCATGGCCCTTAGGTGTGGAAGTTAGGCGCTACAAAATAAAAAGGGAAGTTCTACCATAGAAAAGATCACAACTGTATAACAGCATTGGTGAAAAGGTTCATAGTCAACAGTAAGAAACCTGCCCAAGACACCAAGTGCTTCTCAAACAAACTAAAAGGACGCACCATCATAGGCATTAGAAACAACAGAATCCAGAACCAGGACGAAGCAATGGTAAACACCAACCAAAGCCTGAGGAACCAACCACCAACCTCCCAACACAACCTCCTCCTGCCTTCAGACACCTGCCAACCACCTCACCGCTCAGACAAGAAGGCTATTCAAGGTACTGTAAACCTCTAACTCACCCATATTACAAATCTGTCTCTAGAACACATTAGAATCAACTCACAGCACCTCCGATACACCCAGTGCCAGCACTGATTATAAATAAAATAGCACACCTATCATGACATATAAGCAGCAGCAGCAGCACCTCAGACGTCCCCTCCGACCACTTTACTAGCTAATGCACAGATCACAGGCTATGCAGGCATACAACGCAATGGATCCCTTCCTTATGAGGATACCACAACAAAGAACAGTGACAAAGACTCATCCTATTCTTCCACCAACAGTCCCCCCAAGATAGGCTCTAACATGGATACAAATAAACCTGCACTAATATTTTGTTGCCTAATAATATTGCTCCAAGCCCTAACAGCAAGCATAACAGACAATACACAATGCAACATATTACATACCAATCCTACAAGCTACCAGAATCAATACCTTCCACCGCCAATACCAAAACCCAACATACAAGAGAAGCAACAGATTACTTCAAATTAACCCATCAAGCCCCTTGAAAGAACCAAATAAGAATCAACTGACCCCCCCCCCCCCATACCTTGAAATGTGCCTTGATCAATGCCTGATCCATACGGAACAAATTTCACATCATCACGGACCGCATCGAGGTGAATATAATGTGTGTAGCAGAAACATGGCTCACCGACACAGATCAAGTAATATTAAACCAAATCTCGGCACAAACATATGAAACCAATAACAGTCCAAGATCCAATAAAAGGGGTGGGCGGAGTCATTATCATCACAAGAAAATCCTAAGATTCAACACCTTATCAACTCATAGCACCGACAGCTACAACATTACAAACATCTCAAATAAACATATAGCTTTCTGCCTAATATACAGAGCACCCGGTGCCAGGAACGAAGACCTATCACTAATACTAGTAGAAATATGCTCTAACTCTAGTCCACAAAAAACCTTCCACATCCACAAGACATGGCCAAGCGAAGTCCAGGCCCATGTAAAGGGAAATAAAGCAATCCAACTCTAAGCTTCTAATCTTTCATTGCATTTGAAGTGCTTCTTGGGCAGCGATAAATTTCTCAAGAACATCTGGGTCCTCAAAGTTCTTAGTTACATTGTTGAGGGTAACCCGGAGACGCGCAGGGTAGAACAGTCCGTATCGCGCCTGGAGGCGCTGGAGCCTCTGCCTCAATGCCAGAAATTGTTTCCTCCTCTCAACCGTGGCCTTGCTGAAATCTGGAAAAAAGGAAACTTTGTGGCCCTCAAATTGCAAGCTAGTAGAGGCTCTCGCGGTTTGCATAATCTGCACAACTTGCTGATGTCGGAGAACGCACAAAATCAATGGCCTAGGGTCTTTAGCGTGTAGATTTAAAGCCGAGGGTACCCGGTGCGCCCGTTCAATCTCAAATGGGCGAGACAAGTCCAATTTAAGTAGTTTAGGAATCCACTCCTCCAGAAACGCAATAGGATTTTTCCCTTCAGTTCCCTCCGGGTGTCCAACAATGCGAATGTTATTTCTCCGAGCCCTGTTATTCATGTCCTCCAGGCTATGGTCCAGCATCTCCAGCCTCCTCGTGATCTTACTTAGCTGCGCCATCTTCTCCTCATACAGCGCCATATTAATCTCAACTTTCTCCACCCTTGTCGCCAGTGACGACAATTGCTCTCTCATTTCTTTAGTAGTCGACTGCAAATCTGCCAGGCATTCCCCGTTGGTATCCACGCGACTCCGAATCGCCCGGACTTCATTCAGGATCTCTCTCACCCCATCCCCATGATCGCGCTGCGGCGCCATCTTGAGAGGGGATAACGGGTCTGCTTTCGATCGCTTTGCTCCGGGGTTCGAGGGGGTAGAGAACTCCAATCTCGTCTGTTTGCTGCAAGCCATGGTCCGCTACCACTGACCTTAGACAGATGGCACAAACACCAAACCACACAGGGATTCTTCAGGCTAGGTCCGCGGGAGCTCTCCCTTAAGCGTCCATGCGGGTCTCCAGCTGGCTCCGCCTCTCTAATGTTCCCCATTTTAAGTCAAGATTGGATATTAATACTGAGTACATTTAGTGTTTGGAATTCTTATTAAATTACATTTGTTTAAATATTTTCATATCGATAACTGTGTACTTAAATGTTTACTTAGTATGTTTATTTTTAACATTGCAGTTGCTTCATTGATTTTTTCTTATCACTGTATGACAGTCTTTGCATCTTTCAAGATGAATACTTTGTATTTCTTTGCTGTTCCAATAGTGAGTATGGATAGTTTTAGCACACACACACTGTTTAAAATTGACCTTTTTACGTGTCTATACACCTAGAGTGTATCTATAACTCACGTTTTTCAGCTAAAACAGACAAAGTGTATCCCCTTTTGACTATTACACATTACACATTTTTTGACTATAATACATACTTTACCGGCTAAGGTGACTATAAAGTGTCAAGCACATGCCTGCAGAACATTTTAGCTTCTATATTTTTGTTAGCTTAACAGCTATAAGATTAAAATACAGGACTATTTTATGTTTACGCACTTTCAATGTGCCATAGTAAGTAGAATACAATGCATATGTGGTCCAGTAATGGTTGTTTAAACATTCCTCTCTTGTCATTAGACTTTTATTTTACACTGCCCTGCGTCTGCTTGGTTGTCACCATGTACCAATGGTTTTATATGGTTATATATGTTGTTACTTAAAATCCTTCAAGAGCCATTCAGTTTTTATTTTTTTAATTATTTGTATTAAATTATTGTTTTTTATCTATTTATTGTTTCATTGATATTTTAAAGTTTTGTTTTTTTAATTATTTATGTTTTATTCATTTTTTGTACAAGCTGTATTTCCCCCTGAGGAAGGCGTCTGCCAAAACGCACTGGGGTATATCAATAAAGCATCTTGTGACCATCATACGCTTCTTGCTCCTTGTGTGTTCCTGATTGACTCAGCAAGAGCAGTTCTGCTCTTCCTTTTGCCAAGCCTTTATACAAGCCATCGAGGACCTACAATATAAGCAGATAATAGACACCCCAACCCATAACAAAGGTGGAACCTTGGATCTCATCTTTGTACCAAATGTACTTTTGGAAACGAACCTCACACACCTTACAACAATTACGCTCACCCCATGGTCAAACCACCACATCATAACCTTCCATACTACCATCATTACACAAAATACCTCCACAGAAACGATTAGCACCCAAAGAAGATTTAAACAATTTGACAAAGACACTTTGATACAGCAGGTCTTACCACGAATAAACAAAGACTCAACAGACTTAGAAGAGATAATAAGAAACTGAAAATCAATAATTTTCAACACAGCCATTGCCCCACACAAGAAAACACACAACAGGAAGAACATCGCACCATGATATTCCAATAACATTAATAATCTAAAACAAGCCTTGAGAAAAACCTAATGAAGATGGAGAAAACCGAAGGATCCACAAGGCAGAACAACCTACACTAAGAAAGAATACCATACCAATCTAATCATGAGCTCCCTATACAAACCATGAGAACTATTCAACATAACAAGGACCTTAACAAAAGACAACCCTAAAGAACACAATCTAATCGAACCCCAAATCATGGCTGACTTCCTTTAATCAAAGATCTGAACATTTAGCCCCCTCTCTACTCAAAATAGTGAAGCTCTCTCTTACACAAGGCACTATCCTTCCCATACTTAAACAACACTGGTCAACACTGAAATCGTTACTGACTTTAAAAGGCCCTAATCTGTAGTATCTTGGTGAGCTGAACACGAATATAACATTAAAAAAAATTTATTGGCTCTCGTTTTGAAGATATTTCATGTAGTTCATTTTTGACATTTCACCGTGTAAATTTATCCAGTAGGACATCAACAACATCCCAAATAAGCCTTGAATGATGTAATATTGCATCACATTGCATAATACCAGCATGAACACATCATCCAGAGTTGATTACATCATTTTCTGATGCAATGCAATACTACTGCCAGACGGCTGCTGAAGCCATCTGACGTCAGCAGTGTACTATACACAGTCAGAAAGGAAAGTAATCTGGTATTCTGTTCCGATATTGAAAGCCTCATGAATGCCTTAAAAATCACTCATGACCCACAAGACTGGAGACTATTTATAGACTCTTCGAAACTGAGTCTGAAGGCTATGCTTTTGAACAATGGAAACCGTCTTCCAGCTATTCCAGTAGCGCATGCCGTCCATATGAAAGAGACATATGATAACTTAAAGCATCTACTGACTTCCATTAACTATAACACCTCTGTGGTGACTTGAAGGTAGTTGCCCTTTTAATGGGACTGCAGCAGGAATATATAAAATGCATGTGTTTCTTATGTGAGTGGGATAGCCGAGCAAGGGATTGGCACTACTTGCGGAAGGAATGGAATTGCAGACAAAATGTAACAGTTGGAGAGAAGAATATCCAGCACCCAGCTCTGGTTGAGGCTCACAAAATCCTGCTACCACCCCTTCACATCAAACTAGGTTTGATGAAAAACCTCGTGAAAGCCATGGACCGCACTTCAGCTTTCTGATACCTGCATGAAAAATTCCCTTGACTCAGCAAAGCAAAGATTAAAGAGGGAGTTTTTGTGGGTCCTCAGATTTGAGAGGTCTTCAAAGACGACTGGTTCAACAACTTGCTGCAGGGTGATGCGAAACAAGCATGGAATGCTTTTCGCCTAGTGTCAACAAACTTTCTCGGGAATGTTAGGGCAGAAAACTACAAGGAACCAGTAGAAGACATGCTGATGCAGTATCAGAAACTTGGCTGCAATATGTCTCTAAAGATCCATTTCCTTGATTCCCATCTTGATTTCTTTCCTGACAACTGTGGTATGGTTAGTGATGAACAGGGCAAACGTTTTCACCAGGATATCGCAATGATGGAGCAAAGATACCAGGGAAAATGGTCCACTACAATGCTGGCTGACTACTGCTGGACACTCCCCAGAGAAGCTCCCAAACAGCTGTACAAGAGACAGGCAAAAAAATCTAAGAAGTAGTCTATGACTTGGTTTTTACAGGTATTATATTTACTATTGACATGCATTTTGTGATATAAACATTAATTCTTGTAGATTACAAAAAAACTAGAGCTAACTTTGCAATTTCACTGTCATATTTGTGCTCAGCATATAAAATTGATAAGAAGTGACTATTTTTATTTTAGTAACATGACTTTTGTAAAAATTTGTTGACCAGTGCAATCAATTGTAAGACCGATCCTAAAGAACAACAACTTGGACACAAGGGATCCTAATTCATACTGACCCATCTTGAGTCTTCCATTCACAGCAAAGATAATTGAGAATGTGGTCCAACTGCAATTACAAAATCACCTGGATATGCATGCCCCTCTGGACCCCCACCAACATGCTTCAATCCCAAACACAGTGTAGAAACTCTCATTACATCACTCCTGGATAACCTAATAACCAGTCTAGACAACATCAAACAATGCTGTATATTGATACTCCTCGAAATAAAAGCTGCCTTTGATTCAATTAACCACAATACACTTATCAAACGCCTAAAGGAAATTGGACTTCAGGAAACTACCTTGAAATGGTTTACATCATACCTCACTCACAGAAAAATACAAGTTAAATCTGGAACACTTCAATCAATACCAATTAAGCAACTACAAGGAGTACCACAAGGATCAGCACTCTCCGCTCTGCTGTTTAATATCTATCTCCAGCCACTCTGCATTATAATGATCAAATACAACATAAACTACAGTATCTATGCAGATGACATTATGGTACATACAGTACTCCATTCAACATAGACCACTCAAGAATAACATCATGCATAGAAGAGATGTCAGATGGCTTCAGGAACACAACCTACCAATAAATTACAATAAAACGAAAGCAATTTTCATAACAAGAAAACCTCCTTTGTTCCACCAAAAACTCTGCAATTATCACACAACATCATAACTGTGAAAACAGACGTCAAAATCTTGGGGATATACATTGACCAAAATCTAAACTTCCAAGCTCACAAAAACAAGATAACAAAGGCAGCCTACCATAAAATAAGAACATTACAAAACTTCATACCTCTTCTGGACTCCAACAACTTCCGCACAGTTTGTCAAGCCTTAATAATGCCCACTCTGGACTATCGTAACATCATCTACCAAGGTCTACCAATCCAATCCATGTACCCTCTGCAACTACTCCAAAACACCACAGCCCGCATCATAACTGGGACAACAAGAACCAGCCACATAACCCCAACATTGAAACAATGCCACTGGCTCCCCATAATCACCAGAACCAAATGCAAAGCTATACTCACTATCTTTAAAATCCTACACCAACTATCACCACCAATACTTCAAACGCCTATCAGCAAAGACCCTGAAAACAGAACAAAAAGGAAAAGCAACAAAAACCTATTAATAATACCTAAGAACAGTAGGAGAAGTATTGGTATTCTCTGAGATGTATTGATTTAATATTTGCAGTGTTTGATAGGTAGGGTTTGGTGCTTTGTGAATTCTGGTAGTGCTGTTATGATACGGCTTCCTCCCTTCCATCGAACACCGGTAACAAAACCACCTGATTGACATGAAAGATGGAAACCACCTTGGGCAGAAAGGTGGGAACCAGCCGCAAAACCACCTTCTGCTTCCAAAATGACAGAAAAGGTTCCCTACAAGACAAGGCCTTCAACTCAGAAATTCTACGAGTAGAACAAATGGCTACCAAAAACAACTTTTTCAAAGTCAGGTCCTTCAACGAGGCCTTACCCAACGGCTCAAAAGGTCCCCGCACTAACGTCTCCAGGACCAGATTAAGACCCCACGTTGGAACCGTCATCCTATACAGCGGCCGTAAGAGAGACACCGTCCTTAGAAACCTTTTAACATCCGCGTGTGCACCCAGCGCTTCCCCTTGAATCTTTCCCTGATAACAGGAAAGCGCTGCTAACTACATTCTCAAAGAACTGGCTGCCAGATCCTTTATGAAACCATCCTGCAGGAATGACAAAATATGTGAAATTGAAGCCCTTGATGGCTGAAACTGCCTGCCACACACCACGCTTGAAAAATGCGCCAAACGCGTATATACGCCAATGAGGTAGACCTCCGTCTGGCCTTCAACAAGGTGGAAATCCCTGCTGTAGAGTATCCTCTGGCTCTCATCCGTGCCCTTTCAAGAGCCAAGCCATAAGCGAGAACCGATCCACCTGCAGCATGCGGAGCGGCCCCTGAAGCAACAGATCATCCCGCATCAGTAGATGCCATGGACTGTCCACCAGAAGCCTAACCAGATTCGCATATCACATTCTCCTTGGCCAATCTGCTGCGATCAGAATCACCAGGCCCTGGTGGATCAATATGCGCTGAACCACACAACCTATTAAGGCCCAAGGCAGAGGAGTGGCCTAGTGGTTGGGGCAAGGTACTTCAGGCCGGAAGGTCGGGGGTTCAAATCCCACTAGAGGACAGCAACCTTGGGCCGGAAGGACTGGGGTTTCTAGTCCCACAGGTGCTCCTTGTGGTCTTGGGCAAGCCACTTAACCCTCCATAGCCCATGTTCCCTGTAAAATAGTTATCTCCGAGTTATAATGCCCTGTTCAATGTAATTTCAGTTTGTTCAATGTAAACCGCACTGATGCAGAATAGCACGGTATATAAGAGAATATAAATAAATAAATAAGGCAGGAATACATATACATAGAAACATAGAAATATGATGAAAGAAAAAGACCACATGGTCTATCTAGTCTGTCCTTCCATAGCAACAACTACAACAGTCTCCTTTTTTCCTTTAGAGATCCTCTGTGTTTGTCCCATGCTTTTTTGAATTCAGTTACTGTCCTCATCTCTACCACCTCCACTGGGAGACTGTTCCATGGATCCACCACTCTTTCCGTAAAGAAATATTTCTGCATATCACTCCTGAATCTATCCCCCTTCACCCTCATCCCATGTCCCCTCGTAGCAGAACTTGCTTTCAATTGAAAGAGGCTCTCCCTCTGAACATTTATGCCATGGAGGTATTTAAACATCTCAATCATATCACCTCTATCCCACCTTATAGAAACATAGAAAAGGAGACCTTCCACTGGCCACCTTTGCATCAGAGCATCGAGGCCCTCTGACATCCTTTGTCGCCTCCTGCTGTAGAACCGAGAGGCCTTTGCTGACTCAAAGGTCACCATACAATCCATAATTGGGGTCCCCCAGCGGCGTGTAACTAGCGCAAACACATCTGGATGGAGAACCCACTCTCCTGGATTCATTCTGAACCGACTCAAAAAATCTGCCTCTACATTGTCTACTCCTGCCACATGTTGCGCTGACAGAGCCAGGAGATTCTTTTCGGCCCAATCTAACATTTGACCAGCCTCTGCCTCCAAGGACACACTTCCTGTGCCGCCCTGGCAATTGATGTATGCCACAGTGGTCGCATTGTCCGAAAGCACTCAAACTGCTTCCACCTGCAACCACAGCCGAAATGCCTGGAAAGCTAAGACCACCACCCGCATCTCCAGCCGGTTGAAGGACCACGCCTTTTCCATCGCACTCCATTGCCCCTGAGCAAAACAGCCTTCGAAATGTGCTCCCCAGCCCATCAGACTGGCATCCGCTGTTAGCCGCCTCCAGGCTGGGGACTCCAATGGCATTCCTTTCTCCAGACCTCCTGGAATTACCCACCATCCCAGTTTCTGACACACCTCCGGCGGACAGGGAAGTGACAACGAGTCTGTTTGATGCGACCATCTCCGGAGCAGAGCCCTCTGCAAGAGGCTCATATGAGCTCTTGCCTATGGAACTACTGTAGCTTGAGAGTGGCAGCCATTGTCCCTAGAAGCTGCAGATACTGCCATGCTGTGGAAGCCCTCACGTCTAGAAAACTGTGCACAGGCGTCCTTAGCCCCTGCGCCCGCTGATTCGGAAAAAACACTCTCCCTTGGGCCATATCAAAACGAGCTCCTAGGTACTCTAGGCTCTGTGTTGGAAGCAGCCTGCTTTTGGATAAATTGACCACCCAACCCAGGCTCTGAAGCAGTTGTACCACTCGGGTCATGGCTGATTCGCTCTCGCTCCTTGACTACGCTCAAATCAACCAGTTGCCCAAATAGGGATGAACCAGCACCCCTTCCTTGCACAAGCCACCACCACCACCACTATTATTTGGTGAAGGTCCACGACGCTGTAGTCAGACCAGGAATTGAAAATGCCCCATGGGTACCGCAAACTGGAGGAACTGTTGATGCTCCTGCCGAATAAGGATGTGAAGATAAGCACATTCCCCAGCAATAAGACCGCTACTAAAAAATAGTAAGCTGGACCCAGCAAGGATGGATTCATACAGGCCGATATCCAGCATCCTGCTACTGGCAAAAATCATTGATAAGGTTGTACAACAGCAACTTCACCATCATATTGAGACCAGTGCACCCCTCGACCCCTGCCAACATGGCTTTCGTGAAGCACAGGGGGTTGAAACCCTGCTGACCACATTACTCAACACCCTGACCATTGGGATGGACAATATCAAGCAAGGGTTTGCCCTGATCTTCCTGGACATTGCGGCAGCCTTTGACACTGTGTGGAGATCGGGGGTTGCTGGGCCACCAGGGATTTGCTTTCTGTTGGGGACACTGGCCCCCAACAGTATTTTAATGGCCTCAGGAGCTTTCCCCTATGCCTGGATCTTGTGAGCAGAGGTTTGACACTTCAACTCAGATGATTCAGGCATCAGAGAAAGCCTCCGCTGCCATCAAAATACTGTCGGGGTGCATATGCAAATTAGCCACACAGTGCCACTTTTTCTCTGGGAGAGCATGCCAAACTTTCACTGACTTCTGTGCCCAGGTGTCAGGCTTGCTCGCCCAGTTTACCACTGCCATTTGCACCACAGTTTAACACATGACTAATGTGCATATGCATCCCTTTCTGCATGCCAGCGCTGAAGTCACATGCTATCAGTGTGCTTCCTAAAGGTATACAGTTAATAGCATGCAACTTCAGTGCTGGCTTTCTGCATCGGCCCGATACTAATTTAGAATCTCTTACAAAAGCCCGTTAGCAGGTTAACAAGTATTTCAAGGCATGGCTACAGACAGTTGGGAACACTGACGTGCGATATTATCTGCCATTGCATACTAAAAAGAACATTAATCAGCGATTGTGGGATTGGGTGGGGGCTGGGCGGTGAGTGGGCATTGAAAGCACATTACTGCTAGAGCCAGGGAAATTGCTATGTGCTCAGTGGCAACACGGCTCTTAACATAGGTTCACCTAATGACTCCTTTGTAGAAATTGTTAAGTGAATCTGCCTTAGTGGAGTGGACATTAGATAAACCCATCATACATTAGCTGCTGGGGACATTGTGAACATGCCCTTGATAGCTAACATGCAGCCTTTGCCATTAACATGTAAATGGGACCCTTAGTTCATTAGAGCTGTTCAACTAAAGTATATTTTTTACAAAATAAACAAAAATTATAAGCCAGAGTTGAAGCAGTGTACCAAAAGGTGAGATATAAAAACTTCAGTAAGCATGCACTGAAAATAAAGAGGCAAGGAGGGGACTGGAAAAATATTGAATTATGTGAAAAGTTCATGAAGTATTGAAGTGTTATATTTCCAACAGAAAAAAAAAGTAATTATGAGGTTGGAAAAGAACAAATTCAGAAAACATTCCATCATAGATAGGAAAATGGGAAAGGTTTGTGAGGTAAAGTAGCAGAAAAATAGGAAGGAGAAAAGGAGTTTAGAGGGTAAGTTGGGGAAAATTTGGATGAAAAAATTTGAGCCTGGGGCTAAATGTTGGGCATCAGGGGACTGGTAAAGTTCAAACTGAAAATATTTGTTAAGGAACGTAATCTGGAAAAGGGAGAAAATATTGTGAGAAAAGGAAAGAACTGCACCCCCCCAAAATGCAATGCCACTGATGTTTATACTACTCTACGATATTACAAATTGAACGTTATCTCCCTACCTGCGGGTACCGGTATATCATTGTGATTTCTGCTGATGAACGGGATGGGGATGACATCAGTTGCCCAATGATTGCCATCAATCTGCCCTTCTGAAAGCAGCTGTAGTTGGGTACTTGGTCTTGACGGCCAGATAATATTCGTAAAGCGTTTAGCACTGAAATCTCATTACTATAGGAAGAATCAGACATAAGGAATCCCAGAGTAACATTGGGCAAAAGATCCGTCCTATTGTTGATCTCCTCAATGGCAAAAGCAAAGGTCAGCAGATGTCGGATATAATATGAAGACAATCTGTAAAGACAGTGGTATTTTTGTTAAATTCACAAGAAAGACCTAATATATTAATAGGTTAAATTTCATAGTTGCCCACCTTTATTACAGCTGCAAATTTTGAGTGGTATCTTCATTTATTTATTTGAAAGCATTTGAAGAGTATTTTTATAGGATGGTACCTACTTTAAGCACGAAGGCAATCTCCCTCTTAGGCACAATCTTAGCAAGACAATTGGTGTCTTTATAAGATAGTTGTGTAAGTGGCATGAATAGTGACTCCAGTGCAGGTGCGGACAGTTACACATGCCCTGGAGAAGGTGTAAATGCCAGCTTCTAGACTTCTATAGCACACAAAGAGATTAACATATTTATAATCTATGAACATAATTCCGAGCTCAACCAACACTCTACCCAAACTCAGCCATGTACACACCTTGCAGCAAAGTTCATGCCATTATGTCAAAGTGTGCACTTTTTTGCTGTTTGGTATTTTATAATAGGCCATTTACATACGTTATAAAACCACATGCACAGAATGACTTTATAATTACCTCCTTGCCATCCACCTATTCATATTGGAGCCAGTTTTTCATTAGGAAATCTGGAGCACAAATTGAAACGTCTAAACAAGACATTTCAGTTTCTGCTAATTTTCAGCAGTGCTAAGTGTTTGCT
Organism: Ichthyophis bannanicus; assembly: GCA_033557465.1. Classification (NCBI taxonomy): domain Eukaryota; kingdom Metazoa; phylum Chordata; class Amphibia; order Gymnophiona; family Ichthyophiidae; genus Ichthyophis; species Ichthyophis bannanicus. The sequence continues at coordinate 6,734,618 of CM066048.1, forward strand.
TAACAACACTGAATGTAAGCACCCAGGTGTGCACAAATGTTTGCACCTAATCTAAACATCTGGGTACCCAAGTAGGGAAAGGTAAGAGCACATTATCGATGCTGCACCAAAAAATCCATGCTGCCCAATTAGTGCATTTATTTATTTAGTTTTATGACTGGATGTGGCATGGCTATTCCAACTGCAGCGCTTCTAGCATGGGCCTTGAAATGTCCGGCCCACACTGCCAGTGCTGGCTGGGGAGCAACTACCACCACCACAGTGGATGGCAGTAGTTGTGACTGCGGTGGTTTTAACCTTGCAAACCACACTAAATTCAGGAGAACGGCTGTCTCCTCCACCCGCATGCTAGCAATCAGGGGCGGCCCAAGGGGGGTTCGGGGCCATGTGCAGAGACTCGGTGCGGGGCCTCATTTGCATAAGGGGCCTCATTTGCATAAATATTTGCATAATGTTACCATACATTAACTTTTAGTAAACATGCCTCTTAATGAGTGTATGGATAAAGAAAGACTAAAACATTTCTACATTACTATAATCCAGTGCCAACCGTCAGGCACATTAGGAACTACTACAAACACTGCCCATTTAGAACCCATTCTAAATCCTGAATCTCATATGTCTCCCACATATATAACCAACAGACTTAGAGAAACATTCACACATACATATTTTTGTTGGAACTCACACTTTGAAGGACAATCCTTCTCGTGGCGTGCTGTTCCCTTTTATTCTTTATATAGGGACGCAACCCTAACATGCGTTCAAAGGGGATATCTATCCCTCAACATCAACCAGTTAACATTCTTTCATTCAGGAAAAACCCTCTTAGAAGCCACTTATCTGAACGGAGACTTTCCACAGTTCATAGGCAACTGGGCGTCTTCCCCAGCTCATAGATAGACTCTATTCAAGTAGCAACCATACGAGAGTCTGAAAATGACAGAAAATGAGGGGAGACTCTCGTATGGTTGCTACTTGAATAAGTCTCAGAAGTCATAACGGATGACCTTCCCTGTTGGTTACATTGATTTGGAGGTGTTGGGTTTTACCCGGTATCGGCGGCTGATAAAGGGACTTCTCCATTTACCATCAGGAGTGGATGTTGAGTCTATCTATGAGCTGGGGAAGACGCCGAGTTGCCTATGAACTGTGGAAAGTCTCCGTTCAGATAAGTGGCTTCTAAGAGGGTTTTTCCTGAATGAAAGAATGTTAACTGGTTGATGTTGAGGGGTAGATATCCCCTTTGAACGCATGCTAGGGTTGCGTCCCTATATAAAGAATAAAAGGGAACAGCACACCACGAGAAGGATTGTCCTTCAAGGTGTGAGTTCCAATAAAAATATGTATGTGTGAATGTTTCTCTAAGTCTGTTGGTCATTTAGAACCCATAGCAAACCCGCCGTATCATAACAGCACTACCAGGACTCAAAGCACCAGACCCTACCTATCAAAAGGCAACACTGCAAATATTAAACCAATACATTTCAGAGAATAACAATACATGACCTACTGGGGAAAGAGAACAAGTGGCAATGTCAAATAGGAATTACCTAAACAGAATACCTCAGCTCAGTTACACATGCAGAATATAGACCATCACCAAACAAGAAATCACAATTTAGAAACAGGAAGATAATAATTAAAATGGGAACCCCAAAAGCCAACTTAGAATGTACAGCAACACTGTAGAAATACAATTATAAATTAATTTCCTCTTGTACTAAACAAAGCATAGACGTTAATGATGCACATTTCCCAGAGCTGACATATTCCAATTAATAAATTCAAAATAAAGAGATATTTTTCTACCTTTTGTGCATTTTTTTTTCAGTTGCAATTGCTCCAGCCACTTTCTTCTGGTTTCTTCGTGTCTTCTGTTAACTCTCCATCATCTGCTGTCCATCTGTCCTTTCTTCTAGTTTTTTTTCCATTCTCTCTCTACATCTGCTTTAACATACTAATCTTTCTCCTTTTGCTCTTTCCTCATTCCTATTTCATCCACTCAAATTTTACCCCTCTATCCTCAATCCCCACATACTCTCCTAATACCCGGCCAATTGTAGATTTTTCTTCCCTCCCACACAAAATATTTTTCCGCGTTCCATTTCACTCTCCCAGCCCCATCCCATTCTAATCCTCCCCCAAAATCAGCTCCCTTCTAGTTCCAGCCCCACCCAGCATCCGCTCCCTTCTAGTCCCCGCATCAGCCCATTTCCAGTCCTAGCCCCCCATCAGCCCATTTCCAGTCCGAGCTCCCCTATCTATTTCCAGTCCTATCTGAGTCCCTCCATCAGCTCATTTCCAATCCCAGCCCCCCATCAGCCCATTTCTAGTCCTTTTCTAGCCCCATCATCAGCCCATGTCAAATCCTAGCTCCCCACCACTCAGCCCATTTCAATCCAAGCCACCTATGAGCCTACTTCCAGTTCTAGCCCCTCCATGAGTCCATTTCAATGCAAGCCCCCCCCCACCACAGCCCATTTCCAATCTTAGCTCCCAACAGCCCATTTTCAGTCCTATCCTAGCTCCTCCATCAACCCATTTCCTGTCCTAGCTCCCCCCCACTCAGTCCATTTCCAGTCCTAGCTCCCTCCTCTCACAGCCCATTTCCATTCCAAGCCCCCTCCCCATCAGCTATTTGCAGATGAAGTCCCCCTTCCACTCAGCCCATTTCCATTCCAAGGCCCCCTCCCCATCAGCTATTTGTAGTTCAAACCTCCCCTTCCACTCAGCCCATTTCCAGTCCTAGCAACCCCCCCAACCCATTACCAGCCCTAACCCCCCATCAGCCCATAGCACATTACCCTTCCTAACCCCCTCAGCCCACCTCAAGTCCTACCCCCCCATCAGCCCATTTCCAGTGCTAGCCCCCCCATAGCCCATTACCAGTCCTAACCCCCCATCAGCCCACAGCACATTACCAGTCCTAACCCCATCAGCACACCTCATGTCCTAACCCCCCATCAGCCCATTTCCAGTCCTAACCCACCCCCAATCAATCCACAGCACATTACCAGTCCTAACCCCCCCATCAGCCCATAGCACACTACCAGTCCTAACCCCATCAGCCCACCTCAAGTCCTAACCCCCCATCAGCCCATTTCCAGTCCTAGCCCCCCCATAACCCATTACCAGTCCTAACCCCCCATCAGCCCACAGCACATTACCAGTCCTAACCCCATCAGCCCACCTCAAGTCCTAACCCCCCATCAGCCCATTTCCAGTCCTAATCCCCCCCCCCAACAGCCCACAGCACATCACAGTCCTAACCACATCAGCCCACCTCAAGTCCTACTCCCCCCCCATCAGCCCACATCAAGTCCTACTCCCCCCCCCCCCCCGGGAAAATTAAAACTTAAAAAAAAATCTGGCTGCTGCCGCTGCCGCGGCGGTAGCAACAATATCGAATGTCCCGCGGGGCCCCCCCCCCTGCCCGGCAGATCCCTTCCTGCTTGCCTGCCTGCTTCAGTCAGTTCTTCTCCGCTTCAGCTTAGAACCGCGAAGGGAGAGCTTCTCCCTCATGACTCTGTTAAGCCCGCTGGGGCTTATGGGAAATTTCCCATCTGCCCCGGCGAGCTTAACAGAGTCGTGAGGGAGAAGCTCTCCCTTCGCGGCTCTGAAAGCCGAAGCGGAGAAGAACTGACTGAAGCAGGCAGGCAAGCAGGAAGGGATCTGCCGGGCAGGAGGGGGGGGGGGCCCCGCGGGACATTCAATATTGCTGCTACCGCCGCGGCAGCAGCCAGATTTTTTTTTTTTTAAATTCTACTTTTAAAGCGGAATGTTCTTTGCGCGGGGCCCCCTGAAACGCGGGGCCCTGTGTAAAAAACATTCTCGCTCAATGGACGGGCCAGCCCTGCTAGCAATACAGCCTAAACTTGTGTTTTTTACATGGAGCTTAGTAAACAAACCTCCATATGTTTAGACTATGCATTTGACTAGGTGCTGCAGGTTAGACCTGCTTTTACAGCACTTAAACCAAGAGTTAACACACGCTAATGAAATTCATGCATGTTAAGTGCCATATGCCCATCAAAATAAAAGTGTATACTTAAGATGTTAATTTCATTAATAGAAATTAAAATTGAACAAACATACCCCATAGTCTAGTACCTAGGTGCCGAAAATCAGCACCTAAATGTCTAAACTAAGCATTTCAGCTGCCCTGCCCCCGGAATGCCTCAACCACCCTTCCTGCCAAATGCACAATATTATATGGAGAGCAGGATGTTTAAAATCTGCTTTATGGATAAAGCCAATGAAAATGGCAAAGTAAAAGTACTTAAACTTTTAAAACAACATTGCACATCTAGGTGTCTTTAAAGATTGACTCAAATATTTCTAGGCAGACAATAGAAGAATATCAGACAAGAGTAAATAAATACACAAACTCATATACTGTTAGGTATCCCTCTGAGCATATTAAAAATGACTTCATGACTCTGGGAGAGACGATGAAGCAGATAGGCATGCAGGTGTTGTTCTCCTTACCCCTTCCTGTTCAGGGTAAAGGCTGAGAAAGAGAAACTCACATCCTGGAGATGAATGCATGGTTATGTGGATGGTGTCATTATGAGCATTTTGGTTTAATGGACCATGGGATGATTTTCCAAGGGCTGCTGAACAGAAATGATGTCCACCTATCCATGAAGAGTCAAAGTGTCTTTCATAGCAGACTAGCTAACCTACTGAAGAAGACTTTAAACTAGATTCATTGGGGATAGGTGAAGAAAACCCTCAGGTAAATAAGGGCCTGATATTGCATGAGGCATCGAAGGAGCTACTACCCGATTAAAGATACTCGTGCAGCAAAAGAGCACAAATCATGAGAAAAGGCAGTGTCTACATGAACAAGAATGGAAAATGGAGAGCTAAGGAGCCTGCGGCTATACGTGGGTAAATACACCTAACCGGGCAGCTACCAGAGAGTGATTGGACAAGTTCATGGAGTTTCCCAAAAAGACACAGGTTCCATAATGCTTGTACTGCATCAAGCATTGATATCCTGGGTCCCTTCTTAATAATGGTTTATGGACCTTTCCTCCATGAACTTGTCCAAACCTTTTTTAAACCCAGCTACACTAACAGCTTTTACTACATCCTCCGGTAGCAAATTCCAGAGTTTGATTAAACGTTGAGTGAAAAACAATTTTTCTCTTATTAGTCTTAAATAGGTTACCCTGTAGTTTCATTGCATGCCCCCTAGTCTTTCTATATTTTGAAGGTGTAAACAATCGATCTACATTTACCCATTCCACTCCATTCATTAATTTATAGACCTCTATCATATCTCCCCTCGGTTGTTTATTTTGCATTGGTGTTCTCTATCTGGGCTGTTGTAACAGGCAAAGGCAGTTGGATGCAACATCTACATTGGTTCATAAATTATTATTAAAGTGGACCCAGAATATCCACTGCTTGCCCCAATACAAGAATTGTGGAACCTGTGTCTTTTGGGGAAACTGCTAGGTACTTGTGACCTAGATTGGCCACTGTTAGAAACAGGATACTGGGCTTGATGGACCTTGGTCTGACCCAGTATGGCATATCTTATGTTCTTATCCACGTGAATATAAATACCATCACCCATGTGCTCTGCAGAGCATCATAGCATGTACATCTGTGAAGTGATTGCAGTGCCAGATCGATGGCTCCATGTAACAATAACTGTTACAAACAAATATCCTGGCAATAACCCATAATATGGCCTGAGAGTGGTGGCACAAGATCCAGAAATTGACAGGGTCCAGACGACAGATGAAGTGCATGTCATCCAGGGGGAAGGGGAGGAGGAACAGGGCAGCAGAGTGAGGGGGGAGGTTTCACCTGACAAGAATGAGAAGAGATGTGACCTCGTGCGAAGTGGGGTTGGGGATGCAGATGGAGGAAAAGGGCTCCAAACATGCACACATGTAGCATGATGTATGGACCTGGGGATGTCAAGTAGTGGCAGGGATGGCTCAGGTGCAGAGGGTACAGGGTCCCATGGAGCACACCAGGCAAAAACAGGTACCAGCTTAAGCAGTTGAAGGGACAAGGTGACAAGCAGACTGTATTGTTACCTGGAGAACTGGCCTAAAACATGCACGACAAGGGTATGCCTGTGCCAGTGACTAGCCACTGTCTGATCTCTCCGACAAGTACATTGATGTATGATGGGAAACCCAAACAGCTGAAATAGAAGGGCTGCAAAGGGCAAATGTTGTTCCCACCAGAACATAATCTGGACGCGTCCTGTATCACCTGAACACAACAGCACATCAACACAGGAGTGTGTATCAATCCTGCCATAGGCACCCAATGATTTAATACATAACAAATATTGTGGATTGCCCCTCCTGAAGGTCTATTGACCTGCTGCTAGGGTGATCCATTTGTTGGTAATGATCTCCATTTGTGGATGAACAATTGGGGATAGAAGCACACAGAAGGCGACTAATGTGAGCCATTACCTTCCTCTCACAGTGAATTTGGTGTGCAGTGTACACTAGAGACCCTCAAATGTCATTTTAGGACCATATGGAGACAGAGGCCCATGACCACCCAGCGCCTCAGGGAAAAGGTTACAGCAGAAGCAAGTAAGTGATGCATTGCATAGTACCCTGTTGCCGCATCAACCAACAGCCATTACAAACAGAAAGTCCTGCATGTATACTTTGCTGTAGAGTAGTTGCATGCATAGCACCAGAGTGGCCTGGATGCCCCTATAGCACAACCACAGCTGCCACCATCTACAGATTGATAGCAGAAAGCTACACAGTCAGCTGTGCACACATATGAGATAGATCCATGCTGACAGGGGGGACCACACAGTGAGTGCTGCCAGTATAACAGTGTGTTGGCCACATGGCTCATACACAGACAGCAGTGTCCACTGCATCAAATCCATATTTGCAATTGTGTCACCAAGGACTGTGTCAATGTAAGTTAGCAGGGTTAGAGTGGCAGAAACCCAAGTAAACATAGAGTTGAGTGGTAAGCAGGCATTCCCAAATTTGGCAAGCTACAAGACCACCCTGCAGTCCAGGACAACACCCACTGGAGCTCACATCTGTTTGAGGCAAAACATGGACAGAGCACACAGGAGCACAGGTCACAAACACTAAACTACCAGGTACAGGTTAGAACTGCATACTCAGTCAACTATAGAGGATCAGTCGGTATAATGTGGGGCCCACTCACCACACAGCTGACTGTCTGGGAGACATAAGTGCCACTTATGAGGCAGCAGATGGGTCAGCTGGTACACAGTAAGCAGGCGCAGCTGAGGCGGTGTATGTATGTTTGTGTATATGTGTACGTATGCGTTTCTCCATGTGACTGCCTTGTCCTGTCTTCAGTAAGTATGAGATGTCACCTATGTAACTGGCCACTCTTCCTCTCCCTAAAGCCCATGATATTGAACAAACACCAGACATGGCACATCCTAGGAGGCATCATGATGCTGCACCCAATCAGGCATCAGCACATCGGCAGGGTTTGCTATCCTTCTGGGAGTGAGGAAGAGGAAACACCAATGGAGGAGGAGAGGGAGGAGGAGAAAATGTAGGGGGAGGCGAAAGAGGGGCAGAAGAGGACATGGAGAAGGAGGAAGCAGAGGAGGAGGCAGAGGAGAAGGAAGAGGAAGGGGTGGCCGAGGAAGGGAAATAAGAGTTAGTGGAGGGAGATACAGAGGAGGGGATAGAGGAAGGGGTAGAGGTGGAGGAGGTAGGGGAGATGGTTGGGGGGTGGTAAAGGAGGAAGAAAGGAGGAGGTGGATGAGAATGTGGCGAGGGAGGGGAAGGAGGAGGTGGTGGGAGTTGGAGGAGGAGGAAGAGGAGGAAGAGGAGGAGAAGTTGGATGAGGTTGCAAAGGAGCAGGTGAAGGAGAAGGAGGAGGGGGAGGTAGTGAGGAGTAGAGGAGGAAGAGGTGGATGAGAATGCAGAGGGGGAGTGGAGGAAGGGGAGGAGGAAGAGGAGGTGGTGGGGCTATAGGAGGAAAATGAAGAGGAAGAGGTAGATGAGGGGGAGGTAGAGGAGGGGGAGGAGGAAGAGGAAATCAGCTCAGAATCAGAGTCTGATTCTGAAGAGGAGGAGGGAATGATGGAACCCCTGTCCCGTGTGCTGCAAGGGGATGAGGAGATGGTCACCTATGAGGCCAATCCGTTAGGTGAACGAAGAGCCTATGGAGGGACCCAAGGTGTCTGCAGTGCTCCTACACCTCAATATCACTTGTCCACACTACCCTACCACAAGTTGGCTAGAGGTGATGGCACAGCTGTTGTGGGAGGTGAATGTATCTGCTCTATCCCTCACACAAAACAGAGCGGAGAGTCAATGGCAGAAGATCCAATGTTTATTATGGAAATCACCCCAATGCGTTTTGGCCTGTGCCTTCCTCAGGTGGTATAGACTCATATAAAATCAACAACAGTCAGATTTAACAACAATATAATTCTAGAACATTCTTCAAGCTTAGCAAGATCCCTCCTCATGTTATCTACACCTTCCTGGGTGTCTACTCTATTGCAGATTTTGGTATCATCCGCAAAGGGGCAAACCTTACCCGACAGGCCTTCTGCTATATCACTAACAAAGATGTTAAAAAGAATCGGACCAAGGTCAGATCCCTGGGGTACACCAATAGTAACCTCCTTCTCCTCAGAGTGAGCTCCATTTACCTGTACCCTTTGTCGCCTCCCACTCAACCAATTTCCAACCCAAGCAGTAACTTTAGGGTCCATCCCTAGGGTGCTCAGTTTGTTTATAAGTCGCCTGCGAGGAATGGTATAAAAGGCTTTACTGAAACCTAAATATACCACATCTATGGCTCTCCCACGCTCCAACTCCCTGGTCACCCAGTCAAAGAAATCAATCAGATTTGTCCGACAAGACCTGCCTCTAGTGAATCCATGCTGCCTCGGATCCTGTAATCCACTAGACTCCAGAAACCTCACTATTTTCTCTTTCAGCAGAATTTCCAATAATTTACTCACCACTGAAGTTAAACTAACCGGCCTGTAGTTTTCAATCACATCCTTACTTCCACTTTTGTGTAAAGGCACCACATGAGCCCAGGCCTCTAGTCCTTTGGCACCACTCCCAACACCAACGAGGTATTGAAAAGGTCAGTCAGTGGAGCTGCTAGAACATCCCCAAGTTCCCTCAGTATTCTAGTGTGTATCCAATCCAGTCCCATTGCTATGTTTACTTTAAGTATAGCTAGTTTCTCACAAACACAGTCTTCTGAAAATTGTTCAAGATGCCATTCACTTCTGTTCCTGTTTGTGGGTGTTTAAGAATATAAGAACATAAGATATGCCATACTGGGTCAGACCAAGGTCCATCAAGCCCAGTATCCTGTTTCCAACAGTGACTAATCTAGGTCATACGTACCTAGCAGTTTCCCCAAAAGACACAGGTTCAACAATACTTGTATTGGGTCAAGCATTGATATCCTGGGTCATTTCTTAATAATGGTTTATGGACCTTTCCTCCAGGAACTTGGCAAAACCTTTTTTAAACCCAGCTACACTAACAGCCTTTACTACATCCTCCGGTAACAAATTCCAGAGTTTGATTACACATTGAGTGAAAAAATATTTTCTTTTATTAGTCTTAAATAGTTTACCCTGTAGCTTCATTGCATGTCTCCTAGTCTTATTATATTCTGATAACGTAAACAATTGATCTACGTTTACCCATTCCACTCCGTTCATTAATTTATAGACTTCTATCATATCTCCCCTCAGCCGTCTCTTTTCCAGGTTAAAGAGGTCTAACCTTTTTAGCCTTTCTTCATAGGGGTATCCTTCCATCCCCTTTACCATTTTGGTGGCTCTTCTCTGAACCTTTTCTAGTAACGCTATATATTTTTTAAGATACGGCGACCAGAATTGCACACAATATTAAAGGTGCAGTCTCACCGTGGAACGCTATAGAGGCATTATAATATCCTTTGTTTTATTTTCCATTCCTTTCCTTATGACACCTAGCATTCTATTTGCTCTCTTGGCCGCCGCTGCACACTGGGCCGAGGGTTTTAACATGTTATCCACAATGACGCCTAAATCTTTTTCCTGGGTGGTGGTTCCTAATGTGGAACCTTGCATCGTGTAACCATAGTTTGGGTTGTTCTTCCCTAGGTGCATAACTTTGCACTTGTCCACATTGAATTTCATCTGCCATTTTGATGCCCAGTCTTCCAATTTATCAAGATTCTCTTGCAATTTTCCACAATCCTCTTGGGTTTTAACAACTTTAAATAGTTTTGTGTCATCTGCAAATTTGATAACCTCACTCGTTATTCCATTTTCCAGGTCATTTATGAATATATCAAAAAGCAGCGGACGTAGCACAGATCCCTGGGGTACACCACTATTCACCTTTCTCCATTGGGAAAATTGGCCATTTAGCACTACCCTCTGCTTTCTATCTTTTAACCAGTTCCTAATCCACAATAGTATACACTGCCTCCTATCCCATGACTCTTTAGTTTTGTCAAAAGTCTCTGATGAGGGACCTTCTCAAAGGCTTTCTGAAAGTCCAAATACACTATATTAACCGACTCACCTTTGTCTACCTGTTCACACCTTCAAAAAAACATAACAGATTAGTAAGACAAGATCTTCCTTGTCTAAAGCCATGTTGGCTGTCTCCAATTAAGCCATGACTATCTACATGTTCAGCAATTTTGTTCGTTATGATGGTTTCTATCATTTTTCCCGGTACTGACGTCAGGCTCACCGGTCTGTAATTTCTTGGATCGCCCCTGGAACCCTTTTTAAAAATTGATATAACGTTCACCATCTTTGAATCTTCAGGTATTACAGATGATTTTAATGATAGTTCACAGATTACTAATAGCAGGTCTGCAATCTCACATTTCAGTTCTTTCAACACCCTTGGATGTTAAGCAAGTTCTTTATCCTCAACAGCTTCTACATATTCCTCCCCTTCACCCTTCAGTCTGACAATACCACTTTTGCCCTTCCTCCTCTCTTTAACAAATCTGAAAAGTGTCTTATCCCCCTTTTTATTGCACTAGCTATTTCCTCCTTTTTTTGAATCTTTGCTTTCCTGATTACTTTGCTAGCTTCTCTGAGCTTTTCCAAATATAGATGCCTGTCTTCCTCTCTCTGTGATCTCTTGTATTTCATGAAGACCTCCCTTTTTTTCTTCACCTTTTCATCTACTTCTTTCGAAAACCATAGCAGTCTCCTTTTCATTTTCTCTTTAATTGCCATTTTAACAAAAAGGTTGATTGCCCTTAAAATATCCCCTTTCAGTTTTGCCCATTGTTTTTCTACATCCCCCCAGCTGTTCCCATCCTGCTAATGATTCCCTGAGGTATTGGCCCATCTTGGCAAAGTTGTTGTTGTTAAGTGCCTTCGAGTCAGAGTCGACTCATGGCGACCCTCTGGATAGCTATCCTAAATTGTGTTCGGTCTTCAGTCAGGTGGCTTATTGTTGACAGACTGGTGCCCGTAGCTGCTGTTATTGTATCGATCCATCTCATTGCTGGCCTTCCTCTTTTGCGTTGACCTTCTATCTTGCCAAGCATGATGTCTTTCTCTAATGATCTCTCTCTCCACATGATGTGTCCAAAATATGAAAGTCGAAGTCTTGTCATCTGAGCTTCTAAAGAAAGCTTAGGTTTGATCTCCTCTAGTACAGACTGGTTTGTTCTTCGGGCAGTCCATGGTATACACAGTATTCGCCGCCAGCACCATAATTCAAAGGCATCAATTTTCTTCCTGTCTATCTTTTTCACTGTCCAGCTTTCACATCCATATGATGTTATTGAAAATACCATGGCTTGAACAAGTCGAATCTTTGTATGGAGAGAGACATCTCTGCTCTTGAGGATCTTATCTAGGTCTTTCATAGCCATTCTGCCAAGAGTAATGCGTCGTCTGATTTCTTTACTGCTTGTTGCTTCTTTATTGATAGTTGATCCAAGTAGGTTAAAGTTATTCACGATTTCAATTTCTTCTCCTTCGACGATGAACCTGTTGATTATGCCAGTTGTCATGATCTTTGTCTTCTTTACATTAAGGTCTTAATTCAAAGTTAGTTTTCCTAAAGTTGGCAAAGTTACTTTTCCTAAAGTCTAAGACCATTGCTTTTGAACGGATTCTAACAGCCCTAGTCTTAATTTATTTATTTATTTAATACACACTTATATACCGCTACTTCCAGCGATTAATACTGAATCACACCAACTGGTGATCACTGGATGCAAAATGATCTCCCACTATAACATCAGAAACACTTTCACCATTGATAAGCACCAATCCAGTATGGCCCCTTCACTGGTGGTCATGTTATCAATTGCCTGAATAGTTCTCCCTGTAGAGAATCCAGGATCTCCTTATTTCTAGATAATACTGCAGCTGGAATGTGCAAATCAACGTCTGGCATATTGAAATCCCCTATCAGTATTGCTTCCCCTTTCCTAGCAATTCAGTGTATGACTTCAATTAACTCTCCATCCACCTCTTCCTCCTGTGAGGGAGGTCTGTATATCACGCCAACGCAAATAGATTTCTCTTTCCCTCTTTCTAGTTTAACCCACAATGCTCCCTTTCTACCTTTTAAGCTCTGTAGTTCCAAAGCTTTAATATTATTTTTTATCTGAGCTTACACAGTATTCGCCGCCAGCACCATAATTCAAAGGCATCAATTTTCTTCCTGTCTATCTTTTTCACTGTCCAGCTTTCACATCCATATGATGTTATTGAAAATACCATGGCTTGAACAAGTCGAATCTTTGTATGGAGAGAGACATCTCTGCTCTTGAGAATCTTATCTAGGTCTTTCATAGCCATTCTGCCAAGAGCAATGCGTCGTCTGATTTCTTGACTGCTTGTTGCTTCTTTATTGATAGTTGATCCAAGTAGGTTAAAGTTGTTCACAATTTCAATTTCTTCTCCTTCAACGATGAACCTGTTGATTATGCCAGTTGTCATGATCTTTGTCTTCTTTACATTAAGGTGCAGGCCCATTTTGAGACTATGTTCTTTGATTGTGAGAAGCAAATGTTTCAGATCATCTTCACTTTCAGCCAGTAATGTAGTATCATCAGCATAGAGAAGGTTGTTGATGACTCTTCCACCAATCTTCACACCTCTGTTGTCTTCATACAATCCTGCTTCTCTGAGGATTTGTTCTGCATTTGCTTCTGCTGCTCATGCTGTGTGTGTTTCTTGTCTCCCATGTTTGCAAGCAGGAAGATCTGGGAGCACTTTGCGTGCATCACCTTCTCCGTCCTTGCCTAGGCCTCGAGGACCCTTCCTCTTCTTGCAAATGGACTTTACTGATCTGCCTTGTGCCAAGGGGGGAAGGAAACATCTTTTGGTTTTTACTTGCTTATATTCTGGATGGCCTGAGGCCTGTCCAACAAACTCTTTGTCTGCTGCTACTGTTTTGAAATGCTTGCTTACTCAGTTTATTCCCTTGTGGGGTGTACCTTTGGTTTTGTCTTCTGATCAGGGTCCAGCATTTACGGCAGAAGTCTGGAAAGGCGTAACTGCATTTTTCGGCCTTCACCAGCAACTTCATCCTCCGTATCATCCACAAAGCTCTGGCCAAGTGGAACGGATGAATCGGACGCTGAAGGCGCTTCTCCGGTCTCTGACTCATGATTGGAGTCGGGATTGGGTGGAAGCTTTGCCATTTGCTTTGTTCTCAGTCCGTAATTCTCCTCAGAGAACTCGACAAGGGCTTACCCCGTATGAAATTGTGACAGGACGTCCAGCAACCACTCCAGCACATGTGATAATTCCATCAGATCAATTACCGGATCCCCAATTACTGCGCAGCGACTTATTATCTTATTGTAAATATCTGTACCAAATGCTGGTATCTCCTTCCTTTTTGCAGCTTACAAAAACAGGGCGCTCAGTCACAATCAACCCCAGACGTGGACCCAGGAGACTGGGTACTCATCAAGGATCCAGCACCAAAGTCAGCTCTAGCAGCGAAGTTTCTGGGACCATTCCAAGTATTGCTGGTGGGATATTTGGCATTGAAGGTGAAGGGGCGAAAGGCGTGGATACATCTGGACCAGTGCAAAAAAGCTCCGTCCCCTGGATAAGACAGCTTCCTCCTAGACCAACTGCTGAAGAATTGATTGAAATTGAACTGGTCATCTCCGCTTGACCAAGAGAGTGACTGTGAAGTTGTTGGACAATCACAACCTAATCCAGAATTGGTTATTGATAACACAGGTACACTACCAAACAACTGCCTCCAGTTTTGCAACTGATTCCTATAGATTTTGGGGTGCTGAATCCAGGAAAAATAGCCAAAATGTTCCATCACGTCACGTTTTCTTGCAAAATTAGATTTCTTACCCATATAAGGAATGTTCACATAATTTCTTTAATGCCGACTGCAGTTTATTTTCTTGGCCCAAAATAGAGGTTGTAATGGTTAACTAACTAGAAACACTCCCTCATGATATTTTAGAGTGTTTTGTATTCATTTTATACATTAACAGGACAATTGGGAGGCAGGGGGCTAAATCCAGTACTCGCGCTGGCGCATGTTCTTTCCTGTTCGCCTCGCCTCGTTCGCTCGCTCAAACACGGTGGTTGCGACATGAACGTTCCTGTCAAATTTCAGTTTCTTGCAAGTTCATTATTACCTTTTGTTTGCTCAGTCGTAATCCAGCTTTATTCCGAAGTGGTTCACTACAGTTGTAGTTTGCAGTGCTGTGTATTTGTGATGGCTCACAGAGCCAGAGGTTGCGTCAACTCTCCAGACAGTTTTTGTTTTATTTGTGGGGAATATACCGTGAAAAAGCGGCAGAGGAACATTTCTGCATTTATTAAAAAAGTATATTTCGCCTATTTCGGTTTGAAGTTAGGCGATCAAGACAAACCGTGGGCTCCTCACAAAGTGTGCAAGACATGTGAGGAAGATCTACGCTTATGGATGAAAGGTAAAAAACAAGCATTTCGTTTTGGAATACCTATGATGTGGCGTGAACAAAGAGACCACAGCAGTGACTGCTATTTTTGCTCTTGCATTGTGAAGGGATACAACTTAAAAAATAAGAACGTAATAAGTTACCCCAACCTTCCCTCAGCAATTAGGCCTATGCCTCATAGCAACGAAGTACCTGTGCCTGAACCACCAAAATCTTTGGATCATATTTGTGTGGACGGTTCTGATCATGATGAGACTCATCAGATGGCTTTTCCCGATGAGTCCAGTACTTCCAAGTTTGAAACTGAACCAGATCCGAAATCTGAACTTTTCTCTCAAGCTGAATTGAATGATTTAGTCCGGGATTTAGGACTCCCAAAAGATGCTGCCCAACTGCTAGGTTCTCGGCTTAAACAGAAAAATCTATTGTCACCAGGAACAACTTTTTATTGGTACCGCAACCGCGAGACACAATTTTTGAAGTATTTCAGCAAAGAGGAAGATTTGGTATTTTGCAACGATATATACGGAGTGATGGAAAAGTTTAAACTCAAGTATGATCCTGCTGAATGGCGGCTGTTCATTGATTCGTCAAAAGACAGCATAAAAGGTGTTCTTCTTCATAATGGCAACACATTCGCTTCAGTTCCTATTGCTCACTCTGTTATTCTCCAAGAAAAATACGAGAATTTGGCCCTGATTCTTCAGAAGATTCGTTATGATGAGCATAAGTGGATGATTTGTGGAGACTTTAAAATTCTATCCATGCTATTAGGGCAGCAATCCGGTTTCACCAAATATCCCTGCTTCCTTTGCTTGTGGGATAGCCGGGCCCGCGACCTACACTGGGGGAAAAAAAGACTGGCCAATTCGGGAGTATTTGAGACCCGGTGAGAAAAATGTTCTTCATGAGAGCTTGGTACCTCGTGATAAAATTCTATTACCACCTCTCCACATTAAGTTGGGTCTCATTAAGCAATTCATCAAGTCCCTTCCAAAAGATGGTGAGTGCTTTCGGTACCTTTGCTCAAAGTTCCCCCGACTTTCTGAAGCAAAGCTAAAGGAAGGAGTGTTTGTTGGCCCTGATATAAGGAAACTCATTTCAGATGGAGCATTCGCTGAAACGATGTCTGAGAAGGAAAAAGAAGCCTGGGATTCCTTCAAGGATGTTGTTCTCAAATTCTTGGGGAACAGGCGGGATGAGAACTATAAGGATATTGTTGCCAGGATGCTCAATGCCTTCAAAGAACAAGGCTGTAACATGAGCCTGAAAGTCCATTTCTTGCACTCCCATGTGAACTACTTTCCCGAAAACTTGGGGGCGTACAGTGAAGAACAAGGTGAAAGGTTTCACCAGGACATCAAGGACGCAGAGAGAAGGTACCAAGGAAGATGGAACACCACTATGATGGCTGATTTCTGCTGGTTGCTGCTGCGGGAAACCCCAGATGAAAAATACGCCAAGCAGCGCACCAAGAGAAGCATTCGGGGGAAGAAGAAACGGGCCCACCAGGAGATTGATTGACCCAAGAATGACTTTAAAATCTAAACTGTGTTGACAAATATCGTGTTTTTACTAAACTTTGAAATAAAAATGTGCTAGTTATTACCACAGTGTCGGATCTCATTTATTAGAATTTTATTTTCACACCATCGGGTGTTTGTCTTCATGTATTGCAATGGTGCGGTTTGCGTTTTCTATTCTTACATACATACCTGTACAACATTTTTTGCACATTTCTTTGCTTTGCTTTGTGTCTAACCTCGCTCTTATTTATTTATTTATGTATTTATTACATTTTCTTTTATACCGCGCTATTTAAGATCAGTGCGGTTTACAATAAACATTAAATCTACACATCTCAGTTTAGTGATTTGTGCTTACAATAAACAGGTAAAAATAACTTGGGTATACAATAAACAAGTTTCTTAACAGGGAGAACATGATAACTATTGCGGCGACCCTGCCCGGCTAAAGGGGTTAAAGGCAGGAGCAGCCGCTGTGCTTCGTGAGGGAAGAGTAAAACCTTTACCCCAGGAATGCTGGGAGTTGTAGTTTCAGTTCTTCTCACTCCGAAATTAAAGAAACTGTAGTTGTGGGGTTTCTTGATAATAAGTATTTTATTAAAGCAAAGGATAAATGTTTCATCACATGGCAAAAACAAAGGTGCTTCAAAAAGGCTAACAGAAAACTCAGAATAAATGCAACTCAAAGGTATACTGCTGCTTTTCACTTTTCAGCCAAATTACTCTCTTTTGCCTCCAGAGGCCAGTTGGGCTTACTGCAGCCTCTCACAGTGCTGGGGAAACATGCGCACGTAATTAGAGCTTCTTTCGGCAGTGCAAACAACAGCTTTGTAACTCTCAGATCACAGACGGCAAATGCATTTCCTTCAGCTTGACTTATCTATACAACAAATCGTACAGTCCATTTGTTCACAGCCTGGTAAGTCTGTATTACTCTCTGTTACACCTTCTAGCTGTAAGGCATTACTAGCTTCTTGAGAAATTAGCTGTTGTCTAGCTTGTAACTCTAAGAATTGTTTAAAGCTTTGTAGAAGCAATTCAGCCTGTTCCTTGTGAGATAGGGTACTGTTGTCTGCTATAGAACTTCCCTTCTGCTCAAGGCTGTTTGTCTTCTCATCTTGTAAGTTAAAGGCATCAGAATAATTGCTAGTCTCTTTGGCAATTGTTTCATAGATAGGAGAATTATCTTTATATTCAGCTTGGCAAGCGTGTGGCCAATTACTCACTTTTTGCAGAGCCCTTCTGTCTTCAGACGGCTCCAAGGTTCTCCAGCTGTTCTGTTTGTTGCTCTCCGGCACAAACGACACTTCAGAGAATGATTGCTCTTTCACCTGTGCTTGCCTTGAAGGCTTTCTCTCCCAAGGCGTTGCCTTCCAACGGCTATCCACTTCAAGGTTGAGTCCTCTCTCCGTGGGACTTCTGCTTACTTCCCTTGAATAGAATTGTGCAGGTTTTCTTCTTATGCTAGGTTCCCAAGTATCATTAAACTCTCCTCTGGCTTTCCAACCATCCTCTTGTTTCTTCCTCCTGTATTCCTTCCTGGGCTGCTTCTTCTTCAACTCATTCCCATACTCGTACTGCTTCCCCTCTCGAATCTCCTTCTCAGAGCCATGCTCTGGTTTAAAAGTACGTTCTCTCTTAGGCACGCCCCTTCTCAGGGCTGGGTGTGCCCAATTGGCACTGCAGGACTCCTCCCCTGGGCTGGTCTCTCTGCTCAGCTCTGTGGAATAGAGTCTCTCTTTTTTCCTTGCCCTGTCATTTTGGTGTAAATCCTGCTGAACCTCAGGATTTTCATCTGTCTCCATAGGCTCAGGAGGGCGCTGTTCACCACACTATATACAAGCCATTTAATGTAACTATATACATGGTTAAGTGCACAGCACGAGCTTCTTAAGGTGGGTTAAGTATGGAGGCGGTTAAGGTGTGGTTGCGGGTATTCAGACTAGTAGTGTAAGATGCGTGGGCTTGAGGAGCTACCATGAGGTGTGGAGGTAGGTGAGTGTGGGGGGGGGGGACTGCAACATCATAGTGAAGGAGAAAAAGGTGATGCTTCAGTTCCTTCTTGAATTGGGAGAGATCGCTGATGGTTCTGATAGCCGCCGGTAGAGCGTTCCAGCAAGATGGTGCAAAAAAGGCAAAGGCTCTAGCTCTGGTAGCTTGGGAGCACTTAGTGCTTGCCTTAGGTAGAATGAGGGTGTTTGCAGCATTCGATCTCCTTAGCCGGTTAGGAGGTGTGATAGATACTAGGTCGGTAATAGCAGTAGCCGGGAATTTCTTGATGGCTTTATGGGTCATTGTTAGAACCTTGAAGGAGATCCTGGCTTGTATGGGCAGCCAGTGCAACTGTTTTAGTATTGGAGTGATGTGGGATCTTCTGGAAGCTCCATGAAGGATTCTTGCAGCAGAATTCATAGCAAGTTGTAAGGGGTTAGTCGTACTCTTTGGTAGACCATGTAATATCACATTAGCATAGTCAAGGTGAGGCATTATTAGGGCCTGAAAAACAGTTCGGAAGTCTTCAGGTTCTAACAGCTGACGAAGATGGCGAAGGGTCCGGATTTTATGATAGACCGCTTTTGTTATGTTATTGATGTGAGCCTTCATATTAAGCTGCTGATCAAGTGTAACTCCGAGGTATCTTACTGTAGTCTTGCATGTGAGCTCTGCGTCACGAACTTTGATGGATAGTGGAGGAATAAAAGCCGGATTCCTGGTGACGAAGAGGGCTTCAGTCTTTTTGAAGTTTAACTTAAGCCTTTGTGCTTCTATCCAGTCGGTGACTGCATCAAAGAATTTGATTAGAGGGGAGAGGTCAAGATGTTCAGTCGAGATTGGCATGTACATCAAGACATCATCGGCATAGACCAGGCAGTTGATGTTAAATGAGTAGATAAGGTCACAGATGGGTTGCATGTAAATGTTGAATAGTAAGGCCGATAAGGAGGAGCCTTGCGGAACACCTTTAGTTTGAAGGAAGGGGTCAGAGGTGGAAGGACCAGAACGGACATGTTGCCAACGGTCTGTGAGGTAAGACGCGCACCATGATAGAGCTGAACCGTGAACTCCCTTCTCTCTGAGGCATTGAAGGAGAACTTCGTGGTCAACTGTATCAAAGGCAGCGGCGATGTCCATGAATATTAGAACAAAGCCTTGTCTGATGTTATCCAGTCCTATGGAAAGGGTGTTGAATAGGGTTGTCAGTAGCGTTTCCACACCATGTGCTTCACGAAATCCATGCTGGCAGGGATGAAGGGGTGCATTGGAATCTATATGATCCTGTAGTTGACGTTGTGTAATCTTTTCAATTATCTTCGAGAGGAGAGGTATGCTGGAGATAGGCCTGTAGGAATCCATCAATGAGGGGTCCAGCTTACTGTTTTTTAGGAGAGGTCTGATCGCAGTCTGTTTCAGGCTACAGGGGAATGTTCCAGTAGAGAAGGATACTTCTATAAGCTTGGATAAGAATGGGCTGAGCTCAGAACATAAGGATTTTATCCAGGGAGCTGGACACGGATCAGAGGGTGCTGTAGTAGTGTTTATATTTAATATAGTGTCTTGAATGACTCTGTTGGATGGGGTAGAGAAGGATGTGAGGGTGTGTTGGGTCTCACTTAAGAGATGATCAAATGAGGGATGAGGGGTGGAAATGGGTGGAGTAGTTGAGATGATGGGTTTAGCAGGTTGAGCAAGCTGGTTACTTTTGTTCCGTAGGTAGTGGGCATATTCCTGGGGGTCTGGGTGGAACGAGTTCCCCTGAGATGGTTCCTTTGCTAGGGATTTTACAAATTGGAAGAGCTCGTGGGGTTTGTTCAGGGAGCGTTGTAGTCTGTTTGCATGATATTGTTTCATACTTGATGCAACGGCTAAACGATGTTTTCCTAATTGTGCTGTGAATGCTTCGTGGCTCGCGGTTGTTCTTGATCGTCTCCAGTGCCTCTCTAGTTGTCTGAGATGAAGGAGTGATTTGCGTAGTTCTTGGGAGTACCACGGAGCGTTCTTCTTATGGGATGCTTTGTATGTTGGAGGTCTATGGATTACGGCATCTAGGTTTGAGTTCCAGGAGTCGACCATGTCGTCGAGGCTTTGTTCAGGTAGGTCAAGTAGGTTCAGTCTCTTCATTAAAAAATCCTCTCTATCGAAAGGATGGAAGCGCTTTAATTGTTCTGGGGTAGGATTATCATCAGTTTTAGTTTTAGCAGATATGGCGCAAGTTGGTATCTGGAATTGTATCAGAAGATGATCTGACCAAGGAACTGAGCTAACATTTAGGAGAGGCTTGTGCCCATGAAGGAAGGCTAGCTGTGGTGCAAAGATCAAATCTAGTATGTTCCATTTTATATGGGTAGAGGTATCAACGAGTTGAACGTAGCCTAACTCACTGAGGGCATCATTAAAGGCATTGGTGTGGCTGTCTTGAATAGACGGGAGGTTGAAATCGCCTAAAACCCAGTTCAGAGTGTGCAGATTCGTGGTGTTGCAGGCAAGATCGATTATTGTGGCTAAGTCATCTGGTGATGATGAAGGTGCTCTATATAGCAAGTTGATGGTGATTTATTTGTTTGTAATGGTAATGGAGTCAAGGGTTGAGGTGCTGCTTGAGGCAGCAATCTGAAATTTGAGATCCGCTTTTGTTAGGATGAGTACTCCTCCACCACGATGGAGGAGTACTCATATGCTCAATGTTTGTGCACATGTATGTGGCTGTTTTAAGTGCAGACAATTTTGCTACCATCACAGTGTGTTTTGTTGACATTACTCTATTCTTATGTGCTGCCGTGTTACAATTTTCTTTATTCTTATTTGAATAACTACTAAACAATTAGTATAAAGAATTCATCCAAGAAACTTTTATCTCGATCGCACTCAATCTGAAACGTTCACCTCAAACTGCTAACCCAATGTAGCAAAAAATCTGTACGTGATGGAGCAAATTGGTTACCAGATTTGGATTCAGCGCACCAAAAAACGTAAAAATCAATCGAAACATTAGAGGCAGTTTAAAAAAAATTTTTTTTAGTGTACCTGTGTAATTGGTTAATATGCATATTCGCAGTAGCATTGGCATTGTTTTTGTTTTTCTGGATTTAATTAATTTAATTTTAATTTTTTTTTAATTTTACAGTTTTTATATACCGCGCTCTTTGGTATCAGCGCGGTTTACAGATAACAAATTTCGCATTAGAACAGTCCTTTGCTTACATTATAACAGTGTCTTTTGCTTACATTATAACAGGGTCAGTAACTTGGAGACAACATGGTAAACTATATACAAGCTATATACAGAAAGATAAATTACATCTGGAAATTTACAGTTAAATTGGGTCATAAATTTGGGTGTCTATCAGCTCTTTTGGCAGTATCGGAAGCATAGATGAGTTGATAAGGAAGTTATCGGAAAAGCAATAGTAGATAAGATGCTCCGGGAATTGGGGTTAGTTACTACTCCCCCTCCTGCGATTCCAGCTCATACAGTTCCTGACCATACAGTCCCTGAGTATGATCCCCATGCTCCTTGGGCAAAACATGGTACCTTCTATAATGTGTTTCATTCTCACATCTATTCCTTAATCCAGCGTTTTAATATTTCCAGCTGTGCAGTGTGCTTGCCTCATCCAGCAGCTACACAGTTCGGAATTTTGCCGCGACCTCGACCTGTTTCTTTGCAAGAGCTGAAGGAATTGTCTGTGAATAAAACACTGTTTAATTTCACTATTACATGGCCAGAGGGAGTAACTCCTGCTCCAAGAATTATCAGCCCTCAGCCAATGGCTGACCCTCCTATTTGTTTCCAGAGAAAAGGAGCTTATCCTGTGGGTGAAACTCCTTTGTCTAAATGTCAGACTGTCATGACTAACAACCATGTCCATTTAGTGTTAGAATCTACTACAGCAAGTTCTGTACAAGCCCTTTCAAATTTAAAGGTAGTCAATGTCATTCCTGACCCCAAGACTCGTCTTGATCAGTATGAATTACAATATTATGATCAGGAAGGGTTCCCAGCATATGGGAAGTATAGATTGCAGAATAGTAAAGATGGTTTGTCATCTGGGTATGTTGACAATTATGTGTATCCCTATTTAGGATATTATCACCCATGGTTAAGAAATATGGGGCCTGGAACTGAAGTTCTAATCACAGAACCTAAAGATTTTAAAATTTGGCCTGATGGACTACTTGCCTTGGAAGGTCACTATTTTGTGTGTGGAACTTTAGCTTATGTTCGATTGCCTGTTGATTGGTCTGGCAATTGTTACATAGCTACCCTTGACTTACCATGGAAACTGGTCCCTTATGAGACTTTACTAGGGACGCCCCCAAGTCGTCAGCGCAGAGCAACAGATGACTCTAGTGCTGATATACGTGCAGCAAGAAAATTATTAGAGGATACCACTATGTTGACCCAACAAGAAGTAAGCACCTTCACAGGAACAGTGTGGCTAAGTACCTTTGGTGCCATACGTCCTACACAACGTTATGGTGAGCAATTATTGCGAATTTATGCCCTAATTGAAGTAACAGCCCAAGATTTGACTGATGCTATTACAGTCATGCAAGGTACTGTAGATAAATTGACTGCCTACTCTGCACAGAATAGGATGGCCCTAGACCAGTGATGGCTAACCTTTTTGAGCCCGAGTGCCCAAACTGCCGCACAAAACCAAAGAATTTCCTCAAAGTGCCAGCACGTCAATTAAACCTTAACAACAATATTTTAGAGCCTTATAATGATGTTCCAGATCACCCATTTTGGGCAAGGATACTGGGGCGTTACAAATTACACAACACTTGTCTTTCACCATGATGAAGAAGTAGTCCATTTCCCATTCATCATGAAAGTGGTAGGTTTTGCTCTTCTTTGGAACCCAGCTCCTGCGCGGGTCCTATAATCTCGCGAGAGGACGGCGCACGAGCTCTAGCGTGCAGCTTCTCGGCGAGAGGCGCGCAGAAGCTCCGACCGGAAGGGGAAGCGCGGGGCCGGGCTGGGGCCTTTCTCCTAGCACAGGGGTCTGCAACCTTTAAGACATAAAGAGCCACTTGGACCCGTTTCCGAAGGGAAAAAAAAAAACTGGGAGCCGCAAAACCATTGCGACATTTAAAACAAATCTAACACTGCATATATTGTTTCTTACAGTGTACCATCATAATCACAATCACAATCATAGCCTGAGGTAAATATGAGGGCCCAAATGTAATCCACATTATAAATATATTATTATATTATTGTCACTTTTCTTTTAATATTTTTTTGACCCCCCTCAGAACTACTTTTCATAGAAAACGTTAAATTTACTTACCGTATTTTCCGGCGTATAAGACGACTGGGCGTATAAGACGACCCCCTACTTTTCCTGTTAAAATATAGGTGTTTGGCCTATACTCGCCGTATAAGACTACCCCTCTTCCAGCGCACACCAAAAAAATACGCCGGAAAATACGGTTAATTAATCACAACAAGTAACAATATTTGATTTCAAAATTATGATGATTTTGTAGTCAAATCACTAATATGAAATAAAATTATTTTTTCTACCTTTGTTGTCTGACCAATTTATTCTCTGATCATGCTGGTCCCGATCTGAGGCTTCTGCTTTCCTGTCTTCTCTTAGCTCTGTTTCTGTGGTCTATGGTCCATCTGCCATTTCTTATCTCTTCTTTCGTTTTCTTCACTTCTTTCCATCAGCCTATTTCCAGTCCCAGTAACCCTCCCCAGTATCAGCCCCTTTCCAGTCCTCACTCCCAGTACCTTCCAATGTCAACTTGCATTCCCATGATTGCCACTGGTGTCCATTCCCTTCCAGTCCCCCTCCTTCCCCACTGACCAGTCCCTTCTAGTACAAATACCATGGCAGCCCCTCTCAGATCCACTCCCTTCCAGTTCCATTCTCCCATCCCCTCGCATCAGCCCATTTGTAGCCTTAGCCCCCAGTTTTCTTCCAGGGCCAGCAGCTCTATCCTCCCCTCCCCACAATCAGCCCATTCTCAGTCAAAGCCCCCCAATCAGCTCACTTCCAGTGCTAATCCCCCCTCAACCCCATTACCAGTGCTAGCCTCCCCTAATCAGCCCAATACCACCAGTCCTACCCCCCCATCACCAGTCCTATCCCCCCATCAGCCCATTTCCAGTCCTAACCTCACCGATCAGCTCATTTCCAATGCTAGCCCCCCATCAGTCCATTATCAGTCATACCCCCCTATCAGCCCATTACCAGTCCCAACCCCCCCCCCTTGATCAGTCCATTCCCAGTCCTAGCCTTCAACCCATTACCAGTCCCCTCCCATCTGCCCATTACCAGTGCTAGCTCCCCCATCAGCCCATTATAATCCTAAGCCGCAATGTCTCTCGCCTCTCTCCAGCATTTATCCCGTCTGTCCAGTATGTCCCTGTCTCTCCCCTTTGTGCATGCCAGCCCCCCTCCCTCCATGTCAGCCCCCGTCCTTCCATCTGTCCATGTCAGCTCCCTCCCTCCCTCCCTGTCAGCCCCACTGTCCATGTCAGCCTCCCTCCATGTCAGTCCCCCCTCTGTCCATGTCAGCCCCCTCCCTCCATCTATCCCTCCTTCCATGTAAGCCCCCCTCCTTCCATCCATCCATATCAGCTCCCTCCCTCCATCCATCCATATCAGCTCCCTCCCTCCATGTAAGCCCCCCTCCTTCCATCCATCCATATCAGCTCCCTCCCTCCATGTAAGCCCCCTCCTTCCATCCATCCATATAAGCTCCCTCCCTCCATGTAAGCCCCCCTCCTTCCATCCATCCATATCAGCTCCCTCCCTCCATCCATCCATATCAGCTCCCTCCCTCCATGTAAGCCCCCCTCCTTCCATCCATCCATATCAGCTCCCTCCCTCCATGTAAGCCCTCCCTCCTTCCATCCATCCATATCAGCACCCTCCCTCCATGTCAGCCACCCTCCTTCCATCCATCCATATCAGCTCCCTCCCTCCATGTAAGCCCCCTCCCCCCCCCATGTCGATGGTAGCCCCCCCCCCTCTCCCCATGTCGATGGTAGCCCCCCCCCCTCTCCCCATGTCGACCCCCCCTCTCCCCATGTCGACCCCCCCTCTCCCCATGTCGACCCCCCCCCTCTCCCCATGTCGACCCCCCCCTCTCCCCATGTCGATGGTAGCCCCCCCCCTCTCCCCATGTCTTCCTCCCTTCGTCTGCAGCCGCGGCTCCCTGCCTGTTAGGGAACCGCGGCTGTGCTTGTAAAATCGTTGCGGAGCCCTTCCTTTCTTGACGGGCTCCGTGCAGCATTGTCCCGCCTCCAAAGGAAGTAAGCCTTGTACAACTTCCTTTGGAGGCGGGACAATGCTGCACGGAGCCCGTCAAGAAAGGAAGGGCTCCGCAACGATTTTACAAGCACAGCCACGGTTCCCTAACAGGCAGGGAGCCGCGGCTGCAGACGAAGGGAGGCAGACACCTGTTTTAGCGGACCTTCCCGCGTGCCAGCTGCAAGGCCTTCGTGTGCCACAGCTGGCACGCGTGCCATAGGTTCGCCATCGCTGCCCTAGACTATTTGCTAGCCAAAGAAGGAGGAGTCTGTAACGTCATAAGAGAGCACTGCTGTACGTTCATTAGTTCACAAAGTAAGGTAGTCTCAGGTATCCTAGAACAGGTAAGGAAAGAAACTCACTTCTCCAAAGATAATATAGAAGGAACTTCTGATTCTGTCTGGCCCTGGTTTGATAACATGTGGAGTGGCTTGTCAGGTCCAGTAAAAGCGATACTGAAAGGCCTGTTTGGTTTCCTAGTAGCTCTCCTACTTTTAGGAATTGGTTTTGCTTGTTTTATGAAGTGTTGCACTACATACTTGTCCAAAACTACAAATACTATTGCAGTTCTGAAATTGAAAAGTGTCCCTAGTACTGGAGACTTGCTTAGGGAAATGCCCTTTTATGAAGAATGTGGTTCTGGGCAGAACCAAAGAGAGGACTGTAGACGAGGAATAACTCTACTAGGCCCCAAATGTAAATTGGATATAATCAGTGAGGTAGAAGAAACAGCTGCAGATGAACAAACTTATACACCTATGACCTATCCAGGATATGCAGACTTAGAGCTGTCAGATTCAGAGACAGACAGCCGATCAGGATCAATAATATCTATTGGAATAGAACCAAAAACAGCTATACATGAAACTATACATGAGACAGGATTATAGACCTAGGAAAAGACAGGTCTGAATTACATTTAAAACTATCTCTTTAAAAGACATTTCTGCTTCTTTTCATCTGTCTTAGCTGTATTATTTCCCATGGTAATTACACTTCACACAGATATCTGTCAATACTAATATACTCACAGCTTGTGTATTTAAGTGTCCTGTTGAAAAGTAAAGGAATCCGAGTCACTCACGGCACCAATCTGTTGACTCTTACCCTGCTGGGGTCTGGAATCCCATAAACAATACCTGGGTCCTTTGTATCCCTTATACCACTCAACAGGAAGAAAAGACACGACACAATTAATTAATTCATTAATCAATCTCTATTGAGCTCTATAGGGAAGAGACACATGGAGTCTAATTTGACATATCCATCTAGCCTCTTCAAAGATGGCCTGATAGGGCTCTGACTTTTATTGGGAGATATCAGCTGATTCAGTTAATCTTTAATTACATCTGGTACTTTCCAAATTCCACGTGTACATTATTTTTGCTAACATAGACAACATTATTAATAAAAAGCAGAAGTTATGTCTCATGACTATATTTACTAAATTCAGTAGGTGTCGCTGTTATTTCACTGTATTAGTAAAAGCTAATTAGTTACTTATTGTATTTGCTGACTTCTATTAAGCTACATCCATTATATTTACTCAGTGAATTAAAGCAAATTTCACAAGATCAGGGCAACCTGACCCAGTAACTGTTTTAACCTATCCGCTTGCAGGATGAGCACCCTCACCCTCTGTTCTATTTAATTAAGGAACTACAATCTGACCTAATATCTATTGTTACACAAACTCTATTTGCTAATGCCACAAGTTCCAGTTGCTAAATTCACTAAAAGCAGAAATGTCTTTTAAAGAGATAGTTTTAAATGTAATTCAGACCTGTCTTTTCCTAGGTCTATAATCCTGTCTCATGTATAGTTTCATGTATAGCTGTTTTTGGTTCTATTCCAATAGATATTATTGATCCTGATCGGCTGTCTGTCTCTGAATCTGACAGCTCTAAGTCTGCATATCCTGGATAGGTCATAGGTGTATAAGTTTGTTCATCTGCAGCTGTTTCTTCTACCTCACTGATTATATCCAATTTACATTTGGGGCCTAGTAGAGTTATTCCTCGTCTACAGTTCTCCCTGTAGAGAATCCAGGATCTCCTTATTTCTAGATGATACTGCAGCTGGAATGTGCAAATCAACATCTGGCATATTGAAATCCCCTATCAGTATTGCTTCCCCTTTCCTAGCAATTCAGTGTATGACTTCAATTAACTCTCCATCCACCTCTTCCTCCTGTGAGGGAGGTCTGTATATCACGCCAACGCAAATAGATTTCTCTTTCCCTCTTTCTAGTTTAACCCACAATGCTCCCTTTCTACCTTTTAAGCTCTGTAGTTCCAAAGCTTTACTATTATTTTTTATCTGAGCTTACACAGTATTCGCCGCCAGCACCATAATTCAAAGGCATCAATTTTCTTCCTGTCTATCTTTTTCACTGTCCAGCTTTCACATCCATATGATGTTATTGAAAATACCATGGCTTGAACAAGTCGAATCTTTGTATGGAGAGAGACATCTCTGCTCTTGAGAATCTTATCTAGGTCTTTCATAGCCATTCTGCCAAGAGCAATGCGTCGTCTGATTTCTTGACTGCTTGTTGCTTCTTTATTGATAGTTGATCCAAGTAGGTTAAAGTTGTTCACAATTTCAATTTCTTCTCCTTCAACGATGAACCTGTTGATTATGCCAGTTGTCATGATCTTTGTCTTCTTTACATTAAGGTGCAGGCCCATTTTGAGACTATGTTCTTTGATTGTGAGAAGCAAATGTTTCAGATCATCTTCACTTTCAGCCAGTAATGTAGTATCATCAGCATAGAGAAGGTTGTTGAGGACTCTTCCACCAATCTTCACACCTCTGTTGTCTTCATACAATCCTGCTTCTCTGATGATTTGTTCTGCATATAAATTAAACAGGTAGGGGGAAAGTATGCAGCCTTGTCTTACACCTTTGCTTATTTTAAACCATTCTGTTTCTCCTTGTTCCGTTCGAACTGTTGCTTCTTGATCAATGTACAGATTGCGCAAGAGAACGATCAGGTGTTCTGGTATACCCATGCTTCTTAATGTGGCCCAGAGTTTCTCATGGTTTACACAGTCAAAAGCCTTGCTATAGTCGATAAAGCACAAACAGATATCCTTTTGGTATTCTTTAGTCTTTTCTTTTTTTTTTAAATTCTTTATTTTCGTTTTATAACAACAAAGGAAAAGGAAGACATACAGCTAAAAGACAGATACATAAAGTGTAATACATACACCAAAGTAAACCCCTGCCACCCCCCTCCCCCCTGCTTCTTCTCTAGAAAACTAATCATTCCTGAAGCGGGCGTGTACTTACATTATTGTGTTACAAAACTTAACGGTGATCTGAAACATGATGAGTGCACATTATACAGGCATGTTGGAGCAATGAGCAGATTGTACATAATCATTAAGCATCTGCCATTTAGACAAGCGAGAGTGAGGTTGGGCATGGGGAATAGCCCTCCGAGGTATCTGCTCATATTTACTATATAAGCAGACGAGGTTCCACCATTCATTGACAGTAAGTCGAGAGCTATCCTTCCAATTCCTCGTGATTAAGCATATGGCTATCCCCAGCATGAAATCAAGGAGAAAGCGACCCTTCTTAGGAAGAGAGGGGACCTCCGCCACAGAGCGGAGTCCCACGATCTTCCAAGAGAGAGGTTCGTGAAGGTGTAAGATAAATTGAATACAACCCCAGACCCGCCCCCAATAAACCTGTAGTTGAGGACATTCATAAATAACATGAGCGAAGGTTCCCACAGCAGTATGGCAAGACCAACACTGGTCCCTAGCATTTGTGTTCCATTTGGCTATTTTTTCTGGGGTATAAAAGCATCTGTGTGCAAAAAAGAAGAGAGTTTGGGTAACAGAGGCAGACCGGGAAACCCGCACTACTTTGCTCCAGAAAACGCTCCATTGCACAGGGGTTAAAGTGGTTTGCAGTTCGCGCTCCCAGGCTTGTTGGGCTCTAAAAGTGGCCGTGTCTGTACCCTGACATAGTATTTTATAAAAGTTAGAGGCTACCCCATGTGTACTACTAATAGAGTGATCTATCTCTAATAGCCCGTCATCAGTAGGGGCAGAGGGCGGCATGATTCGAGCACTTTTGAGGCAGTGTTGAAGCTGCATCAATTGAAAGTAGTGTTTCGCTGGTAACGCAAATTCCTTTTGTAAATCAGAAAAGGTTTTCCAACGAGCTGCAGAGAAAAGCTGTTGGGGTGTCCAGATCCCCCTTGAGTACCAGGGTTTCCATGCTATCGTTCTATTTAGGACTTGAATTCTAGGGTTATTCCATAGCGGGAGTCCGTCCTGAGGACATACGTTCGGGCCCAGTGATAGAATGAGAGTGTTAAAGGCCGCAAGAGTATCAACAATCATTGGTGGATGGCGGGTGTCTACTTGATAGGACATACCGGGGAGATGGGTCAACGGAATTGGGCTACTAAGCTCCTCTTCTATGTCAAGCCAAACTGGTCTGCTGTCTGTTGAGGCATCTAGCCATCGGGCACCTTGCTTAAGTAGGAAGGCTTGATGATATCTAAGGAAATCAGGAAATCTGGTACCCCCTCTTTCCTTTGCAGACTGTAGTTTTTGTTTAGCTATTCTTGGTGGCTTGCCCTGCCAGAGATAACGGACGAGAAGGCCCTCAATATCTTTATAAGTATGTAGCGGGAGTAAGCATGGCAGCATTTCTAAAATGTAGTTCACTTTGGGGACTATCATCATTTTCACAGTTTCTAAGCGGCCCCACCATGTAAGAGATAAGGGAGACCAACGATTCGTGAGCTCACGGACTTTGGAGACTACCTCTTTGGCATTAAAACTGATAGTGTCTTCTAAAGGAGAACAGTAATGGACCCCGAGATACTTCACCATGCGGGATTGCCAAAGGAAGGGAAAGGCCTGCATGTCAGCCTCATGTACCCAGCGGTTCAGTGGGAATGCTACAGATTTGGTCCAGTTAATTTTATAGCCCGATAATTGTGAGTATCCGTCAATCAGATCCAAGACAGCTGGAACCGAATCGAGGGATACGAAAAGCATAAGGTCATCTGCATATGCAGAGAGTTTAATCTCCCTATGACTGAAGGGGACACCTCGAATACGTGCGGACTGTCTAATAAGGAGGGCTAGGGGTTCAAGAGCTAGATCAAAGAGCATTGGTGATAGGGGGCAACCTTGACGCGTGCCTCTTTGGAGATTAAATGGCTGAGACTTGATGGCATTTACACAAATACTGGCGACGGGTTGAGTATACATGACTTGGAGATATCGGAGGAAGCCCTCCCCAAAGCCATACCATCGGAGAACTGCAAATAAGAAGGGCCATTCTAGGCGGTCAAAGGCTTTTTCGGCATCCAGGGAAAGACCCACCCATGGATGATCTAGATTGGCAGCACTGGATAGCACATGGCACAAGGTCCGAGCATTGTCAGCAGTTGATCTGCCGGGTATAAAACCGCATTGGTCAGGGTGAATTAGGGTGGCCATCCTGTCAGATAGCCGGGTGGCCAAGATCGTTGCGAAGATCTTATAATCGGCATTAAGTAGGGAGATTGGACGGTAGTTGGCGGTTAGTAGCGGGTCTCTGCCTTCTTTCTCAAATACTACCACATTAGCTGCAGAAAAGGATCCCAAAGAGGATGTATCTACCGCAAGGGCAGTAAAATAGAGTTTTAAATAGGGAACTAAATCTGCACTGAACGTTCTGTAGAATTCGGTCAGGAGACCATCGGGCCCTGCGGCACGGCCCGAGGCTGTTCGTTTTAGGGCAGATTGGATCTCTGAAGTAGAGAAGGGTTCATCCATCGCATCCCTATCATCTTCAGAGAGGGTCGGCCGCTGAATGCCAGAAAGCAATCGCTCGAATGTCTCTGACGAGAACTCACATTCAGATTGATATAGGCGGGTATAGAAATCCCGAAAGAGCTCTACAATGTCGGAGTCTGTGGTCACTATGCCCCCTCCCTGTGGAGCTCGAAGGGCCGCTACGCGTTTGGCTTCTTTTTGACCTTTCAAGGCGTTGGCTAAGAGTCGACCGGCTCGGTTATTTTCACGATAATATGTCCCTCGCTGAAGCTCAATACTCTTAGAAGCTGCAGTTGAGAGGATTGAATTATATTGAAAACGGAGACGCTGTAATCGAATCAATACACATGGATCAGTACGTGATGTTAGAACTCGTTCGCCTGCTTTTATTTGTTGGTCTAGTATGAGTAGCTGCTGTTTGCGTTGTTTTCGCAGGCGGATTTGATAGCTAGTGATCGTTGCTCGAATGGCCGCTTTGAAGCCCTCCCACCAAGCCCAATTCGCAGTATCCTGGGGTAGATTAAAGTGGAAGTAATCCTGTATGGCTGCTCGAATTTCTAACTGGAACTCTGGCTGAGTTAACAGGGCTCTATCAAAGAACCAGGCCCCCGAATTCCCTTGGGGTGCAGTAGTGTGTAATTGAAAGGAAATGGCAGCATGATCTGAAATATGTTGGGAGTGAATCTTTGCAGTGTCCACCTGAGGAACTAACAGTTTTGATATTAGAAAGAAGTCTATGCGAGACTGGGATTTATGAGGGGAAGAGAAGAAGGTGAAGTCAAGCTCATTGGGGTGTAGTAACCTCCATAGATCAACTAAAGCAAGATCTTTGATCAGGGAGGTAAGCGTGGTGTGACTCTTGGGGGGACCACTTGTCCTAGGCGGCTGTTTGTCAATCAGGGGATCAAGGACTAGATTGAAATCCCCCCCAATTATCAATGAAGTATTAGCAGAGGCCTGCGCAACCTGAGCAATGGTAGCAAAAAAGGCAGGGTCATCCACATTAGGAGCGTAAAGGCATATACATGTAACTTCAAGGCTACCTATCTTGAGGTGAACTCTGGACCATCTACCTTCTGTATCTGAGCTAGTCGCAATAATAGTAGCATGCAAAGATTTCCTAACCAGTATGGCAACCCCACATTTCTTAGAAACGGCTGGGGAATAGGCGGCCACCATGTAAGGTTTAATATTGAGTTTAAGAGTTTCCTTCGAATTTAAATGCGTTTCTTGGAGAAAAATCAGATCCGCAGCTTCCTGACTTAGGTAGCTTAGGATTTTCTTCCGTTTTATCGGATTATTGATTCCTTTTACGTTCAATGAGAAAATCTTACATGATGCCATCAATCAGTAATAGACATTTTAGGTAAGGGCGCTTGAAAACATACAACATAATCAGAATCTGTGCAACAATGACATAATCACCGAGTATTCTGGCTAATACACCCCATATTGAAAAGTATGTACCAAAGTATCTTAGAGAAGAAGCAAAACCCCCAAAGAATATGGCGACCATATGTCTGCGGGAGGAGACCCTAGAGAGGAAATAGAAAGACATGAAAAAAAAAAGAAAAGAAACACCAGAGTCCATAATTAACACTGTCTCTGATACTCATCGAGGCTACTGTGGGTAGATGGAGTCGGGTCACAGATATCATCAAAAGTAAGGCAACAAACTGCCCTCGCCAGACTCTTTGCTGGGCTGCGGCAGATCCAATATGGCAGGTACAGCGGATATGAGAATACTTGCAGGAATATTCTGGAAGTCAGCGCATCAAGTCGGCTTCTTTGGAATCCAAAAACTCCGCTAGTAGATCAGGGTCCTCAAATGTTCTTGTCTGATTATGAAGCGTGACTCGGAGCTTGGCCGGGTACATCAGGCCATAGCGTGCTTGTAGTTGTTGAAGCCTCGGCCGGAATTCCAGAAAGCGCTTTCGGCGGTCGACCGTGGGTTTAGCCAAGTCGGGATAGAAGGAGATCTTGTGGCTCTCAAACTCCATATGGCCCTTTGCCCGAGAGGCATTTAGAATTTGCTCAACGTGTTGATATCTCAAAAGTCGAAAAATGATAGGCCGCGGGGTTTTCCTGTTGAGCGTTATGCTTGTGGGTACACGATGAGCGCGATCGATCTCCAAATCTTTGGCAAAGGTGATTTGGAGCAGGGAAGGGAGGATTTTGCATAAAAACTCTTTCATGTCTCC
Source organism: Ichthyophis bannanicus (assembly GCA_033557465.1). NCBI lineage: Eukaryota > Metazoa > Chordata > Amphibia > Gymnophiona > Ichthyophiidae > Ichthyophis > Ichthyophis bannanicus. The sequence goes on from CM066048.1 coordinate 6,768,322, forward strand.
CGATTCCGCTCCCTCCGGTATGCCCACAAGTCGTATGTTGTTGCGGCGCGCTCTATTATTGCCATCTTCCACTTCTTTCTGCAAGGCCCGCACCTGACGTTCAACTTTGTCGAGTTTGGACAACCGGGCCGCATGGGAGTCCAATATGCTCTCCATTTTGTCCTGACGCGAAGAAAGCCCTTCTAGCTTGCTTTGCAGCACACCAAAATCTTCCCGCAGCGCTCGGAGTGCTTCACCGTTTGACTGCACGAGGTTTTTGACCCCTCTAATCTCTGCAAGGATTTCCTGCTGCATTTCGGGGCCCTCGCGCAAGGCCAGCCCCTTCTGCCGGGACGGAGGTTCAGTTTTAGAACGTTTGCCGTGAGAAGCCGCTGGAAATCCAAATTCCAGGCGCGTGGGTTTGGTCCCCGCCATCTCACCAATGTGCCCCGGCTAGATCAGAGTAGAAGTTCCAAGTATGTACGGTGTTAATTCAGGATTCTGAGTAGGCCTCTCGGGAGCCTCAGCGTTATGCGACCATCCCGCTGGACAAAAGGCTCCGCCCCCCTTCTTTAGTCTTTTCAAGGATCCATCTCACATCCGCAATGATGTCTCTCGTTCCTCGCCCTTTCCTGAACCCTGCTTGCACTTCAGGTAGTTCTTGTTCCAGGTATGGTTGTAGTCTCTTTTGAATAATCTTCAGTAGAATCTTGCTGGCATGTGGGATCAGAGCGATTGTGCGATAATTTCCACAGTCAGTTGGATCACCTTTCTTTAGTATTGGTATAAGCACAGATCTTTTCCAGTCAGTTGGCTATGACGTTGTCTTCCATATTTCTTGGCAGAGCCTTGTGAGTACGGTAACAGCTGCATCAGATTGCTGCAATACTTCTATGGGAATGCTATCAATGCCTGGTGTTTTGTTCTTTGATAAGGCTTTCAATGCTGCTTCAACTTCTTTCATCACCAATGGTTCCCGATCATAAGGTACAGGTTGAAACGGCTGTCGGTCCACTTGATCTTTATCATATAAAAACTCTGTATATTCCTTCCACCTTTTCTTGATCTTCTCAGCATCATTCAACATAGAACCTTGAGCATCTTGTAACATTCCAATTCGAGGCTGGAACTTTTTCTTTAACTCTCGTAGCTTTAGGAAAGCCGATCTTGTTCTTCCTCTAATAGTTTCTGCTTCTATTTCCTTGCAAGTGTCATTGTAGTACTTTTCCTTGTCCTGTCTTGCTGCACGTTGGAAATCTCTGTTGAGTTCTGCGATTGTCTTTCTTTCTCCTCTGGCTTTAGCTTCTCGGCGTTTCTGGGCAATTTTCAGAGTTTCTTCCGTCATCCATTTTGGCCGTTTTTTCTTTTTCACCTTTTGTAGAGACTTCTCTCTTTCTTCCAACGCAACCTTCTTGATGTCATTCCATAACTCTTCCGGAGCTCTGTCATTTGTATCTAAAGCAACAAATTGATTTTGCAGGCAGTCTTTAAATTCCAGTGGTATATTCTCAAGGTCATATTTTGCTGCATTCATGAGTGGTTTGCTCTTTTTCAACTTTAGCTTGAGTTTGCATACTAGTAGTTAATGATCTGTACCACAGTCAGCTCCAGGTTTTGTCTTTGTTGATGTTACAGAGCTTTTCCATCGTTGACGTCCACATATGTAGTCAATTTGATTTTTATATAATCCATTCGGTGAAGTCCATGTGTACAGTCGCCGCTTGTGTTGCTGGAAAAAGGTGTTTGAGATGAATAGATCATTGGTCTTGCAGAATTCTATTAATCTTTCTCCAGCTTCATTTCTGTTGCCAAGTCCATATTTTCCAACTACTTTGCCTTCTTCTTTGTTGCCAACGTTTGCTTTCCAGTCACCCATGACTATCAGGATATCCTGTTTGCATGTTTCTGTCAATTTCAGCTTGTACTTGTTCATAGAACTCTTCAATTTCATTCTCTTCTGCAGCTGTTGTTGGGGCATATACTTGAATTATAGTTGTGTTGATAGGCAATCCTCGTAGACGAATAGAGATTAAGCGTTCACTGACTGCATTGTATTTCATTACAGTTCTTGCAAGTTTCTTCTTTATTATAAATGCAACACCATTTCTTCTTTGTCTTTCATTTCCAGCATAGTAGACCATGTGATCATCTGATGCAAAGTGCCCCATGCCAGTCCATTTCAGTTCGCTGACACCCAACAGATCAAGTTGTACACGTTCCATTTCATTCTTGACCACCTCCAACTTCCCTTGGTTCATGCTTCGTACGTTCCATGTTCCAATGTGTAAGACATCTTTACAGCTTCTGACTCTCATTTCATGCGCAGCTACATCAGCAGTCAGACTTCCCGAGGGCTTTGATCCAACCACATCATAAATGCTGGCTTTACTCTGAAAAGTCTTCAGCTCTTCCCCAGTAGCTAGTTGAGTGCCTTCTGACCTGGGGGTCTCATCTTCCAGCACCATAGCACAATTTGTTTTGTTGTAACTATCCATTGGGTTTTCATGGCAAGGTACAGAAGTAGATTGCCGGGCCTTTCTTCCGCGCAGTTTAAGTTTGGTGTTGTTGCCGTTGTCACAAAAATGTGATCCTCCGCCGTCAACACTGTCCCATTCTGCTGCTGCCCAGATGGGTGGTTTGTCTTGGTCTGGCACCTCAGCTGAGACCTGTCCATCTTGGGAGACCCTGCCAGTAGTTAAACTACTGATAGTTTAGCTCTCAGCATCACTGATGCACGCAAGCCCTCACAGCACGACAAGCTGCAAACCAAGTGAGAGCCTTAAACACTAACTGGCATTTTATATATCAAACATTGAAGCCTCTCTGAAAAATTCCCTCTCTAGGGCATTAACAATTCTTCATCACCACCAGTCAATGAATGCCACCATATTCCAGAGATTTGCAATATTGCCATGTTTATACACATACAGGCTGCCTCTCTTAAACGCTAAAGCCCATGACTGTCTGTATTTCATACTCACAGTCCTCTCTGCCTTGCCTTGAACGAAGAGATACGAATATCCTATCTGGCACAACACCAAACTGAATGTACCTGCTCCACCCCTTACGGGCAACAGAAACTGGGCTCTTGGGATTCAATCCCTTCACTCAAATCAATGGGAAAGAGAGAAGTAGCAATAAGTAATAAAACAATTGCAGTGCTGCATACGACGTGTAGCACTATAGAAATGCTCAATAGTAATAGTAGTAGTAGTAGTAGTACAATTCACATACACAGAATTATGTTATTATTATTATTATTATTATTATTAAAGACTTATAAAGTGCCACAACATACGAAGCGCTGTAGAAACATAGAAGAGAGACAGTCCCTGCTCATCAGAGCTCACAATCTAATAAGACAGAAAACAAAATAAGTTACATAATACAAATAATAAAAATGTACAGGACAAAGTAAGCAAATGTTGATACAGAGATTACCAAATCAATGTTACCAAACTCTAAGCCATTCTCCATATTAACCCTTTCAGAGGGCTCCAGTACCCCATTTCAAGTAACTTTCAACATGAGGCACCACAGACACAGAGGTTTCCCCAGCATAACTGGCACCGAGACCAGCACCACCAGCCCCCCGGCCCCAGGGATGTTAGCCTGCAGCACATAGAGACCCCTCACCAGGCCAACAGGTGATGTAAAGCTCGTTGCTGTAATTGTTACATGTAAACCGCTTTGAATGTATAATAAAGCAGTATAGAAGACCTGTTAAATAAAATAAATAAATAAATAAAATATCTCTGTGGCACTGGCCCATCTGGTTGTAGAAGTGCGCCTCCTAAGACTGGAGGTGCATCAAGCCACACAGACCATCACCCAAGGCCTCCAGGATATAATGATTACACTACAGAGTTGAGGTGAGGCTCCCCCACAGATATAGGGGGCCTCTCCAATGTATACTGTGGTCTGCTGTGTGGGACATGGCAGCATCCCACTGAGAGTGGTTGTCTGTTAAAGCGGTAGTGGGGGTGAGAGGGCCCTGGTAGAGCTACAGCATTAGGCTGTAAACCATGTAAAAGCCCTTTCATTATCAGGACCTTAGGGAAGTTCTAATGGGTCCACTGTCTGACCTTTTCAATGCTTCTTTAGAGTAAGGAGTGGTGCCAGAGTAATATGTGGAAATATTTCTTTATGGCAAGAGTGGTAGATGTGTGGAATAATCTCCCAGTGGGGGTAGTAGGGACGAAGGCAGTATCTGAATTCAAGAAAGCGCAGGACAAATACAAAAGATCTCTAAAGCAAAAAGAGGAACTATGTGTGGCCCCACTTCTCTGTGGGGCGAAGCCGGGGTATTATGGCAAACCTCAGACTCCTGTGTTGGTCTATTTGCAGGGGGTTATAGCCAATAATGTTAAAAAGGAAAGACCCCCTATGGATATTAAGCCTCTATCGGTGAACCTAGCACTGAACTGAATTCACCACAACCAGAATCAATCAACTAGGTAAACTATGGTCTCAGACTCACATAAGCACTGCTTTAAACTCTGTTAAAAGCAAAGTGCCTTCTCGCATCAACGACCATTTAACGTTTACCATTGTTGAGTAAATTGTACTATTGTACGTTCACCAAAAAGTTCTTAAATCATTCTAAATTTTTGCATTTTTTTCAAGCATTTTTTTTATAAAAAGTGAATGCGCTTATCTGTAAATCGATGAAAATCGCTGGCAAGTTTCCCCGACGCTACCAAAAAGGGTACCGCTCATGCGTTTCAAGTTCTTCATCAGGGGGAAATTCTCATACCCCAGCACATTCTATAAAACAGCCAAAAAGTTCATTAGAACAAGAGTCCATCACATCAAAAAGACATTGTAAAAGATGTTGACTTAGTTGATTGCTCTGCTCACCTTTACTTTCACCGCGGGGTTTTTCAATTTTGCACACAACTCAGCAAGTTGAACAGACGTCAATAGTGTGGCAAAAAACGCCGCGCATGCGTGCAACACAACACTTTCCAACCTATAAAAGGAACTGGCGGCTTGACGTCATAATTAAATGCATCGCAATTGGGTCTCTAGGCAAACTATGTTAGAAAAGCAAGTATTACTGAAATTTCTGAATGAGCTCCTAAAAAGAGAAGCTAATGTATCAGATACACACATGCCAATCAATACAGCTGTTCAGTCCCGTTGATCCTACTGTTGCTAAGCGATAGATCCATTTTTGCTCCTGGATTGCATTCACTTTTTATAAAAAAACGCTTGAAAAAAATGCAAAAATTTAGAATGATTTAAGAACTTTTTGGTGAACGTACAATAGTACAATTTACTCAACAACGGTAAACGTTAAATGGTCGTTGATGCGAGAAGGCACTTTGCTTTTAACAGAGTTTAAAGCAGTGCTTATGTGAGTCTGAGACCATAGTTTACCTAGTTGATTGATTCTGGTTGTGGTGAATTCAGTTCAGTGCTAGGTTCACCGATAGATGCTTAATACCCATAGGGGGTCTTTCCCTTTTAAACCTCAGACTCCTACAGATGTCACCGTTGTAGTCAATGGGCCAAGGGATTCCTTGAGGTCTGAAGTCTTCACAGGAGGAGGCTCACAAAGATTCACTACCCTCATCCTGTCTTTCCTCCCAATTAATAGAAGGATTAACAGAACAAAAAATTTAAATTCTAAATTGAAAATGATAATAAACCAAGACCAAGGTGATGTTACAGTTTTAGCCTGAGAAACATATAAAAGCAATATACCTTTCTTGATATAATTGTAATAATATTTATTTTAAATACATTTAAAAAAACATCAATGTCAGTAAGGGGGGATAAGAATATAAAATTCCCTTATTTTCCTTGTTCAAAATTCTAACAATAAACTTCTTTACACAAGAATCTTTTGAGTTACAATGTTATCATTTACAACTTACAGTTCAAGTACCTCACCTTTCTTTGGTTTCTACAAATTTCAGTGCTCAAAGCTTAGTTCTTGTTTGAAAAAATTTCCTTTTTACCAGGAAAATTTATTTTCACCTAGATTAAATTAAAAAAATAACTATACCTGGAAAACGTATGAGTTCAGTTCAGTTCAGTGAAATATAACTCACAAATGTCTCTCATTCAGTGCTCTGGTGTTGGGGTGTTGGGGCTCATAGTAGTTTCCTCTGGATCTTCAGTGTTGATGGTAGTGTGCAGTTGAAATTCTTCAGTCTGGATCATTGTTGAACCTACTGCCTAGTCTTAAAAAAATCAATAAGGCAAACCCCTAAATCCTGTAAGACATGGGATAAGATTTTCTGGTCTGTGGTACCATCCCTTTCTAACAAAAGTAAAGGATAATTAAAGGACCCTATCTAAACCCTGTTAGCTAAACCTCCTTCCCTAACTATTATCCTTTAAAACATTACCAATAGCCAAATTAATATGAATAAAATACAGTCTCTAAAATGCTTGTATGCAAATGCTAGAAGTCTAAAAAATAAGATGGGAGAGTTAGAATATATAGCACTAAATGAGAGGTTAGATATGATTGGAATATCAGAAACATGGTGGAAGGAGCACAACCAGTGGGACATTGTGATACCTGGGTACAAACTATATCGTAATGATAGAGCTGATCAAATTGGTGGAGGGGTTGCTCTCTATGTTAGAGAGGGTATTGAGTCAGAAAGGATTAAAGTTTTGCAGAAAACAAAATTTGCTGTAGAATCTCTATGGATTGAAATTCCATGTAAAAAGGGGAAGGCAATGGCAGTGGGGGTATACTATTGACGGCCTGGCCAGAATGAACAAATGGATGATGAAATGCTCAAAGAAATCAAGGAAGCTAACAAAGGTTACAGTGCAGTAATAATAATGGGTGATTTCAATTACCCCAGTATCGACTGGATCAGTGTCACGGCAGGACATGCTATGGAGATAAAGTTCCTAAATGAAATAAATGACTGCTTCTTGGAGCAGCTGGTTCATGAACCGACCATAGGGGAAGCCATATTAGACCTAGTCCTTAGTGGAACACCAGACCTAGTGCAAGAGATAAGGGTGTTGCGGCCACTTGGCAATAGTGATCATAGCATGATCACATTTGATTTAATTAGTGGAGGAGGGATAGTAAGGAAATCCACAGTACTAATTGTTAACTTTTAAAAGGGAGACTATGATAGAATGAGGAAAATAGTTAAGAAAAAACTAAAAGGAGCAGTTGCAAAGGTTAAAGACTTACAACAAGCTTGGGTGTTGTTGAAAAATACTATCTTGGAAGCCCAGACCAGCTGTATTCCACGCTTTAAGAAGAGTGGAAAGAAGTCCAAAAAACTGACAGCGTGGTTTAAAGGTGAGGTCAGAGAGGCTGTTGATGCAGAAAAAAAAGCATCTTTCAGGAAATGGAAAAAAGAGCCAAACGATGAAACCTGGAAACAGCACAAGCACTGGCAAGTCAAATGCAAGGCATTGATAAGGTAGGCAAAGGGAGAATTTGAGAAGAAGCTTGCTGCGGAAGCAAAAACGTGAAATAAAGACTTTTTCAAGTACATTCGTAGCAAAAAACCTGTGAGAGAGTTAGTTGTTCCATTAGATGATAGAGGGGTTAAAGGGGCACTAAGAGGCGACAAGGCAATAGTGGAGAGACTGAATGAATTCTTTGCTTCGGTCTTTACTGAGGAAGATGTAGGGATGTTACCCATGACTGAAGTGGTATTTAAAGGTGCGGAAGAATTGAAGGAAATATTGATACATTGGGAAGATGTATTACAACTATTAGATAAACTGAAGTGTAGCAAATCACCTGGGCCAGATGGTATACATCCAAGGGTGTTGAAAGAACTGAAATATGAGATTGCAGACCTGATATTAGTAATCTGTGAACTTACATTAAAATCATTTGTAATACCTGAAGATTGGAGGATCACCAATGTAACGCCAATTTATAAAAAGGGTTCCAGGGGTGATCCGGGAAACTGCAGACTGGTGAGCCTGACGTCAGTACAGGAAAAATGATAGAAACCATCATAAAGAATAAAATTACTTAGCATGTAGATAGTCATGGCCTAAAGGGAGACAGCCAACGTGGCTTTAGACAAGGATGATCTTGTCTTACTAATCTGTTATTTTTTTTGAAGGTGTGAATAAACAGGTGGCCAAAGGTGAATCAGTTGATATAGGGGCTTGTTTACAAAGCCGCGGTAGTGCTTTCCGATCGTTATCGGAGCCGCAGTCTCATTGATTTCAATGGGGCCGCGACTCCGATAACGATCGGTAACCGCTACCACTGCTTTTAAACAAGCCCCATAGTGTATCTGGACTTTCAGAAAGTCTTTGACAAGATCCCTCATCAGAGACGTTTGGCAAAACTAAAGAGTCATGGGATAGGAGGCAGTATACTATTGTGGATCAGGAACTGGTTAAAAGATAGAAATCAGAGGGTAGGGCTAAATGGCCAATTTTCCCAATGGAGAAAGGTGAATAGTGGTGTACCCCAGGGATCTGTGCTGGGTCCGCTGCTTTTTGACATATTCATAAATGACTTGGAAAGGGGAATAACGAGTGAGGTTATCAAATTTGCAAATGACACAAAACTAAAGTTGTTAAAACCCAAGAGGATTGTGGAAAATTGCAAGAGGATCTTGATAAATTGGAAGACTGGGCATCAAAATGGCAGACAAAATTTAATGTTGACAAGTGCAAAGTTATGTACCTAGGGAAGGACAATCCAAACTATGGTTACACGATGCAAGGTTCCACATTAGGAACCACCACCCAGGAAAAAGATTTAGGCGTCATTGTGGATAACATGTTAAAACCCTCGACCCAGTGTGCAACGGCGGCCAAGAGAGCAAATAGAATGCTAGGTGTCATAAGGAAAGGAATGGAAAATAAAACAAAGGATATTATAATGCCTCTATATCTTTCCATGGTGAGACCGCAGCTTGAATATTGTGTGCAATTCTGGTCGCCGTATCTTAAAAAGGATATAGCGTTATTAGAAAAGGTTCAGAGAAGAGCCACCAAAATGGTAAAGGGGATGGAAGGATACTCCTATGATGAAAGGCTAAAAAGATTAGTGCTCTTTAACCTGGAAAAGAGACGGCTGAGGGGAGATATGATAGAAGTCTATAAAGTAATGAACGGAGTGGAACGGGTAAACGTAGATCGATTGTTTACGTTATCAGAATATAGAAAGACTAGGGGATATGCAATGAAGCTACAGGGTAAACTATTTAAGACTAATAAAAGAAAATATTCTTTCACTCAACGCGTAATCAAACTCTGGAATTTTTTACTGGAGAATGTAGTAAAGGCTGTTAGTGTAGCTGGGTTTAAAAAAGGTTTGGACAAGTTCCTGGAGAAAAGGTCCATAAACCATTATTAAGAAGGGACCCAGGATATCAATGCTTGACCCAGTACAAGCATTGTGGAACCTGTGTCTTTTGGGGAAACTGCTAGGTACGTATGACCTAGATTGGCCACTGTTGGAAGCAGGATACTGGGCTTGATGGACCTCTGACCCAGTATGGCATATCTTATGTTCTTATGTTCTTACCAAGTTCTCTAAGGAATGCCTCTCTCTTTTCTCTGAAAGATGCAAAAAGCAGAGTTTGCAAAGAGCTCTCAGCTTGTAGATTCAAGGCTTCAGTGACAACTGACACAGCCTGTTGGTTTCAGTATTCCATTCTATTCCGGCTTGGACCTCTTCGTCCTACTTATATTGCACTGAAACAGTGAACCTTCTTTCCCTGCAAATTATTTACCTTCATTTAGATTCTGTTTCCCAAAATATTATTTCACAAATTACAGAGATGTTCTTTAATTTTCCTTTAGAAAACCCCCTCAGAAAACATAGCCCAAGAAAGCCAGTTTTCTATTGCAGAGACCATTTAATGGTTTCTAGGAGTATAATATCAAGACATCATTTCTGCTTGTTTTAATTAGGAGTCAGTATCTCTTAAATCCCACCAGAATCTCTATCCCAGACTGTAGATTCCTTCTCAGAGAAAGCAGGGATCTCAGATTCTCAAACCCTGAATTCAAAATATTGTCTAACCTTTGCCACAAAAGAGCACCAACAACATTTGATCATTCGCATAGCAGATAAAGAGGGTGTGATTGTGTTGTTAAGCAAGGCCATTTACCATCAGAAGGCCTTGGAACATTTGTCAGATCGCAAATATTATCAGATTTTGTCGTCTGATCTGACTGCGCTTTTACAACAAGAGATAAAATCTTTTACAATGCAAGCATTAGACCATAATTGGATAACTTGGAAGGAGTTTGAGTTTTTGAATGTCAAATAGCCCCATTCCCTATTTTGTATATGGTACCTAAGATGCATAAATCTTTGGTTGATCCTCCAGGGCGACCGATTGTGTCATGTAGATTGTCAGTACTAGAACTATTATCTAAGGGGTATGTTTACTAAACCGGACTAACGGTTAACCCGGGCTATCTGCAACTAGGTCCCATTGAATAATATGGGACCTAGTGACAGATTTATTTATTTATTTATTTATTTATATTCTCTTATATACCGCGCTATTCTGCATCAGCGTTGTTTACATTGAACAAACTGAAATTACATTGAACAGGGCATTATAACTTGGAGATAACTATTTTACAGGGAACATGGGCTATGGAGGGTTAAGTGGCTTGCCCAAGACCACAAGGAGCACCTGTGGGATTAGAAACCCCAGTCCTTTCGGCCCAAGGTTGCTGTCCTCTAGTGGGATTTGAACCCCCGACCTTCCGGCCTGAAGTACCTTGCCCCAACCACTAGGCCACCCCTCCACTCCAGATAACCCGGGTTAACCATTAGCCCTGTTTAGTAAACATACCCCTAAGTTCTGTGATCAATTTTTTCAACCACTGACAGCTGATATTAAATCTTATGTAAAGGATTCTTTTCATTTTATATCACAACTGACCACTTTGGAAGTCCCAAGAGGATCTCTATTAGTGACGATGGATGTTGTTATTTTTTATACACGAATATCCATCAACAAGAAGCTTTTGAGATTCTAGCTGCATTGCATCTGAGATTACCAAATCGTTTACCAAAGGAGTTTTTAGTGGGTTTGTTACAATTAGTTTTGGAATGGAATTATTTTGTTTATGATTCAATTTTCTACCAACAGATATTTGGGGTAGCAATGGGAGCTACTGTGGCCATCTTGGTGGCGACGTTGTATATGGCCCATTTTGAAGAGAGTTTTCTTTACATTTCAGATTGGTTCCAACATGTTTTGTTCTGGAAGAGATTTTTAAATGACATTTTTTTCATTTGGATTAGTTCGGTGTCGGCACTAGATGAATTTTTTGGTTGGATAAATTTGATCAATATTAACATACAGTTTACATCGCAATATCACAGGGATTGCATTGAATTTTTGGATCTCTTGATTTACAAGGAAGGATTAGCATTACACACTACATTATATAGACAACCTGTACAACGAAATGTTTTACTTCAATATTCCAGCTATCATCCCACTTCTCTAAGAAGAGGACTTTCTTTAGGCCAGTTCTTGCGCATTCAGAGATTGTGTTCTACCACTTTTGAATTTCACAAACACGCTCGAGATATGAGCCAACGTCTTTTAGATAGAGGGTACCCATAGTCGTTGGTACATAGAGCGTATAAGAGGGCTTTATATAACCATCCTGGCTGGTGGCAGGCAGGAGAACAACGGAGGAGAGTATCAATGGATGAAAAAATAATAGAGATATTTCCATATATGTCTAATGTGACACAGATCACTACCATTTTAAGACATCATTGGTCAATGTTATCATTACATCATTGCTTTCAGAAACCCTTGATGATGGCATATCATCGGTCTTCTATTATCGGCGATTTAATTGTTCAAACGTCAGTGAATAGTGACAATGGATCGTTGACACAACAAATGGGACATTATGCTTGTGCAATATGTGATTTTTGTGAGACTATTTTACAAGGCAAATTTTGGATAGATCCCAGCACGGGGCAGCGTTATTGGCTTAAGTATGCTACCTCATGTTTTCCTCCTTTGTCACATACTTACTAATCTGCCCATGTCAGCTAAAATATGTTGGCAGAACTATACGTCCTATAAGGAAGCGTTTGCTAGAATATCATTCATGTATTAATGCAGCACTAATGACAGCCCCAATGGTTCCTCATTGTCAGCAGTTTGGACATCGCTTTGAGGATTTGAAATGGTTGGTGTTGGACCATGTTCCATCTAATTCAAGGGGAGGAGATTGTAACTTTAAATTGCTTCATAAAGAACAACAATGGATTTTTAAGTTACAATCAATGGCTCCTCATGGAATGAATGCAGATATAGATTGGTGGACTTTACATTCTTGACAACTGGATGTTAGTTTCAGGATGATCTAATTTATGATTTAGTGTTCTCTGTCGTCATTATTTGAATAAACAGGAACCGGATATGGCAAGGTTCATTCGCCTGAGGAAGAGCTTAGAAGCTAGATGGCTTGAAACTTGGTGTCACGAGGACCTTGCTTTCAATACCAGCAATTAGCCATTCTCTGAACTAGGACAACTGTATGGTTGACATTAACATTTGGGGAAGTGCGGCGATCAGCAGCATTACCATCGCTGGAAGGGCATTTTCGGATTAATCAGCTAAGTGTTGCATAAAAGGCTGTCTTACTTAGCGAACAGTGCTCATCATATCTCATTTTTGAGTTTTTCTTAAATCTGATTAAAAAGGAACACCCACAAGGCAGTTTACAAGAGGGGGGAATCCAAGATGGTGGATTGAAGTGTGCTTCGTGACGGCGTCCTACCTGAGCATTTAAGTTATGGGCAAAAGGAAGGATAAAGGGTTTAAGAAATCCTCCCTTAACCCGATAGCTCCTTCCGCTTCTTGGTTGGTCCGCTTGATTCTTTTGTGACTCCGACATGGAAGTTGGGTGTTACGGCGGAACAGAGTCCTGCTGCTCCCCCGTCGGAGCTGGGAAGCTCGCTGGGTGGTTCTGGACCGGAGATCTCTCCACCGGTGCAGTGGCGTCCTCCCAAGGATCCTCTAGTGAAGTCGAGTCTGGTGCAGCAGGAGGAGGTGCCCCCTTCTGGTCTGGTAGAGGGCGCTGAGAGCAGAGGATCGGCTGTCCCATGGAGGAGTGGTGCTCCTGGATCAACTCTCTCTTTGAGTCCAGAGGATCCCATTTTAAGGCGGTCTTTAGGCAGGTTGGCGGACGCCTTCCCTGCGGCTGGGGCACTGAGAATGGAGCGGCGACCTATAGAGGATTGCACTGGTCAGGCACAAACTTGTTCCTTTGAAAGACCTGCCGAATTTACTCTTGAGGCTATATGGTCAGCTATAGTTAAGTTGGACAACCTTTTTGCACCTGAGGTATCGGCTTTAGCGGCCCAGTCTCAGTCACATACTAAGCTGCTCCAGCAACATACATTGGAGGTTACTGCATTACAATCTTCAGTGACAGATTTGCAACAGAAAGTTTCCTCTTGTGAAGATAATATTATATTATACAAGAAGGATGTGTTGGCTTTGAAAAGTCGGATGGAAATGTTGGAAAATGTTTCAAGATATTCTAACCTTCGTCTTATAAATTTTCATAGAGTTACTACTGTTTCAGCTAAAGAGATGTTTAAGAAATATTTGTTAGAAGTTCTAGGTGTTCCACTTGAATCCCACCCCCCTATGCTTAAGTTATATTACCTTCCTTTGGGGAAAAAAGTGTCTGGGAGTGGATTTATTGAAGGAATGGGTCAAGTGGATTCATTAAATATTTCTGCTATATTGGAATCCTCTATAACTGACTCAGTTTCTCCTTCTACATTGATTGCTACATTTGCCTTATCATCTGATAGGGATTGGTTTCTACGTATGTTTTTTAAGAAACGTTCGGTTCAGTTTAATGGGTTATTGGTCCGCATTTTTCCTGATTTGTCTAAGGAAACTCAAAAGCATAGAAAAGAATTTCTGCTACAACGTCCTGAGGTTTTGCTGCTGGGGGGTTTATTCTTCTTGAAATTTCCATGCAAGTGTATGGTTACATTAAATAATGAGTCATATATTTTCTTTGAGCCTTCTCAGTTGCTTGCCTTCTTGAGTGCTCGCCGTCCTTCTGAGTTGGCCCCAGACTCACTGCCATTAGTTTAGCCTGTTTGTTCACTTTTGTTTTCTTCTCATTTTGTGGTTAAATATTTTATTATTGGATCTCCTCTTATGTGGTGGGCTATATTAGGGGCAAGAAATAATTTTCATTATATAATTTGTGGAGTTTCCATAATATTGATGGTAACAATTTTATTGTTTTTCCTTCTTGCTTCCTAGTTTCTATACGAGTATGTATGTGTATCTATATGCTTGGATGTATATGTAAAATGGATAAAATAAAAAAAATTAAAAAAAAAAGGAAGACCCACTACAAGAGGGGAATTCCTCGCATGGTGGATAATCCAATAAAAAACAAAACCAAAAAATTATATTTTTTAAATTTTTTAGTTAGGTTCTGTTTATAGAATCGTTCACTTTAAGAACTCATTTTTTGTTTGGGGGATATATAAATTGATGATTTCAGTGGGTTTATTTTGGATTATAACAAAAGAGCACCAGTCATTTTTCTTCTTCTCTCTAATAAATCAGAGAGAATTAAAGTTCTTTTTAGCTAGAACTTCATTGTAGCCAATTTTTCCCTGGCTATTCTTCACCAAAATTTCCCTTATTAATCCCAGTCTCTTACAAATTATGTTCTCCTAAACAACATTAAAATAAAACCATAAATTTAGTTTCTTTAATTTCTCTCAAACATATAGCTCCTATTCTTACCAATCACAGCACCCCACCAACTGCCAAATTATATAGCTCCTATTCTTACCAATTACAGCCTCCAAGTGGCAAAGTCAAGTACAGATACCTACATTCCAATCAGCATCTTCAGTGTCCTTCCTCCTGCACAACTTAAAAAAAAGTTTCCTAATAAGCATCTTCCTTTACCTTAAACACTTAGGGCTGGATTCTGTCCCGCATGTCCATCCCCTCTGTGTATCCGGTCTGAACCGGATGCACAGAGGGGATCGCGATTCTGATCCCATGAGGCACGTCTAGCCCCACGGGATCAGAATTGTGAACAGCAATGTATGTGCAGGCCGGGACTGTGATTCAGTCCAGCCTGCATATACATTAAAAGCCCGACTAACTCAGTCAGGGCTTTTAAATGGACCTGAGGCACCATGGCACTGTGGCTCCATTTAAAAACTGCAATTCTGGCCGCCAAGGAAAAGTGTTTATTTCCTGCAGCCTGACCCCCCGATCTGGCCTTCTAAGGCCAGGGTTGGGCTGTGGGGAATAAACCTTAGCCTCCCCGCTCCATCCGTGCCCCGACAGCAGAAAAAGCAAACGTCCAGGATAGTTATTCCACTTTTGAGGTGGAATAACTTCCCCAGACATTTTGCCAGTTCCAGACATAGAGGGCCAACATTAGAATTGGCCCTGTACATCCGGGACCGGCAACCTCCCACTGCCCGCCCACTCTCTGCTCCTGTGCCGCCCATTCTCTGCCCCCATCTATCTTCCCCGCACAGCCGGCAGGGAAGTTATTCGGGGGCAGGTGAAGCTATGAATAGCAGGGATGGACGTCCCGTTGGGCTGTCCATCCCCACTATTCGTGCCTACCTCCACCATGTCTAACTTCCCCGTCGGTTGTGCAGAGACGTTATATTGGGGAGGGGGAAGGAGTGGAGTCTGGGCGGGCAGTGGGTGGCCACCGGCCCTGGATGTACAGGGACATTTTTTTTTTTTACACCAGGGCGCGGATGGGGCAGGGGGTACCAGATAGGGTTGCCAACCGGCCGGTTTTCAGCCAGCCTGGCTGGTTTTTCCATGGCCAGGCCAACTGCCGGCACATATATAAAACCGGCTCTTGAAAAGCTGTTTTTTTGCTCTGGACGCAAGATTGGGAGCAGCCAGAGCAAAAAAAAACGGCTTTTCTCCCGCAGTCCGCAGCGCAAATGTGATTCCCGATCGATCTTCCATGCAGCTGCTACTTCTGCTTTTCACAGAGCAGCGGCTGCAATAAAGTTAATTTGTAAAGGAAAAGAAACTTGTGAGAAGCCCTCCCCCTCTGACATCACTTCCTCGGGCGCTGCAGAAGGACGACCGGAGGGCTCCTCACAGGTTGTCTTTCCTTTTCAAATTAAGTCTATTGCAGCCACTGCTCTGTAAAAAGCAGAAGCAGCAGCTGCACGGGGGCGAAGCAGAAGTAGCACTAAGGGGGGGAGGGTGAAACAACACTAAAGGGTGGGTGGAAGCAGCACTAAAGGGGGTGGTGAAGCAACACTAAGCGGGGGGGGGGGGGTGAAGCAGCACCAAGGGGGGGTGAATGGAAGCAGCATTAAGGGGGGGGGGGTGAAGCAGCACTAAAGGGGAGGTGAAGCAGCACTAAGAGAGGAGAGGGTGAAGCTGCACTGGGGGGGGGGGGTGAAGCTACACTAAGGGGGAGGGGGTGAAGCTGCACTGGGAGAGAGGGGGTGGAAGACTCCTCACAGGTTTTCTCTTCTTTTTAACTTAACTTTATTGCAGCCGCTGCTCTGTAAGAAGTAGGAGCAGCGGCTGCAAGGAAGGGGGGGGGGGTGAATCTGCACTATGGGGGGGGAGCTACACTAGGGGGGGAGGTGAAGCTGCACTATGGGGGTGGAAGGCTCCACACAGGTTTAATTTTCTTTTTAACTTAACTTTATTGCAGCCACTGCTCTGTAAAAAGCAGGAGCAGCGGCTGCAAGGGGAAAGAGGTGGCAGAAGGAACTAACAGGTGGAAGGTGAGGGCTGGAAGAGAGCTGAAGGAGGGGGGAAGGAAGTGGCAAGAGACACTGAGCTCACAAGCAAACCCACTATCCGCTACCTCGGCGTCACATTAGACCAGCAGCTCGAGTTCAAAACGCACATCAGCAGGCAGCAAATGCAATGCAATGTGTGCCTTTGAGTCAGTCCTGACTCCTGGCGACCCAGAAGCTCCTGGGTTTTCTTTGCAGTGTCACCAGAAGTAGATTGCCAGGCCTTTCTTCTGAGGCAATGGATGGTTAAGTGACTTGCCCAAGGCCACAAGGCCTGCTAGTGGGGAATCGAACCCTGGTTGTTTGGTTACCAAGCCAATGTTCTAACCACTAGGCTACTCCTCCACTGATACACCATAAAATATGAACATTGAGACATCTCTGACCCCTATTGCAACCAGGCGACTTCAGGACAGTCTTTCAGGCCCTTGTGACCCCCCACTTTGACTATGCCAATGCGATCCTTCATGGCCTACCCAAGAACACATTAAGCCCATTACAACTAGCAATGAATACCATGGCACGCTTCCTACACGGAGCCTCCAGAGGAGACCATATCACCCCGATTCTAAAGGACTTGTACTGGCTACCAATCTACTGTCGGACCACATATAAAGTCCTGATGACTTTTAAGGCCATCAACAACATGTCCTCCTCCTCCCTAACGGATCTGCTCCACCCTACCCCAGCAAACAGAGTGAGGAGGTCATTCACCATCAATACCCTTCAGACCCCCAACGAAATAACTAAATGCACCAAGCAACGAAGAGCAGAGCTTTTAAGTTTTATGCTCCCATCTGCTGGAATGCGCTCCCAACCTCTATTCGAGCAATTACCGATATTGCTCAATTCAGAAAAGCACTAAAACATCACCTCTTTCTCCTACACTACTCACAGCTCAACCTTAGCCACCTTACACCCAGCTAAACAATGATAAACCACAAGACAATTCATAGCTATAATGTACATAGTTGTAGATACTGTAAATAATTCCCCCAGATTGAAATCCAAGTTGTATCTCCCGTTCACTGTAAGTTCATAACAGACATCCTGAGATGCATAGATGTTACCTGTAAACCGCACTGATTTTAAAGAGCGCGGTATATAAAAGCAATAAATAAAGAAAGAAAGAACTGACAGGGTGAAGGAGGTGGCTGAAAGAGAGCTGAAAGGGGGGAAGGAGGTGGCTGGAAAGGAGCTGACAGAGGAGGTAAGGAGGGGGCTCAAAGGGAGCTGACACCTGGGAATGGAACTGGTAAGTGACTGGATAATGGGGAGGGAGCACTGGGACTGGAAATAGGCTGATGGAAGGAAGTGAAGATAAGAAGAGACAAGAAATGGCAGATGGACTATAGACCATAGCTAAGAGAAGATGGGAACACGGAAGCCTCAGATTGGAACTAGCAGGATCAGAGAATAAAATGGTCAGACAACAAAGGTAGAAAAAATAATTTTATGTTCAATTTAATGATTGGACTTTGTACTATCTTTATATTTTACACAATATGGGGAACTGCATCTCTTATTTATCTGATATTGCACTGCATGCAGGGTCTGTCTTCTTGGGGTTTCAGTTTAATTTTTGTCTATATATTTATCTTTTTGGTTTGTGCTTGTTTATTGATGAAGATCTGTCTGTATTGTGTGTGTGTGTGTGTGTGTGTGTGTACAACCAATGCTGTGTATTCTGTCAGTATAGAATTTCTGCTTAAGAATTTGAAGAAGTCTTGCTTGTTCAGTTTGCACATTGCCCTCTCTGCAATTTTTTTGGGGACAGGAGGTGGAGTAAGGTGGGGTGGGTGGGGCGTGGCAGGGGCGTGGCATGGGTGGAGCGTGACTAACCACAGGTGGCGGGTTTTTCTCTTTCAAAAGTTGGCAACAATAGTGCCAGAGGACATTCCCTGCAGCCTGACCCTGGTCTTAGGAGACTGGATCGGGGGTCGGGCTGCGGGGAATAAACACTTTTATCTGACGGCCAGCATCACGGCTTTTAAATGGAGCTGTGGTGCCATGGGAAACAGACACCATGGTGCTGTGGCTCCATTTAAAAGCCCTGAGTTAGTCGGGCTTTTCCTGTACGTGCAGGACAGACTGAATCGCAGTCCTGGCCTACACGTACAGGACTGATCACGATTAGGGTTGCCAACTGGCCGGTTTTCAGCTGGCCTGGCCGGTTTTTCCATGGCCAGGCCGGCTGCCGGCGCAGATGTAAAACCGGCCCTTGAAAAGCCGGCTTTTTGCTCTGGCCGCAAGATCGGGAGCGGCCAGAGCAAAAAAACGGCTTTTCTTCCGACCCGAAGTCCAAAAAAAACCCCACCCAGGGCCGGCCCACACACCGGAGGACATCAGAGGGAACAGGGTAAGTTTGCGCGAGGCCCCGGCTCCCTTTGTACAGCCACCAGCGTGAAGAGCCTTTTCCTTCACGCTGGCGGCTGTATCTGTAAAGCCGCGATTGCTGGGAAAGGTTAAAGGCAATACCCTTTAACCTTTCCCAGCATTCGCGGCTTCACAGATACAGCCGCCAGCGTGAAGGAAAAGGCTCTTCACGCTGGCGGCTGTACAGAGGGAGCCAGGACCTCGCGCGAGCTTACCCGGCTCCCTCTGAAGCCTCTCAGACAGCTGCGGTGCTGGTCGGGGGGGGGGGGGGGCAAGGACTGCATGGGCGGTGATTGGGGGGGGACCTGGACCAGAAAAGGGCATTGGGGGGGGGGGGAATTGGAAGGTAAAAAAATGGGCTGTTATGGGGGGGGACCAGAACAGTAAAAGGGCTATGGGGGGGGGGAACATGGACTGGAAATGGTTTGTGATGGGGGAGGGGGGACCTGGACCGGAAAAGGGCTATGGGGGGGGGGGACTTGGACTGGAAAGAAATGGGCTGTGATGGGGGGGGACCTGGACTGTAAAAGGGCTATGGGGGGGGGGGACATGGACTGGAAATGGGTTGTGATGGGGAGGGGGACCTGGACTGGAAAAGGGCTATGGGGCAGGGGGTAATTTGGACTGCAAATGGGCTGTGATGGTGGGGGGGGGAACTAGGACTGCAAATGGGCTGTGATGGTACAGGGGGACTCGTACTGCAAATGGGATGTGATGGTGGGGGCTAGGACTGGAAATGGCCTGTGATGTGAGGGCTAGCACTGGAAATGGGCTGATGAAGAGCTAGAATAGGACTGGAAATGGGCTGATGTGGGGCATGGGAGAATGGGACTAGAAGGGAGTGGATGCTGGGTGGGTCTAGAACTATAAGGGAACTGATTTTGGGGGAGGATTAGAATGGATGGGGAATGAGAATGGAGAGGGGGAAAATATTTTGTGTGGAAGAAAAGTCTATGATGGGCTGGGTATTGGGAGAGTAAGAGGGGCTTGAAAATGGAAGGGTGAAATTTTAATGGATGATAAAGGAATAAGGAAAGAATTGGGGGAAAGAGCAAAAGGGAAACAATCAGTATGTTAAAGCAGAAATAGAGAGAGAATGGAAAACATCTAAAAGAGAAGAAAGGACAAATGGATAGCTCGCAGAAGACACGAAGAAACCAGAAGAAAGTGACTGGAGCAATTGCAACTGAAAAAATGCCCAAACAGAAGGTAGAAAAATACTTTTTATTTTGAATTTATTAACTGGAATATGTCTGGTCTGGGAAGTGTGTATTGCTAACATCTTTACGTTTTTGTTTAGTGCAAGAGGAAATTACTTTATAGTTTTATTTCTCCAGTGTTGTACATTTCATGTTTGGATTTTGGGGTTCCCAGTTTAATTATTATCTGACCAAGGAAGTTAGCCTACACGTATCCTCGGTAATTTTTGTGGGTGGGGCTGGGGGCGGGGCAGGGGTGGGACTAGGGGCGGAGAATGGGTGGAGCATGGCGAGCCACAGGTGTCGGCTTTTTCTCGGTGAAAAAGTTGGCAACCCTAATCACGATTCTGATCCTATGGGGCTAGATATGTCCCATGGGATCAGAATCGCAACCCTTCTGTACGTCTGGCTCAGACAGGACATACAGAGGGACTGGACGTTTGGGATAGAATGAGCCTGTCAATATTTCAGCTCAGTACAAGGCTTTTCATAAAAGCTGGACCATCTCCACTTTTTCTAAATCATTCACTTATGGTTTTATCAACATTTTTATTTTTGAGTATCTCACAAGCATCATATTTATTTATAGTTGTGGGTTTAAAAATCTATCCCTACACTTCTCTACCACCTTATAATGTGATCTATGGAATCAGAACTAGTTTCTATATAAACATGCATTTTATCACTACAATAAGTTTAAATGAGATTCACGAATTAACCATCCTTAAATATATCTGAAGTACCTATTTTGATCTTTTTCTCAGGAGCTCAAATGCCCCCCCCCCCCACCCCCTCTTAGGGAAACTTAAGCTTTTTCTAGCTACTCAAAACATTTTTTTTTTAGACAAAACACATTTTTGTGGACAGCACATTCCCTGCACCTGAATTCTGGTCTTGAAACTTTTTAAAACTTAACTTTAAAAATGGCTAAGAATCGTTTTTTACTCTATGGGCTGACATCACTCTGAAGCTTATGAGCCTCATTTGCATATGGCCTACACAGTTTTCAAGCAGATCTGTAGCCTCCAGCTTGATTTACCTACGATTTTTTAAATTAAGGGTTAATTAGCCAACAAAGCAAAATCGATACTTCATTAGCCTCTTCCCCACCTGGGAAGCATATTTTTAATTTTAATTTTATTTATTTTAACCTGAGGCTCATTTTTAAAGTCTGATTCCTCTATAATAGGGACTTTTAATTTACTTTCTAAAACTGGGACCTCTGCTCTCTCCTGTGCACATCTTCTGACCCTTTTCACAAATTTTGGGCCCTTCTGTAGCCCCATGACACTTTTAAGACCTACTAGGCACAGATCCAAGACCCCCTGCCTTGACAAATTAAATTTGTTCTCTGTGTAGTGGTGTCAGCAATGTGCCTTGGAATGTACCTTGAAATACTAGGCCTGTGGCCTAGCTGGAATGTCTTTGTCTCTTCATTTCACTGTAGCCTGCCTAATAGAAACCACGCAGTAAGAAATGCACAGTTTAGCAGATTCTCACCTTACATAACACACCCCAGCTTGTAGCAGCAGATAAGCATGCAATAAATAAATCCAGGAGTCTTTTCAAGGATCCAAGCCAGTTTAATGTGCACATGGCTCAAGCAATAAGCAATTTCAAAATGGCTGAGCAATGGCTTCTAGTAAAACAACAACTTTTATAGCTTTCTTGTCCATTCTAAGCATAGGCAAACTTTTCATTGGTCCCAGTACCCCTCTCACCCATCTATTGGTCCCGGTACTGATATGGCTACCCAATCGGGACTCTGGTCTGGGCCCAGCACCTGGTTGCCCCCCTTCTAGTCCCAATTACAATGGTCAGTGTCTCCAACTTGTTACTTCTCTCCTCCAAGGTCGCTGAGCTTGTTAAAACATATGGGAAGCAGAGGCACTGTGACCTTGCTCTCTGCAGAGTTAATTAATTCCATAGAAGCATAGCACACCTTATCAGTACCAATTAAACTTGTTTTTCTTCTATTTTCCAAGTTTCGTTTCTGCTTAGCTATGTTCAGTTAAACTGAGTTAAGTTTCGATTCTTATAGCTACAGTATTCACAAGTGGGGGTTGGGACTCAGGCCTCACTTATAGGCCTTTCACAATAGTAAACCATACTAGGCCATAGTCTACCATATTCCCCCCTTTGATTATTCTCACCCGCAAGTGAGAAAGGGTGAGAATCAAATCACATAATACTAGGTAAAGGTATCACTCTGTGGTATAGGGTAGTAAGTTCACATAGCTAATATCTTTGTAGCTGCCTTATGCTCTACAGTGTTATTAATAACTGAAGTTATCATTCGCAAGCAAAGTAGCAAGAAACAAGGGAGCAACAAGCAGATAGTCAAAGTCCATAGTTTGGCAAGAGTGGGAAAAAGAACTAAAGGATTAGAAGGTTCGGTTGCATCTTTGTTGTGCTGTAGTAAAGCTTCTGATTTAGACAGACCAGCTGTCCATCCTTCGTAGTAGATTGTGGTCCAGTCCAAACAAAACACAAACTGTCAACAATGGGGTGGGCCAATACCCACTCACTAGTAGTATTATGTAAATCAGTCTGATTGTATAGGATAGAATAGTTCAGTTCTTGCGTCTCCCAGGGCCACTGATCTCCCATCTTAGTTCCTCCATAATAGAAACAGTCAGAAGTGTGGAGACTAGATGCTATTGCTCCAGCAAGTTCAAGAAACAAGTTCTGGTGGTGGTATGAGGAATTGCAACGGTGGCTTGCATAGCCTTGTAGAAAGTCAAGATCTAGAACAACTTTTGGATTGGAGAGTATACCAATGCAAGTATAGGGAGAATGATAAAACAAGGTCTGAGTGACCTTCGGTCCAGTTCATGTTGTACTTATACAGGCTGCCCAGGGAGATAAGGCAAAAGTCATTTCAAAGCACTCCAAGGCTGCTGCCAAAATAAAGCAATAATAATAATTCATAATGGGCATAGTCTCTGGAAAATTGGTGGAACTGTCGACTTCCACAACAGATAACAGATGTAGGGTTGATTGTAGATCCTCAAGCTTCTGCCGTACGTAGACCTACCAGCTTTTTGGCAGGAGTAGGGCTGTAGATTCCAAAGTATCACTGTCCTCTGGGATGTCTCAATTTCTTAAAATATCATAGCATAGTCTCTTAGGCTATTATTGCTTCCTTAGAGCAGTTCACTCTTTAGGAGATCAAAACAGTCTTTTCAGAGTATTTAAACACAGTCTCTTAGAAGATTCAATTTCTTAACACAACACAGTCTCTTTCTGATGATTGCAGGTTTTTTCAGATGCGAGGCTTACCTTCAGATAAACAAACAGTCTTGAAATAGTGCAGTTTCTGAGGGACCAATAAGTCTTAGGTCCGTGGTTGTTGTTGTAGGGTGAGGTGCAATGGAGTCTCAGGATGCTATACAGTAGTCCAGTGATCAGGTTCAAGAGCAGCTGCTGGCTTCCCTTGATTATGATGGATCCAAGGTTCAAATTCTGCGACTTTTACTGCAGTTGGAGTTGTTGACAGGATGACGACATAGGGTCCCCTCCAATGCAGAGCTAACAGTATCTTTCTCCACTCTTTGATCCACACCGAGACTCCAGGCTTGAAAGGATGCAGGGGTGCAGGCAAATTGATGAGTAATCGATTTTGTACTCAGGTATGAAGACTCCTGCAAAACAGAACTTAAAACCAATAGTTCATGTCTAATAATTTCAGATCCTATCTGTCTCATATCTCCTTTTATTTCCTATACAATAGGCAGGGGTTGCCCATACAGAATCTCAAAAAGGGAAACTCCTAAAGACTTAGCAGGGGCTAAGTATATCCTAAGAAGGGCTATGGGAAGAACCTGGGGCCACTTCAGGTAAACCTCTTGGCAAAGTTTAGACAACTGAGATTTCAGGGTTCTATTCATACATTCTACTTTTCCTAAATTCTGAGATCTATAGGCAGTATGTATCTATTAATATCAATATCTTGGGGCTATACTTAATGGACTTGCTTCCTAAGGTTATCCACCCTCATTCTTTGTACAGGGCCCCATATGCATGCAAGGTTGTAAGGGTATACTTGAAATCTGGGTACACATTTAGACAGGGCTCTTTTCCTATTGTTAGTGCTCTAGTGAGGACTATCAGTTCAGCTTTCTGTGGTGAAGTTTCTGGGGCCAGGGCTGAGGACTCAACTACCAAATCAGGGGTCATCACTGCATATCTAGCACAACAATGTCCATTGATGATGAAACTGCCTTCAGCCACAAAGAAAGTCTGTTCAGGGTTCTCCAGAGGGACATCAGTCAAATCCAGGTGGCTTGAGAATACAGTGTCCATAATTTCTAAACAGTCATGACCAGGGGATCAAGACTAACTGATAACATAGCAGGATTGAAAGCTTGACTGACCCTTCAGTTGTATCTGGGGTTTTCACACAACATACTCTAATATTTCAACATTCATAGATTTGTTAGCTAGTAATTTCCTTTGTGTTTCATAATGGTTAGAACAGAGTGTGGTACAGTAACTTGAAGATTCTATCTCAAAGTGATTTTTCTTTTAGTTTTTGCTTACTAGGAAGGCTGTAGCTGTAACAGCTTCTCAAATAAGGTCCAAGAGATTGAGTCAACACTCCCAGAACATTTCCTTGCGACTCATGAACATAGAGACTGCAAGGTTTTCTGGACATCGGGTAGACCCAGAACTGGTGATAACATCAGAGCGGTTTTCAAAGATCAAAAGACTGCATTCCTATTCAAGTCCCCATTCCAATGGAGACTTTTTCATTCCTTTGGTAGCTTGATACAATGTGATACAATGGTTTTGCTAGCAGCGTAAAATTGGGGATCCATATACAACAGTACCCTGTGGCACCCAAGAAGGCTCTCACTTGCCTCCTGGTGGTTGGAGTAGGAATACTGCATACAGCTGCTTTGCGTTCTGGTAAGGGTTCCAGGCGTCGAATTCCGCTGGACAACTGGAATCCTAGGTATTTAACTTGTTTGACATAATTATGCTTTGGCTCTTGAGACTTTGTATCCAGCCTCATTAAAAAGGTGCAAGAGTTCACTGGTGGCTGGTGGACATTCACTTTCTGAGTTGGTGGTTATGAGCAAGTTGTCCACATATTGAAGTAGAATTTTTTTCTTTTTTTTTTTTTCTGGAGTTTCTGGATAACTTGTCAAATCTTTTGCTGAGTGAGGCGAGTTCTTGAATTCTTGAGGTAATCTTGTCCAGATGAGTTGGCCCTGCCTCCTTGTAGTGGGGTCTTGGGCTAAGCGTATGCAGAAAAAAACATCTTTTTAAGTCCAGAATGATGAAATGTATAGCTTCAGCAGAGATCAGTTCCAAGAGAATATAAGGATTTTGGTACCACTGGTTGTATAGTTTCAGCTGCATCATTCATTCTTCTTAGATCCTGCACTGGGCGGTAATCACCTGTCCCAGGCTTCTTGACTGGCTTGAGGGTGACAATGGCAGGGGCTATGTTCTTCGCTAGGCCAGGTGGATTATCTTCTGCCCATCCTCCAGGTGGGGCTATGAGGTTGGTAAGTGTACAGCTTGTTGCTTTGGATGCAGGTGAATAGAACCGCCATTCTTCTTCTTGGGGACAGTTTGAGTTTCATTTTTTTCTTCCTTCAACAGAGGATATCTGTGCTTGAAGCTTTGCAAGCAGATCTCGGCTCCAAAAATGGAATAGGGCATTCAGGCATATACAGGAACTGGTACATTATTATTATTTTTTTTTTTCTAGTTCACACATGTGGTTCTGCAGAAAAGGCTTTGCGAGAAAAACACAGGGGCTACTGGCTTTAGTATTCTGCTCCTGTATCCCCCATAAAAGTCCATATATTGGTCCCCTATTTTTCAGACTGACTCCTGGGGACCCAGGGAAACTGGAGAGTCCGGTCTGGCCTAGTCTTCATCCATGCTGTAGCCCTCTTCGGCTGCCACTCACGCTATAGCTGCTTCACTCTCGTGCTGAAACACTGTGCTTGGTTTATTGTTTTATGACTTTGCAATCAAGTACTCCCTCGGGAGTCAAGATACGGGCATTCACTTCTCTAATGTCCTTCTTTTTCTATAATGGGCGCACTCACACCCAGTTTTCACATCCGCTGCTCCTTCGATTAGGAAAACCTCCACATCATCCAACTAAAATATCTGTTCTCTTTTTCCCATCTTACAATTTTTACATTCTCTGTCCTTCTTCAACAATCCACATACTTTCTGATAAACTTTCATTTAACCATTATGCCCGCAAATTCATCCAGTTCTCTGCAATTTCCGTTCATTAGTTCAATCAAGTCCTAAAACTTCTCAGTGCAGTTTTTTTTTTCAGTTCTAAACAAGTCTGGTCAGCTGACTTTCACTTCTAGTCCGGAGGGGGTGGACATTCCCCTGTTGCGGAGGTAGCTAGCAAACTACTTGGGAATCTGTAGGGAGAAGTCATCCCCCCTCCGCCCCCCCCCCTTGTTCCAGGCTCTGCCCGGGATGATGGCAGAGCTGAGGGAAATAAACAGGCAGGATTTTTTTTTTTTTTTTTTTAAACATTTAACCAAGAATCCTATGTAGGGGAACTATTCTCTGTACAATCTGATAAACACGGGAAACTACGGGGCCATGAAGTAACTCTGGAATCTGCATGGACTCTGACCCCCCTTCCTCCCCCCATGGTGACGTAGTTAGCAACAGACAGAAGGCGGTCTGTCAGGCTGCATTTTCCTGTGACTAGGCATAATAATCTCATTCTAAATAAGTACAATTTAGATAAATTCCTTCAAATATAAAACTATTTTTTTGCAACATGTTATAAACAACAATCCCAACAGAGAGAACTATTACGTATGGCTGGAAGAAACTAGCTGCCAGCCGTAATCTGCACTAAAGGTGAATAACGTCTCTGCAAAAGATTACAGTTTAGGAAGGAGATATTCAAAAGACATTCCGGATACTTTTTTCAATAAAGCGGGTGGACATCTAGAACACAAATACACATTTTCCTTCCTAGTTCATTTTATTAACAATAAACATGTCTTCTATGAGGCGCTTGCTGTATCAGGAACGAAAAACTCATACACGATTAACCCCTCATTCACTCAGGATTCAAAGCACTTTTTAAGTTGCGATCTGCAAAGTCCTGTCAGTGTTCTTAACCACGGCTTTGTAGGGCAAAGGGAAAATACAAACATCCTTTCCTATTGAAACCGGAGACCTACATGATTTCTGCTCGCTTGATCTGTACAGGAATTCGAGCAGGAATTTAACCCTTTCCCGGCTAAGTACAATTTAAAGCAATCACTAGAAAACTAATTATAAATTCATCTCCTATCACATTTTGAATGAATCCTTTATTTTAAACAAGCAAGAAACTTTTCAATCGGGAACTGCGGTTTCATATTTTTTTTTCTCTTTTTTTTTTTCCTGTCCTCTTGCTGTGTGGCTCGTTGGAAACAGCTTAGCTGTTCACACACACACACACACACACACACACACACACACACACACACAGAGACAGAGACATGCCGGCATTCCAGGCTAAGCCCCAAAACTATCGGGACCCACAATCCTGACTAAACATTCTTATTAAATGATATATAAATGATATATATTACATAACCACAGCAGAAGGAACATTATTATTAAACTAACAGCATTGAGATTTAAACCTGAACAGAGTTAGAAAGACACTGCACATTCTTTCCTTCAGACACGCCCCCCTGTCAGTTTTTCACACTGTGCAGTAGGAAGGCAAACTGGGTCAGACCAGCTTTTGGATTTTTAAAATAACTCTAGATGTTTGCGTCTTCTTTCTGCTTTACTAATACAATTTCTTAATCAGTGAACTGTCACAAATTACTCAACAGAATACTCTCATATTTATAACAGAAGGGAAACTCGTGGTTTCAACAGAGAACAAAAAACATACAGGCAGACAATACACAAACGCTTCACAATCATGCTAGCAACGTATCTTAGAATGCATTCCTTTCTATCTATTCTGACTAGTCTTTTTCCCAATTACAAAAAGGATGAGGGTTTCACCCGGCGAATTCCCATGCGGGGTTACTCGGCCCTTCCTTGAGAGCTCTCTTACCAATTCCCAATATCTCGAGATTACAAATTCCAAGTTCCACTGGCAGTACTGCTCTTTCTATTTCTGTCTAGACATACCAAAAACCCAGTCCTGTCTGCTCTGACCAGGCTGAATCATGATTCTCTATAACAGCTGTACCTAGCGAATACTCATGCAAGGATTTTCAAACAAAGACTTAAGTCTTACCAAAGTTTTCAAACTGCAGTTCTAACTCATCTGTCTAGACAGGTTTTCAAAACTATACTTACCAGATCTGGTTCCCAAGCTTCTGAGTTGGATCCTGGACTCCCCCGGGTCGGAAGTGTTGGCCAGCTGGACTCAGTGCCTGCCGAGGCCAGGCAGAACTCCCTCCGATACAAGAGGATCGGTGGGCCCAGGGAAATTCCCCTGCGTCGGATTGGCATGGTTCCAACTGGACCAAATCTCAAGGCGAATTACGTGGATTTATTCACTTGAACACTATCCACCACTCGCACTTCCAGGCCAACGCACCAAGAATGTAGCAGCAGATAAGCATGCAATAAATAAATCCAGGAGTCTTTTCAAGGATCCAAGCCAGTTTAATGTGCACATGGCTCAAGCAATAAGCAATTTCAAAATGGCTGAGCAATGGCTTCTAGTAAAACAACAACTTTTATAGCTTTCTTGTCCATTCTAAGCATAGGCAAACTTTTCATTGGTCCCAGTACCCCTCTCACCCATCTATTGGTCCCGGTACTGATATGGCTACCCAATCGGGACTCTGGTCTGGGCCCAGCACCTGGTTGCCCCCCTTCTAGTCCCAATTACAATGGTCAGTGTCTCCAACTTGTTACTTCTCTCCTCCAAGGTCGCTGAGCTTGTTAAAACATATGGGAAGCAGAGGCACTGTGACCTTGCTCTCTGCAGAGTTAATTAATTCCATAGAAGCATAGCACACCTTATCAGTACCAATTAAACTTGTTTTTCTTCTATTTTCCAAGTTACGTTTCTGCTTAGCTATGTTCAGTTAAACTGAGTTAAGTTTCGATTCTTATAGCTACAGTATTCACAAGTGGGGGTTGGGACTCAGGCCTCACTTATAGGCCTTTCACAATAGTAAACCATACTAGGCCATAGCCTACCATAAGCTGACCTCAATTGGTGAGTGGTCAGGGGGAACTTAATATGTGCCAATCATGAAGTAACTAGAATGTAATAACAAGGTATTAGTTTGCATATGGCTAGGAAGTCTATAAATGTAACTGAAACTTTTGTTCACGAGCTCAGACTTTTGGAAGCTATTCCACTGAGTTCACGACGCCGGCTAATAAAACTGTTTACTTTCACCAAGGCCTCAGGTGTCCTTTCTTGGTCTGGTAATCTACTACATTTCTTGGTTCCCTGACCTGGAAATGAAGACTTTTTTTTGTCTCGGAGTGATGAACCGTTCATCTAGCGGGCTCCGGGAGTCCCGAGAAGTCTCAAGGTGCCACCGGACTGTTTCCGGATGGGACTTCGCGACGGTCCTGGAGCCCGTGGGACAGATCGGACCCACTCACGAACCCAGAAGAAGCCCAGAAAACAAACCCTGTCCTGTACACTGGATCTGATAAGTCTGATTTTGGTAATTCTCTGTATCTGGTATTGTTAACTGTCATTGAAAGGAGCCTGATCACCTCCTGGGGCCCTAGTAAGTCAGAGGCTGACTGAAACCACCGGTTTCCCCTCTGGTATATTGTAAGCTTATTCTGTTGGGGTTTTTTTGTGAAGCAATTTACCGAGGAAGGAAAAGTCCAAAAAGAAAAATTAAAAAAGACTCTGGAGTCACTTTAAAGAACCAAGCCTTAGCACAGCTGAGAGAGAGAGAGGAGCAGTTATCTCTAGCAAACAGAGAGAAACGGAGAACAAAGAAATAGGGGTGGGACACAAGGGGGTGTTTCCTTTTCACACAGGAGGGAGACAGATGTTTTAACCTTTCAATTCTTGTTAACCCCTTCAGTTCTCAGCCCTGCCTGGATTTCTACCTCAATTGTTCCTGTTATAATTACTCTGCTTGTTTCTGTGGGATTCGGAAGGCAGAAACCTGAATGAGTGAGAGGTCCAAGTGTGGACCTCTGAGTAGTGCATTTCCTAGCCGGGCGACTGCGTCCAGGTCACAAAAGGGGGGACGTGTTTGTATTGCAGTTGCCTGAGAGTGAGAGAGAGAGAGAGACAAAGGTTTTGAACAGCATGGGAGGGGATGGATCTACACTGACCCCACTGCAGTGTCTCCTTAAGAACTTTAAGAAGGGTTTTTCTGGTGATTATGGAATTTTAATGATCCTGGGTCGATTGGAAGTTTTATGTGAACGGGAATGGCTCCTCCTGTCTTTAACCTCCCCCCTCCCTGAGGGATCCCTAGATTTAGGCCTGATACTAGATGTGCACTCAGCTGTCTGACAGAGCCATCCGGATCAGTTTCCCTATATTGATTCCTGGTTAGAAGTGTTACTAACAGGCCACAATGGTTAATCAGATGTCAGGAAGATCAATGCCATAATCTTTTGTTCCGGTCTATCAGTGACCATCCCCATGCCCCTAGGGAACAATCCCGACCACCCATCTATCGAGATCCTGACTCCCCCCCCCCCCCCCCGAACCCCTTGAGTGCCTACGTACCTACTTGTACCCAAGCCTTCCCATGGTTCCTCCCCCTTACCCTCAGGTTCAGACCCGAGACCAACCCCTTATCCCTAGTGAACCTCTCCTCCTTCAGGACCTGTCCCTGATATCGCCACACCCTCCACCAGCACAGGACCTCTCTCACAACCCCGGAGAAGTTTCCAAGGCCTTGACCTCTTCTACCAGGGTGGGCGTTTCCACTGGTGAATCTGCTGACCCACTGCATGGTAGTTCAGTGGATGTCTTGACCCCTTCCCCTTCTCGGCCTACCAGTTTCACCCGACCATCAATCTCAGAGTTTTCAGTTCCAATTGCCTCTATCCATGCCAGCAGACAGCTCCAGCCCTATTGCATACCGACTCTGATTGACCCAGGAGGGTGATCACCTCCCAGGGGGCATGCTCCCATTCAGAGAGGTCCAGGAACTGCCCACCATGGATGCCAACCAACAGGTGGTAGTCAGCCCGCCCAACCTTATCTACGTGCCTTTCTCCACCATAGACCTCATGAACTGGAAAACGCATTATGCGTCCTATACCGAAAAACCACAGGCACTGACTGATCTCATGGCTACAATTATGCAGACACAAAAAAACACCGCCTAAGGGGAATCTTAACACATCCACCAAAAGTAAAACCCCTTAGTAACTCCACTATTTACTATAATTTACTATCTCAACAGAATATCTTATTCAATCACTGAAACCTTCAGACATCAAGCTATCACCGGACCTCAGGTTTTACTCACCCTCCATTTGGCGAAATTCATCACCTTAGGGAAATGGCGGACACTTACATCATAGGCCCGTAGCTTCAAAATCTCATTAATTTTATTCTAAGAAATAAAGAAATTCTTTATCTAAAAAGCCACTTACTTTACCAACAATCTCTGCAGAGATTCACATAAACTCACATTAATAAATAGCAATACAAACAAACTACTCCCTCCAACAAACACATAACATTTATTACTGCAAGAGGTGCCTGCTACATTTCCATAAAGTAAAGACATTCAGTGCCCTTTAAATAGCGATGTTTATGTCCTCCAATTGCAGTATATAATGCAAACTCAATCGTATCAGCACATGGCTCCATAAGCAATAAGCTAAAAAGAAGAGAAATAAACTTCTTGATTAAATAGTGTCACCAAAATCCATTCAAAGAGCAATCTGTTACTTATCTGTTCTAAGCTCTACTTCAGCGCTCCCGCAGTCACCAGTAAGCCGCCCCGTTAATTGCCGTTTGTTGTCCAACAAAAGCTTTTGTTTCGCCACCCGGCTTCATCAGGAACCGGAACTATATTAATATCACTTATAACAAAGTTTTTTATATAAATTTTAGGACACCATCGGTGTCTCCCAAAACAGCTGCTGTTTTGGGAGACACCGATGGTGTCCTAAAATTTATATAAAAAACTTTGGGTGGGGGCCCGGGTTTCTATATTTAGGAGGGGGATAAACCCTAACTGGCTAGCCGTGATTTTTGAAGGGATCAGGGAGGAGGGGGAGTCCCTCTCAAATCCTGACTGGCTAGCTGGAATAATCGAATTGATGTGGAGTTCACGGATTACCCCCCCCCCCCCTCCCCGGACAGCTGCTGATGGGCATCATAAGCTGTCTGGGGGAGGGTGATCAATGCTGCTGAGAGGGGGACCTGGCATGTCTTTTGATATTGTCAATGCCGGGAATCTTTGGTGGCACTGACTATATTGTTGAGGTGGGGGGGGGGTCAATCAGGGCATGGGGGGGCTATGTGGTTGATCAGCAGCACCTTTGATGCCTGTCGCCATGCATCTCAGATAATGCCTCCTCTTGGGGTGACGTTATCTGCATCCATGAGGATGGATGATTCGGCAACCATCGTATAACAAAGTTACTCACAATGGCTGCCGATAATCGGCATACCTATTCCTTGCCATGATCCCACCACCCGGGTCCACCATGCCAAATGCAGATATCATTAGAAAGTGCCTGTGATTTCTGCATTTCTCAAGCATTAGTTCCTACTGCCACAGGTTAATTCTGTGTTATCCACTCGATAGCAGCTAACGTCCTTTAATAAACATGCCCCTAAATTTCATCTGCCATTTAGTTGCTCAGTCTCACAATTTCTCAAGGTTCTCTTGCAATGTTTCTCAATCCTCTTTTAATTTAAGCACTTTGAATAATTGTATGTCATCTGCTCTCTTGTAGTTTAACAACTTTGAATAATTTTGTGTCATCTGCATAATTTTATAATAGCCATTCTCCACATTAAATACTTTCTAAAATGACTCTCAGTATTAGGTGCAAAATACTGCTTTAGCATGCTTGCTTTCCACTAGCCGATTTTCAAAGGCAAACAGTGAGTGGATTCACTCTGAAAATTAACGTGATATACATGAGCTAAAAGCCTTCAAGTACTTTTTATCTCAATATACATGTTTTAAGGATTCCTTCCATACCAGTTATAAATATTTTCTTGCAACTTTCTCTTTTCCTCAGGAGATAAACGGAAGAATACATGGATTTTATGTCATATGTTTGTTTGTTTTTTAAATTGGGAAGAATGTATCCTCTGTTTCCCTGGTATCATTCTTATAAGTTATAACCTATTTCTGCTTCTCTTTCTGTCGTATCTTTGCTCAACATAATTCCTTTCTGCCTCTAATATGTCACTAGTATTTGCTTTCAGTATGGATTAGTGTCTGGACAGGTTACACCAGTATGACTTTGGGTTGGAAGGGTGGAGAGTGAAAAGAGTTCCAGATAGCAGTTGTCATAAAATCTAGGGGTTAATACTGAGCTGTTATGCTCCTCATCACTATAGTAATGCTAATTAGTAGTAGTAGCAGTTAAATGCCAGCGGTGGTGGATAAAACAATCCACATCTTCAGCCCCAGTATCTAGAGAGCAGGTGGTGCTGAAGAGCTCGGTAGAGAAATGCCCAGTGCCACTGTCCAGGCAGTAGTGATACTGAGCGCCTCTGCCCAAGTATCAGATCCCTTGGGGCGGACTTTAGCTTTCCTAAGTGATGTGTCTAGTTAGCTGGATAGCAGCGCTGAATTTCACCCTTAGCTCCAGCCTCTCTCTACCCACAGGCCACCCCGGCACTGTCTGGATAGCACCAAGGTTGTCTGTAAACATCCCAGTCAGCAGCACGTATGTGCACAGCAGGTACTGCCATCTAGACAAGTGTTTCAGGATGTCAGCCCACTAATATTTAGTTAGTCACAATAAAGGAACTATAAGAACATAAGATATGCCATACTGGGTTAGACCAAGGTTCATCAAGCCCAGTATCTTGTTTCCAATAGTGGCCAATCTAGGTCACAAGTAACTATCAGTTTCCCTAAAAGACATAGGTTCCACAATGCTTGTATTGCAGCAAGTAGTGGATATCCTGGGTCCCCTTTAATAATGATTTATAGACTTATCCTCCAAGAACTTATCCAAACCTTTTTTAAACCCGGCTACACTAAAAGCTTTTACTACATCCTCCGGTAATGATTTCCAGAGTTTACATGTTGAGTGATTTTTTTTTCTCTTATTGGTCTTAAATAGGTTACCCTGTAGCTTCATTGCATATCCCCTAGTCTTTCTATGTTTTGATGGCGTAAACAATCGATCTACGTTTACCTGTACCACTTCATTCATTAATTTATAGACTTCTATCATATCTCCCCTCAGCCGTCTTTTTTCCAGGTTGAAGAGCCCTAACCTTTTTAGCCTCTGTTCATAGGGATATCCTTCCATCCCTTTTACCATTTTAGTGAATAATTTTGTGTCATCTGCAAATTTGATTATCTCACAAAATTGTCAAAACCCATGAGGATTGTGAAAAATTGCAAGAGGACCTTACATAGAAACATAGAAATATGATGACAGAAAAAGACCACATGGCCTATCTAGTCTGTCCTTCCATATCAACAACTACAACAGTCCCCTTTTTACCTTTAGAGATCCTCTGTATTTGTCCCATGCTTTTTTGAATTCAGTTACTGTCCTCATCTCTACCACCTCCACTGGGAGACTATTCCACGGATCCACTACTCCTTCTTTAAAGAAATATTTCCGCATATCACTCCTGAATCTATCTCCCTTCACCCTCATCCCAGGTCCCCTCGTAGCAGAACTTGCTTTCAATTGAAAGAGGCTCTCTCCCTGAACATTTATGCCACGGAGGTATTTAAACATCTCAATCATATCACCTCTATCCCGCCTTTCCTCTAAGGTGTACATATTAAGATCCTTCAGTCTGTCCTCATATGCTTCATAATGAAGACCACTAATCATTTTAGTAGGCACCCTCTGCACCGACTCCATCCTGTTCACATCCTTTTGAAGGTGCAGTCTCCAGAATTGCACACTATACTCCAAATGAGGTCGCACCAAAGACTTATACAGAGGCATTATCACCTCCTTTTTTCTGCTAGCCATTCCTCTCCGTATGCACCCAAGCATCCTTCTAGCTTTTGCCATCGCCTTTTCTACCTGTTT
Source organism: Ichthyophis bannanicus (assembly GCA_033557465.1). Taxonomy (NCBI): domain Eukaryota; kingdom Metazoa; phylum Chordata; class Amphibia; order Gymnophiona; family Ichthyophiidae; genus Ichthyophis; species Ichthyophis bannanicus. The sequence continues at coordinate 6,803,788 of CM066048.1, forward strand.
AGCTACTTTAAGATCATCAGACACAACCACACCTAGGTCCCGCTCTTCTTTAGTGGACAAAAGTCCTTCACCCCCTATACTATATTGCTCCCTTAGATTGCTGCAGCCCAAATGCATGACCTTACATTTTTTAACATTAAATCCCAGCTGCCAAATTCTAGACCATTCTTCAAGCTTAGCTAGATCCCTCCTCATGTTATCTACACCTTCCTGAGTGTCTACTCTATTGCAGATTTTGGTGTCATCCGCAAAGAGGCAAACTTTACCCGACAGTCCTTCCGCTATATCACTAACAAAGATGTTAAAAAGACCTTGATAATTTGGAAGACTGGGCATCCAAATGGCAAATGAAATTTAACGTGGACAAGTGCAAAGTTATGCACCTAGGAAAGAACAACCCAAACTATGGTTACATGATGCAAGGTTCCACATTAGGAACCACCAACAAGGAAAATAATTTAGGCGTCATCGTGGATAACATGTTGAAACCCTCCGCCCAGTGTGCAGCGGCCAAGAGAGAAAATATAATGCTGGGTATCATAAGGAAAGGAATGGTCATTTATGAATATGTTAAAAAGCAGCGAACCCAGCACAGATTCCTGGGGTACTCCACTATTCACCTTTCTCCATTGGGAAAATTGGTCATTTATCCCTACCCTCTGCTTTCTATCTTTTAACCAGTTCCTGATCCACAATAGTACACTGCCTCCTATCCCATGACTTTATAATTTCACCAAAGGTTTCTCATGAAGGACCTTGTCAAAGGCTTTCTGAAAATCCAGATACACTATATCAACCGAGTCACCTTTGTCTATCTGTTTAAATCCGGCCTTGGCACTGTTTTATTTTATTTATTTATTTAAAGTTTCTTATATACCGCACTATTCAGCATCAGCGCGGTTTACATTGAACATTACAATCTCAGTACATTTGAAACACGTATGAGTTACAGATAACGGGGCAAAAAACTTGGGTAACAGGGGTAACTATTTACAATACATAACAATTGACTATTTACTATTAACTATTTACTATTTACTAATCAACTGACAGCGAGAATAGAATGAATATCCGGGTTCGCTGCATAGGCCGATCGCTAACAGGGCAATGAAGATATAGTATTAAGCTGCTACCCGGTTAGTGAAACACGATTAAGCAAAGGTTTCTTGTGACTGGCTTTCACCGCATATCGCTAACTGGGTAGCAGCTCAATATCACCACTGCCGGGATAGCAAATGGTGCCAACTTCGCTCAGCCCTGGAACACCGCTGACACTCCCCGATGCTAAGTAGTTATCATCAGATTAGTGCCGCTTAATATCCCATTCACCACGACTAATGCGGTTGCTAACCCCGTTAATTGTTTTGAATATCGGGCCTATTATATTTAACTTTGATGTTTTTACAACTGATAGTGTTTGCAAGGAAACAGCTGTTGTGCTTTTCAGAAAAGGCAATCAGTTTTAAATATCTAAAAAGTACATAATACTTACCTTCCGCATTCACTTGCTGAAGGATGTGTTGTAAAATCGGATCGTTGTAAGTAACTCTGCATAGATAGTTGCAGATTACCGCCCAGTATGAAATCACCATCTTTAGAGTAGTTATATGTGTCAATATAGTGAAGTCCAGATGTCAAGATGCAGCTATTACCGGGTTGTGACTGTTTTTTCAGTATACCAGGCAGAACAAAGAAACTCACAGTTATTAACAGCATCATAGGCATGCTGCTAGTGCATCTAATCCTAGCTGATAACCACATTTGGTTTTTAACAGCCTTCAAGGACTGCACATGCCAAAAGTTCCTTCTAAGATTAGATTTCACACAATTAATAGCAGTCAGATGACAAGATTATAGAACCCACTGTGCTGAAAAGTGTGACTGCTCGTCCACTGTCCCTCCTCTCCTCTGCTGGTGACAATACATAAATACACGTATGCCTAAGGATGGTAGAGATGCAAAACCTTTTATACTAGAGGTGTTTGGGAATATTTCCTATAGACATCGCGAAGGATTTAGCATATTATGACCTGGGGAATATATACAACTGTAAATTATGTTATCAGAAAAAAAGTCATAATAACATAATTACTAGCTTTGGTAAATTAAGGAATTGGACTGTTTGTTTATTTTTTAAATCTTAAGGGAAAAGCAAAGGCTATAACATGTTTGTGAAATCTGAAGGTCAAAAGTGATGTAATACAGGTGTTTCTGTTGCAGCCATTTCTTGTGCATTTAAAATATATTTCATCTACATACATATGTGAGTGAATCTATCTATAGACAGATGCAGATATAGATGTAGATGTAGATATGATAATAGATACAGAGTCCAATATTCTTCTGGGCGCATAATCCTGCACGACAACCCTTAAATATTCAATGCCAGGATCATATGCAGCCCTAGCATTGAAGATCTGGGGATTGCCACACACACCGGAAGCTGCATTAGCTAACCGGGCAGCAGTGATATTGCATTCAGCATAGATCGCTAACCAGGCAGCATGCAATATCACTCCTGCCCGGTTATCGCTTCTTGCCGTCTCCACTCTGGCACGGAACACACCTGATGCTAACCGTATAGCATTGGGACACGTAAGGGACTTAGAAGGGGACATCCAACGGCACTAACCGTGTAAATGCCGTTGCATGTCCAGATTTAATGCATTTTACACAGTTTACTTGGCTGTAAACTGTGCAAATGCCTTTTGAATATCGGGCACACAATATTTAATGAACATATGAACATAAGATATGCCATACCGGGTCAGACCAAGGTCTATCAAGCCCAGTATGCTGTTTCCGACAGTGGCCAGTCTAAGTCATAAGTACCTAGCAGTTTCCCTAAAAGACACAGGTTCCATAATGCTTGTATTGGGTCAAGTATTGATATCCTGGGTCCCTTTCAATAATGTTTTATGGACCTTTCCTCCAGAAACTTGTCCAAACCTTTTTTGAACCCAGCTACACTAACAGCTTTTACTACATCCTCCGGTTACAAATTCCAGAGTTTGATTACGCATTGAATGAAAATGTGTTTTCTTTTATTAGTCTTAAATAGTTTACCCTGTAGCTTCATTGCATGTCCCCTAGTCTTTCCATATTCTGATGACGTAAACAATCAATCTAGGTTTACCCGTTCCATTCCATTCATTAATTTATAGACCTCTATTACATCTCCCCTCAGCCATCTCTTATCCAGGTTGAAGAGCTCTAACCTTTTTAGCCTCTCCTCATAGGAGTAGCCTTCCATCCCCTTTACCATTTTGGTGGCTCTTCTCTGTACCTTTTCTAATAATGCTATATCCATTTTAAAATACGGCGACCAGAATTGCACACAATATTCAAGCTGCAGTCGCACCATGGAACAATACAGAGGCATTATAATGTTCGTTGTTCTATTTTCCATTCTTTTCCTTATGATACCTAGCATTCTATTTGCTCTTTTGACCACTGCTGCACACTGTGAGGAGGGTTTCAACATGTTATCCACGATGATGCCTAAATCATTTTCCTGGGTGGAACCTTGCAACGTGCAACCATAGCTTGGGTTGTTCTTTCCTAGTTGCATAACTTTGCACTTGTCCACATTAAATTTCATCTGCCATTTGGATGCCCAGTCTTCCAATTTATCAAGGTCCTCTTGCAATTTTTCACAATTTTCATGGGTTTTGCCAGTTTTGAATAATTTTGTGTCATCTGCAAATCTTACTACCTCATTCCCCCATTTCCAAGTCATTTATGAATACAGTATGTTAAAAAGTAGCAAACCCAGCACAGATACCTGAGGTACTCCATTATTCACCTGTCTCCATTGGGAACATTGGGCATTTAGCCCTACCTTTTGCTTCCTATCTTTTAACCAGCTCTTGATCCCCAATAGTACACTGCCTCCTATCACATGACTTTTTAGTTTTGTCAAAAGTCTTTGATGACGGACCTTGTCTAAGGCTTTCTGAAAGTCCAGATACACTATATCAATCGACTCACCTTTGTCTACCTGTTTATTCACACCTTCAAAAAAACATAACAGATTAGTAAGACAAGGTCTTTCTTTTCTAAAGCCATGTTGGCTGTCTCCCATTAAACCATGACATTAAACCATGTTCATTAATTTTGTTCTTTATGATGGTTTCTACCATTTTTCACGGTATTGAAGTCAGGCTCACTGATCTGTAGTTTCCCAGATCACCGCTGGAACACTTTTTTAAAAATTGGGGTTACATTGGCAATCCTCCAGTCTTCAGGCATTACAGATGATTTTAATGATAGTTCACAGATTACTAATAGTAGGTCTTCAATCTGATATTTCAGTTCTTTCAACATCCTTGGATGTATACCATCCTTTCCAGGTGATTTGCTACAATTCTGTTTATTGAATAGTTGTAATACAGCTTCCCGGTGTATCAATATTTCTTTCAATTCTTCCGCAATATCACCTTTAACTACCAATTCAGTCATGGATAACATCCCTTCATCTTCCTCAGTAAAGACCAAAGCAAAGAATTCATTCAGTCTCTCCGCTATGTCCTTGTCCCCTCTTAGGGGTATGTTTACTAAGCAGTCTTAACGTGCGCCTGGCGCTAGTGTGCATGCTGCCATAAAAGGAGTGGGCATTTCAGTCTTATCATAGCAAAACGGGATTATCGCGTGATAATGTGCGCTGCGCACATTATCGTGCGAGAAGCTGCTAAGCACGTTAACGTGCGGTAACCTTAGGTAGGCACGCAGACATGCAAACACAGAAACAGAGGTGTAGCACAATGGTTAACACACTGACCGATGTATTGGGGTCATGAGTTCTATCCCCCAGTGTGCCTAATGACTAAGGCTGGCTGAGGCACCTCCCTTTATGTTTGAGTAGTGTTTTTGAGGCATTTTATCTTTATTTTAATTAGTGCTGCCAAAAAACACACCCTCACAGTGGCGTAACCTAAGGTGCCGCATAATGCACCCTATAAGATACTCCATAGGGCATATTATAAAGTGCACTGTCTGCCAGGGCACCCTATAATGTCCCCTATAGGACGCCTTATAAGGCACTTTATGGGGCACCTTATGAGGCACCCTAAGGTTTGTGATAAGGAAGCTTATCATAGCTCAGGAAGGAGCTATAGGAAAGGTGAAGTGACTCTGAACAAGCAACCTGTCAGTTCTGGTAGAAATAAGAAAACAGAATTTTCCCATAAAAAAGACTACCAGTCCCAGAATGCACCAGGTTTCCAACAGCCATTAGAGGAGCTGAAGTGGGGAAACGTGTGTTCAATCAGGAGGGCTCTGAGGTAATCCCTAAGCACTCATCTCAAAGGGCAGGGCCTGATTCAGCACAGCTGCGCTGTGTTAGGGAGGAACACTCATCTAAGCAGAATAAAGGTAGAGTTTATTCTACAGAGAATTATCCTTATCCTGAGAATCAGCTTGAGCTTGATCATCAGTTTCATCTGAAGGATCATCAGAAGCAGAAGCCAAACCGGACGGACAGAGAGGGAAAGAAACCCTTTGGAAGATGGAAGAGAAAAGCCTTTGAGAGGTCTAGAAGAGTCCAGAGCAGTACGTATACTGGGAGGCATTTCAAGGGCCAGCATACACCATTGGACTGGGGAAAGCCAGAGGAATGGTGCTGCAGAGCTAGGAATCTCCAGACGCTACCTGTGAGTGAGACGGCTGCACGTGGAAGGGACCCTAAGACCCGTGCCAGAAGGTATGTGAAGAGAGATCCAGTGTCCAGGGATCTGGATTGGAAGCTGGACATAAGAACTGTACTACATACTGGCCAGGCTATATAGAGAGGAACTCTAACAGCAATGGAAGCTCAGGTATGAACACTGATCTATGCCCTAGCTATAACCTTGAAAGACAGCAGGGAAACAAGTATTCTCCTGAAAGTGCTCCATTGGGAGATTCATCTGTGCCAATCCATGATATTGAACCCATGCTTGTTGAAGAAGAGGGGGTGATAGTAGATGAAGAATCTGTTTAAATGGACTGCTCTCTGTCTAAACTCCTTTGGTGATTTTATGGTTTAAAATACAGCAACCATCACAAAGAAATACACACTTGTTCTTTAATCTACTCAGAAAAAAATCCTGTGTAGGATTTCTAGCCACGCAGTAGAAAGCAAGCCAGCTAAGGGGTTTCAGCTGGATAACTGCTAGCAATTGAGCCTTCCTAATTGCTTGTGAGCTAGGAGAGAATCACTTCTGAATCTATGTGGGAAGATATAAGAAGTTTACCTGAAAAGAACAGTTTTTTTCTTTCTTTGTGGCTTTTGGTTTGTTGTTTGATATATGCTAAGAAAACATTAGCTAATGCCTACAGAAAAGACCAGTTTGTTGCCAACCAGGTCTTATTTCTTTTGCTTTGATTGCATGACCAGTTCAAATGTTGTTTTCCTTATTTTGTTTTTTTCAAGTTTAACACTGAAAGCAAGTAACCTGATTTATGTGCTACCAAGCATATCTGTGTTGGGAGAAATAACCCCATAAATAAATAGCTTATTGGCTTTACACTTGAGCACAACTAAATTATTGTCAGCAGCAGTGTCTGGTGTGAATGAACTGCATTGCCCACAATCCCTTGCAAATCATATAGATATATGCACTTGCCAAGACTGTGAAGATTCTCACCCAGGCAGCCGTCTGACAGGTTACAGCACTTTCTTTTGCTGGCAGCACTAATTTACATTAAAAACAGACAATGCCTCAGACAGCCCTATCAAATAACCCCACTGTGGGATCAAACCCATGACCTCTGGCTCCACAGGCAGTAAAGTAACCAGTGGACCACAGCTCTACAGTTGCTAATTAAATCCTGGCTGGCTACAGAAGGACTGCATGTCACCACACAGTCATTCTGCTGTGGTTACCAGCATAGGGTCAACCCACCCATAGCCATGATGCACAGCACATGCAAATCAGCAGTCTACAGATGATCACATGATGGGGTATGCACCCCCACAGCACCTCATCCTGGTAGGGGAAACTGACCGAATGCACCCCCACAGCACCTCAGCCTGGTAGGGGGTGCCGACGATGTATGTTAGTGGCAACAAAGTAGCTACAGACCGTCACATTGTGTGGGTATTGTGCTCACCCTGAGGGTGAGGTGGGGCAGCCAGCACCAGGTCCGCAGCACCTTCAATGACTGAAATAGGCCATGTTGCAGGTACCCATCAATGCCAGTGTGTGTGATAGGTAGTTCCTGCAGAAACACCTAGGATACATTAGTGTCTATCTGTAGTTGTCAATCAGGTCCAGCTCTTATGGGCTATGATGCCCCCAGAATTGTGCATATTGTGTGTTGGTGCCATGGTAACATGATGGATGTGAAAGGAGGTGTTTGGACCCATAGGCAGATTATGTACCACCACCCAACCCACCCTCTGTGGCTCAGGGTGGGAGACAGGATTCCCCCACCAACAGATCCACATTCTACCACCCTGCAATGGTGGCAGTAGAGGAGGGCCATTAACCCCAGTCTTGCTGGGGAGCAGGCAGCCAATGCAGAGCTATATACATCCCTAAGGCAATGGCAGACAGACAGTAGGCCTGGAAATGCTCAGCTGCCCCCCCCCCCCACCACCATCCTCCTCCAGCAGCAGGCACAGTGAGTCACCAGCCACTGCACCCTGCAAGGTGTTCCAGCCATACACATATAACTGCAGACAGTCTTCTAGCTAGTCCACAGTGCATGATCCTGGAGGAGATGTGTGCACCCAAAGCTGGGATGTGAGCACACCCACCAAGGTCACTGCTCAGTCAGGGTGAGAGTGACCTCCCAGCAGGACATGCTGTAGCCACCCTGTTGGTTCAGGTTGTGGCCAGGCACTACAATGTCCAAGCCATTGCCCTATGCCCTGTGCTGATGCATCCAGGCCAGGCCACCCTGTCCAGGCTATTCCCACAGTATCTTGCTCCTCATTTATACACATTGGCAGGCCAATACTGTCAACAGTGCTAGCAGTGTTGGCTGAGGAGGGTGTTGGCAGCCACCACACACTGGATAGACAGACACACACTCCCCACACCTATGCCAGCATTGTGCTGCTATAGAGGTGTTTGGCAGCCCTGGCCACCGCACCAGTCCTGGGCACAGTGCAGGCATGGCTATGGTACGCAATACTGTTGGGGTCACTCCCCAGGGTGGTAAACACTGTCAGACACCAGACCTGAAGCACACTCCACAGACATCAGAAAGGTTGCTATGATGCAGCTCAATCAGCAAATTGTGCTTAACTTAGGAATTGCTATCTGCCATTAATCATAGCAACCTTTTGATAGGTGTGTACCATATTCCCAGGTTTAGGGTGGCATTGCTAAGGTATTGTGATGATGCAGAGGGCTTAAACAGCAAGAAAAGGGGTTTAAAACAGCAGTTTTCCTCAAATGCACACATTAATGCAGGCAAGGAAGGGGTTAAAGCACAAGCCCAGAGAAACTCTCTGCACAGAAAGGCAGTGAGAGAGCCACACCCCAGCTCCATGACAACCAGGGGAGCTGACGTAAGAGGAAAGGGGGCGGAGTCAAACCGGATAGGGCAGCCCTATGCTCTTAACCAGGAAGTAACAGAGAGAGTTAGTTCCCGTCTGAGTTCAGGAGGAAGTCTGAGTTCAGGAGCTAGTCGGAGTTCTAGTTCCAGGAGAGTTCGTGTGGGAGCAGGAGGAGTTCCTAACAGAACAGGAAGTGTTTGTGTAGGAGACTCAGGACCTGACTCTGACCAAGTTTCAGAGAGAAGCAAAGGAAGGAGCAACCATTGCCAGGATAGCACACGGTGCTGGGAGAGTTGCCATCCAGACTGCTTTGAGACACGGAGGTCTCTGAGAGAGCAGTGGAGAGAGCTTCCTCTGAGAGAGAGAGGTCACCACGAACCAGACAGCCAGGAGAAGCAGGTTAGAAGCTACTTTCATTCTCATGGGGAGAGGCTGGATCCCTTACCCAGAAGAGATAGCATTTCTACCCTAGAGTCTTCCCTAGAAGCTGTGAACAAAGGTGAGAGTTTGAGCAAGTGTGAAGTTCTGTATGATAAGCTGCATAAACTTTCCAAGTGCAGGCAGCCAGTTACTAGCAGAAGCTTAGAGAGTAGCCCAGCTGTTCTTAACTCACCAGCTGATTATATGCTACGCAGACGAAAGCTAAAGCTAGCCCCTGCTGAGCCAGAGATACTAAAGCAGTGCAAAGACAGAGACTTGCCTTTTTACCAACCTTTACAAGCCAGACACATTAGAAGAAGATTAAGCCAGTTGGATTCCTTTAACACTACTTTAAAGGAGGCTGCTGATTCTAGTTACCCTCAAAGGGAAAGGAATAATAAGTGGAAACAGCTTAGACACCATTTGGAACAATGGAAGCCTGTTGATCTGCAGTACCCTGAATGGAAACATGAGATGTCTGACTCTGATGTTGAATCTATGCAGTTGGGATCAACTAAATCAGATAGCTCTTATTCTGAGATGGAGGCAGACTGTGCTGTTTGTTGCCAAGAGTGAAGCTGTTGATATTAATGTATATGATAAGTGCTGAGAAGTTATTTCATGCTATTGAGTTTGCACGGAGAGAAACAGCGTTCTGCTGGAGTGAAACTCAACGTCTTTAAGCAGCTGGGAATTGTGAATGCTATGGAAATGATTAGCTGCAACTAAAGCTGTTCATAACTGAAGAGAAGTTGAATTAACCTTGTATATAAACTGACAAACCCTGAGAAGGATCAGGTTGGACTTTGTCTCATTCTGGACTTTATTTTGGCATAAGAAAGTATCCACTTTTTGTTTCTGGTTAGGGGATGGTAGATGACAGAATCCTGTGCAACAAATAAAGTTTTTGTTATCACATTAAAAACCTTGGCTGTCTTCGTTTGGCCCACAACTACACGGAAACCCCAAACATCAGCACTTACAAGGATAATCTGGCATGTTTCCCACTCTTCCAGGCAACCGCCTACACACAGAGAAAGGGTGTGTGACAGTATGCAAGTGCTAGTATTGGGAGATGCACATAGGACCCAACATCCTGCATCTCCAGGAGGCTTTGGATAATAGAGCCTGTGGGTGAGGGTGTGTCTGCCCCTGTTGGCCGCTGCTCTAGGGCAGAGGTTCCCAACTCCGGTCCTGGTGGGCCAAACACTGTTCGGGTTTTCATGCTATCCCTAATGAATATGCATGAGATACATCTGCATACCATGGGGGCGGTGCATAGACATGCAGCACAGCCATGTTTATTAGAGGCAGCATGGAACCTGAATGGTGTTTGGCCCTCCAGGACTGCATTTGGGAGACTCTGTTCTAGGTAATGTGCATGTTTATGGTGTCTGTGCTCTGTAGGGTAAAATGTAGGCGTATTTGGCATGTTTCTGTTATCTGCAATAAAGGTTCTGTCTGTATTACCACGTTTTAGTAGTGGGTAAAATATGGGGACTGGGTTGGCAGGAACCACAGCTGGGACTTGAACCTGTTACCTTCTGCTCTTGAACACACTGGCTGTGTGTACTGCACCACCATGTTGCCACAGAGACAGTGCATTCCCTGGAGATAGCATGACTGTTCATCAGAGCCTGTCTGTTGCAGCGCACGACACCCACCTAAACAGGACTGGGCCATGGTCTGCTGTGGACAGCAGCCACTGCCCCCTCCACCACCAGTACCCCTCTGCCACCATGCTGACATGCCCTTCATGCCAGGTGGTGCTGGTGGTGCGAGGTCTCAGGCCATCCAGTGTGCAGGTAGGTGGCTGCCTATGGTGTGGGTTCTGGGGTAGGGGTGCCTGCATAGCTGTCCATGCGTCCCCCCAGCACCGCCTGCCAATGTTCTGTGCCCTTGGGGGTACCTGCTGGGTACTATCCCCTGTGACACTGTAGGAATCACACTTGTGCCCATGTTGGGCCCTCATCAGTTGCTGTCTGGCTGCTGTACAGTTTCAGCATTCCTATGGGCCACCTAGGCATCGCCCTAGTCCGCACTGTGGCCCAGCTGCACCCCAGCATGTGCAGCCTGCAGCTCTCTGTGTCCCCTTTTCCAGCATCTGTCCAGCTTCCCATTCTGACATGCCCGCCCTGCTGTTGCAGAACATGTGCACACCATAGGAAACCTGTCCAATGGAGAGGGACAGCCCTGATCAGCGGAATTTCACTGTGGGATCATTCACCTTGTATGGGGACGGAGCATAGACCCTTCCAAACTTCATATCTTTTTTTTTTGGAGCATTCTCGGGTGTTTTTTCTGCTGTTTCCCATTACTATCACTATTGGCCAGCTTTGTTATGCTTTTATTACATTTTCTTCTGGTCATTTTCACTGTTTATTTGTCCTTTTGTTCCGTGCACATGTATCACACTTATCACTTTTTGCAGGTTTCCCTGGTTTTGCTGTACATTGCTGACGTAAATGGTTTCCCTTCCCTTTAAATCAGCTCTAACGCCAGGGTTTCACTGTGTAGGCGGGTTCTTACCTACAAAGCATCCCTAATAGTTACCAAGATTGCCTGGAGCACATGGGACCCGTACACCAGGGGAAAAACCAAAAAAGAACTCAGATCACAGTTTCTTGTCAGCAAAAAAAACCTCTTTATTTAAACAAGCAAACTCCATAAGCACAGGAACAAGGTCTGTCTTAGGGATCTGAGGGCGAGCAACATTCTCCCTCCCATCGGGGAAAGAGAAGGCCGCTGCAGCCTCGAGCTCTGTGGCTTGCCTTCTTATATATCCCTCTCTGTATCAACTCCTTCACTGAGTCTTGTTCCGTGTGCACAAATCTGTTATACACAGGGAGGAGTAGCCTAGTGGTTGGGGCAAGGTACTTCAGGCCAGAAGGTCGGGGGTTCAAATCCCACTAGAGGACAACAACCTTGGGCTGGAAGGACTGGGGTTTCTAGTCCCACAGATGCTCCTTGTGGTCTTGGGCAAACCACTTAATCCTCCATTGCCCATGTTCCCCGTAAGTATTAGTGTATGTGTCTCATATACCCATGTGTTAAAATGTATCCCCCAATTGTGTTGTGACCATTTTGATTGAAGGATAAGGCAGTATACAAAACTGAATAAATAAAATAATTACTTCCTACAAAAAGTTGTAAAGCCGTCTGCACAATTTTTGAACCTTCTGCAAAAAGTCAGAGTGCTGCTTGCAGAAGTTTGCTAAAGCTCTCCAGATGGGACCCCCTCCCTCATGATTATGTCTTCTCATAATATATCCCTTTTTTAATTTTAATTTTTTTTTCAATAGCACATGCAGTCAGAACCAAATATATACATATATATTTCAAAGATAAAATCCAAACACGATTAACTTCTTATTCACTCAGGATTTAAATCATTCTCAAGTTGCAATCTGGTAACTACTGGCTCAGGAGGCCACATTGTCCTTCAAGGTTCTTAACCTCTACCTTGAAAGTCAAAGGAAAAATGGAAGCAGTTTCCTTAATTTTTCTATCATTCTTGTTTGTATCAGTCAGATTTTAGTAAAGAACTCTAAGCAGCTCAATTCCGGGGACCATAAAAGCTAATTAAGAAGGCATACATTTGGGCGAGTATTATACACAGCTAAACCAGGCACTTCCAGAAGGGAAACGGCTGCACTGGTACATACTGCTTTAAAAGTAAAGGAACTATCAGGTTAATTATTTAATTCACTTGTTTGAATGTAGTTGTATCATTTGGCCTCTTCCCTTAAGTAAATAAACTGGCTTGACGTAACTTGGCAAGCAATTCAATTTTGTTTTGTTTTGTTTTGTCTTTCCATCCAAGTCACTAACCTCTATCCCTCTGTCAAACACTTAATTTTTCTTAACCTTTGTCACATGACACAAATCCACACAGTTTATGAAATATATAAAGACATCAAAGCATGGAAGATCTTCCCATTCATTCATAACAATTATAACTATCACACATAGAATGGAATCAGGTCCCTAATTTTTTTTTTTTTGCTAAACAGTTTTTTCTTTTCTATCTTGGCTGCAGAATTCAGCTGCAGTCATGTCCTTCAGCAATTTGATCTTGAATGTGTAAAGTAATTCATTTATCTACCTATAATCATTTAAAAAGATACCTAGAAAGCTATTAGAATAACGATAACTAAAAGCACTTAAATTCAGAAGAAAATGATAACTAGAAAGTTAATTACGGAGGAATAATACTTCACCGAAAGAGTTCTGAGCTTCATCTCCTGTCACACTTCAATTGAAGGAATACTTTATTTAAACAAATAAGAGAGACTTCTCAATCAGGAGTTTTTCTCTAGGCGATGCGTCCATCCCCAGAAAAAAAAAAATCCCTTGGCAGCCTCTCTCTCTCTCTCTAACTGAAACAAGCACCCATCTTATCCTGCTGCAAACAGCCAGCTGTTGCACAGACAATTAGCTATCGTTCATCAGGCGACATATAGGGGCAGTTATCCAGTAAACACAGCCAGGACACTGGCCAGATGGCCGGCAATGTTCAAGGAAAATACCTTTCACACTCTCATGGTTTCAGAAGTTCAGAACTCCATAATTACAATTGATGTGTACAGTGTTGTGTAACAAGACTAGTTCTTTTCAATTGATCTAATTGTCGCCCTCTCTGGTCTGTGAGCATCCCAGATAAGGAGAATTTTCCCATTTTTTATATTTTTTTTTTCAGAACAATCTATTATAATTAAAGGTTTCAACAGGGGGTTCTTGTCTAATGAGGCAATCTATGGGATTAGGGCCAGACTCAGCTCCTTTTCTTACTATCTACCTCTCATTAGATTTGTTATTTTGTTGTTCTGTCGCAAACATTCTCCTAAACTGTCCCTCTTCCTAAAATCTGTAAACCTGGTGTTTAAATTGTTTGGGGACACTGTAATTACAGGCAAGATCCTGTTAATAACTTTGCTTTTACCGATATAAAAATCGAACCTCTTTATTTGCAGAGGAGTTGGTAAATTCGCTGGTAACTCCGCCTATTTTACTTGGTTTTTTTTGTTTTATTTTGTTTTGTTTTCAAAACCTCTTTATGTACAGAGGGACGAAGTTACAAAATCCAGAATTTATACAATCACGCAATCCTTACACTTCATCCAAACCTGGCCGTCCTTCTCGCGAGAGCACGGAAACGCAGATAAGGACACACAGGTGCTTCGTACTGAAATGTACGTACAGTCTCATGCATACACCAAGCAATCCTGGAGAAAATAAAACGTAATGTCTGGGCAAAACTTCCTTTCCCTAATATTTACAACTAGGTACAAAACAATGCAAGATTCTCTGCATAGATAAAAGACATATATACAGATGTGAATTCACTACTCACCCACCAGTTGAAACGGGCAAGTCTTCTGTCCTTGCTGGGTAGACAGGAAAGCAATACGCACCACTGAAGTTTTCATAGGATCCCAAAGCTCTCATTTTCCCTGTTTTCTCTTCGTCCAGGGAGACGGTTCCTGTTTTCTCATCGTCCAGGTAGACGGGGACCTGTTTTCTCTTCGTCCAGGTAGACGGTACCTGTTTTCTTGTCATCCAGGTAGACGGGGACCTGTTTTCTCTTCGTCCAGGTAGACGGTACACTCTCTGACCCCAAAAAAAAAAACGAGACAGAGAAAATGCTGGGCAATTTAGAATTTAGGAGTTTTTTTTTTTTTTTAAAGCAAAAACTCGGGAGGCCTGTTTGGGCGCCAATTGTAGGCGGGTTCTTACCTACAAAGCATCCTTAATAGTTACCAAGATTGCCTGAAGCACATGGGACCCGTACACCAGGGGAAAAACCAAAAAAGAACTCAGATCACAGTTTCTTGTCAACATAAAAACCCCTCTTTATTTAAACAAGCAAACTCCATAAGCACAGGAACAAGGTCTGTCTTAGGGATCTGAGGGCGAGCAACATTCTCCCTCCCATCGGGGAAAGAGAAGGCCGCTGCAGCCTCGAGCTCTGTGGCTTGCCTTCTTATATATCCCTCTCTGTAGCAACTCCTGCACTGAGTCTTGTTCCGTGTGCACAAATCTGTTATACTTCCTACAAAAAGTTGTAAAGCCGTCTGCACAATTTTTGAACCTTCTGCAAAATGTCAGAGTGCTGCTTGCAGAAGTTTGCTAAAGCTCTCAAGATGGGACCCCTTCCCTCATGATTATGTCTTAGGGTCTGCAGCTGTATTCCAAGGTCTTCCTTATCTGTGCTGTGGAGCGCATCTCTCCTGCATTCCTTGGGGCCCACTTATGGCCTTCTATTTCCCGGCACTGATTGCATTCATTCTTCAAGGCTAGAGAATTTTCTTTTAATTATTTTTTCTGTTAATTATTTCCTGGCCTGGCCTGTATTTGCTTTCTGGGCCTAACACCGCATATTCGTATGCAGAGTAAGGTTTTTTCCAGACTGTGCTAGGCCACAGACACCTTCTTGTTCCTGGATAGCCCACTTGCTCTGTCTTCTTGTGCCATTCATGCAGGGTGCTCGTGCAAGCCGCAGATGGCAGGATTACAGTCACAAACAGCACATAAGGCAAAACCTACAGACCTATTTCTAAGCCAGAATATCCCAACAACTGGCGTTAGTTTTCAGCCTCGGATTTCACAGCGTTAGTGTTCAGGGAGCCTCTCCCCTCCCACTCTCCGTCCATTGACCCTCTCTCTCCGCCCCTGGGGAGCCTTCCTCCGCCCTCCGGGAGCCTTTCTCCACCCTCAGTGCTCATTTGCGCCGCTGCGCACGTTATCGCATGCTAAGGTACCTTATCGCCTGGTAACATGCCTTCATCGGGCGATAAGGTACCTTATCACCTGATAACGTCGCCGGGTGCACATTAAGATGGTTTAGTAAACATACCCCTTAGTGTCCCTTTTACCCCTCTATCATCTAATGGTCCAACTGACTCTCTCACAGGTTTTTTGCTATGAATGTACTTGAAAAAGTCTCTATTACACGTTTTTGCTTCCAGAGCAAGCTTCTTCTCAAATTCTATCTTTGCCTACCTTATCAATGCCTTGCAGCTAACTCACCAGTGCTTGTGCTGTTTCCAGTTTTTGTCATGTGGCTCTTTTTTCCATTTCCTGAAAGATAGTTTTTTGGCAACAACAGCATCTCTGACCTCACTTTTAAACCATACTGGCAGTTTTTTGGACTTCTTTCCACTTTTCTCAAAGCGTGGAATACAGCTGGTCTGGGTTTCCAAGAAAGTATTTTTAAACAGCACCCAAGCTTGATATAATTCTTTAACCTTTGCAACTGCTCCTTTTAGTTTTTTCTTAACTATTTTCCTCATTTTATCATAGTCTCCCTTTCGAAAGCTAATAGGTAGTACTGTGGATTTCCTTACCATCCCTCCTCCATTAATTAAATCAAACGCAATCATGCTGTGATCACTATTGCCAAGTGTCCCCAACACCTTTATCTCTTGCATCAGATCTTGTGTTCCTTTAAGGACTAGACCCAAAATGGCTTCCCCTCTGGTTGGTTCATGAACCAGCTGCTCCAAGAAGCAGTCATTTATTTCATCTAGAAACTTTATCTCCCTAGCATGTCCTGCCATGGCACTGACCCAGTCAATGCCGGGTAATTGAAATCACCCATTATTATTACTGTGCTGTAACTTTTGTTAGCTTCCTTGATTTATTTGAGCATTTCTTCATCCATTTATTCATTCTGCCAAGGCGGTCAATAGTACACCCCCACTGCCATCGCCTTAACCTTTTTACATGGAATTTCAATCTATAGAGATTCTAAAGCAAATTTTATTTCCTGCACAATCTTTAATCCTTTGTGACTCAATGCCCTCTCTAATATAGAACGCAACCCCTCCACCAATTTGATAAACTCTGTCATTACAATATATTTTGTATCCAGGTGTCACAGTGACCCTCTGGTTGTCCTCCTTCCACCATGTCTCTGAGATACCAATCATATCTAACCTACCTTTTAGTGCTATATATTCTAACTGTCCCATCTTATTTTTTTAGACTTCTAGCATTTGCATATAAGCATTTTTGAGACTGTATTTTGTTCATATTAATCTGGCTATCGGTAGACAGGGGTAAATTGGAATCTTTAAGCTCTGTCTTCTCCATACTCAAGGGCATTTGAACTCCTTTTGTCTTTATTGGAACCTCTCTGCTGATATGCCCTAACTTCATTTTTCAAGAATACATTGTTCTGAACCATGCTCTCTTGGGCAACTGTTGGTTCTCCCCTAATATCTAGTTTAAAAGCTGCTCTATCTCCTTTTTAAAGGTTAATGCCAGCAGCCTGGTTCCATTCCGGTTAAGTTGAAGCCCATCCCTTCGAAAGAGCTCCTCCTTTCCCCAGAATATTCCCCAGTTCCTAACAAATCCAAAACCCTCATCCATCCCCAATCATCTCCTCCATGCATTGAGACTCCGGAGCTCTGCCTGCCTTTTGGGTCCTGCGCATGGAATGGGAAACATTTCGGAGAATGCTACGCTGGAAGTTCTGAATTTCAACTTCCTACCTAAAAACCTAAATTTAGCCTTCAGAACCTTCTTACCACATTTCCCTATATCATTGGAACCAATGTGTACAAAGACAGCAGACTCCTCCTTGTCTAGGTGGCGCGTGAGGTCCGCTATCTTCACACCAGGCAGGCATGTTACTAGGTGATCCTCATGTCCACCAACCACCTAGCTATCTACATGCCTAATGATCGAATCACCAACTAAAATGGCTGTCCTAACCCTTCCCTCATGGACACATGGCCCTGGAGAAACGTCCTCAGTGCGGGAGGGTTTACATCACCTGAAGGACAAGTCCTAGCTATAGGATCACTTCCTGCCACACCAAGGTGATGCTATCCTGTCACGTAACCTCTCTCCTCCAGGGCAACAGGGATACTGCTAGACTGGAGGTGGGACTTCAGTACTATATCTCTGTAGGTCTCGTCTATGTACCTCTCTGTCTTCCTTATGTCCTCTAAGTCTGCTACTCTAGCCTCCAGAGATCAGACTCGTTCCCTCAGAGCAAAGAGCTCCTTGCACCTAGTGCACAAGTAAGAACCCTTACCAACTGGGAGAAAATCATACATATGACACTCAATACAAAAGACTGGAAAACCCCCCATCTTGCTGCTGGTCTGCTGTCTGCATCTTAGTTTTAAGGTTGTGGGTTTATGCTCCTAAATTTGCCTCTTTAAAAACTTACTAGTGCCAAGTGCCAACATTTCTGTTTAAAATTTCAATAAGAGGCATGTTTACTAATGTGTGCTAACCATTAGCATGGGGTTTAGCATGTGATAAGTGCACCCATGATAATCTGGTAGCAGACAATCAGGCGCGGTGTGGGCAGAATGTGAGCATGAGCATTTTGGGTGCGTGCTCAGTGTGAAGGCAGCTGTTAGCATGGGTGCACATAACACCACCTCAGTGAGTGATGGTAAGCATACTTGTGCTCTGACTAGCACAGTATAATGTATTAACACAACACTAATGGCAGGAGGGGGGATGCACATGCCCTCAAACATTAGCATTGATTCCTGCACTAACTTTCAGAACCCAACACACGCTACCAGTGCACTCTTTAATAAACATGTCCCTAAACTCCTAGGGCCTAATATTCAGCAGGGCAGAACTGAAAACCCAGATACTCAATGTCGGAGTCACCTTGTTGGTCTGATAGCAGCAAAGCTACCTGGGTAGCAGCAGTATTCAGCTGCTGCCCTGTTAGCTTCAGTGGCGAATGTTAACCCACCCTTTAAGGTGCCTTACTTTTGCCAATTAGTAATAACTGGGCAGCGGCTGATATCAGCACTACCCGGTTACTATCTGGGTTTATAATCTAAGCATGGTAATTCACACCTGTTCTTGAGCAGGCATAGCGTCTGTACCTGCAAAGTATCCATGATTTGAGTTGGATTTACGCTAGTATTTTACAAAGACAAGTAGGCACCTACTGGAGTTTATAAACTAGGCTTAAAGCAGAATCGGACCAAGGACAGATCCCTGGGGCACACCAGTGGTAACATCCTTCTCCTCAGAATGAGCTCCATTTACCTGTACTCTTTTTCGCCTCCCACCCAACCAATTTCTAACCCAAGCAGTAACTTTAGGGTCCATCCCTAGGGTGCTCAGTTTGTTTATAAGTCGCCTGTGAGGAACAGTGTCAAAGGTTTTACTGAAATCTAAATACACCACATCTAGGGCTCTCCTTCGGTCCAACTCCCTGGTCCCCAGTCAAAGAAAGCAATCAGATTTGTCTGACAAGACCTGCCTCTGGTGAATCCATGCTGCCTCAGATCCTGTAATCCACTGGACTCCAGAAACCTCACTATTTTCTCTTTCAGCAACGTTTCCAATAATTTACTCACCACTGAGTTTAAACTAACCGGCCTGTAGTTTTCAACCACATCCTTACTTCTGTTTTGTGTAAATGCACCATATGAGCCTCTCTCCAGTTCTTTGGCACCACTCCCGACTCTAACGAGCCATTGAAAAGGTCAGTCAGTGGAGCTGCTAGGACGTTCCCAAGTTCACTCAGTATTCTAGGGTTTATCCCATCCAGTCCCATCACTTTGTCTACTTTAAGTTGAGCTAGTTTCTCACGAACCCATCTTCTGAAAATTGTTGAAGATGTCCCTCACTTCTGTTCCTGTTTGTGGGTGTTTTCTGAGGTCCTGCTCCTGGTTCTTCATCTGTGAACACAAAACAGAAATATTTGTTAAGCAATTCTGCTTTATCCTCATCAGCTTCTACATATTCCTCCCCTTCACCCTGGAGTCTGACAATACCACTTTTGCCCTTCCTCTTCTTACTAACATATCTGAAAAATGTCTTATCTCCCCACATTTTATTGCATTGGCTATTTCCTCCTCTTTTTGAATCTTTGCTTTCCTGACTACTTTGCTAGTTTCTCTAAGTTTTTCCAAATATAGATGCCTGTCTTCCTCTCTCTGTGATCTCTTGTATTTCATGAAGGCCTCCCTCTTTTTCTTCACTTTTTTAGCTACTTCTTTCGAAAGCCATAGCGGTCTCCTTTTCCTTTTACCTTTATTTACCATTTTAACAGAAAGGTTGCCCTTAAAATATCCCCTTTCAGTTTTGACCACTGTTTTTCTACATCCCCCAGCTGTTCCCATCCCGCTAACGACTCTCTGAGGTATTGGCCCATCTTCGCAAAGTTAGTCTTCCTAAAGTCTAAGATCCTCACCTTGGAATGGATTCTAACAGCCCTAGTCCTAATGCTGAACCACACTATCTGGTGATCACTGGATGCAAAATGATCTCACACTATAACATTAGAAACACTTTCACCATTGGTAAGCACCAAGTCCAGTATGGCCCCTTCATGTGTGGGGTCTGTTACCAATTGCCTGAATAGTTCTCCCTGTAGAGAATATAGGATCTCTTTACTTCTAGATGATACTGCAGCAGGAATGTGCCAATCATCATCTGGCATATTGAAATCCCCTATCAGTAGCACTTCCCCTTTCCTAGCAATGCTGTGTATTTCTTCAATTAACTCTCTGTCCACCTCTTCCTCTTGTGAGGGAGGTCTGTATATCATTCCAATGCAAATAGATTTCTCTTTCCCTCTTTCTAGTTTAACCCACAATGCCTCCTCTCTCCCTTTTAAGCTATGTAATTCCAAAGCTTTAATAGTATTTTTTACATATAGTGCCACTCCTCCTCCCCTTCTTCCTACCCTGTCCTTTCTGAATAACGTATAGCCAGGTATAGTTACATCCCAGTCGTGGTTTTCTGTGAACCATGTTTCTGTAACTGCCACTAAATCCAGTTCGGCTACTCCCACCAAAGGTTCAACATCAGGGATCGTATTTCCCATGCTACGGGCATTTATATACACTGCTTTCCATATGTTACCCCTGTTACCCATTTCCATGAAGGTATTTAATGTATCACTTACCTGGGGGCTTTCTTCACCCATCCCCAATGAATCTAGTTTAAAGCCCTCTTCAGTAGATTAGCCAGTCTACTACTGAAGACGCGTTGACCTTTCTTGGACAGATCTGTGCTCTGCAACCCTTGGAACAGCATCCCATGGTCTAGGAAACCAAAACACTCTTGATGACACCATCTACGCAACCATGCATTCATCTCCAGGATGCGAGCCTCACTGCCTTGGTCTTTACTCTCAACAGGGAGGATTGAAGAGAATTCCCATACCAGGAATAGGTTTGTAGTAGTGGTTTCCAGCCCCCACAATTTATATGTCTTTCTTACCTATTCACCCTTCAATATAGGCTGGCAAGCTACAACATACCTTCAGGCCGTGTCTTTCACAGTTTAGCTTTTGCTGCATGGATATAGGCACTGCCAGTGATTCCTACTTGTATCAGTTTAGTAGCAGAGCTGCCAAGTTATTGATTTCCAGGAGAGAGGTTAGCCAGTCTTAGTTTGCTAGACAAAAAAATGAGTCAGGTCTCTCTTCAGAGTGAACTCCAATCACACTAAAAATACTTAAATTCACTCAATTAAATTTCTTAAGTTTCAACTCATTTTTTTCAAAACTCATCTTTCTAATTTTTCTCTCTTTTGCCGACAGTCTCAGATAAACGGTATTATTTGAC
Source organism: Ichthyophis bannanicus (assembly GCA_033557465.1). NCBI lineage: Eukaryota > Metazoa > Chordata > Amphibia > Gymnophiona > Ichthyophiidae > Ichthyophis > Ichthyophis bannanicus. The sequence continues at coordinate 6,825,259 of CM066048.1, forward strand.
ACTTTTTGTGGGTAATAAAACTCGCCCAATATAGTGTTCGTTCACATCAATGACCTTAGGCAGATATTTTTTCTGAATTTCTAACCTCTACGTTGCTCTTTTTTTTATATATATGTAAACATTTATCTTGTCTTAAAAAGCTTTCAATTCCAGTCACCACTCCACTTATCTTGTACAGAATGGTGTCTTGACTCTCCCCTTTTGAACTTGTTGGAAAAGAACAAGTTCAAAAGGGGAGAGTCGAGACACCATTCTGCACAAGATAAGTGGAGTGGTGACTGGAATTGAAAGCTTATTAAGACAAGATAAATGTTTACATATATATAAAAAAAAAAAAAGAGCAACGTAGAATTTAAAAATTCAGAAAAAATCAGAAAAATTCAGAAAAATTCAGAAAAAATTTAAGTATTTTTAGAGTCCTAGTTTGCTGACAACCTCAACCAGATGAGATCTACAGCACTGGTTGCAATGGATAGAATTAAGGATTACAAATACCACTCAATTGACTCCAGACATCCAGGACGTTTATGAGATCAGACAGGGACACCCAGGTTCTTGGGAATGCCCCAGTTGCACCTAAACTATGTCCCCATTTAGACTTGGATGACCTCAAGCTGGGGACGTCCCCAGGCCCGGCTTCTAAAATGGCTTTGGAGACGTTTCTGTGCTTTGGATGACTCTATGCCCATTTTCAGATGTCCGAATCACAAATAGGGCTTCCAAAATGACCCTTTTAATGTCAGCTTTCCAGGATATGCACCAAGCAATAGAACTTTCAAAGGTATCTATAGTAGACATGATTTATGTCTGTAGCTCTTTGGCACAGGTGCCTGACAATTGTCAGACGGCTGCCTGGGTGAGAATGTTCACAGTCTTGGCAAGTGCATATATCAATATGATTTGCAAGGGATTGTGGGAAATGCAGTCAATTCACACCAGACACAGCCACTCACAATAATTAGTTGTGCTTGAGTGTAAAGCCAATAAGATATTTATTTTATTTATTTATTTATTTATTTATTTATTTACATTCTCTTATATACCGCGCTATTCTGCATCAGTGCGGTTTACATTGAACTGAAATTACATTGAACAGGGTATTGTAACTTGGAGATAACTATTTTACAGGGAACATGGGCTATATTTATTTATGGGGTTATTTCTCCCAACACAGATATGCTTGGTAGCACATAAAACAGGATACTTGCTTTCAGTGTTAAACTTAGAAAAACAAAATCAGGAAAACAACAGTTGAACTTTGTCAGGCAATCAAAGCAAAAGAATAAAGACCTGGTTGGTAACAAACTGGTCTTTTCTGTAGGCTTTAGCTAATATTTTCTTAGCAGTGTATCAAACAACAAGCAAAACCCACAAAGAAGGGAAAAACTGTTCTTTTCAAGTTAACTTCTTATATCTTCACACATAGATTCAGAAGTGATTCCCTCAGAGCTCACAAGCAATTAGGTAAAGCTCAATTGCTAGCAGTTACCCAGCTGAAACCCCTTAGCTGGCTTGCTTTCTACTGCGTGGCTCAAATCCTACTTCAGGAGCTTTTCTGAGTAGATTAAAGAACAAGTTTGTATTTCTTTGTGATGGTTGTTGTACTTTGTAACAGAAAATTACCAAAGGAGTTTAGACAGAGAGCAATCCATATATTCACAGCCTGTATCTAAGACCGCTCCCCCTTCTTCAACAATCATGGGTTCAATATCATGGATTGGCACAGAGGAATTTCTCAATGTAGCACTCTCAGGAGAATACTTGTTTCCCTGCTGTCTTTCAAGGTTATAGCTAGGGCATAGATCAGTGTTCATACCTGAGCTTCCATTGCTGTTAGAGTTCCTCTCTAAATAGCCTGGCCAGTATGTAGTCCAGTTCTTATGTCCAGCCTTCCAATCCAGATCCCTGGACACTGGATCTCTCTTCACATACCTTCTGGCACGGGTCTTGGGGTCCCTTCCACGTGCAGCCGTCTCCCTCACAGGTACCGTCTGGAGATGCCTAGTTCTGCAGCACCATTCCTCTGGTTTTCCCCAGTCCAATGGTGTATGCTGGCCTTTTGAATGTCTCCCAGTATACGTACTGCTCTGGACTCCTTTAGACCTCCCAAAGGCTTTTCTCTTCTTTCTTCCAAAGGGTTTCTTGCCCTCTCTGTCCGTCCGGTTTGGCTTCTGTTTCTGATGATCCTCCAGATGATGAAGCTGTCCAAGATGAGGATATCCAAGCTGATTCTGAGGATCTCCCAGATGAAACTGAGGATGAGGATAATTCTCTGTAGAATAAACTCTACCTTTATTCTGCTTTGATGAGTGCTCCACCTTAGCACAGCGCAGCTGTGCTGAATCAGGCCCTGCCCTTTGAGATGAGTGCTTAGGGATTACCTCATAGCCCTCCTGATTGAACACACGTTTCCCCACTTCAGCTCCTCTAATGGCTGTTGGAAACCTGGTGCATTCTGGGACTGGTAGTCTTTTATGGGAAAATTCTGTTTTCTTATTTCTACCAGAACTGACATGTTGCTTGTTCAGAGTCACTTCACCTTTACTATAGCTCCTTCCTGAGCTATGATAAGCTTCCTTATCACACAATGCAACCACGTTTGTGTGTCCTTTGCTCTGCATGCAGTACACATACACTATAATGTACTTAGAAATGAACCAGACCATCACTGTTTGGGCACATCGCTGACATTATGGAGCTTGTTTACAAAGACACGGTAGCAGTTTCCGATCGTTATCGGAGCCGCGGCCCCATTGAGGGGCCGCGGCTCCGATAACGATCGGAAACCGCTACCGCGGTTTTGTAAAGAAGCCCCTATATTGCAGCTTACATATTCTGGTCACCATTGCTGCACAGTGAATGGTGGTGCATTTTCACCTGCACAATATCCCTAAATCATTTGGAACAGAATATTGCTTCTCAGTTTGGTTACATGTCGTTTTGGCTCCTGCTGCACTTGACCTTTCCCACTACTTCAGCTTACATAAAAGGTGTTGCGGCCTATAATAAATTGATGACAGTTCTGGGTGAGAACCACTTACACACAGTAGAATTCAATGATGTCAAATCATATCACATTCCAAAAATCAGTAAACAATAAAAATACTGTATCGCACCAATGCCAAAATGTAGTTACATAGATTAAATATGGGGGAAAACCCCTCAAAATACAAGAGTTCTGAGAAGAGCCAGACTTATGGCACAGAGCCCAGCAGTGAAGGATTATGTGTATTCTGGTTTCCTGGCAATGACACCAATCATATAACTTGGGAGAATCCAGTACATCCCATGTCTAGCAAGTGATGCCATCATTCCCACATCACCATTTCTCTGCCCTACTAGGGGTAAGACTGACATGCTTTGTGCAGTAAATCTGAATCTGTGTGTGGCACAAATAGCACTATCATCCTGAATCCAATCATAATGCACTAGTGTGCTGTTGTCTCAGGTCAGTGCTGTATAATACATGAAGAACTCCTTATGGCATAGTGTATGGGTGAGGCTTTTACTCGGCTTACATGAGGCAGGCAGAATTTCCCCCTCATTCCGCCCAATTGCCAAATCAAACACTCATTATCTCTGACAAGAACACAAACAATGCTTCATATGTGGGAATATTGGCCACAGACAGCATTATTGTCACCAACGAATTTATGGGGTGGGGTACCTGCCTGGTCACCCGAGCTGATGTGAAGCAATCATGCCTGCCGTACTGTCTTGCTTGCAAAGCCATCTTGCAGGGGCAAAGTGGAGTCCCTGGCATGCCATGCTGTGCTAGGCTCACACCATGCCTGCTATTCCAAAGTGCAGTTTGATGTCCGCCCCAGAGGGAGGGGGGGTTCCCAGGCACGATTTTTTGGTTTTGTGCTGCTTATTCCACCTTTGAGGTTTAATAAGCAGCACGTCCCCATGGGCTCAGCAGGATGTAGAGGGCTGTGACCTGAATCGGCCCTGTACATCCTGCCTTATTGGCCTGCCCCAGCTCTGCACTGATCCCGCTCCCTCCCACCCCCCATCGGCACTCCCCATCCTGATGCTCACAATGTATGGGGAGATCCAGAGGAGGAATTGGCCCAGATGGCTTGCAGGGCTGTGTGTCCTGCTGTGACACAAGCCCCACAACCTGCGTCCCAGAATTGGGCCTTTAGTAAAAGCTGGCTTGCTACAGTTCCCTTGTCTGTGCTTCTAAGGTAATATCTTAACAATTTCCTGGGTGATTCACACAGCCCTTGGTTTGATAGAGGAAGCCTTTCAAATTGCCCCTACATCTATTTAGAACAATTTCACAGGTCTCTTGCCTCATAACTGGAAGGCTTTTTCTAAAGGCCTCTAGAAACAATTTATTTATTTCTAGTCAAAGAATATTTACCCAATTCTTCCTTCTGTGTTAAGCTATACTCTGATTTGATTTAAATTAAAAGCTCTCTGGTGCTACTAAGCCCTGACTGAGTTAAGAAATACACTGGATTCTAAAATACACAGATTTATCAGCCAATCTACACATGGAAATCCAATATATTATGAAAATAATCTCTACAGTATGTCTCTTTCCTTATAAATGTGAATGGCAAACAAATCAAAATAAATTTTGCATTGGCATCTTTATTTTACAGTTGTGGTCAACATTACTGGCATCCTTGTATTTCAGGTATATTGTGTACAATATCTTACATAGTAACATAGTATATGGCGGCAGATAAAGACCAGTATGGTCCATCTAGTCAGCCCAGCAAAGTGGCAAGGATAGGTGCACCTGCTGCTCCATGCAGATCACCCCTCCCTGTGCCTTTTGTTTAGGGATTTACCCACCAATCCGTGCAAGTCACCCCTATTTGTTGAAATAAAAGGGATAGTTATGTTTGTTTAGGTTTTATCCTGTTTCCATAAAGGGATCCACTGGAAATATTCCAACTGCATATTATCGTAATATTTTCATAGTGTGTTCAAAGGTATACAACAAAAAACAGATGTCTGTGCAATATGACTTGGACAGGATTAATGGCAGCCTTCTCTAATAGTTGGTTGCGCAACTCTTGGCAGTGATGACAGCCTCCAAACGTTTCTTGTAGCCATATATAAGTTTCGTACATCTGTCTGCTGGTAGTTTCTCCCACTATTCAACTGTGATTTGTTCCAGCTCATGAATGTTTCTAGGCTTCCTTTTAACAATGGCAGATTTCAGCTCTTTCAAAAGGTTCTTGATTGGATTGACATCAGGACTCATTGCTGGCCAAATTAAAACAGTCCAATTTTCCTTTTTAACCATTCTTTTGCATTATTGGATGTATGTTTTGGGTCATTGTCCTGCTGGAGGATTCATGACCTTTGACCCAGACCCAGCTTGCTGACACTAGATAGCACATTTCACTCAAAAATACCTTGATAATCCTCTGACTTCACCATTCCTTTAATATGTTCCAGGCCTCGAGTTCCTCAGGCAGCAAAACAGCCCCACAACATTTTGGAACCTCCACCATATTTAACTGTGGGAAAGGTGGTTTTTTTTCCTTATAAGATTTATTTCTTCACCTGTAAATATATCACTGGTCTACATTGCCAAAGAGCTCAGGTTTGGTTTCATCTGTCCACAAAACATTTTCCCAGGACTGTGGTTTCTAACCGTGGGTTTGGGCAAAGATCAGGTGTGCCATTTTGTGTATGTTTTAGAGCAGTGGGACCCTTCTTGGCCTTGGCCCATTAAGCCTTTGTTTAGTGCACAGTGTATGGTGCTGGTTGAAACCATCACTCCATATTGCTCCAGGTCAGCCTTCAGCTCTTTGGATGTTGTACGTGGTATTTTTCCAACAGTTCACACTAATCTTTGAAGGCTTCTTGGATTAATTTTCCTCTTCTGACTATGTCCTGGGAAGATTTTATTTATTTATATAGACAGATTTGTATACCACCTTATCCTACAATCAAAGTGGTTACATCACATTGGGGGGTTACATTTAACATTACAGCATTTTGATTGTTCTATGAGCAGAAAACCTTAATAACATTGCAAACTGTAGTCACAAGAATCCCAAGGTCTTTGGAGATAGCCTTGTACTCCTTTGAAGATTGATGTTTGGTGATAATGGCTTTTATGACAGTCTCAGACAGTTCTCCTATCTTCACCATTGTGAACGTGACCATTTTAATTATTAGAGTATTGATTTATACTTCAATTGATCAAATACCTTTGATACAACACAAATTAATAGCTGTTTGAATGATATGAATAATTGGCTCAATAACAACAATTTAAAAATAAATTCTGACAAAACAGAAGCATTGTTCATATCGAATTGTCAGTCCTTAAAACTACCAAGTGAAATTAACGTATTAAATAAAAAAATAAAAATTAAAGATGAAGTAAGATATTTAGGTATAACCTTATATAAATTTTTAAACTTAAAATCTCATATAAACAAAATTGCAGCTAAAGCATGCCATCGCTTAAAGATTATAAGAATACTAAAATCAATATTAAATACAAATCACTTTCGCATGGTATATCAAGCTGTCATAATACCCCTACTTGATTTTGGAAATGTTTTTTATCAAGGTCTTCCTAAAAACGCTATCCATCCTCTCGAATTAGTTCAAAACACTACTGCATGTATAATTACTGGCTCTGCAAAATTTGATCACATAACTCCTGTCCTTAAACAGTTACATTTCCTTCCAATTATTGCAAGAGCAAAATACAAAAACCTAATGATTATTTTCAAAATCTTTCACCAATCTTCAGCAGATATTCTACAGCATATAATATCCAAAGACAAGAGCCTAAGACCTAGACGATCTCATAACTCCAAAAAGCTTAGTACACCTTTAAACTTCAATAGATCAAAACAGATTATCTCTAAAAGAGCATTTTCCTTCATGGCACCAGAGGTATGGAATTCTATTCCTGAAGAATTAAGAGCTCAGGAAGACATCAAAGACTTTTGCATATCTTTAAAGACTTATTTATTCATAGAATCATTTGGTCAAATAACTTAAATTGATCAACTTGTATATCCAGTTTCACTATGAGATAATATAATTTACTGTTTGTACTGTATTTATATTGTAATGTATTGTATTTGATCTTCCCATGCCCTCAACATGTAAGTCCTTTGTTGTCTTGTCAACCACTTTGATTGAAGGATAAGGTGGTATACAAAACTGGTTAAATAAATAAATTAGAGCCATCATTCATTGGTTGATTCAAGGTCACGTGAGTATTGACAATTGATTACAAGTATGTCTAATTTTACTGCAATGGGAATGTTGTTCTTCTGTTCAAACTGATTTGAATTGTTTGCCAGGACATGATTACTGATACCCTTATAATGTCCCAGTTTTATATTATTTCCTGCTATTTTCTTTTTTAATTGATCTTGTTATATTTGATTATTTTATTTGTCAAATACGTGTGCATACACCTATAGTCCAAAGCCATTTCACCTGGCCAGTTGTTTTTAGGAGATATTGAACATTAACAGGCTTATTCAGTCCCGGACAAAGATCCTCTCTGTATGTCCGGTCTGAGCCGGATGTACAGATGGCATCGCGATTTTGATCCCTCAGGGCACGTCTAGCCCCGCGGAATCAGAATTGCGAACAGTCCTGTATGTGCAGGCCAGGACTGTGATTTAGCCCAGTCTGCACGTACAGGTCTCTACCCGGCTAACTCAGTCAAGGCTCTTCAATGGAGTCGCGGCACTACGGCACCGTGGCTCCATTGAAGAGGCGCAATGCAGCCACTGGCTTCCCAGCCTCATTCACTGTAGCCCGATCCCTGATATGGCCTCCTAAAGCCATGGTCGGGCTGCGGGGAGTGCCCTTGGGCCCCCCTGCCCCATCCGTGCCCCAGGCTGCCAAAAAAAAGATGTGCAGGGAAGTTATTCCACCTTGGAGGTGGAATAACATCCCCGCACAAGTCACCAGCCTTGGATGTACAGGGCCGGCAATAGAATCGGCCCTGTACATCCAGGACCAGTGACTGCCCACACGTACCCTAACTCTGCCCCCAAACCGCCCCTTCCCTGCCCCATCTAACTTCTCCATACAGCCAGCAGCCGGAGAAGGCATGAATAGCAGGGATGGACATCCCATTGGAATGTCCATCACCGCTATTCATGCACAGAATCGGGCCCTAAGGGGCTGAAGTACAAGGGTGCAAATAATGTTGACCACAATTATATTTATTTCAAATTGAAACAACCTATTTCATTGCCTTTTTCATTTGATTTTTAAATGAATACACATTCCTGTTGTCTGTACCTGTATAGTTTTTTTGCATCTTCTGCTGAATTTATCATCTGAATGTCTTAATTAGCATAAGCCAACATCATTTATCTAAGTCCAAGAATAGATTTGCTCAAGCAAGATTTTCTGGAACATCTAAGTAGTTTTGACATATTGACTGACATTTGCTGTACCCCAACTTCTGGTCAACCCTTAAATCTTTACAGTGGTAATCATTATCATCTATTTCAGGCAAGACAGTATACATGTATTATGAACACAGATTGATGTAGATTCTATGTAGGTATTAAAAATAGTTATCAGCTGGCAAAAGTCAGGTGTGAGCATCTTTTATGCCTGGTTCTAATAAATTTACAGCATTCTATGAGCCTGATGTGAATTAGGAAATGACATCCTCCCTGAAAGACGTTTAGTAAGATAATATGTATTATCCACCCAGATGTAGAATTAAGGAAATAAACAAACAAACATAAGATAAAAATAAACAATCCGAAATGTATCTAGCATTTTAATGCCAACTTGAAAAATATTATGAACAGAGAGCACCCATAATGGTGAAAATTGTTGGGGTATTTTTACAAAGAATGTTCTATATATTAAACATATTTTACACATGAAAATGGCTATTACAAAATTGTGTGGTAAATACACATATACATGCAAGTATTCTCTCCAATGGGATCACACACACACTTTTACTTGATTTGCGTCATTTGGCTATTCCTGGGGGCAGTATTTGAGATGCACACGTCATAAAATATGCACATTTTACAAAACGTTGCCTAGGTTATATGGATTACAGGCTTGAACATTATGAGCAGGTATGAATGATCAATACAGTACAAGCATATATTTGTTCCTTGTTTGGAGCAGATGCAAATTTCTTCAAAGACATTTGTCTTCTGTTGAGAGCAGTTCTGGGCGCCCATGTTATTATGGCCCATAGGCGCCTGTGTTGCCTTTATAAATTATCCTGTATGTTTAGCTACTAATTGTTCTCTTGTGTTCAGCTCAGGCTTCAGTAAAATAATGTAGCACTTGGGAATAAATATGGAACCCAGGAGCCCTGCACTGGAAACTAGAATAGCGAATACCTCCACAGCAACCATGTATTTCCCTTTGGTGCTCAGGTATGCTGGGATGAAGGACACCCAGACACTGCAGAACACCAGCATGCTGAAGGTGATAAACTGAGCCTCATTGAAATTGTCAGGTAATTTCCTTACTTTAAAAGCCACAATAAAACTTATTAATGCCAGACATCCCATGTAGCCAATTACAGCATAGAAGAAAATGTCAGACCCCTCATTGCATTTTAATATTATCTTCCCAATTTCTGTCTTTGTATCAGCCTCTAGAAATGGAGGAGAGCTGAGGATCCAAATGATACAGATCAGGACTTCACCCAATGAACAAAGACAAATAAGATAGATGGATACGCGCATCTTTAACCATTTCTTTAACCTGCTATCTGGCCTTGTAGCATTGAAGGCCATAGAAACTGTGAGGGTTTTAGCCAGCACAGAAGAAACGGCAACAGTGAAAATAATTCCAAATGCGGGTTGTCGAAGCAAACAGGTCAACTGTAAAGGGCGACCAATGAAGAGCAAGGAACACAGGAAAGACAACAAGAGGGAGAGGAGGAGAGTATAGCTGAGACCTTGATTATTTGCTCTCACTAGGGGTGTGTTCTGATGCTTCATAAAAATCCCCATCACTCCAGCAGTTATTATGCAAAAGAAAAGAACAGCAGAGGTTAAAGCCACACCCAAAGGCTCCTCATAGGAAAGGGAGTCAATGGTTCTTGGGATGCATCGGCTTCTCTCCTGATTTGACCATTGATCTTCTGGACAGGGCTCACAATTTTCCATATCTAGAAATTAATCAACAAGACAGATTTTTTAAAGAAATTAGATGAAAGGGTAGAATAATGTTTAATTTTACACTGCATATAATTGCAATGAAAATGCAATGTGTGCCTTTCAGTCAATGCTGACTCAGCTCCTGGGTTTACTTGGCAGTGTGACTGGAAGTAGATTGCCAGACCTATCTTCCAAGTTGATAGGATTCACTAACTAATGCCTCAACTATTATCAACAAATTTTTGTCGAAGTGTGCCGAGGGAGGGTAAGAACTGAAAATCTAACCCCCGCCAGGCGGCAAGCTGCTTTTATTCTTTTAAAGGTTCCCCACCTTTCATCAAAAAATTAAAATACGTCACTTATCTATCCTTGTTTCATGAGCTCAGGTCCAAACTCTCCACCGTTGCAGATATAGTGATCCTCCACACGACATGCATGTTTCGGGAATAATCCCTGTTTCAAGTGTTTTCACCACAACACAACTAACAAAAGCAACTGTGACCAAAATACTGTCTTGCAGCTTGAGGCTATCCGTTTATCAAAATAGGCAGGACACTATTCCTTTTGAAAGGGAAACCAGCTAATGAGAAAAAGGGGCTATCCCACCAAACCGGGGAATCCCTATGACAATTGGCTGCCGACAGAGAAAAGAAAGACAGGCCTTATAAGGATCCAACAACATCACAAAAGGCTCAGCCAATCAATCTCACGATTTAGTCCAGTAGGAGAAATGGTGTTAAGTTGAAAAATCCAGCATTGCTCACACCTTTGAAGCTTACCAATACGATCCCCTCCACGAGGGTCCATAGGGACATGATCAATTATTGTCCAATGGAGATCATTAAAGACATGCTGGTGGGCCACACAGTGAGCAACCACCAGCGCCGTTTGTATTTGCTGACGTATCCTAGAGGAATGCTCTGCCAAACACTTTTTAATTGGTCGAGTTGTCCGCCCCACATACCACAAATCACACGGACACCAAAGCGCATAAACTACATATGAAGACGAACAGGTGGTATTCCACCGACGCCTATACGGATGTGGTGCCTCTGGGAAGTGCCATACCGATCCTGATACCGTCAAAGAACAGTAAACACACTGCAAACAAGGATCATGTCGAGTCTCCATCAATGGTGAAATAGGTCTATCGATGGCTAGAGTTGTATTCACCAATCGATCAGACAAATTTGAACCCCTTGAAAAGGCAATTAGAAGAGGCTTGTCAAAACAAGAGTGTAATCGCAACATTGACCAATGTGAATGGAGAATCCGCACAATCTCAGGACTACGCTCCATGTAAGGCAAAATTCCTCCAATGACCTCAGGAGATTTTTGACTAGAAGAAGCAAATTGCGGATCCAAAAGCCACTCTCTATGGATATGAGAGGCCCGACGATAAGCATTACGCACCACCGAAACAGGAAAACCCCTACTAAAGGAGCCTATGTTTAAGATCTAATGCATGACATCTGAAGTCCTGAAAAGAGCTACAAAGCCTCCATAGCCGAAGAAATTGACCAAATGTCAACCCCCTGTGGTGAAAACACTTGAAACAGGGATTATTCCCGAAACATGCATGTCGTGCGGAGGATCACTATATCTGCAACGGTGGAGAGTTTGGACCTGAGCTCATGAAACAAGGATAGATAATGACGTCTTTTAATTTTTTGATGAAAGGTGGGGAACCTTTAAAAGAATAAAAGCAGCTTGCCGTCTGGCGGTGGTTAGATTTTCAGTTCTTACCCTCCCTCGGCACGCTTTGACAAAAATTTGTTGACAATAGTTGAGGCATTAGTTAGTGAATCCTATCAACTTGTCATTATTTATTCACTACTTTGGGTCTGGGTTGAGACCTATCTTCCAAGGCAATGGAGGGTGAAGTGAGTTTCCCAAGGCCACAAGGAGTGCTAATGGGAATTGAACCCTGGTTGTTTGGTTACCAAGCCAGTGTGCTAACCACTAGGCTACTCCTTCACTCCTGCATAAAATTATTATTTACGAAAATAGAAAAAAAAATCTATTTAGAAATATTGCTGCCACCACCTTTGAAGTAGTTTGTTTTGAATTAAATTTCTCTTCTGTGTCAGCACGTGTTGCAGTAAATGAAAATGCAGCTTACTCCCTTCCATTTTATGATTGTTATATACTTTCCCTTGTATATCCCAGTATTACTTCTCCTCCACCTACTGTACTGACATCATTGACATCCTTTGACTACTCTTGATGTCATTCTTTGATTTTTGTTGTCAATGAAATGAATAATTTGTTTTTGGCATATGTCCCTAAAAATCATACTGCTGTGATTCAAGATATCCAACTATATTTCATTTCATTAGCAAGTAGTCCTTAGCGACAATTTACAATCCATAATAAAACAATAGTTTATCAATAGTACAGATCATCAAATACCATAAAAGCCAGCTCCCCCACTCATGCATATATCTCACATTACACTTTCTTAAAACCAGGGCTAGAGATCCCATTAGTCCACCGCTATCCCCAGAATGATTGAGCAGAAATGTCAGTAGAACTGTCAGAACGGTTTTTAGAAACCTTAATATCCTTGGAATTATCCCTTCTCCTTTCTCTAGTCTTGCCTTGTATAATCTCATAACTATCTTCTTTATGATCTTGTTTTTTTGCTGGTACTTTATTAAATTCTAACTTTTGTGTACTTCTTTAATTCACCTGTTTGTTGGTGGGAAAACCCTTATTCCATTGACTTACTCCTCATCTAGTTGAAAATCTTTCCAATGTGTGAATGCAAACTGTCTTGACTGTAAAGACCTTATATTTCTTAGGAGAATCTCATTTCAAAGGTTCCTGGTGCAATGTATCCTGTCTTTCACAAGTAATAGCTCAGAAAATACTGCTGTCCTTGAGGTCTACCAAAAATGATGTCACAGCCCTTTCACATCATTCACCTAGCTTGTGCATTTTGATTTCCTTATCGTCTCTCCAGTTCAGTCCCTCACCTCTGGGTTGTGCATCTACTCTCGCAGCATGGAGACTGGGCATGTCATAAATGTGACACTACTGTAGATATCCTGCTGGCACCTCCCACCAGCTCCCAGTGTTTCCAGTCTCCATGCCGCTGGATGTAGTGAGCCTAGGTGCTGGGCTCACTAGAGAAGCAGATAAGGAACTTCAGGCAGCTTAGCTAGGGTTTTTAGTTTTTATTTTCTCCCTATTAAGTTTTTTTCTTTTGGTCTGTAGCTTTATAGCTCATTAAAGCATACTAAAAAAAGAAAAAGCAAGGGTGAGAGGGGATCGGAAAGGATTTAGAGGAGTCTCTTTTCTCCCTTCTGTTTAATTCTGTTCCTTTGCTTGCTCTCCCCTCCTTGTTGGCACAGAGCGGAGTTCTCTTGCAGGCTTTTCATCTACTCTACTTACCAGCACAGTTTTCTGTACTGCAGATTTCCAGTCAGAAACTGTTGTCGGGCCTTGTTTCTCTGCTACTGCTGCTGGCTGACAGCCTTTCTCAACTGTTTCTCACAGGAAGCCCGTTATTTTTATCGGGGTGCAGGGAGGATACAAAGGTCTCAGAGGAAGAGGTGAATGTTTAAATCTTTGCTGCTAGTGTCCTGTGAGTGTTTTTGAGGCCTGCTGCCACATGTGAAGCATGTTCTGTGGGTTAGCAGAGCTCAGGATTTGGGCGGACCTTTTTCCTGCTGTTTTTCTTCACAGTGCTCTCTTTACATAAGAACATAAGATATGCCATACTGGGTCAGACCAAGGTCCATCAAGCCCAGTATTCTGTTTCCAACAGTGGCCAATCTAGGTCATATGTACCTAGCAGTTTCCCCAAGGGACACAGGTTCCACAATGCTTGTATTGGTTCAAGCATTGATATCTTGGGTCCCTTCTTAATAATGGTTTATGGACCTTTCCTCAAGGAACTTGTCTAAACCTTTTTTAAACCCAGCTACACTAACAGTCTTTACTACATCCTCCGGTAACAAATTCCAGAATTTGATTACACATTGAGTGAAAAAATATTTCCTTTTATTAGTCTTAAATAGTTTACCCTGTAGCTTCATTGCATGTCCCCTAGTCTTTCTATATTCTGATAAGGAAAACAATCGATCTACGTTTACCCGTTCACCTCCGTTCATTAATTTATAGACTTCTATCATATCTCCCCTCAGCCGTCTCTTTTCCAGGTTAAAGAGCCCTAACCTTTTTAGCCTTTCTTCATAAGAGTATTCTTCCATTCCCTTTACCATTTTGGTGGCTCTTCTCTGAACCTTTTCTAAAATCGCTATATCCTTTTTAAGATACGGCGACCAGAATTGCACACAATATTCAAGGTGCGGTCTCACTATGGAACGATATAGAGGCATTATAATATCTTTTTTTTTATTTTCCATTCCTTTCCTTATCATACCTAGCATTCTATTTGCTCTCTTGGCCGCTGCTGCACACTGGGCGGAGGGTTTTAACATGGTATCCACAATAACGCCTAAATCTTTTTCCTGGGTGGTAGTTCCTAATGTGGAACCTTGCATCGTGTAACCATAGTTTGGGTTGTTCTTCCCTAGGTGCATAACCTTGCACTTGTCCACATTAAATTTCATCTGCCATTTTGATGCCCAGTCTTCCAATTTATCAAGATCCTCTTGCAATTTTCCACAATCCTCTTGGGTTTTAACAACTTTAAATAGTTTTGTGTCATCTGCAAATTTGATAACTCACTCGTTATTCCACTTTCCAGGTCATTTATGAATATGTCAAAAAGCAGCGGACCCAGCATAGATCCCTGGGGTACACCACTATTCACCTTTCTCCATTGGGAAAATTGGCCATTTAGCCCTACCCTTTGCTTTCTATCTTTTAACCAGTTCCTGATCCACAATAGTACACTGCCTCCTATCCCATGACTCTTTAGTTTTGCCAAAAGTCTCTCATGAGGGACCTTGTCAAAGGTTTTCTGAAAGTCCAGATACACAATATCAACTGACTCACCTTTGTCCACCTGATTATTCACTCCTTCAAAAAAACATAACAGATTAGTAAGACAAGATTTTCCTTGTCTAAAGCCATGTTGGCTGTCTCCCATTAGGTCATGACTATCTACATGCTGAGTAATTTTATTCTTTATGATGGTTTCTACCATTTTTCCCGGTACTGACATCAGGCTCACCGGTCTGCAGTTTCCCGGATCACCCCTGGAACCCTTTTTAAAAATTGGTGTTACATTGGCGATCCTCCAATCTTCAGGTATTAGAGATGATTTTAATGATAGTTCACAGATTACTAATAGCAGGTCTGCAATCTCATATTTCAGTTCTTTCAACACCCTTGGATGTATACCATCCGGCCCAGGTGATTTGCTACTCTTCAGTTTATCTAATAGTTGTAAGACATCTTTCCCGATGTATCGATATTTCCTTCAATTCTTCCGCACCTTTAAATACCACTTCAGTCATGGGTAACATCCCTACATCTTCCTCAGTAAAGACCAAAGCAAAGAATTCATTCAGTCTCTCCGCTATCGCCTAGTCGCCTCTTAGTGCTCCTTTAACCCCTTTATCATCTAATGGACCAACTGACTCTCTCACAGGTTTTTTGCTACGAATGTACTTGAAAAGGTCTTTACTTCGCGTTTTTGCTTCTGCAGCAAGCTTCTTCTCGAATTCTCCCTTTGCCTGCCTTATCAATGCCTTGCATTTGACTTGCCAGTGCTTGTGCTGTTTCCAGGTTTCGTCGTTTGGCTCTTTTTTCCATTTCCTGAAAGATGCTTTTTTGGCAACAACAGCCTCTCTGACCTCACCTTTAAACCATGCTGGCAGTTTTTTGGACTTCCTTCCACTTTTCTTAAAGCGTGGAATACAGCTGGTCTGGGCTTCCAAGATAGTATTTTTCAACAACAGCCAAGCCTGATGTACGTCTTTAACCTTTGCAACTGCTCCTTTTAGTTTTTTCTTAACTGTTTTTCCTCATTTTATCATAGTCTCCCTTTCAAAAGTTAAAAGGTAGTACTGTGGATTTCCTTACTATCCCTCCTCCACTAATTAAATCAAAGGCAATCATGCTATGATCACTATTGCCAAGTGGCCCCAACAACCTTATCTCTTGCACTAGATCTGGTGTTCCACTAAGGACTAGGTCTAATATGGCTTCCCCTCTGGTCGGTTCATGAACCAGCTGCTTCAAGAAGCAGTCATTTATTTCATCTAGGAACTTTATCTCCCTAGCATGTCCTGACGTGACACTGACCCAGTCGGTACCGGGGTAGTTGAAATCACCCATTATTATTACTGCACTGTAACGTTTGTTAGCTTCCTTGATTTCTTTGAACATTTCATCATCCATTTGGTCATTCTGGCCAGGCGGTCGATAGTACACCCCCACTGCCATCGCCTTCCCCCTTTTACATGGAATTTCAATCCATATAGATTCTACAGCAGATTTTGTTTCCTGCAAAACTTTAATTCTTTCTGACTCAATGCCCTCTCTAACATAGAGAGCAACCCCTCCACCAATTTGATCAGCTCTATCATTACGATATAGTTTGTACCCAGGTATCACAGTGTCCCACTGGTTGTCCTCCTTCCACCATGTCTCTGATATTCCAATCATATCTAACCTTTCTAGCATTTGTATACAAGCATTTTAGAGAATGGCATACAAGCATTTTAGAGAATGCATACAAGCTGACAGCTATCTTTAATTAATCTTTTTGTTTTCTGGTTACTTTGAATTAGTTTTGATTAGTTTTAATTTTCAATGTTTTGGAGCTCTTAAAGGGCCAGTACAAAAAAAAAAAAGTTAAAAAAAAAAAAATAACAGGATAATTTGCATGTTTTTGTTTTGCTGCCCTTTTTGTTGGTCTGTGGGAGCCATTTCCTTTACTATACAGTCTCTCAGATCTCGTAGCACTAATGCCTATGCAGCCACAATGCCTGGTTTGTGGTGCCCATAGGGGCTCGGTCTTGGATGCAGGGGTGTGTCATGGCTGTGCCTCTGAGGCACTTACTATGGAGCAAGAAATGCAGGATCGGTCTAAAGAAGGCACTGCTCTAGTGGCACAGGGTGCTGCCACTTCTGCAGAAGGGGAGTCTTTGCAGGAATCTCCATCTGCTCTTCCTACTTCAAATTTGGCTTTGTCCAATAATTCCGCCACTCCGATGGGGCAGCTTTCAAGGGTTTCTCCCCAGATTCTGTGCTGCTGCTTCATCAGGCTTACTGTTTGTGGCAGCAGGGAGAGGACGCAGATGCCTCGCTTCTTGGGGTGGTAGGAGGCTAAACGGCCACTGAAAGGTTCGGTGGTAGTGATGGTAGACTGGTTAAGAGGGCCCGTTCAGTGGAAGATCAGCCTCTGGTTCGGACTGGCCGGATGCAGAGGACCTTGAGCTGGAGCCAGAAGCTGGGATGGAGGATTTAGAGGAAGGTGAGATTCAGGAACCTGAAGATCAAGCAAGGATTATCTGGGTCTTTCGTAGGGAGGAGCTGACAGCACTAATTACGGAGTCCCTTCAGGCTCTCAACCTTTTGTCTGTGGTACCAGCAGAGGATGAGGGTTTGGAGGATCCTCTCATTCAGGCGGTACGAAAGTCCCAGGCGGTTTTTCCTGTTTACCGTGTTGTTAAGCAGATGATTCAAAATGAATGGGACGTGCTGGAGGCAGACTTGCATGGTGTGAGGTCCATGAATCCTCTCTTTCCCTTGGTGGATCAAGAATGGGAAGTGTTTCCTTCTCCACGGATATATGTGGCAGTTTCAGCGGTTACAAAGAAGACTACCGTTCCAGTTGAAGGCAGTGCGGCTTTGAAAGACTACAAAATCGGAAGCTGGCGCCTTATTGAAGCAAGCTTTTAAGGTTAATGCACTGGCTTTGCAGCCTCCATTTGTGGAGCTTGGGTTGCGAGAACAAGCCTTCGCTGGTCACAGCATTTGCCGCAGCCAGTTCAGCAAACACAGGAGCAGTTAGCTGATGTGACAAGACTAGAGTCAGGTTCCGCATATTTGGCGAATGTCCACTATGATCTTATTAGAGGTTTGGTGAGCAGCATGGCTTCCTTGGTAGCCACACGCCGCTATCTTTGGCTCAGGAACTGGACGGCGGACAGTTCCTCCAAGTCGCGTCTTAGCAAGCTTCCTTTTAAGGGGAAGCTGTTGTTTGGAGAAGATCTTGATAAGCTGGTCAGGGATTTGGGGGATTCTAAAAGAGTTTGCTTGCCAAAGTATAAACCGAAGCAGGGCCAAGCCCCGTTACCTTCCTGTGGGCAACCTCGGGATCTCAGGCATTTTTGTACCTCCCGTTTGGGAGGTTTATAAAGAGAACGTTTTTCCTCTCGAGGTCAAAATTTTAGAGGCTTCTGGGGAGCAGGCAGAGCATTTTCTAGTCCCTCTTCCTCGGGATTTTGGAAAGCACAATGAAGCGAGGTGGACCCACGCAGAAATTCAGCCAGTAGGGGGTCAATTTCGGGAGTTTCTTCCTGCCTGGGTCCAGATAACATCCAATCAGTGGGTGTTGGAGGTTGTTCGCGAAGGTTATTCTCTAGATTTTGTCCATCCGTTGGTCGACTCTTTTGTCATGTCGCCGTGCAGGGGGTGAGAAAGGACGATTGTGCTATGGGAGACTCTGGCTTGTCTTTTGCAGCTGGGAGCAGTGGTTCCGGTTCCACGAAACCAATACGGTATCGGTCGGTACTCGATTTATTTCGCGGTGCCAAAGAAAGAAGGAGCCTTCCGCCCAATTCTGGATCTCAAGGGGGTAAACCGCTGTTTGTGAGTACCTCATTTCTGAATGGAGACCTTGCATTCGGTTATAGAGGCGGGTGGTCAAGGGGAGTTCTTGATGTCTCTCGATCTCACCAAAGCATATTTACACATTTCGATGAGGCCAGATCATCAGAGGTTTCTAAGATTTGCGCTACCGTGGGGGCATTTTCAGTTTCAGTCATTGTCCTTCGGTCTGTCGATGGCTCCACATACCTTCACCAAGTTATGGTGGTGGTGGTGGCAGCGGTTCTTCAGAAGGAGGGAGTATTAGTTCATCCCTATCTCGATGACTGGTTGATTTGGGTAAAGTCCAGGGCTGAGAGTGTGTGAGTGACAGACAGAGTGGTAGAGCTCCTGCAGAGTCTCGATAGGGTTGTCAATACGGACAAGAGCTGATTGATTCCAATGCAAGTTCTAGAGTATTTGGGAGTTCGCTTCGACACTCGTGTGGTATCGGTTTTCCTGCCGGATCACTGAGCCCAGGGCATGCGGTTTCTGGTGCGTGATTTTTTGAGGACTCCTGCACCATCGGCTCCGTGGGTTAGGGACAATGGTGGCGACTCTGGAAGTTGTGCTGTGGGCCAGAGCTCACATGCACCCCTTACAGAGTTCGCTGCTTCATCAATGGTCTCACCAAAATGACTCTCTGTTCAAGCGCCTCCCCTATCCATTGTGGGTCAGGAAGTCTCTTCAATGGTGGCTTCGTCTGCAGAATCTTGTGGCGGGCATGCCTCTCGAACAACCGCAGTGAATGCCAGTGTTAACGGATGCCAGTCTCACAGGATGGGGAGCTCATTGTGGAGAGCTCTTCGCGCAAGGCTGCTGGACCGAGCAGGAAGCCAAATGATCCATCAATCGGCTGGAGTTGCGAGCTTCAGGCCTTCGAATCGACCTTACAGGGTCGAGTGGTTTGCGTGCTATCGGACAATGCCGCAATGGTTGTGTACCTCAATCATCAAGGGGGCACGGGAAGCGCGGCTCTGGAAATGGAGGCAGAAAGTGTGTTCAATTGGGTAGAGCCTCGGCTTCAGGCTTTGTCGTCAGCACACATTGCGGGAACAGACAATGTGATGGTGGACTCTCTCAGCTGGGTTTGGGTGGATCCCGTAGAATGGGAGCTTCATCCTGAGGTGTTTGCTCAGATTGTCCTCAAGTGGGGATCTCCAGTTATGGATCTTATGGCAACCTTTCAGTTGGCCAAAGCCAGTCGCTTTTACAGCAGACGATGAGAATGAATGTCGGAAGGTCTAGATGCCTTACTCCAACAATGGCCCACTCACGGTCTCCTCTACGTTTTTCCCCTTGGGCGCTCATAGGACGAGTGGTGCAGCGCATCGAGGCTCATCAGGGAAGAGTGGTTCTAGTAGCTCCAGATTTGCCTCGTTGTCAATTGTATGCCGATCTGGTGTGTCTGCTCAATGGGGAACCATGGTGGATGCCACCACTGTTCCCTCTAAGCTGTGCGCGTGTGAGCGCGCACACACCTTGCCGAGCGAGCGCACATACTTTAAAACAGAGCACACAAAAATTATGGCTCTGATTCTGATAGAAAACACCACAGACTTCTTAAAATTTAAAAGTTATGATTGTAATTACTAGAAATTTCCCGCTTCATTTAATAATCGTCTATTTTCATTTAATTTGATTAAAATCAATGTGGTGTACATACTGTATTCTGACGTGCAGTCAAATTTTAAAGTATATAACTCCGAGTGTCGTTATGTGGCGCACTAACCTTCCTTCAAAAGCTGCACACAGCTGATATTTTATGCGCACACAGCCGACAGAAAATTAGAGGGAACATTGGATGCCACTAAGGGAGGATATGTTGCTTCAGGGTCTTCTACGAATGCCTCAGGTACATCGGTTCTCGCTTACGGCTTGGCCATTGAAAGGGCTCGGTTAAGGAAGAAGGGTTATTCCAAGGCGGTGATTGACACCTTACTTCTAGCCAGAAAGAGGTCCACTTTCTTAGAATATGTGCGCGTCTGGGGTGTTTTTGAGTACTGGTATGCTCAACATCAGTTTCGTCTGGCCTCAGTATCTGTACCAACAGTGTTGAGTTTCTTGCAAGACAGGTTTGATAAGGGACTGGCTTCCAGTTTGTTAAGGGTGCAGTTGGCAGCTATTTCTTGTTATCGAGGAAGGGTACAAGGAGTTCCTCTGTTGGTCCATGCTGATGTTGTGTGTTTCTTGAGAGAGGTATCCTGTCTATGTCCTTGGCACAGGGTGATTTCTCATCTGTGGGATCTCAACCTGGTTTTAGGAGCCTTGACAAGGGAGCCTTTTGAGCCTTTGAAACAGGCTTCCCTAAAGGATATGACTTTGAAGATAGTATTTTTGGTAGCTATTTGCTCTGCACATCGAATCTCTGAGTTGCAGGCTCTGTCCTGTTGAGAACCGTTTCTGACTTTTTCTAGGGAAAAAGTGGTGTTGCGTCCCATACCGTCTTTCCTACCAAAGGTAGTTTTGCCATTTTATGTGAATCAGTCGGTCTCTTTGCCCATTTTGGGTGTTTCGGGGGAGACCGCATCGGACCGTAGTTTGCATTTGTTAGACATTAAGAGGATACTTCGGCAATACTTGAAGGTCTCAGAGTCTTTCTGCAAGTCTGACCGTTTGGTGGGCCATGTAAAGGTGAAGCGGCAGCCAAAGCTTCAATTTCCAGATGGGTTCATGAAGCAATAGCATCAGCTTATATCTTGCAAGGTCATCAGGTGCCCCTGGGCTGCGGGCTCATTCTACTAGAGCATAAGTGGCTTTGTGGGCGGAGCATAGTTTAGTTCCACCTGTTGAGATTTGCAGAGTAGCCACTTGGTCTTCCTTGCATACTTTTAGTAAACATTACAACCTGGATATTCAAGCGGAGGAAGATGCCTATTTCGGGTCAGCAGTTTTGCTGTCCGGGTGGACAGGTCCCTCCCAATAGTTTACTGCTCTGTTACATCCCAGAGGTGAGAGACTGAACTTGAAGGACGATAAGGAAAGAGAAATTAGGCTTACCTGCTAATTGTTGTTCCTTGAGGAACTCCAGTTCAGTGCCGATTCCCGCCTGGGTTTCTTTTGGTCAGCTTCCGCAAAGCCTGTTTTGTGATGCGTGGTGACTACAATCCAGTAGGAGAGGTTCAACAAATGTGGTCTGTATTCAGGCAAAGTATACCTTGTATTCTTTCTTCTCCTCCTTTCTGTCCTAGTTCTGCAAATGGGAGAGGGGGAGTTATCCTCTCATTTGCGGGGTTTTAGTTCCGTGTTAGAGTTAAATTGTATTTAATATTATAGCTACTCCTTTGAGTCTGCTTTGTCATTAGATCATTGGGAGCTGGTGTGAAGTGCCAGCAGGATATCTACAGTGGTGTCACATTTCTGACATGCCCAGTCTCCATGCTGCACAACCCAGAGGTGAGGGACTGAACTGGAGTTCCTCAAGGAATAACAATTAGCAGGTAAGTCTAATTTCTCTTTTGTGACTGTGCTCACCTGTCTTATTGGCGACTTCTCCTTCAGGACATGGGACACAGTCAAAGCAGCAGATAGGTTTTCCGTTCTGAGAGGCTTTCCTGTATCCGGGAGGGCAACTCTCACTACACACAGAATGAGGAATCTGGGGTGTTATGAAAATTAAAAGAAAAAACAATACGATTTTAGAGGCCTTAAGATGGGAATTTCACCATTATTTCCTTCAGTTGGGTCAAATGAGTAGGCAAGCATATTGTCATTGTCTAAGTAACTGCAGATGAAATGATTCAGGTTCCTCGATTGTTGCTCCTTTACCCTGTTCCATATGCAAAAATCTCAAGTGAAAACCTCTGAGTACTAGGAACATCAAAGCATATTAAAACAAGTTCAAAAGAGCAGCTGAATATCACTGCTTCCTGGTTAACTAAAAGACTAATCGGGATCACCGGATATTCAATGCAAGTGGCAGTATATGACCCAGCATTAAATATCTGAGTCTTAGTTAAAGCGGCGATGGCTTTAAATGTGCTGGCCGCCACCACACTGAATACCAGCTCCTAAGTAAATTATGCAATTCAGTAAGCTTGTGAAAAGATGAATGTTGGGGGTAATGAAGACTGGGAGGAAGAAGGGGAGAGTCTCTGAGAAGGGAAAGTGGGGCATGAGGGGGACAGCATGAGAGGGCTTGGGAGATGGAAGAGTGCAAGGGTTGGAGGTTGAAGAGATGAATGCACGAGGAGTAAAGGGCAAATTGTGTATATGTTAAAAGATGGGCAGTTGCCGGCCCTGGACGTACAGGGCCAATTCTAATGTTGGTCCTGTATGTCCAGGGGAGCAACTTGTGTGGGGAAGTTATTCCATCTCCAAGTGGTGCGGATGGGGCAGGGGGGCCCGAGGACATTCCCCGCAGCCTGACCCTGGCCTTAGGAAGCCAGATTGGGGGTCAGGCTGCGGGGAAAGCATTTGTTAGGCCCGTGGCTGTGATCGCGGCTTTATAATGGAGCCGTGGTGCCATGGCAACCGGATGCCATGGTGCCATGGCTCCATTGTAAAGCCCTGACTGAATTAGTCGGGTTTTTCCTGTAATTTCAGGCTGGGCTGAATCTCAGTCCCAGCATGCACGTGCAGGACTGTTTGCGATTCTGGTCACGCGGGGCTTGACGTGTCTCCCGGGATCAGAATCGCAACCACCTCTGTACATCTGGGATGGAATGAGCCTGTTAGTATTTTGCTCATGCCCTTCCACTAGTACTTCAAGGTGAGTTAGATACTGCAGACATTTCTCCATCCTTGGAGAGCTTACAATCTAAGCTTTCATCTTAGATCAAGGGGAGTTAGGTACATAACTCACTCAAGGCCACAAGGAGTAACAATGTGATTTAACCCTTGGTGTTTTTGGTCCCAGCTATAGGGCTGCTCATGCACTCCCCCTTTAAACTTCTTCTGCCTGCTCTGCATCATCCTCCCCCTGCCTCTAACCACGTAGGTGCAGAGTGCTGCTTATGGGACAAGGGATTTCTGCTGCAGAGCTCCTGGCATGAGAGTTTGAACGTAGCATGCGTGAAAATAACACACCTTAATGGGTAGTGTTAGTTGCTCCTGGGGTGGTTTTGCCTTGGTGACATACAGTAACTGCAGTAGTAGCCTGGCCCAAATCCACATTACCAGCTCAGAGCTTAGCAAACATGTCTCCCTATGTTTAGAGACAGACAAAACACTATTTTCCAGCTTTAATAATAGGCTTATGTGAAATGTGCATAATTAAGCTCATTCTGTACCTGGTAGTTTCCCCAAAAGACACAGGTTCCACAATGCTTTTAGTGGTTCAAGCAGTGATATCCCGGGTCCCTTTTAATAATGGTTTATGGACCTGTCCTCCACGAATTGGTCCAAACCTTTTTTAAACCCAGCTACACTAACAGCTTTTACTACATCCTCTGGTAACAAATTCCAGAGTTTGATTACGTTGAATGAAAAAATATTTTCTCCAGGAACAAGCAGGAAATCAGTCCTCACATATGGGTGACGTTAGCACTGACGGAGCCCTCGTGTGGAGCAAATCCCCAGCTTTCAGAGAAAGCCTTTGGGAGTTGCCACCACGCATGCGCGGTCCCCGTCCCGCCCATGGGTGCCATCTTGCTCAGTATCCTTTTTTTCCATGGAGCCCTTCGGACGTAGTCCACAGTGTCCCCAAAAAAAGTTGATTTATTTTTGTTTTCTTCAACCGGTCGACACTGGTACCTATTCCCACATTCTGCTCGGTACGCTGGTATCGAGTCGTTCGCTCTTTTTCGTTTTTCGTCAGTTTTGACTTGCGGTGTTCATGCCCTTTTTCTTTTCACTAGCAGCCAGGGTCTTTGACCTTGCAGGGGCCCTTTTTCCCCTGATGGCTACCAGCAGGTTTAAGAAATATGATTGGTGCGGGAAACTTATTTCCCTCACCGATACGCATGACTGCTGCCTCCGGTGCCTCTGGCCCAATCACGATCTGACGGTTTGTGGCCCTTGGAGGAAGATGTCCTCCAAGGCTCTGAAGAACCGCCAGCAACAGCATGATAGGATTTTTCCTGAGTCCCCCATGCTTCCAAGAGCCCGGACCTCATCCGAGGCCTTCACATCTCAGGGGGGAACATTTTGAGCCCGAGCAGCATTGAGGTTCCTCGGAAAGGGGGTCCCCTTCGAGGGAACACAAGAGGAAGAAGAAATCCTTGAAGGTGGCGTCTCTAGATGGCTCTGAGCGACTCGACTTCTCCCGGGGTCTGTCACAGAGCCCCGAGCGCCGGCCCGGATCATCGGAGAAGGAGTGCCCGGCAAAGTTTCCTCGTCGGGAGATGGATCAGCTGAGGCAAGTGCCGACTGTCCTCATCAAGGACTCCGCTCTGGGGGAATCAGCGTCTGGCCCGACCGTGTCGAGGCCCGAGCTGGCGGCTGCAGAGCCTTCTGGACTCTAGTCGAGAATGGCGGCTTTGGAGCACAGTTTCACTGCCTTCAGCAGCGGGTGCTGATGTCCGGCCTGTCTGGTTCCTCCATCCCGACCACTGGGCCCTTGACGTCAAAGTCGACCCCGGAGGCCGAGCCGATTCTCAAGACCTTTCGGGCTCGAGTCGATCCTCAGCCGAGTTCTCACTCGGCCTCCCGTTCAGGACTGAGGTCATCGCTGCTGAGCCTGCCGGCATTGGAGTGTTCAGCACCGGGACCCTCGATGCCTGATGAGCCCCTCGACTCCTCCTCGGAGGCATCAGCATAGGAAACCGAAGACGAGGCGTCCCCGGATACCCACTGACATAGGGATGTCCCCTCTGATTCCTTGGTATCCAAGCCTCAGAGAAGGTCCCCACTGGAGGACATGAGGTTCTTGGACTTCATGCGGGACATGTCCAAGGCTTTGGCATTCCCCATGGAACCCGAGGAGGATCCTCCAGCCGACAAACGAAATCCTCCAATATGAGACCCCACCTCGGGAGGCCCTTACTGTACCCGTGCCTCTGATCCTGGAATGACCAATGCTCCGTATGTGGGAGAAACCGGCTTTGACGCCGGTGGTCAGTAAATGGCTCAACTTGATTTTATTTTATTTATTTTATTTATTTAACATTTCTTATATACCGCGCTATTTGTCATCAGCGCGGTTTACATCAAAACAATAGAACACTTGACCAGATACATTGGCCGTCGTTTACATAAAACGGGGAGTTAACATGGAGGAGAACTTGGGGAACTATTTACATTCAAGATGTATCAAGTCCGCTGGAGCCCTGGGTTTCAAAAATCACAACTGCCGCACAACTCCATGGTTGTGGAATCGGCCATGTGCAGGCTGAAGAGCCAAAAGACACACTCCTTGGTGCCTCCCGGCAGGGAGGCCCGCAACTTGGATGCTTTCAGCAGGAAGTGTTTCCAGGGCCTAGTAGCAACAGTTGAAGATTCAATTTAAAACACAGAAGAGAACTTTCTGGTTACCTTTCATACCCAGTAGAGAGCTGTAGTTTAAATTTCATAGTCACTCAGGGCCTAGCATCAGCAAAGTACTTTTAGTTTCAATTTAAAACACAGAAGAGAGCTTTCTGGTTAAATTTAGAATCCAGCAGAGAGCTTGTAGTTTAAATTTCATAATAGTTTAGGGCCTAGCATCAGCAAAGTACTTTTAGTTTCAAATTAAAACACAGAAGAGAACTTTCTGGTTACCTTTCATACCCAGTAGAGAGCTGTAGTTTAAATTTCATAGTCACTCAGGGCCTAGCATCAGCAAAGTACTTTTAGTTTCAAATTAAAACACAGAAGAGAGCTTTCTGGTTAACTTTAGAATCCAGCAGAGAGCTTGTAGTTTAAATTTCATAATAGGTTAGAGCCTAGCAGCAGCAAAGAGCTATAATTTAAATCAAATCAGAATATAGCTTACCTCAGCAGCACAGGACAGGGTACTGTGTAGCAGCCCTCTTTTAATAAGTGTTATATCCCTCCCTCCCTCCCCACACCCACCCTCCCCTGGGATTATCACAGCTTTATAGGTACTTGCACAACTTAAAAGACAGGAGGTGCTCTCAGGTGAAGCTCATTACCCAAATAAGTCATACACTAAGGACCTGAGATTAATTAAGCTTCAGGTGAACAAGGTATATTAAACTTATTAGGTACAGTTTTAGTGGTATAAATATCCATAGCACCCTTTAGTATGTAAAGAACTTAAAGATCTAAACACAAACTTAAAACTAAGATGCAGACAGCAGTCCAGCAGCGGGATGTGGGCTTTCCAGTCTTTTGCATTGAGTGTCACATGTATGATTTTCTCCCAGCTGGTGAGAGGTCTTACGTGTGCACTAGGTGCAAGGAGCTCTTTGCTCTCAGGGAACAAGTCCGTTCTCTAGAGGCTAAAGTAGCAGACTTGGAAAGCATAAGACAGACAGAGAGGTACATAGACGAGATCTACAGGGATATAGTCCTGAAGTCCCACCTCCAGTCTGGCAGTATCCCTGTTGCCATGGAGGAGAGAGGTCACGTGACAGGAGAGCATCACCCTGGTGTGGCAGGAAGTGATCCTGTAACTAGGACCTGTCCTCCAGGTGATGAAAACCCCTCTCGCACCGAGGAGGTTTCTCCAGGGCCAAGTGCCCATGAGGGAAGGGTTAGGACAGCAGTTATAGTTGGTGATTCGATCATTAGGCATGTAGATAGCTGGGTGGCTGGTGGACGTGAGGATCGCCTGGTAACATGCCTGCCTGGTGCGAAGGTAGAGGACCTCACGCGCCACCTAGATAAGGTCTTAGATAGTGCTGGGGAGGAGTCTGCTGTCTTGGTACATGTCGGTACCAATGACATAGGAAAATGTGGTAGGGAGGTTCTGGAAGCTAAATTTAGGCTTTTAGGTAGGAAGTTGAAATCCAGAACTTCCAGAGTAGCAGTCTCTGAAATGCTTCCCGTTCCACGCACAGGACCCAAAAGGCAGGCAGAGCTCCGGAGTCTCAATGCGTGGATGTGACAATGGTGCAGAGATGAGGGGTTTGGATTTGTTAGGAACTGGGGAACATTCTGGGGAAAGGAAAGGCTCTTCCGAAGGGATGGGCTTCACCTTAACCGGGATGGAACCAGGCTGCTGGCATTAACCTTTAAAAAGGAGATAGAGCAGCTTTTAAACTAGATAATAGGGGAAAGCCGATAGTCGCCCAAGAGCGCATGGTTCGGAAGAATGTATCCTTGAAGGATACTACAAAAAGCAGAGAGGTTCCAAAAAAGAGTAAAGTAGCCCAAATGCCCTCGAGTATGGAGCAGACAGAGCTTAAAGATCCCAAATTACCCATGTCTACCAATAGCCAAATTAATATGAATAAAATACAGTCTCTAAAATGCTTGTATGCAAATGCTAGAAGTCTAAAAAACAAGATGGGAGAGTTAGAATATATAGCACTAAATGAGAGGTTAGATATGATTGGAATATCAGAGACATGGTGGAAGGAGGACAACCAGTGGGACACTGTGATACCTGGGTACAAACTATATCGTAATGATAGAGCTGATCAAATTGGTGGAGGGGTTGCGCTCTATGTTAGAGAGGGCATTGAGTCAGAAAGGATTAAAGTTTTGCAAGAAACAAAATTTGCTGTAGAATCTCTATGGATTGAAATTCCATGTAAAAAGGGGAAGGTGATGGCAGTGGGGGTGTACTATCGTCCGCCTGGCCAGAATGAACAAATGGATGATGAAATGCTCAAAGAAATCAAGGAAGCTAGCAAAAGTTACAGTGCAGTAATAATAATGGGTGATTTCAATTACCCCGGCATCGACTGGGTCAGTGTCACAGCAGGACATGCTAAGGAGATAAAGTTCCTAGATGAAATAAATGACTGCTTCTTGGAGCAGCTGGTTCATGAACCGACCAGAGGGGAAGCCATATTAGACCTAGTCCTTAGTGGAACACCAGATCTAGTGCAAGAGATAAGGGTGTTGGGGCCACTTGGCAATAGTGATCATAGCATGATCGCCTTTGATTTAATTAGTGGAGGAGGGATAGTAAGGAAATCCACAGTGTTACCCTTTAACTTTCGAAAGGGAGACTATGATAAAATGAGGAAAACAGTTAAGAAAAAACTAAAAGGAGCAGTTGCAAAGGTTAAAGACGTACATCAAGCTTGGATGTTGTTGAAAAATACTATCTTGGAAGCCCAGACCAGCTGTATTCCACGCTTTAAGAAAAGTGGAAGGAAGTCCAAAAAACTGCCAGCATGGTTTAAAGGTGAGGTCAGAGAGGCTGTTGTTGCCAAAAAAGCATCTTTCAGGAAATGGAAAAAAGAGCCAAATGACGAAACCTGGAAACAGCACAAGCACTGGCAAGTCAAATGCAAGGCATTGATAAGGCAGGCAAAGAGAGAATTTGAGAAGAAGCTTGCTGCAGAAGCAAAAACACGAAATAATGACCTTTTCAAGTACATTCGTAGCAAAAAACCTGTGAGAGAGTCAGTTGGTCCATTAGATGATAAAGGGGTTAAAGGAGCACTAAGAGGCGACAAGGCGATAGCAGAGAGACTGAATGAATTCTTTGCTTCAGTCTTTACTGAGGAAGATGTAGGGATGTTACCCATGACTGAAGTGGTATTTAAAGGTGCGGAAGAATTGAAGGAAATATCGATACATCGGGAAGATGTCTTACAACTATTAGATGAACTGAAGAGTAGCAAATCACCTGGGCCGGATGGTATACATCCAAGGGTGTTGAAAGAACTGAAATATGAGATTGCAGACCTGCTATTAGTAATCTGTGAACTATCATTAAAATCATCTCTAATACCTGTAGGGAAATCTGACTTAAATCTGCCTTGGGTCTGCTTATATATATATTGGCTTCATATTAGCTTTATATGACTGCACCCTTGCCTGATGATATTATGGATGGCACAGAAGACAAGCATGTGGGTATAAAGGAGTAGATGTGGCCTGCTATGGAGGATTTGCTATGGAGAATTCTGGGTAACCATATTCTGCATAGGAGTATGCAAAAATATTGGGCCTAGCAGTATTTGAGCCTAAGCAAGAAACAGGCTAAGCCAGGAATGCAATGAATTCAAACTTATGAGCATAAACACACTCTCCTACCCTGAAGGTTTCAATTAGTGCCAGAAGAAGAAAATACACAGGAAGGGGCAGAGGTCACAGGCCATGCATAGATAAATAGACCTAAAAGCACAGAGGTCACAGGCCATGCATAGATAAAGAGACCTAAAAGCATAGAGGTCATAGGCCATGTATAGATAAGCAGGTCTAAGAGCAAAGTCCAGATGTACACATGTAAGGAGATTCTCCCCTGGGAAAAGTGTTGCAGAACCCTGAGGCCCTGCTGACACTTAAGAATGAATGATGGATTACTGAACAGACATTTGAGACGGAGAGAAATGTATATAAGGCAATTATTTTTCATGTAAGAGTGGGCAGTATTTTCTTCCCCTTCTCAGAGAAAGAAAATGCTGTCTGCCATTTCTATAGACAGACCTTGCTGTTCTGCATGATGCTGGAAATAAAAGTCTTTGCAGATAAAGCAACTGCTGTCTAAGTAATTCTTTGATTGGTGATATTTGGGCAACTGTTGTGGGAACCAGAAGCCACAATTATTGGTGCCGAAACCCCTCTAAATTTTACAGGCCATGCATAGATAAATAGACCTAAAAGCACAGAGGTCACAGGCCATGCATAGATAAAGAGACCTAAAAGCATAGAGGTCATAGGCCATGTATAGATAAGCAGGTCTAAGAGCAAAGTCCAGATGTACACATGTAAGGAGATTCTCCCCTGGGAAAAGTGTTGCAGAACCCTGAGGCCCTGCTGACACTTAAGAATGAATGATGGATTACTGAACAGACATTTGAGACGGAGAGAAATGTATATAAGGCAATTATTTTTCATGTAAGAGTGGGCAGTATTTTCTTCCCCTTCTCAGAGAAAGAAAATGCTGTCTGCCATTTCTATAGACAGACCTTGCTGTTCTGCATCATGCTGGAAATAAAAGTCTTTGTAGATAAAGCAACTGCTGTCTAAGTAATTCTTTGATTGGTGATATTTGGGCAACTGTTGTGGGAACCAGAAGCCACATACCTGAAGATTGGAGGATTGCCAATGTAACACCAATTTTTAAAAAGGGTTCCAGGGGTGATCCGGGAAACTACAGACCGGTGAGCCTGACGTCAGTACCGGGAAAAATGGTATAAATAAAATTACTCAGCATGTAGATAGTCATGACCTAATGTGAGACAGCCAACATGGCTTTAGACAAGGAAGATCTTGTCTTACTAATCTGTTATGTTTTTTTTAAGGAGTGAATAAACAGGTGGACAAAGGTGAGTCGGTTGATATTGTGTATCTGGACTTTCAGAAAGCCTTTGACAAGGACCCTCATCAGAGACTTTTGGCAAAACTAAAGAGTCATGGGATAGGAGGCAGTATACTATTGTGGATCAGGAACTGGTTAAAAGATAGAAAGCACAGGGTAGGGCTAAATGGCCAATTTTCCCAATGGAGAAAGGTGAATAGTGGTGTACCCCAGGAATCTGTGCTGGGTCCGCTGCTTTTTGACATATTCATAAATGACCTGGAAAGTGGAATAACGAGTGAGGTTATCAAATTTGCAGATGACACAAAACTATTTAAAGTTGTTAAAACCCAAGAGGATTGTGAAAAATTGCAAGAGGATCTTGATAAATTGGAAGACTGGGCATCAAAATGGCAGATGAAATTTAATGTGGACAAGTGCAAGGTTATGCACCTAGGGAAGAACAACCCAAACTATGGTTACACGATGCAAGGTTCCACATTAGGAACCACCACCCAGGAAAAAGACTTAGGCGTCATTGTGGATACCATGTTAAAACCCTCGGCCCAGTGTGCAGTGGCAGCCAAGAGAGCAAATAGAATGCTAGGTATGATAAGGAAAGGAATGGAAAATAAAACAAAAGATATTATAATGCCTCTATATCGTTCCATGGTGAGACCGCACCTTGAATATTGTGTGCAATTCTGGTCGCCGTATCTTAAAAAGGATATAGCGATTTTAGAAAAGGTTCAGAGAAGAGCCACCAAAATGGTAAAGGGGATGGAAGGATACTCCTATGAGGAAAGGCTAAAAAGGTTAGGGCTCTTTAACCTGGAAAAGAGACGGCTGAGGGGAGATATGATAGAAGTCTATAAATTAATGAACGGAGGTGAACGGGTAAACGTAGATCGATTGTTTTCCTTATCAGAATATAGAAAGACTAGGGGACATGCAATGAAGCTACAGGGTAAACTATTTAAGACTAATAAAAGAAAATATTTTTTCACTCAACGTGTAATCAAACTCTGGAATTTGTTACCGGAGGATGTAGTAAAGGCTGTTAGTGTAGCTGGGTTTAAAAAAGGTTTGGACAAGTTCCTGGAGGAAAGGTCCATAAACCATTATTAAGAAGTGACCGAAGATATCAATGCTTGACCCAGTACAAGCATTGTGGAACTTGTGTCTCTTGGGGAAACTGCTAGGTACATATGACCTAGATTGGCCACTGTTGGAAACAGAATACTAGGCTTGATGGACCTTGGTCTGACCCAGTATGGCATATCTTATGTTCTTATTTTCTTATGTGCAATGCTGAATTGTCGGATCCAGGTATACCAGCTGTACATGGGCATGTACCTGAGGGACCTGGCGAAGGAACTCACCGGGTTCTAGGTTGGTCTCTTCGAGGAGCCTTTTCAGCACTTCAGGGGCCTATCCAAAGCCATCTGAGAGTGCTCCAAGTTTATGTCTCGGGCGGCCTATGATGGGTTTGAGTTGGCGATCGGGTAGCCGCGGCTGGCATCGGTGCACGCCGCCAGGCTTGGCTTCAGTCGTCAGACCTCGAACAATGGGTTCAGGACAAGTTGGTTGATGTCCCATGCTAAGGGGAGAATCTCTTTAGCCAACTCATGACCAACAAGGCGGCAGAGCTGGAGACTGAGTACATGACAAGGACACGGCTCTCCAAGAAGACCTCTGCCCTTTCTTGCAAGAAGGGTTCGGGTAAAAAAGCCCTATTACCTGAGGAAGGGTTATGCTTACCAAAATTACCCCCATTATCAGGTCTCCCCGGCTCCCCAACAGGGGCAGCAGGCCAAGGGACAGGGGCATGGCCCGCATAAGCAGAAAGCCCCCAAGCCCCAGGCACCGGCTCTGGCCCCGGCCCAGCCTGGGAGTGTTTTTTGACTCCTGCAGCATGGCCCCTCTCCCAAGAGGAGCCAGGCAGACCACAGGAGGCTGGCTTGCCTTGTATGCCCAAAGGTGGATAGCCATTACCACTGATGCCTGGACCTTACAGGTGGTCTGGGAGGGCAATCTTCTTCACCTAGCCCAGGTGCCTCCTCATTATTTCCCAGGAGAGCCCCTCAGGTCTCCCCTTCACTGGGACCTTCTTCTGAAGGAGTTAGCAGGCCTTCTCGAGGATCAGGCAATAGAATCGGTGCCCCACCTCCTACAGGGCAGGGGCTTCTACTCCAGCTACTTTCTGGTGCCAAAGAGGACAGGAGGCCTCAGACCCATCCTTGGCCTGTGCAACCTCAACAAATTCCTGGTGAGGGAGAAGTTCAGCATGCTCTCCCTTTAAATATTGCTGCCTTACCTCCCCCAGGGAGACTGGCTATGCTCCTTAGACCTAAAAGATGCATATACACACATCCTAATACACCCAAGCCACAGGCAATACCTGTGCTTTGTGGTGGGGGGCAATCACTACCGGTACAGGGTACTTTCCTTTGGCTTTTCCTTGGTCCCGGCCAGGCCACAGGACACCTCCGGGACAGAGTCAAAGTGTCCAGGCATCTGGTACGGTCTCTGGCCTGGTGGCTCCAACCGCATCACTTGGAGGCGGGAATGTCTTTCCAGGTTCCTCTACACACAAGGATCCTTACTACAGATGCATCCCTGCTGGGCTGGGGGGCCCATTGCCAGGGTTTACGTACTCAGGTAGTGTGAACAAATCAATTTCTTGAAACTCCGTGCCATCCGCCTAGCCCTAGAAGTTTTCAGGCAGCTCATGGCCCACATATCTATCCTGGTGCAGATAACCAGGTGTCCATATTCTATGTGAACAAACAGGGAGGTATGGGGTCCCGTCCCCTCTGTCAGGAAATCCTGGACCTGTGCTCGTTCGCAGCCTGGCATGACATTCGTCTCCGAGCAGTGTACCTGCCAAGCCAGGACAACTGGCTGGCTGACAGGCTCATCAGGATTCTACAGCCCCACGAATGGCAGCTGGACCATGGGGTAGCCAACCAGCTTTTCCGGACCTGGGGGCTACCGGTGATTGACCTATTTGCGAGTCTGGACAATCACCAGTTGCCCCATTTCTGCTCCAGGCAGCCACACCCGTATAGAGTGGCTGCCGATACGTTTTTGGTATCATGGTCGTTGGGTCTTCTGTATGCATTTCCCCCAACACCTCTGGTGGCCAAGACTCTGTTCACGATTCTCCAGGATCTACTGCAGCTAGCGGTGGAGGCTCCCAATCCCTCCGGGTCCTCCCCGTGGCTCCTATCTCAGGAGGGGGGCCCTCTCCTGCACCCCAACCTCAGCTCCCTCCCCTTGACGGAGTGATTCTTGCTCCGCTCCTCCTTTCAAGGAATATTGAGGAGGTCTTGCTGACCTTGCGATGGCCGTCGAGTAGACGGGCCTACACTTTGAAGTGGCGCAGATTTGCATTGTGGTGCGAGGAGCAGGAGGTGGATCCCTTCTCTTGCCCGGTGGGGGTGGCTTTCCGATACCTTCTCCACCTCTCTGATGTGGGCCTTAAGTCCAACTCTGTCAGGGTGCATCTCAGTGCCCATGCGGCGAACCACTTTCTGATGGATGAGAAGCTTCTCTCCACCCACCCCTTGGTCTCTCGGTTTCTGAGAGGCTTGCTTCTCTTGAAACCCCCTGTCCACCCTCCCGGCGACTGAATGGGATCTGAATGTGGTGTTAGGGCAGCTTACTTGGCCACCCTTTGAACCGATAGCGACCTGCCATCTTCGCTATCTCTCTTGGAAAGTGGTTTTCCTGGTGGTGCTCATGTCCGCCCGGAGGGTAAGTGAGCTCCAGGCACTGGTGTTAGAAAGGCCTTACGGAGGTGCTAGCGAGCCCAAACTGACATGGCAGCATCTGCCTGAGGCTCCTTGCCAGGCATCCCACAATTACTAGAGGGGAGGACATGAATCCGTGATTTGGGGGATAAGTTGAGTGGCTGAGTGCAGCGGAAGACGGGGTGAGGAGGAAAAGGGAGTGAAGGCTGGTATGTGATCGCCGCCGCTTAAATTATGCCCCCCCCCCCCCCCGACAATAGAGGCCTGGTCTCTGCAGCTCTGGTGGAAGGAAAGGCTGATTGATGTTGCTCTGCACGGGCCCTGATTGCTAGCCTCGATGTTTTGCCTGCCTCCCTGAGCTCCCCAATGCAATGTGTGCCTTTGAGTCAGTCCTGACTCCTGGCGACCCAGAAGCTCCTGGGTTTTCTTGGCAGTGTCACCGGAAGTAGATTGCCAGGCCTTTCTTCCGAGGCAATGGAGGGTTAAGTGACTTGTCCAAGGCCACAAGGAGTGCTAATGGGAATTGAACCCTGGTTGATTGGTTACCAAGCCAGTGTTCTAACCACTAGGCTACTCCTCCACTGAGCTCCCCACTTGGTGAAATTAATTGGTTCCCCGATGTAGCTGCTGTGTGAGAGAGCTGGATCTGAAGTGCCCTGCCGAGGAACTGGGGTTGCTGAGCCTTCTGCTTGAGTCCTTTGCAGGGGATTGCTGCAATGAGTACCGGAGGGAGAGCTGACTTAAGTTGCTGCGGCTCTGTGGTGGTGCCAGAAGAATGGGAAAGTCTCCGCCGTGGGCATGTGTGTGTGCGCAAGGGGAGAGAGTTTTTGTGCTGGCCCTGTCCCGGAGACCTCTGTGGCAGCCATTACTACATGGAGGGGAGCAGAGAGAGCTGAATGGGGCCCGCGGCGGGAAAATTACCTACAGCTGACAGTGAGTGCCAGTATACTCTCTCCCTGTACATTAAGCTGTGGGGGCTGTTGCTTTGGAAAATATCAGGACGAAGGAATTGGGCATGAACTGCAGCGGAATAAGTGTACTGCCCTGAGTTCTTAACTGTGAGTTCCAATTTATAATTCTGCTATCTTTTCTTCTTCAACTGAGCACATGGCTCTGCAGCAATGAATGAATAGCTCCATCTGGTGGTTGAATAGGGTCGTGGTGGCCCAGCTTTGCAATAGAAGCTGAAAACGGCCTAGGACACTATCTGTGGTGGTGGGAGGCAGCTGTGCATAAGCTATGGCATCCACCAGAAAGAAAACAGCTGATCTAAAGGAATTTGCTTATGGCAGTATGCAAACAGAGCCTCAGGAGAGGGATAAGCAGATGATAGAGGGCCCGACTGGGAGTGTGGTAGTGTCTGATTCTGGCAAGAAGGACCCCCTCGCAGCGAGTGCTATTGTGGCTATTACAAAGGAAGAACTCAAATCGCGGTTCAATGAAATTAAAACGGACATTGCTGGGTTCAAAGGAGAAGTAGAGGGGATGTTCTCACAGCTGAGAGCTGATATAACTGAAGTAGGATGCCGGGTGGCGGAAGTTGAAGGATGTCTTGAGACATTGGAGGTGTGCACTGAATTGTTAGAAAAAGGGATGAAGAGTTTGGAAGACGACAAGGAGAGTATGGCATTGAAGCTGGAAGACTTGGAGAACAGAGCCAGGAGACAGAATCTGCGCATAAAGGGTGTCCCTGAGGTAGATGCGTACCAAGATTGTATGAAAACAGCGAAAGCTATCTGTGAGGCGGTCCTGCAAGAGGCAGGGGAAGAAGTGGTGGAGGTGGTGCTGGATCGAGCACATAGATCGCTTGGAGCAGCACGACAGGAGCAGCCTAGAGACATTATCATTTGCTTCCATGATTACCAGATTAAGGACAACATAGCCAACAAGATGTGTTCCATGGGAAAGTTTAAATGGCAAGGAACTGACGTTGCTATATATGCTGATCTGGCCGCAGCTACGCTGCAGCGCCGGAAGTCCTGGTGGGAGTTTACTACTCGGCTACGAGAGGACAATATACAATATAAATGGCTATTCCCAGTGGGGCTTGCCTTCACCGTTAATGGGACGACTCGGCGTGCGGAGACCTTGCTGGCACTGAAGGAAGCTATGAAGGAGGCAGGCATCCAGCAGATTCCAGAGATGGCGCAGATGGGCGGCACACAGCAGCGAGTTCCTGACAGGCGGTGGCATCAGGTAGACAGACGGAAGAGGAAGTCTGCCCGTGGGGGAATGAATACGCCCTTCCGAAGTTGAGGGATGAGTTTGTATGTTTAAATATGTTGTGGGGAGGGGTGATGTGGATATGTTAAGAGTGGGGAGGTGGGGAAGACAATGTCTATGGGATTGTGTATGTTTCAGGCTGTGGGGTTGGGAGTTCTGGTAAAGTTGGCTAGCGGAGAGGGGGAAGGTAGGTGAGTGGGGGTGCAGTGACACTGGGTTCTGGGGGGGTCCAGATTGGGGTGGATGTGGGAGGAGCGAGCACGGTAGAGGGCTATAGGGGTGGGTGTTGAAGGGGAGGGGGGAAGGGGGAAGGGGTTGGGGAATAGGGAGGGGGGAGGAGGGCAATCACAATCGGTTAAGTGTAGGGGTGTGGAGGGTAGGGGAGGGGGGCTCACTATGGAACGGTGCACACTGATGGTAAAAGTGATACCTGAAAATGGAACGTGAATTAAAGATCCTCACACTTAATGTGCATGGTCTCAATTCCTGGCAAAAGAGATGGGCAGTGGCAAGAGAAGGTGCCCGAGTCCAGGCGGACGTACTCTTGCTGCAGGAGACCCATTTAAAGAGCTCTCAGGGGGGAGGACTTTATCAGGGTAAATATGATAGAGGCTTTTTTGCTGCCAATTGCAGTTCCTATAAAAAAGGGTGTGGGGATACTGTTTTTCAAGGACCTCCAGGTGGACACTAAGGAAGTTATTAGAGATCGGGAAGGGCAGTATGTTCTTTGGTGTGGGCTCTTGGAAGGGAGAGAGGCTGTGTGTATGCGCCTAACATAGCTCTAGGCCCTTTTTTCGACCGTATTCTTCCAATTATAGAGGAGCACAAACGGGGGAGCCTGGTCGTAGGTGGGGATTTTAATGTAGTTGTGGATCCGCGCCTGGACTCCTCCGGGGGAGGAAGGAGTTGGGATAAATTGGGAAGACAGAAGTTGGCTAAATTGATGTCCGCATTGGGATTGGTAGATGTTTGGCGGTATAGTCATGTTGGAGAAAGAGCTTACACCTTTTTCTCACATCCTCATCGAACGTATAGTAGACTTGATATGTTGTGGATAGACTCTAATTGGTTAGATAGGGTGGGCGCTGTGGATATTGGTGCTGTGTCATGGATGGATCATGCTCCGGTAATACTTGCTCTTGCATTTTATAAAGAGCGTACCGGACTCCGGTTTTGGAGATTGAATGAATCGCTGTTGGCAGATCCGGAGGGGGTGGCCAGTCTGAGGGACTGCATTACAGAGTATTTTCAATTAAATGGGGGAGCGGAAGTATCCTGGGAGATAGTGTGGGACGGTATGAAAGCGGTAGTCCGGGGGCGTTTAATAGCAATGGCGGCAAAGAAGAAGAGGCAGGTGGGGGTGGTGGAGGAAGGGTTGAGAGCTCAGTTACAACAATTACTTAGAGAGCACCAGAGGACTGGGAGTAGGGCAATGTTACAACGGATGACTAGGGTGCGGGAGGATTTGGAGGCGTTAAGATTGGGGGAACTAGCCTTCCAAATGAAAAGGCTGCAGCATGCATATTATGTTGGGGGTAATAAACCGGGTCGGTATTTAGCTCAGCAACTTAAAAGAAGGCATGTGCAGCAGCAGATATATAAGCTGAAAAATGAAAGGGGCGAATGGGAACATGGGACCGTCAATATCCAGGCGATTTTCAGTAGGTATTATAGGGCCCTGTATAAGGCGGAGCTGAGAGGATCGGAGGTGGAGATCAGACAATATTTGGGAAAACATAATCTCCTGAAATTGGAGGAGATGGAACAGCAATGGATGGATAGGGCAATTGAGGAAGGAGAGGTGCGGGTGGCAATCAATGGCCTTAAGGAAGGCAAAACCCCGGGTTTGGACGGTCTTACGGCCCGGTTTTATAAGACTTTCAGTTCCGAAATCTGTGGTAAACTTACCAGGGTCTTTAATGGTGTTTATCAGGAGGGGGCAGTGCCGCGGTCAATGGCAGTGGCGGGTATAGCCTTGTGCCTAAACCGGGGAAGGATAAGGGGGTGAGTGAGTCATACTGACCTATTTCTCTAATTAATTTGGACGCGAAGATTTTGGCAAAGGTTTTGGCTACCCGTTTGCAGAACGTTTTACCTAAGTTGATAAATAATGACCAAACGGGCTTTATCCCCGGCAGGCAAGCCAGTGACAATATCCGGAAGCTATTAAATGTTCTTTGGGTGGCTCAGAAGGTGGGACTGGATTCTTTGGTGGTGGCGGTGGATGCCGAGAAGGCGTTTGATAGAGTTGAATGGCCCTTTATGTTCGCTGTGTTACAAAGAATGGGGATTGGGACAGGGTTTCAAAACTGGATAGGTGCATTATATGACCAGCCGAGAGCTAGGATTCGAGTGAATGGTACTTATTCAGCAGAGTTTGAACTGGAACGGGGCACTCGACAGGGGTGTCCTTTGTTCCCTCTGTTGTTTGCGCTAGTCATTGAGCCTTTAGCACAACAGATTAGAGAGCATGATTTCATTAGGGGTATCCAAGTGGGTAGTGGAGAATATAAAATTTCTCTTTTTGCCGATGACATTATTTACACTGTGAGTAGGCCAGCAGAGTCGTTACCAATGTTATTGGCGGAAATACGAGAATATAGTCTGGTTTCGGGATATAAAATGAATATGGGTAAAACTGAGATCTTGAAGATGAGGCTGGGTCCCCATATGGAGGCTCAGTTGAGGCAGGATTACCCCTTTCGGTGGGCTAAGCAGAAGTTAAAATATTTGGGGGTCTGGATTTGCTGTGACTAGCGGCAATTGAGAAGATTAAATTATGATCCTCTAGTTGCCGAAATTCTGAATGATCTTGTGAGGTGGGATAAGCACCTTTTCCTGGGTGGGGCGAATTGCCATTGTTAAAATAAATCTGCTGCCTAGGATACTTTATCTGTTCTTGGCATTGCCCATTGAGTTGTCAGTGGCACAACTGAAGCTGTTGCAGCAAAGAATTTTCTCCTTCATCTGGAGGAGACGTCCGCCCAGGCTAAATAGAAGGGTGATGTTTAAGCATAGAAGAGAGGGTGGACAGGGTGTCCCGGATTGCTGCGATATTATACAGCGGCACAGTTGCGGGCGCTAGTCTATTGGAGGATAGGGCTGGAGGCCCGAGGGTGGGTGCGAGCAGAGGAGGCCTTGAGTGGGCAAAGTGCGTTGGCAGACCGCATGTGGCTTACCAGCCAGGGGAGGGGGGATAAGGCTGGGGATGAGCTGAAAATGAGTCCCTTTACGGAGCTTACCCTAAAGGTGTGGAAACGGGAGAAAGCGCATCTGGTGGGGGTTAGGGTAGCTATCCAACTTCAGAAAATTAGACGGTGTAGTGGCTTCCATGAGGGGGGGAGAGCCAAGGTCTATAAAAAATGGGAAGATAAGGGCTTGGTGTGGATGGGGCAGTTGTTCTCGGAGAGTGGCCAGCTGTCTACTTTTGAACACCTGCAGGAGCAATATGCCTTGGGGAAGGAGGATTGGTTTGGTTACTGTCAATTAGCATATTTTGTGCAGAACAGTTTGAAGGGGGTGGAAAGAGGAACAGTGTGAACCCCTTTTGAAAGGGTGTTACTCCATGGGGGGGAATCTCGGGGTCTTCTATTGCAGATCTATAGGGGATTGGAAAGGGGGGGGGTGCTTATGCGGGGTATCAGGTGGCGTGGATGCGGGACCTGGGTGGTTCTTGAGATGAGGAAAGGTGGGCGTCAGTTCATGAAGAAACTAAGATTGCGTCCAGTTCAGCGGCGGTGCAGGAGCACTGCTATAAAATGCTGTATCGCATGTATATCACGCCAAAACGACTAGTCGGGATTGATAAAACTAAAGATCCACGTTGCTGGAAAGGGTGTGGGGCTCCGGGCACGTATTTACATGTGTGGTGGGAGTGTCCAGTGGTCCAAGGAATATGGCAATGGATGCAAGGCCTGGTAGGGACTATGTTGGGCTGGAAGGGGAAGTTAAGGCCGGAGCAGGTACTGCTGGGGGAATGGGGGGAGTCGGGGCATGAGTTGGGGTATCTATTGAAAATGATTTCCATCACAGTAAGGATGGAAATAGCCTATAAATGGAAAGACCCTGGAGGCCCGGAAGTGGACCAAGTGCTAAAGCGAGTTGTATTTGTTTGTCAAATGGCAGAATTACAGGCGCGTTTGACCAACAAATTGAATGGATATCACCGTAAATGGCATCCCTTCATTCAATGGAGGCGGGAGGCACTGAAGTAGTGGGAGTGCTTGAGGGGGGATCATGCTCTAGTGGGAATTGGGGTAAGGATATGGGGTAAGTGGGATTTAGGATTTTGCTATGGGATTTGGTAGGGGGATTGCTGCTGGTGTTCAGTACGGTGGGGGGAGCACGGTTCCATGGAGGGGAAGGGGGGAGGGGAGGGGCCCTGAGGGTGTGGGGGAGGGGAGGTAAGATGGGGAGAAGGGAGGTGAGGGGGGGGAGGGAGGGGAGGTTTTATTTCTGTAGTACTGTTATTGGGATGTCTTTCAGTTGGGTTTCGTGTGATATGTTACTGTTTATGCTTATGCACTTATGCTGTATTATGGGCTACGGGTTACTAGAGGAGGTGTGGGTGGTGATTTGATTAGAGGTTGTTCACATAATGTTCAGTGGGGGCACTTATTTGATGTAGCCTGGGTTTGTTGGATATTGTTTTTCCAGTCCTGTACAAGACAATCACAAAAAAATATCCACAGTCCTCAAGACAGAACAAATGACTAACACAAGAAAGATACTTACCTTACTATACACAACATCCAAAAGATTTACCCAAACTGACGGCTATATCACTAATGTAAATAACTACCGTTAATTAACTATGTTATGCTCCATGTTTCATAACCTGTACATAGGTTTTAGAAAAAGTGTTATTGCTAACGTTAAAAATATGTTCCATGTAACAAAACGTGTATATAGTTAAAACATGTTCCATGTAAAATATACGGAAGTATGTTAATTTTTGTTCAATGTAAACCGCCCCTGATCTCTGGAAGGGGCGGTATAGAAGAAACTGTTAAATAAATAAATTAATACAAAAAAAAAAAGAAAGGCCTTACACCAGGTTCTATAGGAACCGGGTGGTGCTTCACACGCATCCCAATTTCCTTCCGAAAGTGGTCTCCTCATTCCACCTCACCAGGAGGTGGTCCTGCCTACCTTCTTTCCCAGGCCACATGCCAGTCAGGCAGAAACAGTCCTGAATACCCTGGACTGTAAGAGGGCATTGGCCTTTTATATCCAGCATATGCAAGCGCATCAGAAGGCTTCTCAGCTTTTCATATCCTATGACCCGAGTAAGCTGGGGGAAGCGGTATCAAAGCGTACGCAGTCCACCTGGGTGGCAGACTGTATTGCCTGGGCATACAAGGCAACCAAGCTTCTGATGGAGGGTCATGTTATGGCCCATAGGGTCAGGGCCATGGTGGCATCAGTGGCTCATTTGTGCTCTCTTCCTCTGGCAGACATCTGCCGGGCCGTCACCTGGTCTTCTGGTCAGACCTTCGCAGCTCATTATTGCCTGGACAGAGTCCCGACGGGACAGTGCCTTCAGCCAGGCTGTACTCCATAACCATTTCGAGATCTAGTCAACTCCTGCCCTCCTGCTTGTTCCTGGAAAAAGCATAGTTACTCACCTGTAACAGGTGTTCTCCAGGGACAGCAGGAATCAGCCCTCACGACCCTCCCTCCTCCTCTTGGAGTTGCAGTCCTATTATTATATTTTGTTCTTTTTGCCGTCTTTTTAGCTATGTCATTTGACTGAGCAAGAAGGCACCCTTGGGCAGGAAGGGGACCGTGCACATAAGGTGGCAACTCCCAAAGGCTTTCTCTGAAAGCTGGGAATTTGCTCCGCACGAGGGATCTGTCGGCGTCACCAATATGTGAGGACTGATTCCTGCTGTCCCCGGAGAACACCTGTTACAGTTGAGTAACTAAATTTTCTCTGATTAGTCTTAAATAGGATACCCTATAGCTTCATTGCATGTCCCCTTGTCTTTATATATTCTGATGACGTAAACAATTGATCTGCATTTACCCGTTCCACTCCATTCATTAATTTATAGACCTCTATCATATCTCCTCTCAGATGTCTCTTTTCCAGGTTGAAGAGCCCTAACCTTTTTAGCCTCTCTTCATAGGGATATCCTTCCATCCTCTTTACCAGTTTGGTGGCTTTTCTCTGTACCTTTTGTAATAATTCTATACCCTTTTTAAGATACAGAGACCAGAATTGCACACAATATTAAAAGTGCGGTTGCATCATGGAACAATACAGAGGCATTATAATATCCTTTGTTTTATTTTCCATTCCTTTCCTTATCATACCTAGCATTCTATTTGCTTTCTTGGCTGCCGCTGCACACTGGGCGGAGGGTTTTAACAGGTTATCCACGATGACGCCTAAATCTTTTTCCTGGGTGGTGGTTCCTAATGTGGAACCTTGAATCGTGTAACCATAGTTTGGGTTGTTCTTTCCTAGGTGCATAACTTTGCACTTGTCCACATTAAATTTCATCTGCCATTTGGATGCCCAGTCTTCCAATTTATCAAGATCCTCTTTCAATTTTCCACAATACTCATGGGTTTAACAACTTTAAATAGTTTTGTGTCATCTGCAATTTTGATAATCCCACTCATCATTCCCTTTTCCAGGTCATTTATGAATATGTCAAAAAGCAGCAGACACAGCACAGATCCCTCAGGTACTCCACAATTCACCTTTCTCCATTGGGAAAACTGGTTGTTTAGCCCAACCCTATGCTTTCTATCTTTTAACCAGTTCCTGATCCAAAATACAGCTGGTCTCGGCTTCCAAGATAGTATTTTTAAATAACACCTAAGCTTTACATAAGTCTTTAACTTTTGAGACTTCTCCTTTTAGTTTTTTCTTAACTATTTTCCTCATTTTATCATAGTCTCCCTTTTGACAGTTAAAAGGTAGTACTGTGGATTTCCTTACCATCCCTCCTCCATTAATTAAATCAAACATGATCATGCTATGATGACTATTTCCAAGTGGCCCCAACACCCTTATCTCTTGCACCAGATCTGGCGTTCCACTAAGAACTAGTTCCAAAATGGCTTCCCCTCTGGTTGGTTCATGAATCAGCTGCTCTAAGAAGCAGTCATTTATTTAATCTAGAAACTTTATCTCCCTAACATGTCCTGCCATGACACTGAGGACGGAAGACCAAAGGAACAGATACCAAGACTGGCAATATTTTCAGGTTTGCAAAACCCCTTTTATTGTCCCCTATGCATTTCGGCCTCTCGGCCTTCATCAGGTGGATATAGAATGAGGGAGCAAACCTTGAAAAAACACAAACATAATTAAAACAAACCATCAGATAAATTGAGAAACACAATAAGATAATAAAATCAAATAATAAATAAAAATAATAAATATAAAAGCATGCAAATTATTATAATAATTAAATCCGCCACTGACAAAATCCAATTAATTGTACATTAAAACCAAATGGAAGTACCAATAAAATCATAAAACATGACACATGTATATGTATCAAAAAATTATAATAAAATTAAAACCAAAACACATGTGAGATGAGGAGGACAACTATAAAACATATAAATA
The DNA here is from genome assembly GCA_033557465.1 of Ichthyophis bannanicus. Lineage (NCBI taxonomy): Eukaryota > Metazoa > Chordata > Amphibia > Gymnophiona > Ichthyophiidae > Ichthyophis > Ichthyophis bannanicus. Next base: position 6,869,905 of record CM066048.1, read on the forward strand.
GTATGTTATCTAATGCTTATTGGAACGTATAAATAAAAAATAATTATGAAATATTTTTAAAGCCACGGGGCAGGGTCCCCGATGGCCGTTGGTAACCGGGCGCGCGGCCCGGTGCATGGACCCTGCGTGCGGCTGGTCGGCGGCGTGGATGGCACGAGAGGGTGGGGGGCATCTTTCAAACCCATTGGCTCTCCGGGTGAGGGAAGGCGGGGAGAGCCAGAAGGCGGAGAGAGCCAATGGGGTGGAGAGGAGACCGGGCCAGTGGGCGGAGATGGGCTGGTGGCTGTTTTCCGGTGACTCGGCAGCGAAGGAAGGTGTTGGGTCACTGGCTTGCGGTGTCGGGTCGCTGCTCTGGGTGATTCGGTGGCTTAGTAGGCGGAGACCTTTGTGGCAGAAGACTTGTTGGGCGTGCCACAAGGTGATGTGCTGTTGACGGAGATCCGCAGCAGTCAGCGGGCCAGGTGGTCTCGTGCAGGAGAAGTGCAGGCTGCGGTGCATTGCCTGAAAGGCAACGAAGAAGGGCGAGTACAGTTGCATTGAGGCTGTGGAGCGGGGTAATAAGGCAGGAGGGGTCTTTTGCAAGGGGCATCGTTCAGGTCGGGCGATGCCTTCACGTCGGAGTCAACAGGGAAGGGCTAGAGGCCCTGGCAGAGGGGGGCAGGTCGCGGCTGATAGAGCCATGCCTCCTCAGCCAGAATTTGGAGTGTTCAGTGGTGAGGCAGGGGCAATTGCGGCAGATGGGGGGGGGGGTCAGGCTGGCCACTTGCTGACTAGTGGGGGCCCTTCAGGCACAAGGAGGGCTGGGAAAAGAGGGAGGGCTGTAGCCTTACCCAGGCCAAGTAGGGGAAGGTCCTCACACCGGATGGCTGGGGGCTGGGGGTGGGTGGGGTAGGGCTGCAGACGATTGAGTCAGGGCTTACAGAGCAATACAGGGAGCTCAGCGACACATTTGTCAACACCAATGCCACCTTTAGCCAGGGGGCGGGCATTAGTGGGGCTGATGGGGGCACAGGAAGCTCGGTGGGAGGGTCGCTGGGCAGAATCTGGGCGGGTTTGGGCCTGGTGGGTGGGGTGAGGGATGGGGGGCTGGTGGCTGGGTAGCGCCCTGGCAAGGGGCCCCTAGCGGGGGTCAGGGATTTACCTTCCCAATGGGTCCACTGGGAGTGCAAGGATTTCGTAGGATGTCTGGCGCCCTGGAGTCATGGAAGCACGGGGTAGGAGGAGGGCAAGGGTCACCCATGGTGGAGCGGTTGGGAGCTTAGCAATCCCCTGGGCTTCCCTCTGTCCCCCTCCCTGCTCTTGCTGTTATTCCTTCACAGGATTCGGCAACATCTCAAACTACAGGATAAGGAATAGGACTTCAGCAGGGATCGTGGCAGATGGACACGGGAGCACCATCATGGCACGTCACGAGGCCTGAGGACAACCATGCTGGCGACGGAGGGCTCCTGCAGCGCGAAGCAGAGATCCACGTGCCAACGTCCCATATGGGGTCAGTGCAGGTCATGGACGTGACGACATCATGTGAGTTACAGGCACAGCAAGGAGATGGAGCCTTGCAGGAAGGGGAGGGATCCAAGGCAAAAAAGAAGAGCCATTCACGCAGACGGAGGCACGGTTCAGAGTCATCCTCTTCCTCAGCTTCCGACTCCTCGTCATCCTCGTCTGGGACGGAGAGCACGGAAAAAGGGGTAGACAAGGCGCAGGCGCTGTCCATGGGGGGAAAGGGCATGCCTAGGTTGGTCTTTTTCTCTGAGCTCTGGGAAGGGGTCCCAAGGAATCTGCATCGAAAAATCAGGAAACGGCGTTACATTGACATTTTCCAATTGTTGGAAGGCAGGAAGCAGTCTGGGGAAAGTAAGAAGAAGCAGAAGGAGGATGAGAAGGCGGGTCGGATTAGAAAGGTGTCGCGTAATGTGGTAAACTGGACGAGAGCCTTTTTGAGGTTGGCAAGTGTTTGGGGTCAGCAATCTCCTGAGGATTATGGTATGTTGTTGGCATATGCGGACTCAATTTTGGAGGCGGCTCAGACACATTAGGGGTGGGCATGGTTGAAGTACGATGAGAAGTTTAGGGACAAGATGGAGGAGAGAAAATTGTTGTCATGGGGTATGCAGGATATTAATTTATGGCTGACGCAAATGTCAGTTAGGGATGGGGCCAGTGGGGGAGGCGGGGCAAGAGGTGGGACTCAGAATGCAGCAGGGTTCGGTCGGTCCTTTCGTGCGGGGGTGGGGGGGCCCAGCAGAGAGCAGGGGGTGGGAGTACGGGGGACATATGTTGGCGATTCAACAAGTCCTCTTGTCCGTTCCCCGACTGTAAGTTCTGGCATGCCTGCTCAGTCTGTGGTGGCGGACACTGAGCAATTAAATGCATTAAAAAGAGGACCACTGCGGTGCCCTTGCTGGCTCCCAAGTGACAAGGATGTGGTGGGATTGGCGCTGACACCAATACGTTGGGATGCGATAAAGGATTGGTTGTGATGTTATCCAAGGAGGAAGGATAGGGAGGCACTGGAATTAGGCTTTCAGTTTGTTTTTTTTATACCGGTGCGGGGGAATGTGGTTGGGAGGACGGCACGGAATTCTCCCTCTGTGCGGCATTTTTCATCTGTGGTGCGGGACAAGTTGATGGTGGAGTTGAGCTTAGGGAGAATTGCAGGCCCTTTCGCGGAACACAGTGGTTTCTTCACTGGGTGTAGTGCCTAAGAAGGAGCCGGGGAAGTTCCGGTTGATACACAACTTGTCCTTTCTGTTAGGAGCATAACGGTGAATGATCACATACCGCAGGAATTGTGTGCCGTTCGCTGCTCTTCCTTCGATGACGCGTTGGCTTTATTTAGAAAATGTGGTCCTGGAGCTTGAATGGCAAAAGTCAAAAAATCAACATGTCAGCTTTTCGTTTGCTGTCTGTGCATCCATCAGCTTTTCTGCTGTTGGGTTTTTTCTTTGAGGATGAGTTCTATGTGGACAAATGCATGCCTATGGGGTGCTCTGTTTCTTGCGCCTATTTTGAGAAGTTTAGTTCATTTTTGCACTGGGTGCTGGTGCAGAAAGTTGGTTGTCCGCAGGTGGTTCATTATTTGGATGATTTCTTCTTCGTCGGAGCGGTGCAATCAGATGAGTGCCAGCAGCTATTGCAAGGCTTCACGGATATGTCCAGCTCATGGGGTCTGCTGTTGGCTGTGGGCAAGACAGAAGGCCCAGCGATGAGGATCACCTTTCTCGGGGTGGAGCTGGATTCGTTGCAAATGGTGGCGCGTCTCCCTATGGAAAAAGTAGTGAAGTTGCGAGCGTTGGTGGCTAGTGGCTTGGCGTTGGCTAAGTTGACTTTTCAGGAGATGCAAGTGCTATTAGGCTCTTTGAATTTTGCGTGCAGAGTCATCCCGGTGGGCCGTATGTTTTTGCGACAGTTGGCAGTGGCTACAGCTGGGGTATGGAAGCTGCATCATCGCATTAGGATGTCAAGGATTATGAGAGCCAACTTGAGAGTTTGTGATGATTTTTGGAGGGTTTTAATGGGACGTCGGTCATGATGGAGCCCGAGACGTCCAGCGCTGACTTACAGCTATATACGGATGCAGCGGGTCGTGCGGGGCTGGGCATTTACTTCGGGGGAGCTTGGTGTGCTGATAGTTGGCTGCAGTCATGGCGTGCATCTGGTTTGACTAGCAATATCACTTTCTTGGAACTATTTCCCATTTTAGTGGTGTTGCAGTTATGGCCCGGCAAGCTCCGTAATCATAGAGTAGTTTGGTGGTGTGATAACGAGGCAGTGGTCAGTGTGGTGAACCATTATACTCCACGTTGTGTTCAAGTAGCTGCACTGATGAGAGAAGTGGCTTACAGTTGAATGTGTTTGTCAAGGCTAGGCATATACCAGGCTGTACTAATAGAATTGCTGATGCACTTTCTCGTTTCAAGTGGAAACTGTTCTGGACTCTGGCACCAGAGGCGGACGCCAAGGGATTGGTGGTCACCGAGCGATTATGGCAGGTTGGCCAGCAGAGTTGGTGAATCTGCTGCAAAGTTCGGTGTCTACTGTGACATGGACAGTCTATCAGAGGGGTTGTGACAAGGTGGTCGGATTTCTAGAGTCCCAAGGTTGGCAGCCAGGTCTCACCTCCGACAGGCTAATAGGGCAGTATATAGTTTATGCTAAAGGCAACGGTGCATCCAGGGTATCTGTGTGTAGTCACCTGACTGGTTTTACCTTTTTTGCTAGAGTGGCAGGATGGGGCTATTTGGCACAGGGGGTTCTTGGCCTGGAGGCTGCTACAGGGGTGGGAGTGAGCTCGGCCAACCCTTGGCGATACCAGGCTACCGATTACACATGAGTTGCTCGTCAGCCTTTGTACGGCATTACCCATGGTAGCGGTGTCACATTATGAAGCCATGCTTTTCAGGGCTGTCTTTTGTCTGGCGTTTTTTGGTGCGTTTCGGATGGGGGAGTTGGTGGCAAACTCCGGCCGTTCCGCAGGTAGTGGCTGTCTGAGGAGTGGGCACGTGCAGGTCGGGGAGGGGCAAATAAAGGTGAGGTTGGCCAGATCAAAAATGGACCAGCGGGGTAAGGGTTTGTGGGTGGTGCTGAAGGAGGTGGTCAACCTTCCAACATGCCCGGTAGCGGCATTGAAGGAGTACCTGTTGGTGCGTCCGGCATCGGGTGGGTTGTTTTTCCTGCATGAGGATTCTCGCTGGTTGACTCGTTTCCAAGTCGCAGCAGTCCTGCGGATGGTTCTGCAGCATGTCGGTGAGGACCCTCGCCGATTCACTCCACATTCCTTCCAGATTGGAACGGCAACCAGTGCAGCGGCGGCGGGCCTGCCAGATGTGGAGATACAATGCATTGGCAAATGGCAGTCTCAGGCCTTTCTGGGTTATGTGCATTTATGAGTGGGGAGATATCTGTCCATCTGTAGCTAACTGCTTCTTTCTCTTTCAGATGTTGGGCAATGTCCTCTCGGCTGCTGGATGATTGGCCATTCATTTGTGCATTGGGCAGGACAGCAAGTGGGAGTGCGGCCGTTAGGGCTTAATTTGGGTCTTGACCCGGATGTGGTGTCTGTTCTGTGGCTGGGTGAGCATGGTCTCCAGTGGCCACAGCTATTGCCTTTGCTTTGACACCACAGGTGGGTGAGGAAGGAGCCTGCAGTGATTCTGCTACACTTGGGTGGCAATGACCTGGTAACATGGACATGTAAGCAGTTTATCAGAGCGGTAAAAAAGGACTTGGCGGATGTTCTTTGGATGTTTCAAGAAGTTATTTTGTTATGGTCTGATATCATTCCAAGGCCTGCCTGCCGATACCAGAGGTGTTGGTCTCGTGGACTGACAAAGATTATTCAGCAGATTGGTCGTTGGGTCTGCAAGCACGGGGGCTATCAAATTTTGCACTCTTGGGTGGAAGTGGATTGTGGGGAATTGTATCGGCAGGATGGGGTGCACTTATCCCCAGTGGGTGTTGACTTACTGCTCAACGACTGGCAGGAGTCCTTGGAATGGATCGCAGCGGGAGCCCCCCTTGTCACAGCTTGGTTTTGGGGGGCGATGCAGGGACATTAAAGTCTCCTGTGCCGGGTGGCGGGATCCCGGAGGTTTCCGTGGTCAGGAGCCTTAAACTATAATTGGGGCGGGGGTCGGTTGCCCCCAACCCGGATAACCCCTGGCCGGCTTTTGCTAATAATATGGCGAGGCCGGGTAAAAGGGGAAACAGAAGCATGCCACTGGCCCAGCCGCGGTGGAAGCGGAACGAGGTCACCTTGCTAATAGCACGGCTGGTGAAGACTCGTTTGCTTGTTGGTTGGTTAAAAGATTGTGTTGTAACGGAAATGTTCTGTAAAGTTATGTAAGTAATAAAGCTGCGACTAGTTGTTTCCCAAAATTGAGTTAATTGTATTTTGTGGGAATGGGGTGGGCAGTTAGCGAGGGGCTGGTGGGGCTGGGGGGGCAGGTAGCGGGAGGGGGTGCAGGAGGAGGGGTGGGGGTGGGGAGCAGGGGAGCACCGGGTCCGAGCTGCCTCGGTTAATAAATAAAACATGAATATATCAACTGATACCTTTGTTTTGTAAAACCTTCTTTCAAATAAAAGGCATTTGCCAATGAAATAAATAATTAAAAGTTGATTAGATACCAATATGTTATTAATAACTAATGTTAATAAATAAATAAATTAATAGATAACATATTTGATACACAAAGTGCATGAGCAACCAACAAACTAAAAATATTCCTATCTTTTAAAAAACACAAACATATGTTTTAGAAAACATAAAAATAGATTTAAAGAACTAGACTATAAAGCAAAAATAAAAATAAAAACCTAAAAACAAGAACTCTTCTACTTGGATTTATATACTTCAGTTATAAAGAAGGAAAAGGAAAAAATAGGAGCACTATCACAGAGCACATAAATTGTGTATGAGGGGACATTGTATCATGGTGCCAAACCAACAAATCACGTTCTTAGGTTATGTGTATTAACAAAGTAATGTAATGACAAATGGCTACCATAATGAGCACGGTTATTTTATTTATTTTTTTTAACTGAAATGAGCATGGTAAATTCTAAAAAATTATTTTTAAAAAAAAATAATTAATTAATTAAAGGGGGCTACATTATTTTAAAAAACGTACTTTGTGCAAATTGCATAAAAATAATCATATCTGTGATATATAGATTTAAAATAACAAACTGCATTTCGTCGCTGAAGTTAAGGTAAGGAGATGTATGAATATATCTGTATTTACAATACAATCCTTACTACAGATGTATTTAGAAAAACTTCTTATTCTTGGCGTGCACAAGAGACAGTTCTTTATAAACTACTGAAACACGAATGGCAAGCTAAAGAAAAGTAAGCCTAGTAATTATAAACTACTCTAGCCACATTTCAAAAGTGTATTTTGTGCAAAGATAATCACATTTATAACATGAATTTACCAAATGAACTGTATTTTATTACCGAATCTAAATAGAAAATTATATATCAATCTCTTTATTTACTATGTGATTCTCACGAAAAAAGGTGTGTTTTTTTTAAAAAAAGGCGTTCTTAGAAAACTTTTTACTCTTGGCTTGCACAAGAGACATGAGCCTGCTCTTTTTAAAAATGTTATTTAAACTAAAGGGTCGTCCCGCCAAAGAGACACCGATCGTTGTTTCAATGATGTCCCATACAGATAATCCACCGTCGGACCAAATTGTATTCGCAATCACGCTTTTTCTTACACACAAATTGTTAAGATGAGTGTGAATACTTCAAAGTAACTGTTTAAAATGATACAGAGACAAAGGAGAAATTGTCCTTACTGCACTGGCGTGGCTATCCGTGCACATACACATAAGGAATAGGAAGGAGGGAGGGGGAGGTGAAGAGGGAGTGGGAGAGGAAGAGGGTGGGAAGGGGAAGGGGGAGGGAGGGATAAGGTAACCCTTTTCAAAATTTGAAACATAGAGATTAGCAACGTTGGGTGCCATGGAGGACATTGAACATTGTATGTGCACGGATAGCCACGCTAGTGCATGGCAAATGCCTTTTATTTGAAAGAAGGTTTTACAAAACAAAGGTTTGCTCCCTCATTCTATATCCCCCTGAAGAAGGCCGAGAGGCCAAAACGCGTAATGTGTTACCATGGGGTCCTCCATGGCACCCGACATTGCTAATCTCTACATTTCAAATTTTGAAAAAGTTTTCCTTACCTCATATCCATTCCAGAAACGGGTACATATGTGGAAGCATTATATTGATGATATATTTTTTATTTGGGAAGGCCTATATGATCAACTACTTATATTTATAGACTTGCTCAATTAATTGGATCCACACTTGCAGTTTGAATTTGCTTGCAGTTCAGAACAGATCTCATGACATTTTGATAAAAACACGCCGAATAGCTTTATTACTACTCTTTTCAGAAAACCCACTGAAACTCACTACTACACTTCAGTAGTTTTCATAATCGTTCTTTAAAAGAAAATTTACCGGTAAGTCAGTTTTTAAGAGTTTGCAGACTATTCACCACTGATGTTGACTTTGAAAATCATGCTATAAACATGAGTAATAGATTCTTAGACCATGGATATCCGAGAGAATGTGTTGAGAAAGCATTACATCGCGCACGTTCTTCAGATAGAATGTCCCTTTTAAATGGTCGTGCTCAGGAGAAGACCAATAATATAGTATGTACACTCACTTTTTCTGCATATTCAAGAGAGATAACTCGTATCCTATGGAATGCATGGCATATTCTGGATTCTTTACCTTTTTTAAAAGACACAAAGTTATTAGTGGCCTATAAAAGAAATTCAAATTTAAGAGATATCCTGGTACCATCAGCCTTAAGTAAACCTCGTTTCTCACCAAAGGCGTATAGTCATTTTAAGTGTGGAAGATGTACAATATGTGAGAACGCAATGGTTACTAAAAAATAATTTATTCATCCCATTACTTCCTACAGAAGTAATTTTTCAAAAATGCGAGACAACCATTGTTGTTTATCTCATACAAAGTCCCTGTAAGTTATGTTATATTGGAAAGACTGAAAGGAGTATAAAAACGAGAATCATTGAGAATAAAGATTGTCTCTGTAGAAACGTTGCAATAAACCTTTGGTCCAACATTGGATTGAAGCAAATCATTCCATTTCAGATCTCCGCTTCCTTGTCCTGAAAGTAGTTAGACCACATTGGCAAGGAGGAAACATTGGCAAAATTCTTTTATGTATGGAACAACGTCTAATATATGAATTGCGGACATTACATCCTCAGGGTTTAAATCCGGACATAGATTTGTCAGTTTTTCTGTAAAGATACTTTCCACTTTTCTCCCCTTCCCCCACTTCCCTCCCCCTCCCCCTAACCCCCTCCCCCTATCCCCCTCCCCTTTCCTTCCCTTCCCTTCTCTTCCCTCCTTTTCCCCCTCCCCTCCTCTCCCCCACCCCCTCTCTTTCCCTCTCCTCCCCTTCCATCCCCTTTCCCCCTCCCCCTCTCTCCCCCTCCCTCCTCTCCCCCTCCCCCTTCCTATCCCTTAGGAATCTATTGGTATAACAATTTTCATTATCTTTGGTTGCATATAAGGATTTGTGTACAATTAGATATCTGTAGTAAGATGTTTTTTAATCCCTGTCTGATGAAGAAACGCTGTCATAAGTGATCAATATAATCATTTTTATATACATGTATATGTGGAAAAGCAGCTCTTGTCATATATTAAACTTTATTTATTGTTCTTTAAATTCGGGTGAGCATTTTTATGTATTTTGTTAATGATTTAAAGAATGACCTTTCACCCCTAGTTTGGCGGGAAAACGCTGTTAAAGGTAACCATTGCGGTTACTTCATTCCTTAACATTATATGTGCACGGATAGCCATGCCAGTGCGGTAAGGACAATTTCTCCTTTGTCTCTGTATCTATTTTTAAGCAGTTACTTTGAAGTATTCACACTCACCTTAAAAATCTGTGTGTAAGAAAAAGTGTGATTGCGAACACAATTTGGTCCGACGGTGGATTATCTGTATGGGACATCTTTTAAACAGCGATCGGTGTCTCTTCGGTGGGATGACCCTTTAGTTTAAATAACATTTTTGAAAAGAGCAGGCTCATGCCTCTTGTGCACGCCAAGAGTATAAAAGTTTTTTAAGAAAGCCTTTTTTTAAAAAAAACGGCTTTAGTGAGAATCATGTAGTAAATAAAGAGATTTATATATGCTCTTCGAGTTAGATTTGGTAATATAATATAGTTTGTTTTGTAACTTCATGTTATAAATGCGATTATCTTTGCACAAAATACACTTTTGAAATGTGGCTAGAGTAACTTATAATTACTAGGCTTACTTTTCTTTAGGCTTGCCATTCGTGTTTCAGTAGTTTATAAAGAACTGTCTCTTGTGCACGCCAAGAATAAGAAGTTTTTCTAAATGCATCTGTAGTAAGGATTGTGTAGTAAATACAGATATATTCATACATCTTGTCATACGCCCTCCAGCCCTTCGCCTAGGGGTCAGAGGGTTGGGGCTGCCATGATGTCCTTTATGCAGAAAATGACTATAGCTTTTACTCCCGCTATGCCTTCTGGGAGTGGTAGTTTTTAGTCCTCTGATAAAAGGATAGCCGTGAGTCAAGTGTTAGGCAAGAATTCACAAGAAAATTTATTCCCCTTCCCAAACAGACTTAGTGCAGAACAAACAGTACTCTTTACAGGAGCTTTGCTTGAAGGTTATTTACAGAAATGAAATAGCTGTATTTTCATACTCCTGGCTTCCAAAACGTGCAAGGTATTTTTCTCTACAACAAAGTAGTAAATCAAAACAGCTCCTTCTTTTTATTGTTTACTGTTTACAGAACATTTGATATACCGCCCCCCATTACATCGGGGCGGTTTACAATAGGAATAAAACATTAGTAGGAGAGAGAAAAAGAAATTACAACAAATCAGAGGAAAGGAGAGATGGAGAGAGGGTATAAAGATGGAAAGGAGAGTAAGGTTATGGGATGTCATAGAGGGTCATGAAAGGCGGAGGAGAAAAAATGGATTTTGAGGAGAGAATGGAATTTGGGGTAGGATTCTTCTTTCCTCTGCTTTATCTTAGCTCATTCACCCAAATCTTTAGCGAAGAGATTTAATGTCATCATTTAATGTCATACCAGACCTTTTGCAGTTTCGAAAAGCTTTGAAACACTACCTCTTCCTCTTGTCTTATCCATTAAACAATCCAGATAACACAACCTACCCACAGACCTTCCAAACATACAAATTCAATACAGACACCCCACAGACCTCCCATACACAATACTGAAGCCAGGAAGAGATCATGTCTGTTATATTAATTAATTACCCTGTTATCCGAGTTGTATTTCCTGTTTTTTCTGTAAACACAAAGTACCGTTGAATTGTGTAACTCCTTGTTTATTGTAAACCGCGCTGATGCTGAATAGTGCGGTATATAAGAGACTATAAATAAATAAATCTGCGAGACAGAGCGTACAATCCATTGGAATTTCTTCTGAGTCAGCAGAATTAAATTCCCATTGCATCTCCTCCATCTCAGGGCTTACTGAGTTTTGTTTCCAACTGTTACTGCTAGGCCGGGAATAACCTCTCTCTAAGAACTGGGGCGTTTCCCCTGGGTGCAGTTCTAGATGATGAGGTCCTGTAAGGTTTGTGGCTGTGGGGATTCTTCCCTGGCTCTCTCCTAGTTCTCTCCAGCTGCTAGGCAATGCTTTATACCTTTCTGCATTCAATTCCTGTCTAAAGCACTGCCCTAGCTCTTTAGTACAAGCTGAGCCTCTTGACTTCCCTGGTTTAGTGTTAGGTTCCCACCTGTGTAGACCTTGAGACCTTTCCTCTGGCAGTGAGATCTGAAGGGCTCCCAACTCTCTCCGTCTAGGCAGGTTCCCAGTAACTGGTTGTGCCTTCTCTCCTTCTGCTCGGTTAGTCTCACTCCCCGAACTACAACTGGGTTCTTCACAGAGTCTCCAACCTTCTGAAGTCTCTGAGCCACTTCTCTGAAGCTCTCCTTGTGCCAGTCTCTCCTTCTTGGCCACTGCTTCCTTCTCTGCCACTCCTTCCACCTCTTTGCTCTCTGCCAGGCCTTCTGCTTCCCTTCTTCTCTGCCTCCTTCTCCTCCCCTTCTGGGGCTACTGAGCAGCGTTTATATTTCTCCTCTCTGAAGCTTGGCTCGGCTTTTTTAAGCAGGTGAGAGTAATCAAACTCCAAGCTTGCTGCTACGTCAGAGCTTGGGTGTGTCAGCTCAACTGTTCCCTCTCTCTGCTTGCTTCTCTTGTGCAGACCCTGAGCTGTGTGTGTTGGCTGACTGTCATTTTTAAAGGTAAAATCCACCTTTCTCCTTTACTTCCATAGGCTCTGCCTGTGCTTCTGTATTACAATCTCCATACCTTAACTTCAGCGACGAAATGCAGTTTGTTATTTTAAATCTATATATCACAGATGTGATTATTTTTTTGCAATTTGCACGAAGTACGTTTTTTAATAATGTAGTGTGATAAGGAAGCTTATCAGGACCTAGGAGACAGGGATAAAAGGAAGGAATTCACCCTTATCAAAGGACCTATTTTACAAGGTCAGAGACACAAAACTCCATTTACACCTTGTCAGACGGCTGCCTGGGTGAGAATGTTCACAGTCTTGGCAAGTGCATATATCAATATGATTTGCAAGGGATTGTGGACAATGCAGTTCATTCACACCAGACACAGCTGCTCACAATAATTAGTTGTGCTTAAGGGTAAAGCCAATAAGATATTTATTTATGGGGTTATTTCTCCCAACACAGATATGCTTGGTAGCACATAAATCAGGTTACTTGCTTTCAGTGTTTAATTTGGAAAAACAAAATCAGGAAAAACAACAGCTGAACTTATTAGGCAATCAAAGCAAAAGAATAAAGATCTGGTTGGTAACAAACTGGTCTTTTCTGTAGGCTTTAGCTAATATTTTCTTAGCAGTGTATCAAACAACAAACAAAATCCACAAAGAAGGGAAAAAACTGTTCTTTTCAGGTTAACTTCTTATATCTTCCCACATAGATTCAGAAGTGATTCCCTCAGAGCTCACAAGCAATTAGGTAATGCTCAATTGCTAGCAGTTACCCAGCTGAAACCCCTTAGCTGGCTTGCTTTCTACTGCGTGGCTAAAAATCCTACTCAGGAGCTTTTCTGAGTAGATTTAAAGAACAAGTTTGTATTTCTTTGTGATGGTTGTTGTATTTTATAACAGAAAATCACCACAGGAGTTTAGACAGAGAGCAATCCATGTAAATACAGCCTTCATCTGCAACCTCTCCCCCTTCTTCAACAATCATGGGTTCAATATCATGGATTGGCACAGAGGAATTTCTCAATGGAGCACTTTCAGGACAATACTGGCTTCCCTGCTGTCTTTCAAGGGTATAGCTAGGGCATAGATCAGTGTTCATACCTGAGCTTCCATTGCTGTTAGAGTTCCTCTCTATATAGCCTGGCCAGTATGTAGTCCAGTTCTTATGTCCAGCCTTCCAATCCAGATCCCTGGACACAGGATCTCTCTTCACATACCTTCTGGCACGGGTCTTAGGGTCCCTTCCACGTGCAGCCGTCTCCCTCACAGGTACCGTCTGGAGATTCCTAGCTCTGCAGCACCATTCCTCTGGCTTTCCCCAGTCCAATGGTGTATGCTGGCCCTTGGAATGCCTCCCAGTATACGTACTCCTCTAGTCCTCCCAAAGGCTTTTCTCTTCTTTCTTCCAAAGGGTTTCTTGCCCTCTCTGTCCGTCCGGTTTGGCTTCTGCTTCTGATGATCCTCCAGATGAAACTGAGGATGAGGATATCCAAGTTGATCATGAAGATGATGATGAGGATAATTCTCTGTAGAATAAACTCTACCTTTATTCTGCTTAGATGAGTGCTCCCCCCTAACAGAGCGCGTTTCCCCACTTCAGCTCCTCTAATGGCTGTTGGGAACCTGGTGCATTCTGGGACTGGTAGTCATTTATGGGAAAATTCTGTTTTCTTATTTCTACCAGAACTGACAGGTTGCTTGTTCAGAGTCACTTCACCTTTCCTATAGCTCCTTCCTGAGCTATGATAAGCTTCCTTATCACAACCTAGAAAGCAGGTAATTCCTAGCTGCAATAGGTTGCAGAATGCCCCTAGTGGAGAAAAGGAGAGGGAATGCAGGCCCAGGGTAAGGAACCCTTACGTCACTGAATTCCCCAATTACTCAGCTGCCACGAGGCAGTTTGGTCAGCAACACCTAAGAGGAGAAGGGGTGGAGTTGGAGCCTGAGAGGTTTAAGTCTAGGTCAGATTATCCAGAAAGGGAGAGGAGTAGGAATGCTTACTGGAAGAGGAATGGAGCTGGAACAGTAAGAACAGCAGGAACAAGGAACACAAGTTGGAGGACAGGACGAGGAAGCTCAGGTGGATGGTGGCCAGAGCATGAGCGAGGATAAGCTGATACAAGCCTTGACCCAGGTATGAGCATTAGAAGCTTGCCTAATTTGGAGCACCACAGAGTTGCAAGAGACAGCTTTTGCCCTAATGGAAGGCAGTCAGCTAAGCCCTCTGAGCCAGAAACGAAGGTAGAGCCAATGCAACTGGGTGAACAGGACCTAGCTGTAGAAGAAGACTCATACATGGATTGCTCTTTATGCCAATCTTCAAACACAGAAGGTTTGGAAGGGAGTCAACCGTAAGGAAAACCTCCAGAGTCCGGTAACCCTGAGAGCCTGTAGATAACTTGTGAAAGTCCTGTATTAAAGGAGAAATACCGTTGCTGAGCAAGCTGAAGCTGTCTAATTAAAACTTGTTAAACAGCTGCTAGCCAGTGCAGTGCACAACCTGAAGCCGTGCTGACGGTGAAAGTAAGAAAAGCTTTGATTTTGGTTTTCACTATTCCTAAAAAACCTTGCATAGAGAATTGTTTGTCTATGAAGAGTTTAACTTCTTGTTGAAAGTTTTCCTGTGCTTAAGGAGACAAACAGTCAGGAAGTGTTCTGGACTGAGAGAAAAGAAACCTGTTTTAGGAAAAGCTGTTTCTGTTTGTTTTAAAACAGCACTGCTAGCCATATCTGATAGCATTGGCTGTTGAAAGGACTTTTCTTTATGCTGAAGAACATTATAAGCTGTTTTGTTTTGAGTTCAGTTATATCCTGATGTATTTTTGAAAGAATCCTGGAGAAACAATCCAAAGGTGTTAATTTGTGAGCCTAGCGTTTACCCCATCAATAAATTTCTATCACAAGCCAACTACACTCAAAGCCAACTACAAATGTGTTTTTTTTACCTGAAGCCAAGTACCTCCTGACTGAACTACCTTTCCCATGAGGCTTTACAAGGCAGCCAGTCAGGTAAAGGCTAAATGGTGAATCTCTCCTATGACAAGCACGCCCCTCCACACTGTCTGTAAGGGGCTAAGGGCATGACTGTAGTCTCCTTTAATTTTTTTTAATACATTTTTTAAAATTTGCCATGCTCATTTCAGTTAAAAAAAAAAAAAATAACCGTGCTCATTATGGTAGCCATTTGTCATTACATTACTTTGTTAATACTGTGGTAAGGAGGGTGCAGCCCAGCTAGAGAAAACTGAAAAAAAGAAGAATTTTTCTTCTTCACGGGGGATGGGTGCACAAAATCACATATTCCATACTAAAAGCCCTGAAAGGAACCTAGAGGGCAGAGCTAAGGGTAAACCAATCCCAGACCACAGGACAACCCTGCATAGGAGTAGGAGGTCCAAGTGGGCGGAGCCAGGAAGGGAGTTGCCATGCTCAGCAGTTAACAGAGAGAAAACAAACACAAGAGGGAGAGCCAGTTTGAATAAGGAAGGGGATTTGAGAAGAAGGTCCAGGAGGAATTCAAGAGCAAGCACAAGCGGCAGTTGCAGTTCCAGGCCTAGCCCAGGTTCTAGCCCAGTTCCCAGAAGGCACAGACTGGAAAGATCTGTGGCCAAACTGAAGAGAAGCTTTTCAGCCAAGGAGAGCAGCAGAAGGAGGAACTACTATAGAGGCAGCCAAGAAAGGTACGCAGGGACCAAGCATTGCCAGCAGGATAGTTCTTGCTCTGACTCAGAGGAGACTTTCATACCCCAGAAGGCTCAGCACAGAAAGAAATATCTCACTAGGGAAGTTAAACAGGAGAGACCCCCAAGGGACCGGCCTGGAGAAGGCAAGGCCAGGCATTGGGAGAAGCTGTTTAATCTGGTGAAGACTCTTAAGGAAAAGAGCCCGGAGCACTTTCAAGGAGCACCCAGCTGTAGCTCAATAGAGAGCATGGAGGTAGGCCCTGAGGAAAGTGTTGTTAATTCTGACGTCTCTGAAATGGAATGCGAGCTGTGCACTAAGGTATTAGTGTGAGCTAGAACAGTGGAACATAAAAAGGGGGGCTGTTGTAGCCTAAAGACAGTTTCAGAAGCTGGAAGAGAGGGGAAAGCCTGAATGTAAAGGATTAAGAATCTCTCCTAAGAAGCTGAAACTGCAGGAGCTCAGTGGAGGTTCAAACAGCTGAAACTGTTTGTGTGTGGCAACGGCAGGGTTGAAGCTGATACCTCACTCACTATGTGAAGAGTTTTAAAATGCCTTTTTCTTCTGATGCTAAGGTTAAGCAGTTGCAGTAAGGAACAGGAACTGGTATGAGTTTGTTCAAGGTTACACTGTTTTGGACATTTTGATTTCTGGGAGAAATTATCCTGTATTTTCTTTTTGTCTGGAGAAACAAAAGTTATGCTTGAAGAATGTTATGTTCACCACTTACCAGCATGGAAACCGAATAAAATTTCCTGTGCGCTTTATTAAAAAAAAAAAAAATCCTAGAAGGGATATCAGATGGCCAGCCGTCCCTACTAGGCAACCGCCTGGTAGGGGCGCGAGCGTCACAGGTGGCGTAGTTCTTGGATGCGGTGTTCCAGTGGTCAAGGGGAGCGTCTTCGAGCCATACCTCTGGACGGAGAAATCCAGGAAGGGCGGTGACTGGACCGAGGCAACGGAAGAAAAAAAAAAAGTGCCGCACTTTGTGTGTGTTCTGTGTGTTTGTGTTGCAGAGACCGCAATCCGGCATGGAGGCATCGGATGTATTGGCTTGGGTAGCGGACCAATTCGCTAAGCAGAGGGAAATGGCAGCGTTGAGCCAGGAGCAGGCGAGCTCCATGCTGCGGGCCCAACAGCAACCCCTGCTGGAGATGATGGCCAAGTGGATCCGGACCCAGGAAGAGGCAACAAAACAAGCCCAGACTGTCCCAAAGACACAACCTGTTGGTACAGGGGAGGAAGGATTAGCCTTTGGACCTTTCTCATGTGGTCGTTTAACCAAGGAGGACAACCTTGACGACCACATAGAGGCATTTGAAAGAATAGCTGGTCTGGCTCAGTGGCCGAAAGAGCAGTTGGCTGTAAGGTTTGCCACTACCCTAAGCGGTGAGGCATTAGCCGCCTACAGAGAAATGCCGGTTGATTTAATTCATAACTATGAGCATGTTAAAGAAGCCATAAGGGATCGGATGGGCTTAAGTCCCTCCGCCTATAGAAGACTTCTAAGGGCATCTGTGTTAAGAGAAGGTGAAACACCACAAAAGTTATGCTTGAAGAATGTTATGTTCACCACTTACCAGCATGGAAACCGAATAAAATTTCCTGTGCGCTTTATTTAAAAAAAAAAAAAAAATCCTAGAAGGGATATCAGATGGCCAGCCGTCCCTACTAGGCAACCGCCTGGTAGGGGCGCGAGCGTCACAATACACATAACCCAAGAATGTGATTTGTTGGTTTGGCACCATAATACAATGTCCCCTCATACACAATTTATGTGCTCTATGATAGTGCTCCTCCTTTTTCCTTTTCCTTCTTTATTACTGAAGTATATAAATCCAAGTAGAATAGTTCTTGTTTTTAGGTTTTTATTTTTATTTTTGCTTTTTGCTTTATAGTCTAGTTCTTTTATCTATTTTTATGTTTTCTAAAACATATGTTTGTGTTTATGTTTTTTAAGAGATATGAATATTTTTATTTTGTTGGTTGCTCATGCACTTTTTTATTATCAAATGTTATTAATCTATTTATTTATTTATGTATTAGCATTAGTTATTAATAGCATATTGGTATCTAATCAACTTTTAATTATTTATTTCAGTGGCAAATGCCTTTTATTTGAAAGAAGGTTTTACAACACAAAGGTATTGGTTGATATATTCATGTTTTATTTATGTATTTCATAATTATTTTTTATTTATACATTCCAATAAGCATTAGATAACAAACTATTTATATGTTTTATAGTTGTCCTCATCTCACGATTTGGTTTTAATTTTATTATAATTTTTTGATACATATACATGTCATGTTTTATGATTTTATTGGTACTTTCATTTGGTTTTAATGTACAATTAATTGGATTTTGACAGTGGCGGATTTAATTATTATAATAATTTGCATGTTTCTATATTTATTAATTTTATTTATTATTTTATTTTATTAGCTTATTGTTTTTCTCTATTTATCTGACGTTTTGTTTTAATTATGATTGTGTTTTCTCGAGGTTTGCTCCCTCATTCCTTATCCCCTGAGGAAGGCCGATAGGCTGAAACACGTAGGGGACAATACAAGGAATTTACAAACCTGAAATACTGCCAGTCAATGGGGCTGCGGCTCCGATATCGCATGGAATCCGCTACCGCCATTTAGTAAACACCCCCCTTGGTATCTGTTCCTTTGGTCTTTCATATTCTACAGATACGCTTGTTGCTTCTTTTGGTCTCTGCCATGACACTGATCCAATCAATACTGGGGTAATTGAAATCACGCATTATTATTACTGTGCTGTAACGTTTGTTAGCTTCCCTGATTTCTTTGAGCATTTCATCATCCATTTCTTCATTCTGGCCAGGCAGTCAATAATACACTCCCACTGCCATCGCCTTCCCTTTTTTTACATGGAATTTCAACCCATAGAGATTCTACAGCAAATTTTGTTTCCTGCAAAACTTTAAACCTTTGTGACTCATTTGTAGTATTGTGTGCAATTCTGGAGACCGCACCTTCAAAATGATATAAACAGACTGGAGTCAGTACAGAATGTGGCTACTAATATGGTTAGTAGTGTTCATTATAAAGCATATGAGAACAGACTTAAGGGTCTCAATAGGTACACCTTAGAGGAAAGGCAGGATAGAGGTGATATGACTGGGATGTTTAAATACCTCCATGGCATAAATGCACAGGAGGAGAGCTTCTTTCAACTGAAAGCAAGTTCTGCGACGAGGGGACATGGGATGAGGGTGAAAGGGAGATAGATTCAGGAGTGATATGCTGAAATATTTCTTTATGGAAAGAGTGTTGGATCCGTGGAATAATCTCCCAGTGGAGTTGGTAGAGACAAGGATAGCATCTGAATTCAAAGAAGCAAGGGAAAAAGGGGACTGTTGTAGTGGTTGATATGGAAGGACAGACTAGATAGGCCATGTGCAATGTTGCTTCTAATCTGCACTAGGTCCGTGGCCAACATTCCTGCTGACGGGGGGAGGGGGAGGTTGCAGAGTGATCAATGCTCTGCCCCTCCCCCCACTGGCAGGCATGCCGGCGATGGACCCGGCGCAGATTAAAGTGAACATTGCGAGGGTGCACACGGCGGACCCAGCGCAGGTTAGAGGGAACATTGGCCATGTGGTCTTTTTCTGTCATCATATTTCTATGTTTCTATGTAATGCCCTCTCTAACATAGAGCGCAACCCCTCCATCAATTTGATCAGCTCTATCATTATGATATAGTTTGTACCCAGGTATCACAGTGTCCCACTGGTTGTCCTCCTTCCACCATGTCTCTGAGATACCATCCATATCATTTAGTGCTATATATTCTAACTTTCCAATCTTATTTTTTTAGACTTCTAGCATTTGCATACAAGCATTTTAGAGACTGTATTTTATTCATATTAATCTGGTTATTGGTAGGCAGGAGTAATTTGGAATCTTTAAGCTCTGTCTGCTCTGTACTTAAGGACATTTGGACTACTTTGCCATAGTAAAAGAGAATACCACACAAATATCCTAACTAAATCCCTAAATAGACCAAGATAGCTATTTGAAAGTTAATTTAGGGGACCCGAAAAAGTCCTGTGTCCTAAAAATTGGGCTGTTGATGTAGGAATAGTATGTGAGTGAGTATGGAAAGGATTCTTGTTTGGGTGAGAAATGGAAATCATACAGTTGTGGACAAAATTATTGCACCCTTACATTTTTGGTATGTTGCATACAATATCTTGAAAAAATGGAAATATTTCAACTGCATGTCATCATAATATTTTAATAGTATGTTCAAAGGTACAGTATACAACAAAAAAGATATCTGTACAACTTAGATCTAGTAATTTCTGAGAAAAATGCAAAATATTACCTGGACAGGATTAATGGCACCCTTCACTAATATTTGGTTGCACAACCCTTGGCAGTGATGACAGCCTCCAAATGTTTCTTGTAGCCAACTATAAGTTTCATATGTCTCTTCAACGGGTATCCCTCTGGGCATATCAAAAGTGACTTCATGGCTCTGGGACAGATTTTCTCTACTCCATCTTAGGAAGCTCAAGAGACAATGGAGGCGTTCTCAATCCAAAGATGACCTGGCAGCCTATACCTCCTACCTGAGAACAATCTCAAAGAAATGGAAAGAACATCACGCTGAACTCCTGCGATGATCCCTAAATAAACCCTATGACCTGTTCAACATCGTGAGGTCCCTGACGAAGGAGCCTGCTCCCCCCCAACCAGGCCTACTACACCCCCAGGAATTCGCTGACCACCTACAAGACAAGTCCAGCCAAACCAACACCACCATAACCCAAGTTCCACAGCCCAAGCAGCACCACCCAACACCATTTACAACATTCACACCTCTGTCTATGAGAAGAATAGAAGAGACCATCACATCTATAAACACTACCACAGCCCCCAACAACTCCTGTCCAGCATTCTGGATAAAATCACTGCGCACTGAATTAAACCCATTCCTAACCAAGATCTTGGACCTATCCTTCTCAATGGGTGTGTTCCCGTCGACCCTAAAACAGGCCTCCATCTGACCCCTCCTTAAAAACAACAAGCTCAACCCCAAAAAAGCAAAATCCTACTGTCCAATATTCAGCATTCCCCTACTGGCCAAGATAATAGAGAAGGACTTACAATGACAAATCCAACACCACATTGATACTACTGCCCCACTTGATCCATGTCAACATGGATTTAGAGAATCACATGGCATTGAGACCCTCCTCACCACTCTACTCAGCACCCTAATCACAGGGATCGATAACAGAAGTAAAGGATATGCATTAATCTTCATGGACATTGCTGCCGCTTTTGACTCGGTAAACCACGAGACGCTTCTGTCACGACTCCAAGAGAAGGGAATCCATGGATCAGCCCTGAGTTGTTGCAAGTCATACCTGACAGATAGATGGCAGCAGGTAAGAACTGACTCAGGGACCTCCAAGCCATTTAAACAAAGGCAAGGGGTCCCCCAAGGATCATCACTCTCAGCCCTCCTTTTCAACATATACATGCAATCCATTTGCTCAATCATCCATTCCTTCAATGTCTCCTGCCTAGTGTATGCCGATGATGTACTACTCTTCTCTCCATTCTCAATCAACCAACCCGATTTCTCGACCCTGACAAAATGCTTCGAGGCTGTCACAGATTGACTCCACACACAGAGCCTCAGAATTAATTTCAAGAAAACTGATCTCCTCTTCATCACTAGGAATCACTCCTTCACCCCACCAACATCAATAAGAGTAAGAGACATGGAGCTCTTGAGCAAGCCCACCATCTGCTACTTGGGGATCACCCTTGACCAGCATCTCGACATGAAAGCACACATAAGCAATCTATCATAAGATATGAACCATCCGCCACCTGTGATCCTTATTGGAACCAGATGATTTCCGGACAATTTTCCAAGCATTGGTAACCCCACACTTTGATTATGCCAATGCCATTCTGCATGGACTCCCCATGAACACCCTGAACCTCCTGTAGCTGGCAATGAACACAGCCATTCAAGTCTGACATGGAGCCTCCAGAAGGGACCACATAACTCCTGTCCGAAAACACCTCCACTGGTTGCCGATCCACTGCAGACTCACTTTCAAAGTTTTACTAATGACTTTCAATGCCATCAGCAACCTATCTTCCATTTCCCTAACAGACCTTATCTTCCCCATACCTGCAAACAGAGCCAGAAGGTTATTCACTGTAAACACCCTCGTAATCCCTAGAGCAATAACAAAATGCTCCCAGTCAGCAAGGAAAAGAGCATTTGTATATTACGCACCTACGCTCTGGAATGCCCTTCCAACCCACATCTGGGCAATAACTGACCTTGCCCAATTTCAGAAGGCATTGAAGCACCATTTATTCCTCCTACATTACTCCCTGCCCAGTGAAAGAACACAACCAAGTTTACCCCCCACCCACCACAATGACACCACCGATACACCCAGGGCATGATAACATACCCATAGTCTGAATACGACTGCCCAAACTGTATATAACCTAATATGTAAGGAGTTCAGAGTGTGTCGTGTATTCCATAGCAGTACCTGTGGCATACCTGTTGATGAACAGCTCAGTTGTACATAGTGTATATAGTTACCCCTGTTAAACCCAAGTTGTATAAACCTATTCTCTGTAATGTACACCGCATGCTCCGCTGCTTTGTACAATTTGTTGTTACATGTAAACTGCGCTGATTTTAAAGAGCGTGGTATAGAAATAATATAAATAAAATAAAAATAAATAAATAAATAAAATAGATCCCGCCCATAGGAAAAATGCATCGTCCAAAAATCGTGTCCATGCTAAAATATATTGGTACCATGATGACGAATATATAAAGTGCTCTTCAAAATGGGCCATATATAAGGTAGCTACTGTCGGGGCCACCTTAGTGCCCATAGGAACACCAAAGATCTGCAAATAATATTGTGATTCATGTTCAAAATAACTCTGCTCCAATACAATTCTTAATAATCTCATGATAAACTGTTTGGGTAAGCACACTGGAAGTTGTAAAGAATAAGACGAAACAATGTCCAAGGCTTCCTGTTGATTGATATTGGTATTGTAGTGATGAAAGCTCCCAGGAAGACATGGAAGTGGAAGAAAATCCTAGTTTCCCCTTTGAAATGAATGACAGTTCACTTGTGCATAAGACTTGCAAGCCAGATCAGAAAAAAAACCCAGCTCTCTGCTAAGGTCAGGCCACGCCCTAGCTCAGGGTTGGAGACAAGCTTGCCTGATGATTGGTCACACAGGTGCAGAGAACAGGGAGTGCCTAGCAGCCAACGGTTCTTAAAACCACGAGCAGAGCAGAAAGAGGGGGGAAGGAGGAAGGCAAAAGACAACAGAGAGAGCAAGGCTGAGCATAGCTGGAGGAGAAAAAAAGAAGAAAACTCCCAGGAAAGCAGCTACCCAAGAGGGACTGGAGAAGGACATAAAGAGGCTGAATTTCAGAGCCTGGAGGATCCCAGGAAGAAAGAAATCAGCACTTGTCTGAGGAACCATCCCCAAGGTAAAGCCAGCAGTTTCAGAGCTGAGAAATCAACAGAGAAACAGTTTGCTATTGCTAAGGACCAGGAAGCAGAGCCCTCACAGTCTACTGCTAAGAGGTGGGTGGAAAGTTTTATGTATGGAAAAAGTCATAGCCCTGATTAAAGCAGAACAGCTGAGTCTTCAAAGCTAGAAGCACTGAGAGAGTTGTTTGCTGAGGGAAAAGTTCACTCCCCTAATACAACTGTGCCTTTACAAGCTGAATTGCTGTGGAATCAGTTCCAGGAATTTCTAAAGAAAAGTCTGGAAGAGTTTGTAACTTTGATAGAGATACCATATATCCTGATGCCATAGAAGGAATGCAAATAGATTCCTGTTTGCCAAGCTCTGAGTGTGAACCTGTACCAATGGATTGCTCATTGTGTTTAAAAGAAGAGCCTGCATTATTGAACTGAGCTGAGAGACTATGAAACAATATAGAGAATAAGTGCAGTATCTGCTTAGAATTAAGGAAAGCTAATACTGTGTTTTGCTAAGCTTAATTGCCTTCTTAAGCTAAGAAGCAGTGCTTAGAAGAAGTTTGCTTTGAGAAAAGAAAAATCACAGCTGTTGCATGTTTATCTGTATTTCTGTTGAATGACCACTCGAGGCAGTCCTCAGTGTAAGCTTGTGAGAATAAGAACAGCTGAACAGTGAAAAGAGGTTTCTGTTACGTCATTCTCTGTTACCTGATTTATCCTTTATGTCGGAGAAGCATCATTTTTGCCTTGTTTGTGTATTGAGCTTAAATGCCCTGGAAATCCCCACAAAATAAATTCTCTTGCTGCCTTGAACCACCGACTCACAACTACAATTTGTCCTTAAAGAATAAACTAACTACAAGTCCTAGCATACCTCTGGTGACAACAAGGGAAGCTTTATTCAAAAGTGGACAACATAAGGCTGTTTCCTGCTTGTAAACTCTTGGGCCCAAGCGGAAGCATCGCAAGTGGCGTAGTATTAAGGATTTCACGCATGCGCAAAAGGAACATCATCAGGATACCTGCTGGAAAAGTAACTTTGCTGTGGAGCCAAGCTGAGGAGCGTCCAGGAAGTGAAACAGCAGTGCAGAGAAGACTACAAGACCGTCACTGGTGTTAAGAGCGAAGCTTCACCTAAGCCAGGTAATGGGTACCTAGCCAGGGCCGGTTAGGATACCAGGGCAAGGGTGCAAGCCTAGCTATTGGAAAAAAAAAAAGAGTGAAGAAACTTTTTTTTTTTTTTTTTTTGGTATCGCACTTTGGTCTGTGTGTTTTCTTCCTACAGGATTCCAAGATGACTCTCGAGGCTCAGGACATGTTAAAATGGATGGCACATCAATTCGAGCGACAGACAGACTTGTCCTTACAGGCGCAGGAGAGAAGTGCTGCGCAGATGCAAGCTCAACAGAAACCACTTCTTGAGATGTTGGAAGCATGGCTGGCGGAACAGAAAAAGCAGACCGGACCAGCAGCAACACCTCCCGGTTCCAGTACACCAGCTTCTTCAGTGGTGCTTGGTTTGCAAGCTGGTGGGACTTTCAATTTTGGACAGCTCACAGATAGGGACGACATTGACGATTTCCTTGAAGGTTTTGAACGGGTGGCTCACCTCAGTGGCTGGCCTAAAGAGCATTGGGCCGTACGCCTCGTGGCATCCCTTACTGGGGAGGCTTTAGCCGCATACCATGCCATGCCACCTGCGCTCGCCAGTAATTATGACAAGCTTAAAAAGGTGGTTAGAGAGAGGCTGGGGCTAACACCTCTAGTTTATCATCGCCTACTAAGGGCTGTAAGATTAAAACCAGGCAAGACTCCTAAGGCCCTATGTCAAAGAGTCCATACCCTAGTGAACAAATGGTTGACTCAGAAAGGAAAATCAGTGGAGTCGATTCTAGATAGTCTTGTGTTGGAGCAATACATGGCTGCTGTACCCCGAGAAATTTGCACCTTCCTTATACTCCAAAACTGAAAAACCCCACAAGAGGCCATAATGCTTTCTTAGCATTTCATGGAGGCAGAGTTAAGTGCACATGAAGGTGGCAGTGCTTCCAGGGTTGCAGTATGCGGTGTATAAGAAAGGAAGATGGGGTTGAATGATGAATCTCTGAAAATATATATGCCAATGTTGAAAGGCCATGTTACCAAAAAGAAATGTTTCAAGTGTGGTAAAGAGGGCCATTTCTAACAAGAATGTTATGTGAAGACAGCACTAATAGCGGAGAACCCTCGGAAAGTCAGAGAAGAATTTTTACTCTCAGTAGAAGTACAAGGAATTGTAACCACTGCGCTCTTAGACTCAGGGGCCGAACAGAGCATGCTGTCTAAAGCGCTCTGGCGACAAATTGAGGCCAGGAGTAAGGACGCAGCAATTCAGCCTGTAAGTAGTGTAAAAATTAGATGTATCCATGGAGGCATCTCCCTATATCCTGTCTATAAGCTTCAAGTGAAAGGCTTAGGCGTAAGCCGAGAGATCCCCGTAGCTGTGGTACCCAGGCTGCCCCATAATCTAGTACTGGGGAGAGACTGGCCACAATTTCATAGGGGCCTGGAACAGGGCCTGCTTTCAAAAGAAGCCATGGTCTCCACGAGGGCCCAGTTGAAGGCCCTAGAAAGTGACGAGGAATCCCTAGAAGAACCTGTAGAAGATCTTCCCTCGCATGAAAACTTGATAGCTTCCCCAGCAGATAAGAGAAAAAAGGGAAAAGGAGAGAAGGGTAGGGAGAGGCGGTCTCGCTCCCGGCATAGGGCGGAAGCGCAGGCCGGACAAGGCTTGCCATGGGTACCGGCGGAACTAGTTGACAAATTCCCCACATTTCCCAAGGAGCAACAGGCCGATCCCGCTCTGACCCAGGCATTTAAGTATGCCCAGAGCGGAAGGGACATCCTACCTAGATTCCTTTTAGACACAGGGATACTCTACAGGGAAAGCCGGGATCCCCATATAGGAACTGAACGTAAGCAATTAGTAGTACCTGCAACATTTAAAACTTTAGTTTATGGAGGAGTGGCCTAGTGGTTAGGACAAGGTACTTCAGGCCGGAGGGCCGGGGGTTCAAGTCCCACCTGGGGACAGCAATCTCAGGTCAGAGGGACTGGGATTTCTAGTCCTATAGCCACTCCTTGTGGTCTTGGGCAAGCCACTTAACCCTCCATTGCCCATGTTCCCTGTAAGTATTAGCGTATGTGTGTCATATCCCCTCGTGTTAAATGTATCTCCCAATTGACTGCTTTGATCCGGTGAAAAGCGGGATATAAATACAGCTAAATAAAATAAATAAATAAATAAATAGTTCTAAGGCTGGCACATGACCACCCAGTTGGGGGTCATAAGGGTATACAAGGTACCCTAGACTAAATTTTGGCCCGTTTTTATTGGCCAGGGGTTTTCAAAGAAACGGCCAAATTTTGTGAAGCTTGTCCAGCATGCCAACATGTTTCTGCGGCTCATCCGCGGGAGGTGCCTATGGTACCCTCACCGTTGATTTCGGAGCCCATCCATAGAATAGCGATGGACATTGTAGGACCGCTAACAAAGACACCCCGTGGGTTCCAATATATGCTTGTAGTAGTAGACCACGCAGCAAGATTTCCCTGGGCTATACCCCTCCGTACCATATCAGCGAAAGCAGTGGCGGGAGAGCTGATAAAGTTGTTCTGCGAAATAGGATTCCCACGTGAAGTGCTTACAGATAGATGGAGCAACTTTATGTCAAGTTATCTAGCCCAGGTGTGGGACGCGTTCGGGATTCGGCACATTAAGACCTCTGCTTACCATCCCCAAACGAATGGACTGTTAGAGAGGCAAAATCAAACTCTAAAGAGAATGCTACAATGTAGTTTAGAAAGCAATATGGCTAATTGGGACACAGTGCTCCCATTTGTCCTTTATGCCTGCAGGGAGAGAAAACAAGCATCCCTAGGGACAGCGCCATATGAATTAATGTATGGCCGATCCCCTCGTGGCGTTCTAGATATTTTACGGGAACAATTGGTAGAACCCGATGTAAAAGAAGTGGGAGTGCCCGAATTTTTAAGAGACCTGAAGGGCAGATTACACCGCGCCTCTCAGGTCGCGGAAGGGAATTTAAAGAATAGCAAAACAAAGCAGAAAACCTACTACGATCGGGGCACGAGGCAGCGCCAGTTGGCAGTGGGGGAGAAGGTCATTGTCATGGTGGCTGATCCCGCTCCTAAATTCAAGAGCCAGTGGAAGGGGCCTTATAAGGTAGTGAAGCCCGTAGGGCCAGTGTCCTATCTGGTTTATTTATTTATTTATTTTATTTATTTCAACTTCTTATATACCGCACTCTTTGACATCAGCGCGGTTTACAAATAACAGAAAGGAACCAGAACAACAGGCTGTTTGGTATTACATATAACAGGAGTATCAACTTGGATAACATGGGAGAACTATTTACATGGAGTATATAATCTATTAGCTAGATAGCATGCTCGAACTGTTTACATAAAATTAGCAGTGATGCTTGGAACAAGAGGGATATTGTGGATTATACTAGGGTGAGGCTGTTATGTTACGGTTCATGTAGGGTAGTATTTGATGAAAAGGTGCAGTTTAAGGGCCTTTCTGAACTGGGTTAGGTTGGTTATGGCGCGGAGATCAGGTGGGAGAGCATTCCAGTATTTTGGTGCGCTAAACATGAAAGCTCTGTTTGATGTTGATAGGCTGCACGTTGTTATAGCCTTTGGGGTTGTTAGTGAGTTTAATGCTGCATGTCTCCTATTTCTATTTGATGGGAGGGATTGGATGAGTTTGGTAAGTGATGTGGACGATAAACCATTTAAGGCCTTAAATGTGAGAGTGAGGGTTTTGAATGTAAGTCTTCCGTGTATAGGGAGCCAATGGAGCTCTTTGAGGATAGGTGTGATGTGTTCACTTCTGGCCGCTCCTAGAAGAACCCTGGCAGCGGTGTTCATTGCGAGTTGCAAGGAGCTTATGGTGGATTGTGGGAGTCCTTGTAGAATGGAATTGGCGAAATCGAAGTGCGGCAGTATCAGTGCTTGGTAGATGGTTCTGAAGTCTTCGTGGTCTAGTAGGGGACGCAGGTGTCTAAGAGTGCGTATTTTGAAGTATACAGATTTTACGATATTGTTTATGTGTGATTTCATGTCAAGCCTATGGTCTAGTGTGACTCCGAGGTATTTTATTGTATCCTTGGTGCCTAGGTCAGCTCCCTTGACACTTATATGTGGTGGTGGGGTGAAGTTGGGGTCTCTTGTGATAAAGAGAACCTCAGTTTTCTTATGCTGAATGCGGAGGTTCTGTGACAGGAGCCATTGTGAGACTGCATCGAAGCAGTTTGTTATAGGCAGTAAATCCATTTGCATTGTGGAAAATGGCATGTAGAGTAGGATATCGTCGGCGTATATCATACATTTCACATTGAAGGACCTGATGATATCGCAGATAGGCTGCATATAGACGTTGAACAAGAGGGATGAGAATAGAAGAGGCCGCCGGCAAGTTTATCAAATAATGTTTTGAAGCCCTGGCATGACAGAGTAGCTTTGGCCCATCTAGCCACGATAGACCCTGGAGCAGAGAGCTTAGAAAGGACACACAAAACCACAGAGGCCTTGAGTTGTATCACGAGCTGTGCTAATGACATTATGCCAGCCCGTGATATCTTAAGGGGGGGGGGGGGGATGTGTAGTGATGAAAGCTCCCAGGAAGACATGGAAGTGGAAGAAAATCCTAGTTTCCCCTTTGAAATGAATGACAGTTCACTTGGCATAAGACTTGCAAGCCAGATCAGAAAAAAAACCCAGCTCCCTGCTAAGGTCAGGCCACGCCCTAGCTCAGGGGTGGAGACAAGCTTGCCTGATGATTGGTCACACAGGTGCAGAGAACAGGGAGTGCCTAGCAGCCAATGGTTCTTAAAACCACGAGCAGAGCAGAAAGAGGGGGGAAGGAGGAAGGCAAAGGACAACAGAGAGAGCAATAGCTGGAGGAGCATAGCTGGAGGAGAAAGAAAGAAGAAAACTCCCAGGAAAGCAGCTACCCAAGAGGGACTGGAGAAGGACATATGGAGGCTGAATTTCAGGAAGAAAGAAATTTCAGGAAGAAAGAAATCAGCACTTGTCTGAGGAACCATCCCCAATGTAAAGCCAGCAGTTTCAGAGCTGAGAAATCAACAGAGAAACAGTTTGCTATTGCTAAGGACCAGGAAGCAGAGCCCTCACCGTCTACTGCTAAGAGGTGGGTGGAAAGTTTTATGTATGGAAAAAGTCATAGCCCTGATTAAAGCAGAACAGCTGAGTCTTCAAAGCTAGAAGCACTGAGAGAGTTGTTTGCTGAGGGAAAAGTTCACTCCCCTAATACAACTGTGCCTTTACAAGCTGAATTGCTGTGGAATCAGTTCCAGGAATTTCTAAAGGAGAGAAAGTCTGGAAGAGTTTGTAACTTTGATAGAGATACCATATATTCTGATGTCATAGAAGGAATGCAAATAGATTCCTGTTTGCCAAGCTCTGAGTGTGAACCTGTACCAATGGATTGCTCATTGTGTTTAAAAGAAGAGTCTGCATTATTGAACTGAGCTGAGAGACTGTGAAACAATATAGAGAATAAGTGCAGTATCTGCTTAGAATTAAGGAAAGCTAATACTATGTTTTGCTAAGCTTAATTGCCTTCTGAAGCTAAGAAGCAGTGCTTAGAAGAAGTTTGCTTTGAGAAAAGAAAAATCACAGCTGTTGCAAGTTTATCTGTATTTCTGTTGAATGACCACTCGAGGCAGTCCTCGGTGTAAGCTCGTGAGAATAAGAACAGCTGAACAGTGAAAAGAGGTTTTTGTTACGTCATTCTCTGTTACCTGATTTATCCTTTATGTTGGAGAAGCATCCTTTTTGCCTTGTTTGTGTATTGAGCTTAAATGCCCTGGAAATCCCCACAAAATAAATTTTCTTGCTGCCTTGAACCACCGACTCACAACTACAATTTGTCCTTAAAGAATAAACTAACTACAAGTCCCAGCATACCTCTGGTGACAACAAGGGAAGCGTTATTCAAAAGTGGACAACATAAGGCTGTTTCCTGCTTGTAAGCTCTTGGGCCCAAGCGGAAGCATCACAGTATACAAAAAAGTAACATTAATTGTTACCAAAATAATGTTCCCCAAATTTAAAGAGATGGTTTGCAACAAAGAAATAAAATGATATGAATCCCGTATATGGACGTAGTCAATGGTTGTAAAAATTGATCGCAAAATTGTGATAGAGGTTCCAACATCGAGTTTCTGCAGGATACAATTGGTCGACCCAGAGGAGTCTGCAATGACATGAATTTTTGGTACCATGTATAGAACAGGAATCGTTGGATGTTTTTGCTGGAGAAACTCACTCTTTCTTAGTTATCCAACCTTTAGTAAGTGCTTCATCTAATAGGTTTTTTATCTCATCCCTTAAAGACAATGTAGGGTCTTGTGGTAACAAACGATAATACTGTGAATGCTTAAGATGATCCAAAACTGTAATATTATAATAACTGATATCTTGAACCACAACAGCTCCCCTTTTATTCGCTCGGCAGACAACTATCTCAGACATAGATCTTAATTGAGAACGCCAGATGTTGTTGAGAAGAGATATTGAAATATTTTTTATAAGGAGAACTTTCCAATTTCTCCAAATCTTGAAGTACCAACTGTTGAAATACAATAATGTTAGGGTCTACCTCATCAGGTGGTATCCATTTAGAAGCCCATACTTTAATGGAGTCATCTGCCACAGTAGATATTGTTTCTTTAGAAAAACTTTTTATAATCCGTAATTTTCTAAAAAATCTATACAGCACTCGCCGCATTTCAAAAAGGTCATATCTTACTGATGGAACAAAGGACAAACCCAAATCCAATACTGATCTCTGGGTATCCATCAATTCTGTCCGGGATAGATTGAAAACTGCTGTTTGGTGAAAGAACGGGTTGACGGTCTCCTGTGACTGTCTCCCTGATTGTTCCGATGCGGCCGGCGTTCCCGAGGGCGGCCCCTCTGAAAATCCTGAAAAGGTTAATCTGATCCAGCAGAACATATTGATTTAGAGGGTTTAAAAGAAGAATTACTGCTGGAGTCGCTGTCAATATCTTCAAAAGAGGATTCAAAAGTTACTCATTTCCTGTTGTGCTTTTCATTAGAATCAAGTGGTTGAGACTCACGCCATGTATACATTTGGTCCTTTTCACAATCACGGGCAGACTTCTTAATTTTGGATGCTCGTAAATTTTCTCGCAGCAAAGATAGTTTGTTAGACAATACAGACCAATTAGAATCAAAAATAGTCACAGTCACATCCAATTTAAGTCGCGCTTCAAAAGCTTCTAATTGAGATTTCAAACTCACTTCTTCTGTTGATAGCCATTCTATTAAAAGTGCTATTAAATTCAAACCACATTTGTTTAAAATCATATTCCATTTATACAGAAAATCATGATCATCTGCAAACTTATGTGGAGGTTTTAATACTCACAACCTCCTTGTTATCATCTGTTGCTTCAAATACTGGGTCATGGTAGATGCATGAAGTTGTATCCGAACCGCTTTACGATGAATGTTTTTTAAATCGGTCCACTAAGTTGTCGAGCCCTTCACTGTGGAATCAGTATCACCATCAAACAATGATGGATGTTCTAATAACTTAGTAATAGTGTCCTCAGAAAAAACAAAAGTAGCCTTATTGAATCTCAAATTATCCTTTTGTGACCTCATTATGCAATGTGATCCGCTAATATAAATACCTAACAATAAATCACTCAAGAGGTGAAAAATCAATACTCGAAAACAAACCCCTTGCAAAAATCCTCTATACCTCTCTTTTAATGTCAAACTATTTGCCTCGAGGAAAACTCCCTCCTGACGCAAAACATCCTTTTTATTCTTTTTATATTGTGAACCCACTACTCACCGGTCACTAACTGTGTCAAACTTCATTCAAGGGAAAATGGCATCTTGCCAGTCCCTCAAACTGACAAAAGAAGTAGTGATGAAGAACGAGCTAACATAAATAAAAAGCCTCCAACTTAGCTTTGAGGTGTAACTCTGTTCATCATTATAGAGAAATTATTAGTCTGCAGCATTTTGTCCTCGCCACCATCTTCAATAATTCCCAGTTTATAAGTTCTGCTGTTAATAGGTCGTACTGCTACATAGTGCCATGTTTCAGGCCATCAATTCAGCCCTTCTTCAGCTAAACTGAACACCGTTGCAGAACATTCAGATATTTTTAAATACTGAAGGACTCATACTAGATTCCACCAATCCAAATCAAGATTAGGTTCATGAGGCATAATAGTATTTAATTTAAAGATCCACTGCTGCTCCAAATATTATAATCGAGCAAGTTTATCACCTCCTCGAAAATCAGCAGGGACCTAATCGATAATCCTCCATGTCAAATCCTGAAATGAATAGCCTTGCGTAATACAATGTGTCACTCCCTTTTTCCTCCCTTGCCACATGTACTCAGCCCTTTTGCCTTCCTATTCTGGTGCATCCTTGATCCCCTGAGATCTTTCTCCTGCCTATTCTTCAAACATCTCTTCTGACCTCTGCTCTCCTCTCCATCTCTTTCTTAAGACTCCACATCATTTTCTCTTCCTATTGTTGACACCTCTTAGCCTTCTGTCCTCATACCAACCACTTCAAGCCCTGCTTCCTTATCATCCCCTCTTTACCATCGTGAGCCATCCCACCATCTTGTAATCCACCCTATCATCAGCACTTGAGCTTCAGTGTTTTCTTCCTCTCATTCAGCCATCTCCTCTCTCTCTGAAAGAACATCACCTCATTGCTGCCTTGCTTTCTCCTCTCTGCCCTGCACTCTTCTGTTCCTTCTCCTACTGTCATCTGGAGATATCAATCCCAACTCTGGTCCCCCTAGACTTTTATCACACTCCCTAAACAGATCCTCGTGCAACTGCTCAAATCATTTTCATATCTTTCTCCTTTCCTTCTCCTTTCTCCCTTTCTCATGTGCCTTGTGGAATGCACACTCCATCTCTAATATGCTTGCCTTTATTCATGCTCTCTTTATCTCTAATGCTCTCCATCTTCTTGCTCTATCTGAGACAAGGCTCCTCCCAGAGGACTCAGTTTCAGTTGCTGCCCTCTCTCATGGGGGCTACCAATTTACCCATATGCCTCGCTCTGTTGGGCGTGACGGTAGTGTCGGGTTTCTACTCTCTCATTCCTGCCAATTTCAAATCCTCCTTCTGCCTCAATCTCACTCCTTTCCCTCCTTCAAAGTCCCCTCTATCCACTTTTTTACTCCACTACCTCTCCAGATAGCTGTTATGTATCAACCCCCTAACAAATCCACCTCTACCTTTCTCACTGACTTTGATTCATGGCTTTCCTTCTTTCTGGATTCATCTTCCCCCTCTCTTATTCTCAGGGATCTTAACATTCATGTTGATAACCCCTCTGACAATTATGCTTTAAAGCTCCTCTCCCTTACCTCCTCATTCAACCTCCAGCTTTGCTCTACTGCCCTCACTCACCAGCACAGCCGCTGTCTCGACCTTGTCTTCTCTAATTGCTTATGCCCAAACTTCTGTACCTCAGTTCTTCCCTTATCTGACCATTACCGGCTAACCTTCACTCTTCATCACTCCCCACATCAATCTCACTCATTCTCCTCCAACCTCTTTAGAAATCTTCATGCTATTGACCCATCGGCTCTCTCTCTCCTACTGTCTTATCACTTCTTTCCTCCTCTTTTTATCAGAGTTTGATGAGGCAGTAGCTTCTATAACACTGCACTTTCCTCTGCTCTGGATGCTCTTGTCATATCCTATGAAGCGTACCATACCTCAGCCCTGGCTGTCTTCAACTACCCACTATCTCTGTACCTGTGCCCACTCAGTTGAGTTCATTTACTCAAATCATGCACCCTTGCGGGCTTTCTACATTTCAAATTCATGCTTGCTTCTTTCCAGTGAGCCATAGAACTTGCCAAACAAGACTATTATGTTCACTTAACTCTATTGCCTCTGATCCTCGCTGTCTCTTTACAACTCTTAACTCTTTCCTCAAAGTGCCTCCACCTCTGACCCCTCCTTCCCTTTCTGCCCACATTTTGTCCAACTATTTCCATGACAAAGTCCACAAGGTTACACTCCAATTCCCCAAGAGATCAGCTCCATCCCCTCTTCCCCCTCTTCACTCCCAACTCTACCCCTCAACTTCTGCCACCCTTTCTTCCTTTTCTAAGATCTCTGAGGAGGAAACCACAGATCTTCTTTCCTCCACCAAACTCACTACCTACTCCTCTGATCCTTTTCTCACATGTCTCCTAAGCTGCATCTCCTCCACTGACATCCCTTCCATCTCTCATATTCTCAACCTATCCCTCTCCACTGCAACTGTTCCTGTAGCCTTCAAGGATGTTGTGGTCACATCTCTCCTTAAGAAAACCACACTGTCCTTCTAATTATCGACTCATCTCCCTTCTTCCCTTCATTTCTAAACTACTTGAATGTGCAGTTCATTGCCATAGCCTTGACTTTCTCTCCTTTCAAGCCCTACATAGTAATATAGTATATGACGGCAGATAAAGACCAGTATGACCCATCTAGTCTGCCCAATAAGGTGGCTAGAGTGATTTTAACTGCAGCTCTATGCAGGTCACTCCTCCCTCTGTGCCTGTGTTTATGGTTCTACTTGCAGCTCCATGCAGGTCATCCCCCCTCTATCTATTAAGAAAATAAGATACTAAAGTTTGCTTTGATTTCATACTCTTTCTAGAAAGGAATCCACTGAGAAGGAAGATGGCAGCAGCACAAGCAGATGCTCACTGAAGAGCTCCGGTGGTAGCATGTTCCTACTTACCTTTTGTTCCTATATGCCGCATTCTGAGCAGAAGCGAAAGGCTAGGCTCCTACCGGAGTGCTCAGAGACCACCAGGCTGATGAACTCCTTCCTAGTGCCCGGCAGAGGTGTGAATCTTTGGGTAGCCTGCTGGCAGAAATGAGGGTGGAAGGAGGACTCCTCCTCAGCTCAGAGCTCGATGTCTCCCTTAACCTGGAGTGCTGGTTTCCTCTTGCTCAGCAGCAAAGCATGGTGAACGAGGCTGAGGTGAGAGTTGTCTTGAAGGGTGAAACCGTGGGACTCCCCTCGCTAGCTGTTCAGCCCCTCTGCCCCAGAAGTGTTCTCCGGTCGACAGAGGTTCAAGCCAGCATCACAGGAAAGGTGGGGATTGAGGAAGACCGGTTGGAGCCGCAGCAGAGGAGCAGTTGTTGATTTCCCCTACAGTTCAAATTCCAGCTCCAGAAACTCGGTTGGTTTTGGTGATACTTCAGGTTTTTTCCTTTGAGACTGTATGGGAAACACTTTTTAATGTGAACAATCTTTGTCGGAACAGCGTAAGGCTAAAATGCTGGTGCAGATTTCCTCATTCCAGAAGAGCTTGGATCACATCCAAGACTCTGTTTTTACCATTATGAGAGATTCAGAGAATTTACAATGGAAAACTGAGGTTCTGGAAAATATGTCTAGAAGCAGGAATATAAGAGTCTTGAACTTTCCTAAGGTTCTGATATTTCACCTTTGGAACTTTTTAAGAAGTTTTAACAATTCTGGTGAATGAACACCTCCAATTCCAAGAGCTACTATTTGCCTTCTGCTAAGTTTAGGATGACTGAGGGTCAGGGTCAGAGTTTAATCTCATCCCCAACTCTATCTAGTGAAGGCCTGGATCTGACTGTTTTTTTTTTTTTTGAGTAGTCAGGGTCTTATTCCATATTGACTGCTACTTCATTGGTCGCCCTGGCATTAGACATCGACCAGGACTGGTTGTTAAAAATGTATTTCTGTTCATCTTCTTAAGAGTTCATGGGGTCTATTAATAGGATATCTCCTGATGTGTTCAGAGCTACACAGAAAAGGCAGAAACAATTCATAGTTCTTAAACCTAGGTGTGGTTTTTTTTCTTTGTTTTCCTTGTAAGTGCCTGGTTAAATGGTCTGGGACTAATTATAGCCCCTTCACTATTGTTCTTATTTGTGGGCATTTTCTGAGGTCCTGTTCCTGGCCTTTCCTCTGTGAACACAGAACAGAAATATTTGTTAAATAATTCTGCTTTATCCTCATCAGCTTTTACATATTCCTGCTTTTCACTCTTAAGTCTGACAACACAACCTTTGCACTAACATATCTGAAAAATGTCTTATCGCTCCGTTTTATTGCACTGGCTCTTTCTTCTTGTTTTAGTATCTTTGCTTTCCTGGACTACTTTGTAGCTTCTCTGCTGAAGGTGATATCAGCATTCCACCTCAATCAGTCCATTGTCCTTCTGACGTTGTCTCCCCAATCTTACGCGAACTGCGTTGAGGCAGCCTTCAATCCACTGGACTGCAGGATTGAGTTGGCCTTCTATCTGGATCACACAAAGCTGTACCTTAGAACCACTCAGCTGTTTGTCTCCTTTAACTCCAATAGGCTGGGGGTCACTGTCTCTAAGTGTACCCTATCCCTCTGGTTAGCAGACGACTTTGCTCATGTATATTCACTAGTTGGGTTGAGCCTTCCTCCCTCTGTGATCTCATGTATTTCCTAGAGGCCTCCATCTTTTTATTCACCTTTTCAGCTACTTCTTTTGAGAACAATAGCGGCCTCCTTTTCGTTTTACATTTATTTCCCTATCTAACAAAAAAGTCTGTTGCCCTTTCAGTTTTGCCAATTGCTTTTCTACATCCCTCAGCTATTCTCATCCTACTTCTTGAGATATTGTCCCATCTTGGCAAAGTTAGTTTTCCTAAAGTCTAAGACTCTCAATTTGGAATGCATTTTATCAGCCCTAGTCCTAATACTGAACCACACCATCTGATAATCATAAGAACATAAGAAATGCCATACTGAGTCAGATCTAGGTCCATCAAGTCCAGCATCCTGTTTCCAACAGTGGCCAATCTAGGTCATAAGTACCTAGCAGTTTCCCCAAAAGACATAGGTTCCACAATCCTTGTATTGGGACAAGCAGTGATATCCCGGGTCCTTTTTAATAACACAGGTACACTAAAAAAAAATTTTTTTAAACTGCCTCTAATGTTTTGATTGATTTTTACGTTTTTTGGTGCGCTGAATCCAAATCTGGTAACCAATTTGCTCCATCACATACAGATTTTTTGCTACATTGGGTTAGCAGTTTGAGGTGAACGTTTCAGATTGAGTGCGATCAAGATAAACGTTTCTTGGATGAATTCTTTATACTAATTGTTTTAGTAGTTATTCAAATAAGAATAAAGAAAATTGTAACAAGGCAGCACATAAGAATAGAGTAATGTCAACAAAACACACTGTGATGGTAGCAAAATTGTCTGCACTTAAAACAGCCACATACATGTGCACAAACATTGAGCATATAAGAGCGAGGTTAGACACAAAGCAAAGCAAAGAAATGTGCAAAAAATGTTGTACAGGTATGTATGTAAGAATAGAAAACGCAAAACGCACCATTGCAATACATGAAGACAAACACCCGATGGTGTGAAAATAAAATTCTAATAAATGAGATCCGACACTGTGGTAATAACTAGCAAATTTTTATTTCAAAGTTTAGCAAAAACACAATATTTGTCAACACAGTTTAGATTTTAAAGTCATTCTTGGGTCAATCAATCTCCTGGTGGGCCCGTTTCTTCTTCCCCCGAATGCTTCTCTTGGTGCGCTGCTTGGCGTATTTTTCATCTGGGGTTTCCCGCAGCAGCAACCAGCAGAAATCAGCCATCGTAGTGGTGTTCCATCTTCCTTGGTACCTTCTCTCTGCGTCCTTGATGTCCTGGTGAAACCATTCACCTTGTTCTTCACTGTACGCCCCCAAGATTTCGGGAAAGTAGTTCACATGGGAGTGCAAGAAATGGACTTTCAGGCTCATGTTACAGCCTTGTTCTTTGAAGGCATTGAGCATCCTGGCAACAATATCCTTATAGTTCTCATCCCGCCTGTTCCCCAAGAATTTGAGAACAACATCCTTGAAGGAATCCCAGGCTTCTTTTTCCTTCTCAGACATCGTTTCAGCGAATGCTCCATCTGAAATGAGTTTCCTTATATCAGGTCCAACAAACACTCCTTCCTTTAGCTTTGCTTCAGAAAGTCGGGGGAACTTTGAGCAAAGGTACCGAAAGCACTCACCATCTTTTGGAAGGGACTTGATGAATTGCTTAATGAGACCCAACTTAATGTGGAGAGGTGGTAATAGAATTTTATCACGAGGTACCAAGCTCTCATGAAGAACATTTTTCTCACCGGGTCTCAAATACTCCCGAATTGGCCAGTCTTTTTCCCCCAGTGTAGGTCGCGGGCCCGGCTATCCCACAAGCAAAGGAAGCAGGGGTATTTGGTGAAACCGGATTGCTGCCCTAATAGCATGGATAGAATTATAAAGTCTCCACAAATCATCCACTTATGCTCATCATAACGAATCTTCTGAAGAATCAGGGCCAAATTCTCGTATTTTTCTTGGAGAATAACAGAGTGAGCAATAGGAACTGAAGTGAATGTGTTGCCATTATGAAGAAGAACACCTTTTATGCTGTCTTTTGACGAATCAATGAACAGCCGCCATTCAGCAGGATCATACTTGAGTTTAAACTTTTCCATCACTCCGTATATATCGTTGCAAAATACCAAATCTTCCTCTTTGCTGAAATACTTCAAAAATTGTGTCTCGTGGTTGCGGTACCAATAAAAAGTTGTTCTTGGTGACAATAGATTTTTCTGTTTAAGCCGAGAACCTAGCAGTTGGGCAGCATCTTTTGGGAGTCCTAAATCCCGGACTAAATCATTCAATTCAGCTTGAGAGAAAAGTTCAGGTTTCGGATCTGGTTCAGTTTCAAACTCGGAAGTACTGGACTCATCGGGAAAAGCCATCTGATGAGTCTCATCATGATCAGAACCGTCCACACAAATATGATCCAAAGATTTTGGTGGTTCAGGCACAGGTACTTCGTTGCTATGAGGCATAGGCCTAATTGCTGAGGGAAGGTTGGGGTAACTTATTACGTTCTTATTTTTTAAGTTGTATCCCTTCACAATGCAAGAGCAAAAATAGCAGTCACTGCTGTGGTCTCTTTGTTCACGCCACATCATAGGTATTCCGAAACGAAATGCTTGTTTTTTACCTTTCATCCATAAGCGTAGATCTTCCTCACATGTCTTGCACACTTTGTGAGGAGCCCACGGTTTGTCTTGATCGCCTAACTTCAAACCGAAATAGGCGAAATATACTTTTTTAATAAATGCAGAAATGTTCCTCTGCTGCTTTTTCACGGTATATTCCCCACAAATAAAACAAAAACTGTCCGGAGAGTTGACGCAACCTCTGGCTCTGTGAGCCATCACAAATACACAGCACTGCAAACTACAACTGTAGTGAACCACTTCGGAATAAAGCTGGATTACGACTGAGCAAACCAAAGGTAATAATGAACTTGCAAGAAACTGAAATTTGACAGGAACGTTCATGTCGCAACCACCGTGTTTGAGCGAGCGAACGAGGCGAGGCGAACAGGAAAGAACATGCGCCAGCGCGAGTACTGGATTTAGCCCCCCGCCTCCCAATTGTCCTGTTAATGTATAAAATGAATACAAAACACTCTAAAATATCATGAGGGAGTGTTTCTAGTTAGTTAACCATTACAACCTCTATTTTGGGCCAAGAAAATAAACTGCAGTCGGCTAAAAAGAAATTATGTGAACATTCCTTATATGGGTAAGAAATCTAATTTTGCAAGAAAACGTGACGTGATGGAACATTTTGGCTATTTTTCCTGGATTCAGCAACCTAAAATCTATAGGAATCAGTTGCAAAACTGGAGGCAGTTTTTTGGTAGTGTACCTGTGTAATGGTTTATGGACCTTTCCTCCAGGATCTTGTCCAAAGCTTTTTTAAACCCAGCTACACTAACAGCTCTTATTGCATCCTCCGGTAAGAAATTCCAGAGTTTGAGTGCACGTTGAGTGAAAAAATAATTTTTCTTATTAGTTTTAAAAAGATTGCCCTGTAACTTCATTTCATGTCCTCTACTCTTTCTATATTCTGACGTAAACAATCGATCTATGTTTAACCATTCCACTCCATTCATTAATTTATAGACCTCTATCATATCTCCCCTCAGTCATCTCCTTTCCAGGTTGAAGAGCCCTAACGTTTTTAGCCTCTTTTCATAATAGTATCCTTCCATCCCCTTTACCATTTTGGTGGCCCTTCTCTGTAACTTTTCTAATAACGATATATCCTTTTTAAGATACGGAGATCAGAATTGCACACAGTATTCAAAGTGTGGTCGCACCATGAAACGATACAGAGGCATTATACTATCCTTTGTTTTATTTTCCATGCCTTTCCTTATGATACTTAGGATTCTTTTTGCTCTCTTGGCCGCCGCTGCACACTGTGCAGAGGGTTTTAACATGTTATCCATGATGATTCCTAAATCTTTTTCCTGGGTGGTGGTTCCTAAAGTGGAACCTTGCATCATGTAACCATAGTTTGGGTTGTTCTTTCCTAGATGCATAACTTTGCACTTGTTCACATTAAATTTCATCTGCCATTTTGATGCCCAGTCTTCCAATTTATCAAGATCCTCTTGCAATTTTCCACAATCCTCATGGGTTTTAACAATTTTAAATAGTTTTGTATCATATGCAAATTTGATAACCTCACTAATTATTCCCTTTTCCAGGTCATTTATGAATATATTAAAAAACAGTAGACCCAGCGCAGATCCCTTTGGTACTCCACTATTCATCTTTCTCCATTGGGAAAATTGGCAATTTAGCCCTACCCTCTAATTTCTATCTTTTAACCAGTTCCTAAGAACATAAGAACATAAGATATGCCATACTGGATCAGACCAAGGTCCATCAAGCCCAATATCCTGTTTCCAACAGTGGCCAATCTAGGTCATACATACCTAGCAGTTTCCCCAAAAGACACAGGTTCCACAATGCTTGTATTGGGTCAAGCATTGATATCCTGGGTCCCTTTTTAATAATGGTTAATGGACCTTTCCTCCAGAAACTTGTCCAAACCTTTTTTAAACCCAGCTACACTAACAACCTTTAATACATCCTCCGGTAACAAATTCCAGAGTTTGATTACACGTTGAGTGAAAAAATATTTTCTCATATTTGTCTTAAATAGCTTACCCTGTAACTTCATTGCATGTCCCCTAGTCTTTCTATAATCTGATAACGTAAACAATCGACTACGTTTACCCATTCCATTCTGTTCATTAATTTATAGATTTCTATCATATCTCCCCTCAGCCGTCTCTTTTCCAGTTTAAAGAACCCTAACCTTTTTAGCCTTTCTTCATAGGAGTATCCTTCCATCCCCTTTACCATGTTGATGTCTCTTCTCTGAACCTTTTCTAATAACACTATATCCTTTTTAATATACAGCGACCAGAATTGCACACAATATTCAAGGTGCGGTCGCACCATAGAACAATACAGAGGCATTATAATATCCTTTGCTTTATTTTCCATTCCTTTCTTTATGATATCTAGCATTCTATTTGCTCAGGGCCTCTGGGCAGAGGGGTTTAACATGTTATCCACAATGATGCCTAAATCTTTTTCCTGGGTGGTGGTTCCCAATGTGGATTCTTGCATTGTGTAACCATAGTTTGGGTTCTTCTTCCCTAGGTGCATAACTTTGCACTTTTCCACATTAAATTTCATCTGCCATTTTGATGCCGTCTTCCAATTTATCAAGATCCTCTTTCAATTTTCCACAATCTTTATGGGTTTTAACAACTTTAAATATGAATATGTCAAAAAGCAGCAGACCCAACATAGATCCCTGGGGTACACCACTATTCAACTTTTTCCATTGGGAAAATTGGCCATTTAGCCCTACCCTCTGCTTTCTATCTTTTAACCAGTTCCTGATCCACAATAGTACACTGTCACCTATCCCATGACTCTTTAGTTTTGCCAAAAGTCTCTGATGAGGAACCTTGTCAAAGACTTTCTGAAAGTCCAAATACACTATATCAACTGACTCACCTTTGTCTGCCTGTTTATTCACACCTTCAAAAAAATATAACAGATTAGTAAGACAAGATCTTCCTTGTCTAAAGCCATGTTGGCTGTCTCCCATTAAGCCATGCCTATCTACATGTTCAGCAAATTTATTTTTAATGATAGTTTCTACCATTTTTCCTGGTATTGACGTCAAGCTTGCCGGTCTGCAGTTTCCCGGATCACCTCTGGAACCCTTTTTAAAAATTGGCATTACGTTGGCCATCCTCCAATCTTCAGGTATTATATGTGATTATAATTATAATTCACAGATTACTAATATCAGGTCTGCAATCTCATATTTCATTTCTTTCAACACTCTTGGATGTATACAATCCAGTCCAGGTGATTTGCTACTCTTCAATTTATAAAATAGTTGTAATACATCTTCCTGATCGTGTATCCAGTCTAGTCCCGGACCTCTGGGTTGCCCATCTCATCCAGCAGCTTGGAGACTGAGGAACTCCTCCTTTTGTGATGTCACTGGTATAATCACCGGGAGCCTCCTCCTGTCACCAGTTACCTCAGTCTCCAAGCAGCTGGATGGATGGTGAGCCTGGAGGTCCGGGCTCACTGGCGGAACAATTAGGATTTATCAAAATTTGTAGCTTTAAGGGGGGAAAGTTAAGACTCTGATTTGGGGCTATTAGATTTTAATGCAGAGAAGTGGCTGCCCTTGGAAGGACTGTGCCTTTAAACTGCAGGAGGCCTTCCTTCAACTGTATTCCCCTCTCTTGTTGCCCTTAGTCTTACCTTAGCTGTCCGGGGCACGAAAGAGTAACCCTTTTGGGGTAGAGGAGAAGAGCACCGTTTTTTCTTTGACTAGAAGAGAGCCTAAGACCGGAGCGGAGCATTGCCAGCGCCTTGTCAGAAGTTTTGCCTGCTGTGGCGCTGTGCACGCTCATTGGCATTTGCCGCGACCCGGAGAATTTCAATGTTCCAGGACCCCCAGCAATTCACGGAAGGCAGCACCTGCTGTTCTCAGGCTGCTCTTCCTTAGTGCATTATTTTTAGATTCGCTGACCAGCACGCCAACTTGAATTGGGGTCACGGCCACGCTCGGGGTCCGACATAAGGTAAACAGACCCGGCGGTGTGTATCGGCAGCGTTTTTGAGCGCAAAG
Organism: Ichthyophis bannanicus; assembly: GCA_033557465.1. Classification (NCBI taxonomy): domain Eukaryota; kingdom Metazoa; phylum Chordata; class Amphibia; order Gymnophiona; family Ichthyophiidae; genus Ichthyophis; species Ichthyophis bannanicus. The sequence continues at coordinate 6,913,116 of CM066048.1, forward strand.
GTTTCTGGTAGCAAGCCTCGTGGTGGCGGCACGGTTAGGCCGCGTTGCTATGCATTCCTCTGCGCTTGCGTTTCAGGCGGGAAGCTTCTTGTTTGGAGGCCTTAAACGCCGCGGTCTTTTTTGACAGGCGGTGTCCGTAGCAGGGCAGGCAGTTTTGAAGCAGAATCATTCAATTTTAAGTCCCTTCACGGGGGGGGGGGGAGGGGGGGGAGGTGGCCAAGGCCGGAGATAGCTTCAGCAGAGATGCCCTCCAAATCACAGTCTGTGGTCTGTGGAGTCAAAACAAGCGCGAACTCGGGGGTTTGTAAGGCCTATGTGAGAGAGGCCTCTTTGGATCAGGTACAGGAGGAGAAAGGAGAATGCCCGGGGGCTGAAGCAGGGGCATCGACAGAACCAGTATTCGATTTGGCCCAGGAGGAACAAGTGTCAGGGCCCTCTTCAGCTCTGGAGCCCTCTCCCTTGCAGACATACTGGCCCTTGGGCCTGACGTCCATATTCTTGCAAGAATTTGTGAGTCTCCTGCAGAAAGCGGTGGCAGGCAGTAGCCAGCAACATCCAAGGTCCGGGAGCTCAGTGGAAGTGAAGAGACTCGCGGCACCGCTTCAGGGGGATGAGTCCCCTGAGAAAGTTAAGAAGCCTAGAGTGGACGGGGCGCTCGGGGCACAGTCTATGGCCTCAGAGGGGCCTCTGTCGGATGACGAAAGTGTGGAGCTGGAAGAAGATCTAGAAGAAGGTGAGCTGTCAGAGAAAGAAGACCAGCCTAGAGTAGTGCGGGTCTTCAGGAGAGAAGAGCTGTCGGCACTCATAGTGGAGTCGCTGAAGGTGCTGAATATGCCGGTACCAGGGGCGGCGGCGGATGAGACACTGGAGGATCTGCTATTACAGGAACATAAGATATGCCATACTAGGTCAGACCAAGGTCCATCAAGCCCAGTATCCTGTTTCCAACAGTGGCCAATCTACGTCATACGTACCTAGCAGTTTCCCCAAAAGACACAGGTTCCACAATGCTTGTATTGGGTCAAGCATTGATATCCTGGGTCCCTTTTTAATAATGGTTAATGGACCTTTCCTCCAGAAACTTGTCCAAACCTTTTTTAAACCCAGCTACACTAACAGCCTTTAATACATCTTCCAGTAACAAATTCCAGAGTTTGATTACACGTTGAGTGAAAAAATATTTTCTATTATTTGTCTTAAATAGTTTACCCTGTAGCTTTATTGCATGTCCCCTAGTCTTTCTATAATCTGATAACGTAAGCAATCGATCTAGGTCTTACGGAAAAGTCAGAAAGCGTTCCCGGTCCACAGAGTGTTTCAGGAAATGATCCAGGAAGAATGTAACATTCCAGAGGCTCCTCTGAAAGGAGCCAGAGTGATGAGTCATCTGTATACTTTGGTGGATCAAGATAAAGAAATGTTAAACCGCCCAAGGTGGACGCGGCCCTCTCCGCAGTGATGAAGAAGACCACCATCCCCGTAGAAGGTAGTGCGGCTCTCAAGGATACCCAAGACAGGAAGTTGGATGTTTTGCTGAAAGAGGTCTTTGAGGTGAATGCTCTTTCGCTCCAGGTGGCCATTTGTGGGGCCTGGGTGGCTAGAGCCTGTCTGCGCTGGTCACAGAAGGTTTCAGGACAGGAGAGTGATCGCTCTAGCGAGGCGGCTAAGTTGGAATCTGGCGCGGTCTACTTAGCGGATATCCATTATGATCTTTTGAGGGGCTTGTCGAAGAGTATGGCTTCTACAGTGGCAGCGTGGAGGTATCTGTGGCTGCGCAACTGGGCGGCAGATAGCTCCTCTAAGGCTAGGCTCAGTAAGCTTCCATTTAAGGGCCATCTCTTGTTTGGAGAAGATTTAGAAAAACTGGTCAAGGACCTGGGCGAATCCAAAGGTGGCAGATTACCAGAGGACAAGCCTAAACAGGGATGACCTTCTCCTGGGGGCCGAGGATAACAGCGGGACTTTTGGCGTTTTTGTTTTCCAAGATTCAACACAGGACAGAGAAGTTGGTTTCCCAATTGGAATCAGGGGTTCTGGGGGGCGGGAAGGGGCTTTGGGCCCTCCTCCGTGGCATCCCTCAACTCTAGAAAGCCCCAATGAGGGAGAGGCAGAGCCTGGGCATTGGCGGAATGAGTGCCTAAGACGAAGCTCTGAAGGACCTTGCTTAAAATTTGGCGTTTGCGCTGGTATTTGTGAACCCCAAACCAAACCAGTGAGATTTCTTGCTTTTGGACTACCCCGGGAGCATGTCGGGTCCAAAACCAAACCGTCTAGACTTTGTTGGAAGCCAAAATTCGAGTGTCAAGAGATCAAAGACGGAACCTCCGTCCCCACAGAAAATGGCGTCGAACCAGGAAGGCTCAGAGGCGATGCAGGAGATCCTTGCAGAAATAAGATCGGTCAAAGAAATAGTCACGCTTAACAGCAATGCATTATCGTCCATGCAAGGGGATATTAGCCTCTTAAAGCAGCGAATGGAAACCATCGTTGAGCGGCAAGATACCGTGGACTCGAAGTTAGCTGTCCACGAGGAGAAACTACAGGACATCGGCAAACATGCAAAGCAAATTAAGGCCTTACAACGAGAAATAGAAGACAACAACAATAGATCCAGAAGGAACAATGTACGGATTTATAGGGGTGCCCGAAGGTGTGGAAGGCAAAGACATGTGTGCGTTTGTACAGAGGCTGGTACCAGCAGTATTGAAGTTATCGTTTGATATGCCCTTTGAAATCGAAAGGGCTCATCGGGTCCCCTCGCAGTCTGCTTTGAATAGCAAGAAGACTAGGCCTATCATCTTTAAAGTCCTGCGCTTTCAGCATGCAGTGAAAATTTTAGAAGCAGCGCGGGTACACTCGCCGTTGGAGTATGAGGGCCACAGATTGCTGTTTTTTCCGGACTTTGCCAAAGCGACTGTAGATAGGCGTAAAGCTTTCCTCTCGCTAAGACCCAGACTCCAACACCTTCAGGCCAGATTTGGACTTCTGTACCCGGCTAGAATGAGGGTTACCCTCCATAACCAAACGAGGAACTTTAATGAACCTGAAGCCCTGCGAAGCTATCTGGACTATAAAGAAGCGGAGTTGATGTCCTGAGGTTCATCTGGGATATTTGATTGATGTATTTGGCGTGGTCTGTGGGTGGTATTGGATTTGGGGTTCATACAGTATGTGTTAAGGTCGGCAAGAAGCCTGAGGTTCTCAGCAGCTTTTTGGCCACCGGTTTTGAGGGTTATAGCAGTGGGCTGACCAGCGCACGCGTACGTGTACTGTGAGCCGGTCCTAGGGCCTCTCCTGCCGTAGCAGGTTCACCTATACAGGGGGTGGGTGGTGTGTCCTCCAAAGGGCTCACTGGAATCAAGCTCATGGGTTGTATCACTGGGATTTTATGTGTATTTTGGCTATGCAGAGGTATGCTGTCCAGCTTAATGTGGGGTCTCAATATCATGCCCCGAGTGGCAAGATGACTGCTGGTTCAGAGCAATTGCTAGAGTGTGATATGGAAGCAATATAATGGCACCTATTAAGATTCTTTCTCTTAACGTCAAAGGCATCAATAGCCCTATGAAACGGAAGAAAATAATTCAATATGGCCAACAAGAAAAGGCAGATATAAATAATATTGTTACAAGAGACTCATTTAAATTCCAAGGAGTCTTTAAAACTAAACATCAAGCCTTTTTCAGTGGTGGGATTTTCGGCCGCTGTGCAGAAGCATAATGGAGTGGCGATACTTGTGCGGAAAGCTCTTGCCCCGCAGGTGGTTCAAGTCCAAGCAGATCAGATTGGTAGATGGGTTAGAGTTCACCTTCATGTAGGGCAGCTAGAGTTAAATGTTCTAAATGTATATGCTCCAAATAGTGACAATCCCGAGTTTTTTAGGGCTCTTGCACAAGAACTGCACGGGGAAACGGTGATTCTGTCCCTTGTTGGTGGGGATTTCAACTTAGTCTTGGATTCATTGGTGGATAGGAAGCCTCCTAGATCATGTAGACCGCTGAAAGCTAATTCAGTTTTGATTTCACTATTGCAAGACCTTGGATTGGTGGATATCTGGAGACTAATGCACCCGGTGGAACAGGAATTTACGTTCTATTCCCCTCCGCACAAATCCCTATCCAGAATAGATTTTTTGTTGCTCTCTAAAACCCTGACGACTAGTGTTATTGGCACTGAGATCCACGCGATGCATTTGTCGGACCACGCTGCTGTTTCTCTTATGCTGGAGGATGGGAGACCAGAGCGGGTTCCGGCTCAGTGGTTTTTTGACAAAACCTTGTTAGAGAATAGTGATTTTAAAGACAAAATACGCTCGGCTATTAAAGACTACTTTAGTTTTAACCTGCCTCAGTTAACATCGGGTTGGGCAAGATGGGAAGGCTTTAAAGCCTCCATCAGGGCTGTGGTTACTAGTTTTAGCATTTATCAGGCGAGGCTCCGCAAGGAGCAGTTGGCCGAATTAGATCTGCAAATTAAAGTGGGCGAACACATCTTGGTCAAGAGACAGGATCCTTGTATCCTACTTCGTCTGCAGCGCTTGCGGTATAAATATAATCAGCTGCTGACCGATGAGGCAACTCAATATATTAAAGCCCAGGAAGGGCTATATTATTGGGAAAACAATAGGGCAGGGCGGCTATTGGCCAGTTCGCTGAAGGCAAAAAAGGAGGCTAGTCGTATTGCGGCCATTAAGGCCGATGGTGCCTCGGCCCTGTTATTGGGAGATAAGGACATTGCAGAGGCCTTTAGGGTCTTTTTTGTAAACCTATATTCCTCTGAAAAAAGTTGTTCACGAGAGGCATTCGCGCGGTTAGTAGATAAGGTGGATAGACCGCGGTTAGAGGAGGACAGCGTAGACATGTTAGACAGCCCTATTACCCTGGAGGAAATTGAGCACGCCATACGCTTGTTACAAACTGGTAAGGCGGTTGGCCCCGATGGGCTGCCTGCTGAGTTCTTTAAGATATTTGCCAAGGATCTTGGCATCTTTATGCAGGAATACTATAACTCTCTAGTGGCAGAAAGCCCCCAGGTGGGCATGTTTGCAGCAGCTAGAATTGTAGTCTTGGAAAAACCAGGAAGGGATCCGCAGATAGTGGGCAACTACCGTCCGATCTCTTTATTAAATGTGGATTATAAGATCTTTGCCTCAGTATTAGCGCGTAGGCTGTCCTCTGTGATCCCCCGCTTAATCCATCCAGATCAATGTGGGTTCATAGAAGGGCGTTCTACTGCAGACAACGCCCGGTTATTATGTCATGTGATTGCGGGGGCAGAGTGTCAAGAGGAACCCTTGGTCGGCCTCTCCTTAGATGCCGAAAAGGCTTTTGATCGCCTTGAGTGGTCGTTCCTCTATGCAGCCTTGGAGTGGTTTGGATTTGGGGAGTGATTTCTTGGATTGCTAAAGGTCATGTACGCTTCTCCCTCTGCAAATATCACCGTGAATAACATCCAATCCGGGGATTTTGCATTGTGTCGGGGTACGCGTCAAGGCTGCCCTTTATCGCCCCTTTTATTTAATCTTGCACTTGAGCCGCTACTCCTTCTCCTTAGACAGAACAGTCGAATTCAAGGTATTAGGCTGGCGGGGGGTGATATCAAGATTTCTGCATATGCGGATGACCTCCTGTTGTTTACCAATCCAGGGTCTGTGGCAAATATCCTAGAGCAGATTCAGGAGTATTCCTCTTTGTCGGGGTATAAAATTAACTGGGCTAAATCTGTTGCTTTTCCTCTCAATTTTCGAGCTCTCAGAAATGATTTGGAAGAATTCCCGTTTGTATGGGAGTCAACTAAGATTAATACCTAGGAGCATACTATTGTCACTCTCTGGATGATATGCTGCAACATAATATGGAGGCAGTTATGGCCAATGTACAGAGTCTGACCACAAAGTGGTCCCCGTTGTTATTATCCTGGTGGGGCAGATTGGAAACAATCAAAATGACCATTGTGCCCAAAATAAATTACATATTAGAGATGGTGCCATTCTATTTTCCTCTACACTTTTACCGGCAACTTGAGAAGCTCCTTGCACTTTTCCTGTGGCAGCACAAACCCCCGAGAATTGCCCTTAAAAAGTTGAAAGCCTCAAAAGAGGACGGAGGGGTTCGTTTTCCCGATTTTTTCATGTATCATCAAGCTTTCCTACTGAAGCAGGGTATTAGATGGAGAGAGCAGCATTCAGATCTGAGCCCGGTCTGGTTAGATCTGGAAAAGAGGTTGGTAGCCCCTGTCCCTCTGTACCTACTCCCGGGAATGGTGTTTAGTGAGACCTCTGGCAGGCCTCGGATGATTATTGACACTCAGCGAGCATTTAGGTTCCTAGCTAAAACAGTGGGGACTGAGGGGAATGTCACGCTTGATCTCCCTATCTGGTACAACCCATATTTCAAGATTCAGCAAAAGCCCTTTGCTTGGAAACCTTGGTATGAAAAGGGCATTTGGACTGTTGGGCAGTTATTAGAAAGAGTGGAAAAGCTTTGGTAGTTTGCAACAGGAGTTTAAGCTTCCCGGGAAGTTATACTTTCAATGGCTTCAATTAAAGCACTGCTTAAGTAAGCTCCTCGTGGGGAGCGTGTTGCTGCAGGAAGTGTGGGACGTTGATACTACAATTCAGCTGGCACAGCAGTCTGGCAAAGCAGCCTCTTTCCTGTATAAGGAGCTACATGGAGGGTTGTCTGCACGATTACTTGGGCTGCAGAAAGTGTGGGAACAAGACACAGGTATTTGCAAGACACAGCGCTCCTGGGAGAGATTCTGGGTGCGTCAAGTGAGAGTTGCCAAGGCGGCCTCCATTACGCAGTCCCTGTTCTTGTTCGCACATAGGGCCTATTTAACACCTGTTAGACTGTGTAAATGGGATAGTTCAGCCTCCTCGCTCTGCTGGACGTGCGGTACGCACGTGGGGACTCTGAGGCATATGCTGTTTGAATGTCAAAGGGTGCAGTCATTCTGGCTCCAGGTGTGGACAACAGTCCAGAGAATCTTGGACTTCCAGACCCCCTTAACCTGGGGTTTGGTTGCTTTTCGCTCTGCTACTCCTATTCCTAACCTGTGTAAAGAGCATAGGTTTTTATTAGATTTCATGCTAGGAGTAACTATCTACTTGCTAGCCCGCCACTGGAAGAACATGGCTGGGTTGCGATATCATATGTGGTGGGCTCAGGTTTGTGTGTTTAGCAAATATGAGCAGATGCCCCGTAAGGGGGTGACCCGTGGCCCACAATGCCTGCAGAAATGGAACGCCCTGAGAGAATTTGCTGATGCTGCATGCTGTAACAAAGTTTAATAATGTTGCTGGGAGCAAGTGGGGTTAACAAATGTTTCTTTTTTTCTCTTCTTGCTCCTTTTACTCTGTATTGCCCATGCCCAGGGTGGTAATCTTTCCTAGTATACAGCTTGATTCCAGTGTTAATAGGGAGGGCGGGGGGGGGGGTCGAGGCGGGGGGGTTACTTATGTGGTTTTTGTGTTGATTGCTGGAGATTTTGTTATGTGTATGATGTTTGTGGGTTTCTTTCTATCTCCTTTGTTTTTCTCTTTTATTTTGGCATTATTGTAATTGTTTATATAAAAAAGTGTTAAATAAAGCTATTAAAAAAAAAAAAAAGAAAGCCCCAATGAGATCAGGGGGACCCAGACACCGTTTCTTCCCTTGGAGGGACGGCTGCAGGATTTTTATTCTGCCTGGGTCCAAATCACATCAGATCAGTGGGTGCTGGAAGTCATCCGAGAGGGCTATGCACTGGAACTCTTAAGGCCAGTGCGTGACGCGTTCGTTCTGTCTCCTGGCAGGTCTCCTTCCAAATGCGAGGCTCTGCGGAAGACAGTACGAAGGCTGCTCGATCTCAAGGCGATAGTGCCGGTACCGCAAGACCAGTGCGGCTCAGGCCGGTACTCCATTGACTTCATCGTTCCAAAAAAGGACAGAGGTTTTCGACCTATTCTGGACCTCAAGGGGTGAACAGATGTCTCCGAGTGTCGCATTTTCACATTGAGACTGCGGTTGGTGATCGTGGCGGTGCAGAAAGGCAAGTTTCTTACGTCCCTCGATTTGTCGGAGGTGTATCTACACATGCCCATAAGGCCAGATCATCACAAGTTCCTCAGATTCGCCGTACCATTCGGACATTTTCAGTTTCGAGTGTTGCCTTTTGGCCTGGCAACCGCGCTGTGAACTTTCACCAAAGTGATGGTGGTGGCGGCGGCAGCGTTACGGAAAGAAGGAATACTCATGCATCCTTACCTAGACGATTGGTTGATCCGGGCAAAGTCCAGAGACAAGAGCGAAAGAGCGACGGCCAGAGTGGTGTCCTTCCTGGAAAGTCTCGGTTGGGTGGTCAATCAGGCGAAAAGTCGCATGGTTCCCACCCAATGCCTGGAGTACTTGGGAGCAAGTTTCGACACAGTCAGCGGAACAGCATTTCTCACAGAGCAGAGGGCACGAGATCTGGGGAAGCTGGTCCAGAGATTCCTGCTGACCAGGAGGCCCTCGGCCTGGCTTTACCTGCAGCTGTTGGGCACCATGGCGGCGGCGATAGAAATGGTTCCGTGGGCACATCCCCACATGAGACCCCTGCAAAGGGCACTACTTTGCCGCTGGTCTCATAAGCAGGACCCATTGTCTCGGAGGCTTCCCTGTTCGGAGGAGATGCGTCAAGCTCTGCGGTGGTGGCTGCTTCCCGAATCTCTGCAGACCGGGAAACGGTTAGAGATGCCGGACGCCAGCCTGCGGGGCTAGGGAGCTCATTGTCAGGGCAGGATCTTGCAGGATCAGTGGAATGCTCAGGAGCAGACATGGTCGATCAACCGGTTGGAACTAAGGGCGGATGCCTTAGCCCTGCGGGAGTTTCAGGCACTTCTCAGAGGAAGAGCAGTTTGGGTATTTTCCGACAACGCGACAGCGGTAGCCTATGTCAACAGACATGGGGGAACCAGCAGCGTCGCGCTGGAGATAGAAGCTGAAGCCCTGTTCAATTGGGTCGAAGTGAATCTCCTGGATCTATCGGCAGCACACATAGCAGGAGTGGAGAACGTGGAAGCCGATTTTCTCAGCAGGGTGAAGGTGGATCCCGGGGAATGGGTTCTGCACCCAGAGGTGTTCGCGATGTTGGTCCGCCGGTGGGGGGTGCCGATGGACCTCATGGCCACTTTTGACTCGGCAAAGGTAGACCACTTCTACAGCAGACGGAAAGAAAGAATGTCAGAGGGTCTGGATGCGCTCATCCAAAGCTGGCCGGCGGGTCAGCTGCTGTATGTATTCCCGCCGTGGGTGTTGATCGACAGGGTTCTCCAGCGGATAGAATGATACAGAGGTCAGGTCATTCTCATAGCTCCGGACTGGCACAGGCGTCCATGGTACGGGGATCTGGTAAGATTGTTGGTGGCGAAGCCCTGGTGGCTGCCCCCTCGGGCAGATCTCTGTCACAGGGGCCACTGCTCATGCCCCACGTGGATCGGTTCTCGCTTACGGCTTGGCTCTTGAGAGGGCTCGGCTGACCTCGCGAGGATATTCAGTGGGGTGATCTCCACATTGATGTGAGCCAGGAGGAGATCCACCTCGCTGGCCTATGTGCGCATTTGGAGAGTGTTTGAGGCCTGGTGTTCAGGAAAGGGCTGCGAGCAGTTAAAATCCTCCATTCCCCAGATTCTACAGTTCCTTCAAGATGGTTTCGAGAAGGGCTTAGGGTTCAGGTCGCAGCCTTGGCTTGTTATAGAGGTAAAGTAGGTGGTCAGATGCTCGGAAGCCAGGGAGATGTCAAGCGGTTTTTGAGAGCGTTGTCCCTACTCAGGCCGCCATTCAGGCAGGTCATCCCGAATTGGTGAATGCCGTTCGTTCTGGAAGCATTGGAACGGGAGCCCTTTGAACCCTTAGCTAGAGCATCGCTCAAGGACCTCACCTTAAAGGTGGTGTTTCTCATGGTGGTTTGCTCCACGAGAAGAGTGTCGGAGCTGCAAGTGCTTGGCTGCCGCGAGCCTTATCTCTCTCTCGAGATGGCGAAGGTGGTTCTGCGGTTGGTGCCAGCCTTCTTACCAAAAGTCATTTCGGGGTTTCATATAAACCAGGAAATTTCCTTGCCTGTCTTCAGAGACTGCGCGGGGGGTCCGGCGGCACGGAAGATGCATTTATTGGATGTCCGTCGGACGCTGAAGAAGTATCTTCGACGAACGGCCATCTTTCGCAAGTCGTATAGACTTTTTGTGCTTTTCGCAGGGCCGAGAAAGGGGAAAGCGGCGTCAAAAGCCACAATTGCAAGGTGGATTAAGGAAGCCATTGCATTGGCGTACGTCTTGAAGGGTAAGCCGGTTCCAGAGGGGCTTAGGGCCCACTCCACCAGGGCACAGGCGGCCTCTTGGGCAGAGGTTCGGTTGGTTTCACCGGTGGAAATTTGTAAGGCGGCGACGTGATCATCCTTGAATTCGTTTGTTAAACACTACCGACTGGATGTGCAGTTGGCGGAGGAGACCGCTTTTGGGTCAGCAGTACTTCAGGCTAGTCTTTCCGGTCACTCCCGTGCTTGAATCTTGCTTCACTGCTCTGGTACCAACCCAGAGGTCCGGGAATAGACTGGATACACGATCAGGAAGATGAAATTAGACTTACCTGCTAATTGTAGTTCCTGGAGTGTAACCAGTCTAGTCCCATATCCCTCCCCAGTCTTTGCCTTAGAGGCATTGAAGCCTGAAGTCCTTCTGGTGTACAGGTAAGAGGTGTCTGTCTTTGGGGGCCTTTGGCGGCCTGGGGAGGGGAGGGGTTTGCTATCCTGGGGGTATAGCATTTTAGTGGCAGGGACATCCTTCCTTCAGAGCAGCTGAGGGAGTGCCTCTGCAAGTTTAAAGTCCAGTTAAGGGGGGGTCTCCCCTCGGTTCAGCGTTAGGGTTCACAATGTTGTCTAGCATTACCTTTTGTTTGCATCTAATTCTTACTTGTTGCTCCGGTGAGTCTGCTTTGTCAATAGGGAACTGGTGACAGGAGGAGGCTCCCGGATGATTATACCAGTGACATCACAAAAGGAGGAGTTCCTCAGTCTCCAAGCTGATGCATGAGATGGGCAACCCAGAGGTCCGGGACTAGACTGGCTACACTCCAGGAACTACAATTAGCAGGCAAGTCTTCCTGATGTATCGATATTTCCTTCAATTCTTCCGCACCTTTATATACCACTTCAGTCATGGGTAACATCCCATCTTCTTCAGTAAAGACCAAAGCAAAGAATTCATTCAGTCTCTCTGCTATCGCCTTGTTGCTTCTGAGTGCCCCTTTAACCCCTCTATCACTGCCTCCTAACCCATGACTTTTTAGTTTTGCCAAAAGTCTCTGATGAGGGACATTGTCAAAGACTTTCTGAAAGTCCAGATACCCTATATCATCCGACTAACCTTTGTCTACCTATTTATTCACACCTTCAAAAAGATATAACAGCCATGTTGGCTGTTTCCCTTTAAGCCATGACTATCCACATGTTCATTAATTTTGTTCTTTATGATGGTTACTACAATTTTTCCTGATACTGACGTCAGGTTCACCAGTCTGTAGTTTCCCGGATCACCCCTGGAACCATTTTTAAAAATTGGTGTTACATTGGCCATCCTCCAATCTTCAGGTATTACATATGATTTTAAGGATAGTTCACAGATTACTAATAGCAGGTCTGCAATCTCATTTTACAGTTCTTTCAACACCCTTGGATGTATACCATCTGGTCCAGGTGATTTGCTTCTCTTCAGTTTATCACATAGTTGTAATCACTGGATATGAGATGACATCAGAAACACTTTTCCCATTGTGTTTCCTTACCTGTCCCCTAGATGTATCCTTGTCCTCGGCTGTTGTGTTATCTGTCTTGACTAGATTGTAAGCACTGATGAACAGGAACCATCTTTTACATGTGTCTGTACAGCTCTTCATACACCTTTTAGTGCTATAGAAATGATCGGTAATAGTAGGAGTATATATGTACAATGTTGTTTATGCTTTGCAGTGCTATATAAATAATTAGTGGTAGTAGTGGTACTTCCCATCCTATTTTACCTGCCAGAGGATATTAGAGTCCCTAACACAACTGACCTTGCAACTAGAAAGCATTTTCTGCAATCAAACCAAATAAACTATCAAATAACTCCAATGTACCTTGAGAAGCAAGATAAATCAGCAGTATGTTTTGTTCTCTCTCTGACCTGAATAACCCAATAAACATTCAGCCCCTGGCACTTTCTGTAATGACAACTGTCATAACAACCCCCTCCTGGTGCACCATCCCTACCATTCTTCTTCCCACTTCATGTTAAAAAAATTGCAAGGTCATGCATTTGGACTGCAGCAATCCAAGGGAGCAATATAATAAGGGGGTGAAGTAGGAGTGGAGGAGTAGCCTAGTGGTTAGAACACTGGCTTGGTAACCAAGCAGCCAGGGTTTGATTCCCACTAGCACTCCTTGTGGCCTTGGGCAAGTCACTTAACCCTCCAGTGCCTCGGAAGAAAGGCCTGGCAATCTACTTCTGGTGACACTGCCAAGAAAACCCAGGAGTTTCTGGGTCGCCAGGAGTCAGGACTGACTCGAAGGCACACATTGCATTGCATTGAAGTACCTTTGTCCACTAAAGAAGAATGGGACTTAGGTGTGATTGTGTCTGATGATCTTAAAGTAGCTAAACAGGTAGAAAAGGTGACAGCAAAAGCTAGAAGGATGCTTGGGTGCATAGGGAGAGGAATGACCAGCAGAAGAAAGGAGGTGATAGTGCCTCTGAATAAGTCTTTGGTGCAACCTCATTCGGAGCATTGTGTGCAATTCTGGAGACTGCACCTTAAAAAGGATATAAACAGGCTGAAGTCCATACAGAGGGTGGCTACTAAAATGATTAGTGGTCTTCATTATATAGCATATGAGGACAGACTTAAGGATCTTACTATGTATACCTTAGAGGAAAGGTGGAATAGAGGTGATATGATTGAAACATAAGATATGCCATACTGGGTCAGACCAAGGTCCATCAAGCCCAGTATTCTGTTTCCAACAGTGGCCAATCTAGGTCATATGTACCTAGCAGTTTCCCCAAGGGACACAGGTTCCACAATGCTTGTATTGGTTCAAGCATTGATATCCTGGGTCCCTTCTTAATAATGGTTTATGGACCTTTCCTCCAGGAACTTGTCCAAACCTTTTTTAAACCCAGCTACATTAAATGAGAATTACACGTACCTGGTAATTGTAGTTCCTTGAGTGACGACAGTTCAGTCCTCTACTTCTGGGTTGTCAACCTCCTCCTGCAGCCTGGAGACTGGTATGTCAAATTCATGACATCACTGGATATAGCCTGCTGCTCTGTCTCTCCTCCTCCAGTGTAAACTATTAACAAAGCAGACTCAAAGGAGCAACAAATAAGTAGCAACAAATGTCAACTGCACCTAATCTAGGGTAACTAACACAGGATAATGACCTGCATGGAAGGCGTCTGATGCCCTGAACTGTCCCCGAAAATATCATACACTTACTCCTATCGAACAAATGAATGAACTTACCTGTAGAACCTGACCATGTGGCATCCGGCTGCCTCCCCTTTGAAAAACCACTGGCTTGGAATGAGGTCTTAACTGTCGTCACTCAAGGAACTACAATTACCAGGTACGTGTAATTCTCATTTCCTTATCGTTCCTCCAGTTCAGTCCTCTACTTTTGGTATGTACCAGAGCAGTAACTATCGGGAGAGCCCCTTCCAGCCGGAACGCAAAACCGCCGCCTCGAAACAAGCATCATCAGCCGCTGCAACATCCAGGCGGTAATGCTTACTGAACGTATGCAATGACGACCATGTAGCCGCCCTGCAAATCTCACTCGGTGGCACCAGACCATGCTCCGCCCACGACGCCGCCTGCGCCCTGGCGGAATGAGCTCTCAAACCGTCCGGCACCGTACAACCGTGCAACAAATAAGCAGAAGCTATCGTTTCCTTAATCCAACGGGCGATGGAAGCCATAGACGCCGCCTCACCCTTACGCCTGCCCCCAAACAAGAGGAACAGCCGATCCGACTTGCGAAAAGGTTTAGTAGACTTTAAATACTGCCTCAAAGCCCTCTTAACATCCAAGAGATGGAAACGGCGATCCTCAGCATCACCCGTTACAGAACCCAGAATGGGCAAACACACCGACTGATTCAAATGGAACGGAGAAACCACCTTAGGCAAGAAAGACGGCATGGGCCGTAGAAGCACTTTTTCTTTAGAAAAGGACAAAAATGGTTCTCTAGAAGATAGCACTTGCAACTCCGAAACACCACTTTGAGCGTGAGGTCCTTCAGCGACGCAGAACGCAAAGGCTCAAAGGGCGGCTTTACTAACGCCGACAACACCAGATTAAGATCCCAAGACGGAATCTGGATCCTACGGACAGGCCGAATTCTGGACACCGCCCGCAGAAAACGGATGACATCCGTGTGCGCCCCTAACACCAAACTCTGAACCTTGCCGCGAAAGCAGGCCAGCGCTGCCAGCTGTACCCGCAATGATCTGGCCGCCAAACCTTTATCAAAACCATCTTGCAGAAAATTCAATACTACCGGCACGGCGGCAGTGGCCGCTCGAATCTGATGCCGCGAACACCAATCTTCAAAAACACGCCATATCCGCACATACACCAAGGAAGTAGAACGTTTCCGTGCCCTCAGCAGCGTAGAAATCACCACCGCTGAATAGCCTTTCTTCCTTAACCGAGCCCTTTCAATGGCCATACCATAAGCGAGAATCGATCCACTTGGGGCATGAATAGCGGACCCTGACGCAGCAGATCCAATCGAGCCGGAAGCCGCCAGGGCCGGCGGTCGAGAAGCCTCATCAGATCCGCGTACCATGGACGCCTTGGCCAGTCGGGCGCTACCAGAAGCACCTTCCCCTGATACGCCTCTATCTTTTGCACCACTCGCCCTATCAGTGCCCACGGAGGGAAAATGTACAGAAGGCCCGACGTTGGCCACCGCTGCAACAGTGCATCGATGCCCTCAGACATTTGTTCTCTTCTCCTGCTGTAAAACTGCGGAACCTTGGCCGACTGAAAGGTTGCCATCAAGTCCATTATGGGCGTCTCCCAACGCCATTCGATCTGCGCAAAGACTTCGGGATGCAGTTCCCACTCCCCTGCATCCACCCGTACCCTGCTGAGGAAATCCGCCATCACGTTGTCTTTCCCCGCAATGTGCGCCGCCGAAAGTGCTGTCAACCGACACTCCACCCAAGCAAACAGCAAATCCGACTCCTCTTCCATCGCTGCACTTCCCGTGCCTCCCTGGCGATTGATGTAAGCGACCGTCACCGAATGGGAGAATCCGAATGGCACACCCCAGCACCAGCTGCTCGAACGCCTTCAGAGCTCTTGCTAACGCCCGCAACTCCAACCAATTGATCGACCAAGCCGCCTCCAGAGGGGACCAGTAACCCTGTGCAAACTGTCCTCCGCAGTGGACTCCCCAGCCTGAGAGGCTGGCATCTGTCATTACCGGTATCCACACCGGTCGTTCCAGAGGCATGCCGGCCGCTAAGGAAGACGGGCATAACCACCACTGAAGCGACCGACGAACCGTGAGGGGGCAAGGCAACCGCTTGCTCAGGGAATCCACTTGATGCGACCAACGCCTCAGCAACGCTCTCTGAAGCGGGCGCATATGCACCTTGGCCCATGGCACCGCCTCCAGTGTTGCCGCCATAGTGCCGAGCACGCGCAGGTAAAACCACAACGTTGGAGCAGGCGTGGCTCGGAAGGAGCGGACCAAGCTTCGCAGAGCCTGCGCCCGCTTGTTTGGCAGAAAGACCAGCGCTCTGCGAGTGTCGAATTGCACCCCTAGATACTCGAGAACCTGAACCGGCTGTAGATGGCTTTTGCTCGGATTGACCACCCAACCAAGGCCCTGCAAAAACTCGACCACCCTGCTGGTCACCCGCCGGCTCTCGGCCTCTGACTTTGCTCGGATTAACCAATCGTCGAGATACGGATGCACCAGGATGCCTTCCTTCCGCAGCGCCGCCGCCACCACCACCATAATCTTGGTGAAGGTGCGCGGCGCCGTGGCCAGGCCGAAGGGCAATGCTCGGAACTGATAGTTCCCCCATGGCAAGGCGAACCTTAACAGCCTTTGATGAGCCTCCCGAATGGGAATGTGTAGATAAGCCTCCGTCAGATCTAAGGACATCAGAAACTCTCCTTGACGGACCGCGATGATCACCGACCGCAACGTCTCCATAAGGAAGTGTGGCACTCTGAGACACCGATTTACCCCCTTGAGATCTAGAATAGGCCGCAGCGACCCGCCTTTTTTGGGCACCACGAAATATATGGCGTACCGACCCAAGCCGTATTCCTGCCTCGGAACCTCCACCACTGCACCTAAGCGTAGTAGACGGTCTAAAGTGTCGCGGACCGCTAGAACCTTCTTTTGCCCCCTGCAAGGAGACATTACAAAGGAATCTCGCATGGGCCTTGCCAGCTCCAGGGCATAACCGTGCTGAATGATCTCCAGGACTCACTGGTCGGAGGTGATGCGGGTCCAAGCGGACAAACTCCTGAAGCCTCCCGCCGATAGGAGCGTCCGCCACCGGGACCCACCTCATCTCATTGTGACTTGCGGGCTGCTGACAGGGAGCCTGAGGCGAAACCCCTAGTCGCCCCACGAAATCCTCAGAATCCTTGACCGCGGGAAGTAAATCTGCCCCTCTGAGAGGCGCCATAGCGCGATGTCCGAAATCTCCGAAAGTCACGAAATTGGCCCCGAAAAGCCTGACTGGGCCTTCCCTGTTTGGGCTTGTCCTCCAGCAATCTACCCGCCTTGGACTCCCCCAGGTCCTTAACCAACTTATCCAAATCGTCTCCGAAAAGCAACTTTCCTTTGAACGGCAACTTCCCGAGCCGGGCCTTAGACAAACCGTCTGCCGCCCAATTACGCAACCACACCGATCTGCGAGCTGCTACCACTGATGCTGTGCTATTCGCCAGCACTCTGATCAAATCATAGTGCACATCCGCCAAATACGCTGTGCCGGACTCCAGATGCCCCAGCTCTTTAAGCTCTTCCGAGTCCAAGTTAGGCGAGTGACGCAACCGTTGAACCCAACGCAAGCACGCCCGCGCCACCCAAGCTCCACAGATAGACACCTGCAGGGATAAAGAATCAGCCTCAAATGTCTGTTTCAGAAGACCGTCAACTCTACGGTCCTGCGCATCCTTCAAAGCTGCGCTCCCTTCCACTGGGATGGTAGTCTTTTTGGTCACTGCGGACACAACCGCATCCACCCGCGGCGTCCTGAACCTCTATCCCTCTCGGCTAGTGGATAGAGCCTATTCATCATGTGCACACCTCGGAGACCAACATCTGGCTGGTTCCATTCTTCCTGGATCATCTTATCGACCACCTTATGCACCGGAAACACTACCTGAGACTGCCGCACCGCCTGGATAACAGGGTCTTCCACCTCGTCCTCCGCATCCGCCAGTGCCGTCAACTTCAACATCTGTAATGACTCTGTAATCAATGCTGGAAGCTCCTTTCTACGAAAGACCCTAATGATCTTAGACTGATCCTCCGGTTCCATAATCTCGCCTTCCTCCAGATCCTGCGTACCCTCTGCATGTTCCCAAACATCGTCCTCGAACTCCGGCCAATCGCTCTCCCCAGCTAAAGAATCTCGAGCTCTAGGCTTTTTAGGCGCCAAGGGCCCTTCGCCGCCCTCGTCCAGCCCTGCCATTTGCGAACCCGAGCCCGCAAGCGGCGCCTTTCCAGCTAACTTTCCCTGTCACCGCAGACAAAAAGCTTTATGGAGCATTAAGATGAACTCCGGGCAAAACTCCATTGGGTCCCCCAACTGTGGCTCTGAAACCCCTGCCGCGGACCCTGCTAGCTCTCCTGCAACCACCTCCTCTCCGGGAAGTTGGAGAGACTCTGCCATAGCCTCAGGCTGTTCAACCGACGGCCCTGCGGTCTCCTTAACCTCCAACTGCTGTTCTACGGTGGATGACAGTGACGCACGGCCGTGGCATATCCCAGACTCCGACACTGTGCCCCTGCGGGTACCACAGATTACACACTGTGGTCTCCCCTCCATCCAACTCTCGTTCCCCTTCCACCAATAGCAATGGGAAAGAGCAAGGTATGAAGGAAAGCCTGTTCGCCACCTATTAACTCACTGTAAGTCCCCAGTAGCGCTGGGAAGCTGTGCCAGGGAAGAAAATGCCTGCAGGAAAAAGTTTAAGGCATGCCACCGCGAGAGAGTAACTCCCCCCTCCCCCGCGGTGCAGGCAGGACCGCGGGAAACCAAACCACTCCTAAAAATGCTTTAAAACTTTAAAGAACACGGACGTAAAACTTTAAAGAAAACTGAGCGCTGAAAAGAAGAAAGAAAGATGCTTACCCACACAGTGTGCTCAGGCCAGGCAGGCACGCGACTTTCTGGGGCTCTTAAAATGGCCGCCGGCAAAACCGCAAAGAAAGAAAAGGCGCCGGTGAAGCCTGTCATGCAGACATCAGAGCCGGAGAAGATTTCTCCCCTTCCCCCCTGCCACCACAGACTGTTCGCGGTGAAAGTCCTACCGGGACAGTCTGCCGAATCGCTGAAGCCTTCCCGTGTCCCCCGAAGCCGAGCCAATCGGGGGAGACTCAGGCATAAGAGCAGACCGTTTACCTGCCCTCTGGAACCGCGATCAAGCTTCCCAGTGGTCCGGCAGGGTGCAGGGTTTCACGAGAGGGCTCTCCCCCGTAACGTCCGGGGGGAGAGAACCTCTGACCACCAGCCAGCTACGCGTGGTCGTTAGAGAGGCTTTCAACGCTTGTCAACCCTAGTGGTTTTCTATTTATTCTTTTTCGTGGTGACAGGCAGGGAGTAGAAAATTCACCTTTACTGTAACTTTCCTTTATTTTATTTTATTTTTTTTAACAATAAAACAATAAAGTAATCAAGCAAGTTTTAAAGGGAGAACCCCCAACTATCCTAAGTCTAACTCTCCTTAACCGTTACTCCAGTGAGCCCTCTCCTGGGCTCACAATGTCCTCTGGCTGCATGGAGACTGGTAACACTGGAGGAGGAGAGACAGAGCAGCAGGCTATATCCAGTGATGTCATGAATTTGACATACCAGTCTCCAGGCTGCAGGAGGAGGTTGACAACCCAGAAGTAGAGGACTGAACTGGAGGAACGATAAGGAACAGCCTTTACTACATCCTCCGGTAACAAATTCCAGAGTTTGATTACACGTTGAGTGAAAAAATATTTTTTTTTTATTAGTCTTAAATAGTTTACCCTGTAGCTTCATTGCATGTCCCCTAGTCTTTCTATATTCTGATAAGGTAAACAATCGATCTACATTTACCCGTTCCACTCCGTTCATTAATTTATAGACTTCTATCATATCTCCCCTCAGCCGTCTCTTTTCCAGGTTAAAGAGCCCTAACCTTTTTAGCCTTTCTTCATAGGAGTATCCTTTCATCCCCTTTACCATTTTGGTGACTCTTCTCTGAACCTTTTCTAAAATCGCTATATCCTTTTTAAGATACGGCGACCAGAATTGCACACAATATTCAACGTTTAAATAAATGCACAGGGAGAGAGCCTCTTTCTATTGAAAGCAATCTCTGCTATGAGGGGAGATGGGATGAGGGTGAAAGGGGATAGATTCAAGAGTGATATGCGGAAACATTTCTTTACGAAAAGATTGGTGAATTCATGGCATAGTCTCCCAGTGGAGGTGGTAGAGATGAGGACAATATCTGAATTCAAAGAAGCAAGGGACAAACACAGAAGATCTCTAAAGAAAAAAAGGGGACTCGTGTAGTCGTTGATATGGAAGGACAGACTAGATAGGCCATGTGGTCTTTTTCTGTCGTCATGATTCTATGTTTCTATGTGGAAGCAGATTTTAGATAGGACATGAAGAAGGGAATTCTGATATTCAGGTTGGGACCTGGAGAATTCTCATAATATTTTACAAGAGTAGCTGCCTCTTATAAAATAGTTGCAGGACTGCACATTGTCTTCCTAAGCATCCCTCCAGTCCAGTCCCCTTTCTCTGGGTTGTGCCCCCTTCCAGCAGCATGGAGACTGAGCACGTCATCTCTTTGATGACCCTGGGGTATAAATATACCTGGCACCTCCCACCAGCTCTAGTTTTTGCTCAGTCTCTAAGCAGCTGGAAGGGGGTCAGTAAGCCAGGGAATAGGTTTACTGGAGAGACCTAGGATTTAGTGCAGGCTTTTGAGGTTCCTGTGTCTTTAAATTTCTTTGAATTATTTATTTCTTTATTTCCTTGTTAGTTAAATACTTTTGGAAGACTTCCCCTTCCCCCTCTCCCCTTACTTGGGGGACTGGAGAAGGAGGCTTGGGCAGTCTGTGGAAACTCTCAAAAATAAATAAATAAATGTAAAAAAGAGAAGTGGTGTCTGCCCGGGATCCTGACGTTGCGGTGTCTGGGGAGCTCATTCCATATTGCCCGCCTCGCTGCCGAATCCCTCCAGGCGGCTGAGCACAAGGGCGGGAAGATGAGGAACAGGCTAAGAGTCGCTAGCAGGTGCAGAGGAGCACGAGGAAATGGCTGAGGAAGAGGAAGCCGGTGGTCTGCGCCAGATCGCTGCAGGTTCAAGGATCCGGCTGAGGAGAAGCTAGCAGGTGCAAGCTGGTGAGCGGCGGCAGATCGTGGGAGGCTCAAACAGCCGCGCAATCGCCAGCCGCATGGTCTGGTGGGGCCTGCAGTACTCGGGGGACATGTGCAGCACCGGAGCAGGTACAATTAGACTGGTGGGGTCTGCAGTACTCGGGGGACATGTGCAGCGCTGGAGTAGGTACAATTAGCCTGGGTTTTCGCGTGTTTTTCAGCGCTTGTTAAAAAAAAAACAAAAAAAACCCCGGTCCGCTTAGGCAGTTTTACTTTTGGAGCTCTTAGTTGTTCAACTTTTGGTTTAAGAGAAAAAAAAAAAGGTTTTATTTGCATAGCTTTCTGGCTCTACTGGGGGCATCACCATACCGGCTAGGCCACAGTGCTTAGTCTGTGGGACCCGCCGGGGGATGGTGTCAGAGAATGGCGTGTGCAGAGGTTGCGCTGCCGAGGCAGCCTCTGTAAAGCATGAAATGCAGGCGGGTCTGGCACAAGATCCGCTGCCTTCCGCCTCCCAGGAATCGGTGGAACCTCTGGACGCGATGTTCCGGTCGGGGTCTCCCCTTCCCTTGCCCCTGGAGCACTCCTTTCTGTCTCTGCCTCAACTTGGCTTGGGTGGCCTGAGCCTGCTTGTGCTGGTCCCAACAGCTCCAGATGGCTGGTGACCTTCTCAGCGAGGTGCCTGGGGAGGCAGCAAGAATTGAGTCGGGTGCAGCGAATTTGGTTGATAGCCAGTATGACCTCATCAGGAGCTTTGCAAAGAACATGGCTTTGGTTGTGGCGGCCCGTCGCTACCTTTGGCTCTGCCATTGGGCCGCCGATGGTTCTTCTAAGGCCCGACTCAGCAGGCTCCCCTTTAAGGGAAAGCTGCTTTTCGGGGAGGACCTGGATAAATTAATTAACGAACTGGGGGAGCCTAAGGGAGGTAGACTCCCTGAGGATAAGCCAAAGCAGAATCACAGCCCTATCCCTGCGCAACCACAACAGCGGGAGTCGTGGAGGTTTCAGGCGGCCCGGTCGTCATCCTTTCAGAGAGGACGCTTCCTTTCTAGGGGTCAGGGTTTCCGGGGCTTTCGAGGGGCAGGGAAGGGGTTTGGCGCCTCTTCCTCCGGCTCGGAGTCTAGGAAGCCATAATGAAACCATATGGGTCCAGGGAGGAGTACTGCCGATGGGGGAGGACGTCTGCGGCAGTTCTTCTCTGCCTGGGCCCGGGTCACATCAGACCAATGGGTCTTAGAGGTGGTGCAAGAAGGCTATGCCCTTGAATTTGCAAGGCCCGTTCTTCTGTCCTTCGTGCAGTCCCCTTGCAAATCTCTGGCCAAGGTGGCAGCGGTGGAAGAGACGCTAGCATGACTGCGGCTGCTAGGGGCGGTCGTGACAGTCCCCGCAGAACAACGCGGCTGCTGTCGATACTCCATCTATTTTGTGGTACCCAAAAAGGAGGGTTCATTCTGTCCCATCCTCGAAGGGTGTCAACCTTTGTCTCAGGGGCCCTCATTTTCAGATGGAAACTCTGAGATTGGTGATTGTAGTGGTGAAGCAAGGAGAGTTTTTGTTTCCCTCAACCTCACAGAGGCATATTTACATATTCCTATACGTGACTTACAACAGCAGTTTCTGCGTTTTGCGGTGCCACAGGGGCACTTTCAATTTCAAGTGCTACCCTTCGGCCTGGTGATGGTGCTGCGCACCTTTACCAAGGTCATGGTGGTGGTGGCCACGGCCCTTCGCAAGGAAGGGATTCTGGTTCATCTGTATCTCGATGATTGGTTGATTCGGATGAAGTCCAGGGAAAAGAGTCTAAAGGCCACCTCCAGAGTGATCAGACTACTAAGGAGTCTAGGATGGGTCATCAATCTGGCGAAAAGCAGGTTGGTTCCCTCGCAAGAGATTGAGTATCTGTGGGCAAGGTTTGACACCTGCAAAGGCAGAGTGTTTTTGCCGGCTCAGAGAGCAAAGGTTTTAAGAGATCTGGTGCACCAGTTCTTGTCCATGAATGCACCTTTGGCCTGGCATTATCTTCAAGTGCTGGGGACCATGGCGGCATCTATAGAGCTTTAGTAACTTGGGCCAGGGCCCACATGTGGCCTCTTCAGTGGGCCTTGCTCCGTCACTGGTCCCATCAATGTCAGCCCATGTCTGTGACGCTTCCCTGTCCATCAGGACCAAGGTCTCCTTGCAGTGGTGGCTCCGTCCAGGGATTCTGGAGCGCAGGATGCCTCTCAAGCCCCCGCTATGATTGCAACTGATGACGGATGCCAGTCTTTCCGGATGGGGAGCTCACTGCGAAGAACGTTTTGCTCAGGGCCTCTGGAGCGAGCAGGAGGCCCAGTGGTCCATCAACAGGTGGGAAATGCGAGTGGTTGCTCTAGCCCTCAGAGCGTTCGAACATTGGATCTGCCAGAAGTCGGTCTGAGTGCTGTCCGACAACATGACCACAGTGGCATACATCAACCGTCAGGGCGGCATGAGCAGTCCTTTCCTGGAGGAGGAGGCAGAGGGTCTCATGGAATGGGCCAAAATCCATCTAGCGGCCTTGTTGGCACAACACGTGGCCGGAGTGTAAAACATAATGGCAGATTACTTAAGCCAAAACAGAGTGGATCCGGGGAGTGGGAGCTCTGCCAGGAGGTGTTCGAGCAGATAGTGCGCTGATGGGGGACTCCCATCATGGATCTTATGGTGCGTTGGGAGTCAGCCAAGGCGAGTTGATTCTTCAGCCGGAGAAAGGAAAGGATGTCGGAGGGCTTGGATGCTCTAGTACAAAGGTGGCCAACCGGCGGTTTCCTGTATGTGTTTCCTCCATGGGCGCTCATAGGCAGAGTTCTTCAACAGATAGAGGCCCACTCCAGTTGGGTGGTTCTCATTGCCCCGGATTGGCCTCAGCGTCTGTGGTACGCTGACCTCATGTGGCTGGTGGTCGACCACCCATGGCACCTTCCGGTGAGGGACGATCTCCTGACCCAGGGCCCAGTGCATATGCTGCAGGTGGATTGGTTCTTGCTTATGGCCTGGCTCTTGAAAGGGCTCGTCTGCAGAAGCGAGCTTACTCTGGAGTAGTGATATCCACTTTGCCGAACTCCCATTAAAGTTCTACCTGCCTTTCTTATGTGAGGATCTGGAGGATATTTGAAGGCTGGTGTGTAGATAAGCAGAAAAGGGCTCTTTCAGTCTCCATCACGGAGGTTCTGGAGTTTGTAAACGGGGGTGCTTGTTGTGAAAGTTCCACAATCTTGGCAAGGACATGAATTTACTTGACCTGCAAAGGATTGTGGGTCTTGTAGTTCCTTCACACAAAAACTAGCCGTTTAACAAGAATAAAGAATTGTAGTTGCTCGAGTGTAAAGCAGAAAACAGATTTTATTTATGGGGTGTTATTCCCTCTGCACAGATATGCTTGGTAACATCAACAGGATAATTTCTTCAGGAGTTTTATTCAGGTAACAAAACAAATAAGGCAACTGAATTACTTATGCAAAAGTAAAGACCTTGATGGAACAGAAAAGGTCTTTCTTCTAGCCCCTGCTAATAAACTTTCTTAGCAGTGCTGGAATGAAAAATAAACCCAAAAGGAAAATTATCTTTATCAAAAAAAAACAGCTTTCTTCCTTTCACACAGAGAAGAAGCTTTTTCTCAAAGTTCCACGTGCACTTGTGCCTTGCTCTAATCACATGTGCTTAACAGCTGCAAACCATTGCTGGCCCACTCTCCACGTGGCTCCAACTTTCCCCAAAGCTTTCTCTCAAATAAACTTTTCTGGGAAGCTAAAAATCAGTACAGTTCCTTTTGGTGTTTGATCCTTATCTGAGGATTACTTTAGAACAGCAGCTTAGAAAAAGAACAATCATCACGAAAGCAATTTACCATAAGGTCCGGATACTACGTCACCTGTGCCCCCTATTGGACTTTAATGACTACCGAACTATCTTCCAAGCCTTGGTGCTCCCACATCTAGACTTTGCAAATATTATCCTTCATGGCCTCCCTCAGTCAACACTAGGACCTCTTTGCCTTGCAATGAATGCTACAGCAAGGGTACTTGCAGGTACATCAAGAGCTAAACATATAACCCCAGTCATGATGGATCTCCACTGGCTTCCACTTCAGGCTAGAATCCAGTATAAGTCCCTAGTACTAACATTCAAAGCCCTAAGGAACCAGATCACCTCACCCATCAGCAAACTCATTCAAAGACGGCCGTTCAACAGGATCAGGAGATCTAATCAAGCAAACACTCTAGAGATCCCCAACATTCTAACTAAGTGCAAAAAGGCTACTGCCAATAGAGCCTTCTCCCTATTTGCACCCATGACCTGGAATGCCCTCCCCACTGAGCTCCGTTCGACCCCAGACCTATTGTCATTTAGAAAAGCCCTCAAACAACACCTTTTCCTCATCCATTACCCAGAATCCAATCCCAGAAACAACCACCCATCCTCACATCCTACACCCTACTCCACCCCACCCAAAATCCAACACCATAAAGAAAATGACTAGCTCTACCACCATATCCCCTCTCTTATTTATTATTGGTACTGATCACACATCTTATTGATTAAACCTCTTATAAATATGTTGAAACCAAGCTATACTATATGTATAATTTCTCACCATACTATATGTATAATTTCTCACCATACTCCATGAATAATTACTCTGTAATTAGTTACCCCTGTTACCTCCAGGTTATCTCGTCCATGTTCAATGTAAAAACTCAATTGTCGTGTGACATTGCAGTATGTTTTTTGTTAAATTGTAAACCGCACTGATTTTAATAGCACAGTATATAAGAGAAGTAAATAAAATAAAATAAAAAATAAATAAATTACATGCACTTATATACCGCGCTATTTTCCATCAGTGCGGTTTGCATCGAACAATTAAATACACATCTCAAAACATTCGATTTGTGTTTACAATTAACAGGCGGCAGAACTTGGGATATACAACAAGGGGTAACTATTTACAACTGTACAGAAAGAGCTGGCTGAACTTCTGTTTGACGTGGTTAGTTTACTGATGAGGCATTTGAGGTGCTGTCATCCGGGTAGTGCGCAAGGAAAAGGTGATATTTCAGAGCTTTCCTAAACTGCGTTAAATTAGTGATTGCCCGTATACTGGGAGGGAGGCTGTTCCAGCATTTTGGAGCAGAGAATTTGAAAGCCCTTTTTGCTGTTGTAAAGCTAGGGAGTCCCCATATGTGAAGACTCATTCCTGCTTGTTCCTGGAGATAGCACAGTTACTTACCTGTAACAGGTGATCTCTGGGAACAACAGGAATAAGTCTTCACAACCCACCCACCTCCCCTAGGAGTTGTCTCTCTCTCTATCTCTCTTTTCTTTCCCTCTCTCTTTCTCTCTCTCTTTGTCTCTGCTCTAAAACTCAACTGAGGAGAGACAGTTGGGAAAGGCGGGAAGGCGCTGTGGGATGCTTCCAAAGACTTTCTGATTGGATGCTGGGGAGCATTCCCACGCAGGCTCTGTCGGTACTAACGTACCCATATGTGAAGACTTATTCCTGCTGTACAAGCAGAGAAGAAATAGCATAAGAATCTGTGGAGTGCCAGAATCGCCTAACGCAGCTGGTAACATTATGGGGCTTGTACAAGAGATTTATGCCTTCTGGGTACCTAAAGGTTCATGTCCAGTCAGATTAGAATGAGCACATAGAAGTGGAAGCGTCAGAACAGGAGGTAATATCAGAACCCGTCCCATAATTGCCTGTTTCCAATGCTCTGAGGACAAGGTGGCCTTCATGAGGGCAATCCGAGGTAAGAGAAGTCTATCTTACCGAGATTGGGAGCTTCAAATATATCATGACTTGTCTGCTTTTACACTGGAAAGATGACGTAGCTTTAAACCGCTTACACAAATTCTACAAAAAAAGGCAATCAAGTATAGCTGGACCTTTCGGTTTGCATTAATTTTTGAGTGGAACAATACGGTACAAAAAAATTCTGATATCTCAACATGTATGGACTTTGTTGATCATATTCAGTATGAGGGCAGTCGCACTCCATGACAAAGAAGTTTACATCCTGAATGTGAAGTCTCAACACCAAAACAACGGAAAACTCCCTGTTCACGCCGTCAATTAGAAGCGGAGCCAGATGACAATATAAATAAAGCTATGGATATAGCTGCACCACCTTAAAAGCTATATGGGACTTAATCTTATATTCTTGTCTCTTGATATGTCTTAATTTACTCCTACATATTTCTCTACAATGGTAATGATGACCTTAGTTAGGACTGTTTATTCACTTAGGGGCATGTTTACTAAAGTCCGCAAAATAGCGCCCCGCAAAATAGCGCACGCAACGCGGCACTGAAACGCGCAGAAACGCGTTTAAACGCCCCGCACATGTGCGTGTCACCCCCGCACAGGTACGCGGCTCACTAACGGGCCCCGTATAAGTGCGGCCCGCAAATTTCCGATAGAGGCGTGGAACGGCGAAAGGAGGGCGGAGGAAGGCTCCGGAGGGGCGGAGGGACGGGGTCAATGGGTGGAGAGTGGGAGGGGAGAGGCTCCCCGCACAGTATCGGGCCCGAATTTGCATGTAAAAACTACCGCGAGTGGTAGTTAAAGGGAAGAGAAACCATTTCCGTCAGCAATGTACAGGAAAACCGGGGAAACCAGCAAAACGTGAGCAGTGTGATACATGTGCACAGCACAAAAGTGCAAATACAAATAGAAAATGACCACAACAGAACTATTAAAAACAGTAATTCAGCTGGGGAACAGTTATAGTGATGGGCAAATACAGAAAACACACCCAGCAAAGCTCCAGAAAAAAGAAATGAACTTTTGAAGGGTTTACGGAGCCGAGTCTCTTCCAAAAAACATTTCCTTTGTTTGGAGCTTTCCTGGGAGTGTTTGGTATGGTTGCCCATTAATATCACTGTTGCCCAGCGCGGTGATATCTTGTCCCCCATTTCCCGTAGCCATTTCCGGGGTTTATGTGCACGTTGGTCACCAGACAGGGTGCATATGCCCACAGTAAAATTGCATAGAGCAGGGTTTGTGACTCCATTCTGCTAAGCTTACTACCTCCAGGGGCTGCACTGTTTCTGTGGCCATAGTGTGGTGCAGCGGACAGAGTCAGTACCTCTAGAACCAGAGGGTCAGAGGTTCAAAGCCCAGCTGGGGTACGTGCCAGCCCAATCCTTATATTTTACCCACCACTGAACACAGATAGCGCAGACACCCCTGTATTGCAGGGAACATAAGCATGGGGAGAGCACCCATATTTTACCCAACAACGCGCACACACACCACAACAATGGGCATTACCTACAGCCAAGTCACCCAAATGCAGTCCCGTACTGCCACATTGCAATCAGGTCATCTGCTTTTTCTGAGAGAAGCTCATGCCAGCATGTTGGCGGACGAGGACATGTGGTGCAGGGGGCAGTGGCTGCTAGCCACAGAAGACAGAGGCCCAGTCATGTGCAGGCTGGCACAGTCCACTGCAACACAGGCCCTACCGGATCCACAGTCATGGACATTCCAGGGAAATCACTCAATCTGTGGATACACGGTGGTGCAGTGCACACAGACACTGTATACAAGAGCAGAGGGTCACAGGTTCAAAGCCCAACTGGGGCAACCGCTAATCTTTTTCCCCCAATTAAACAGTGATAGTAAGGGCACACCTTTCCTGGGGAGGACATATGCAATGGCAATACGTCTATCTTTACCCCACTGAGCACACACACCATGAACAGGGCCAGTACCCAGAGCAGAATCACACAATGCAGTCCTGGTGGGGCACACACCAGTCAGGTCCCATGATGGCACTCATACAAATGCCTGTGCTGTATATCTATGCACCACACCCATGGTATGTAGATGTAGCTCATGCATATCCATGAGGGACAGCAGGAAAACCAGAACAGTGTGATGCAAACCTGGACTGGAGTTGGGAATCTGTGCCGTAAAGCAGCAGCCATCAGGGGCAGACACACACCCACACCCACACCCACAGGCCTCATTGACCAATGTCTCCTGGAGAGGCAAACCATTGAACCCTGCATGTCCTACCAATGTCACCCTACACCTGAGGTATATGATACACAGCTCTGAGATGTTTGCTAGTTCCACACATACTGCTAGTTGACCCCATCCGAACAATCTGTTAGGTGTTTGCGGTGCGTGCTCCAGGCCTGGCCTCTGACGCTGTTTACCACCCTGGGGAGTGGCCACCAGCTGTACTGCCTACCATATCCATGCCTTGCCGTGCTCAGGAGCGGTCTTGGTGGGCAAGGCTGATTACCTTCTCAATAGTAGCACCATGATGGCATAGGTGTGGAAGTGTGTGTTTGTCTATACCGTGGGTGTTGGCAGCAAGCCCCTTCCACAGCCCACACTGCCAATGTGCATAATGAGGTGCACGGTACCATGGGTATAGCCAGGACAGGGTGGCCTGGGCAGGATGCATCTGCACCGGGCATAGGGCACTGGCAGGGACACTGTAGTGTCCGGCCACCACCTACACAGACAGGGTGGCCAAAGCATGTCCTTCTGGGAGATCACGCTCACCCTGACTGTGCAGTGACCACAGCATGGCTAGGCACCCCCATAGTGCTGTACAGTCTTTCACTCATGTGATACATATGGGTATCTATTTGGGGCCCAGTCACTGAGTTATCTGCTTGCTGTGTATGCTGGCAGCCCAGTTCTGTGTGCATGTGTCTCCACTGGGAACATGCACTATGGACTAACCATCAGACTGTTTGTAGATGGTATGTGGTTTGCTGGAATGGCTTGCAGGGTGCAGTTGGCTTGCTGCAGGGGAATACCTGGTGGTGGGGTGCAACCTACCATACCTGGTCATATGTTTGTCTGTTATTGTGTTATGGCTGTGTGTGGGGGGTGTTCCTCAGCAGGACTGGGGTTGATGTTGCCCTCTACTGCCACCTTTGCAGGGAGGTAGAGTGTGGATCTCTTGATGGGGGACCATGTTTGTCTCTAGGGGCAGCCCAAGGGGGGGGGAGGGGCTATGGCTGTGCCTGACTGGGATATCCATGGTGTTTGTGCAGAAACTAGCTATCTTACACATTAACACTGCTTTGGAACTCCCGCTTGGCCTCCATCAGCCATCGAAAGTGTTGTAGACCTGGTCCTGGGCGCCTCATTGTACACTCAGGGTGAGGCCAGAACCCGCACGATGTAACGTTGTGTAGCTACTTTGTGCCAGTAAAACACCCGGTCAGTGCCCCTACCAGGCCGAGTTGCTGTGTGGGTGCACCCGGTAACGTCCCCCAACAGGGCCGAGGTGCTGTGGGGGTGCATTTCCCATCTTGTGTCCATCTGTGGACAGCTAATTTGCATGTGCAGTGCATCATGGGTACGTGTGGCCTAACCCTATCCTGTTTACCCTGGCATACTATCTGTGAGATGACGTGCAGGCTATCTGCAGCCAGCCAGGGGCTTCCATACAGCTATGGTTAGGTCACTGCCTGTGCAGCCAGAGGTGATGAGTTCAAACCCACATTGGGGTTCTGTGAGACAGGTGTTCAAAGCATATTTTTTTAGTTTACTGTACATATGTTGATGTCAGCAATAGCACCCTCAGTGTACTGTACCCATAAGGTGCCTCTGAGGGTGCTTTATGGGGCGCCCTATAGGGCACTGTATGGTTGCCATCCATATAGGGTGCACCATACATTATCCTGTGTCGCAACATACATGCTGCCCTATAGGGGACATTCTAGGGTGCCTTGGCAGACGGTGCACTGTAACATGTGCCTTATGGGCGGCCCTATATTAATATGCTGTGAGAGTGCGTTTGCTAGTAGTTATCATAAAACTAAAATTATAGAGCCTCCTACAGCTCTCCCCAACATAAAACATACTGCCTCAGCTAGCCTTTTTCTCTGGGCTTTGTGAGGGATTGAACACATGGCCCCTGCACCATTGCTCAGTGTCTTCACCATTGTGCTGTGGCTCTGTTTCCTGTGTTTGAGCAGCAGCGCGCAGCCTTGTAGCCATTGGCGCGCCGTCTTGTGGCGCACAAAATTACAATTAACAGCGCGCCGCCTTCTGGCGCGTAACATTAACAGCGCCCAACATGGGCATGCCCCTTAAAATACTGCCTCAGCCAGCTGTCTTCAATGGGCACTGGGGGGAATTGAACCCATGATGCCTGCATTGGTGGTCAGTGTCTTAACCATTGTCCTATGGCTCCATTCCTGCTATTTGCACATCAGCGCGCCACTTATCCCTCCCACTATTGGGCTGCCCCCTCACACATCAGCGCGCCGCCTTCTGCCCACCGGCTCGCCGCCTTCTGTTGACCAATTTTATCAGTGCGCCGCCCTCTGCCGCCCAACCTTAACAGCGCGCCGCCCTCTGCCGCCCACAATAAACAGTGCGCCGTCTCATGCCGTTTAAAAAAATAGGTGCGCCGCCTTCTGCCGCCCATAATCAATATGCCTCCTACACCACTTTTGCCCATAAAATTTGATGCCTCAGCTGGTCTTTTTTGTTGGGTGCAATGGGGGTTTGAACCCCTAGACCCTGCACCATAGGTCAATGTCTTCACCGTTGTACTACGGCTTTGTTGTTTGGTTGTGCAGCAGCGCCCCACTTAGCCTTCTCACGCGCTAATGTGGGACCCGCACATTAGCGCGACTCACAAACCTACGGTCCGTTTTTTTCCTTTTTCTGCCTGGCCCGCCCACTCCTTATATGGCACCAGCACACTAACGGGGACCCGCACAGCAACGGACTTTAGTAAACATGCCTGTTAGTTACTAATAGTGCATTTTATAGTAAGGTTCAGAAATCATTTGCACTTAACTTGTATTTTGAACAATGAAGGGAAGGGAGGGAGTTGTTGTATTAGCGGATTGTCTGCTTTGGGGAGAGTACTGTAGATTAAGGGAAGTAGATGGATATGACAGGGGCTCAATAGTCTCTTCTTTCACCCTTTTAGAGGCTTGGATGCCTCTTAGTTTTTCTGTCCACTGGAATGGGGTAGATTGGCCATCTACATCCAGGGTCAAGGGTTGGGGAGGGGGGAGGGGGAATAGGAGGGTGGGGGAGGGTAGAGGGGAAGGGTGGAAGGAGGGGAGGTGTGGGAGGGACCTTTGAAGGAGGAGATTCTTTCTTTTTCTTTCTTTGGATCTGGGAGAACCAAAAACAGTTGCATATTTATCTGTCATTGGACAAGGAGGCCGAAGATACGAGGACTATAGGAGTAGCATTCTGGATCAGGCTTGGTACTTAGTATAAGTGGAGATTCTACAGAAACAATGATTAAACTTATTACGTGGAACATTAGAGGGCTCCATTACCCCATTTAAAGGCGTAGGGTTCTTGACAAAGTACAAAGAGAAAGAGCTGATATTGTGTTTCTTCAGGAAACATATTTTGCACCAGGGGCCCATTCACAAATAATATCATGGAAGTTTCCACAGATATTTTCCTCTAGCTTTACTTCCCACAAATGAGGGGTAGCTATTTTAATCTCCAAAGAATGTCCTTTTATAGTTTCAGATCAATTTTCAGACCCTTATGGCCATTTTCTCATTGCTTCTGGCTCAATACATGATACACCAATTTCATTAATCAATGTCTATATTCTACCCACAGACATAGCCAATACACTGAATGCTCTTTTGGAAGCACGCAGAGTTCACTCAACCGGAGAAATAATGTTGGGTGGGGATTTCAATAGTGTACTCTCGGAGCTGGATAGATTGGGATCAAAAGAGCATTTGACAGGGTGCTCCAAAGCGTTAAGGGATTTTGTCTCTGCTGCAGATTTAATAGATGTTTGAAGGGTGTTACATCCTGGATAATGAGATTATACGTTGTTTCTCCGGTGCATCATTCTCATTCTAGAATTGATATCTGGTTGATTTTGAAATCTCTACTTCCTCAAATCTCTAAGGTTCACATTGGGGCTCTTGGTCCATCCGATCATCATCAAGTTTCTTTGGACTGGGTGATTAGTGATAAGGAGATTCCTCCCAAGATATGGACACTGAATCGACAGTTACTGAAAAACAAGGAATTTGTTGACCAGTTACAGAACAGTTGGAAAGAATATGTGTATTTTAATGATTTACCAGAAACTTCAAGTTTTCTTTTATGGGAAGCCGGGAAAGTGGTGTTGAGGGGTCAACTAATCTCGTTGTCGAAAGCATTTCAGAGGAAAAAAGTAATATGTCAGGATGAATTGCGAAGGCAGATAGCTAATCTTGAAAAGACACATAAGATGGGTCATAATCTCAAAGTGTGGCACCAGTTTTAGCCTTGCGAGGAGAACTAGCTACATTGGAAACCAAAGGGATAGCCTCACAAATGCAACGTACTAGATGAAACTTTTATGAACATGGAAACAAAGTGGGTAAGATGCTCTTATGGCAATTAAAACATCAGCGGTTGCAAAAAAAGGTTTCAAGTATTTTGGATGAGGGAGGACGTAGACATAGGAAATCAGTAGATATAGCAGGGTGTTTTGCAAGATTTTATGAATCTTTATATATCTCCCAACTCTCTGTAGATGATCAGAGCATTAATAATTGGCTCTTGAAGGCGAACTTACCCCAAGTGTCAAACGAAACGCGAGAAACATTAGAGCATCCAATTACGTTAGTAGAGGTTGGTGAGGCCATTCGTCAAATGAAAAATGCTAAAGCTTCTGGCCCTGATATGTTTCCTGCAGAACTGTATAAAGCTCTTTCAGACCAAATGGCCCCTATCCTAGTTAGAGACTTTAACGATATCTTATCTCAAGGGATCCTTCCGAATTCTATGTATCAAGCCTCAATTATTGTGATGTCAAAAGAACGCAAGGATCCGTTGTTATGTAACAATTATAGACCAATATCATTATTGAATTTAGACTATAAAATCCTGACAAAAATATTTGTGATGCGTTTTGACTCAAAAATTCAGGAGATAGTGCACCCAGACCAGACAGGTTTTATAAAGGGAAGATATGGCTTTGAAAACGTACATCAGTTAATAAATGTATTATCTAGTTTGAGACAGAGAGTTGGAAAATTTGCCGTACTCTCACTAGATGCCTAAAAAGCCTTTGATAGAGTAGAATGGCATTATTTATTAGCAACACTACAAAAATTTGGCTTTGTCCCTAACTTCAGGGGGTGGATTGAGGCACTTTATAAATCCCCTAGGGATGTCGTGCAGGTTAATGGGTTCTGCTCTTCACCCTTTTTATTAGGACATGGTACAAGACAAGGCTGTCCTCTCTCCCCGCTACCTTTTGCACTTGCTCTTGAGCCTCTGGCAGCACAATTACGTGACCAGGCCACAGACATCGGGATTCATCTGGGGAACCAATACCACGTGGTCTCCTTATATGCAGACGATACTCTGATTTTCCTTAGAGATCCGGATATTACCTTACCAAAAATAGTTGACCTTCTAGATAACTTCTCACTTTTGTCGGGTTTTAAGGTGAATTTTAATAAATCAGTTTTATTACCTTGTCATACAGCTTCAGGGAGTGAGGGTAGTCTGTCCTCTAATATTTTTTCCATTATGTCCCAGTTTAGATATTTGGGAGTTGTGATCCCTAGAAAGCTAGAAGATTTGTATGTTTTAAACTACCATCCTCTATTATCAGTCCTAAGAGAGGACGTTCATCGATGGTCACCTTTATCGGTTTCTTGGTTAGGAAGAAGCAATGTAATAAAGATGCTGCTTTTACCAAAATTGTTATTCCTCTTTCAACAACTGCCGATTACTATTCCAAGATCTTTTTTTGTAAAAGTGCGCTGGCTTCTTTCGAAATTTATATGGTAAGGTCGAGGTCTGAGGATTAATTGGCATACGATGATTCAACCTAAAGCTCTCGGGGGTATTGGGCTTCCTGACCTTGAATTATATTATGACTGTTCTTGCCTCTGTATTATTCATTTTTGGTTAAACAATCAGACGTCTTCATGGGTGAAGGCTGAAGCTGACTGGCTCGCACCAATTCCTTTGTTGGCAGTGCCTTTTATTGAAGATCGCACAGAAACCCAGAATATTTTAAAACATGTTCTCTTAGGTCCCGTGTGGAGAGTATGGAAGAAGATATGCAAAAGATCTATGATGTCTTCAAAACTATCTCCCTATATGTTGCTGGGGTCTCTGTCTTTCATTAGGAACCTTGGTGGGCCCATGAGATTGGTTCTAAGACATGGTTTTCGACCATGTATGTTCAGTCCATGTTTCTGTCTAAACAAAGGCTGGAACAATTATTTGGCATCTCCATGTCTGTATTCCAGTATCTTCCATTATTACATTGTTTTAATGAACAATCGAACATCAAGGCAGGCACGCGATTACCAAAACAATGGGAGAGTATACTTTTTACTAGTTTCCGATCTGCTGCTGTTATGGCTCACCTTTAAAAGCTCTCTCTATAGATTTGGCTTCTCTCTCTTTCACGCTGAATTTCCGTAAACAATGGGAGAAAGAACTTTGAGGCCGCTTGGAGGAGTTTTGGATAGAAACCTTTTCCTATTCCCATAAATGTTTAATCTCATTGTCGCTTGTAAATACCCAATTACGCATATTATATCGGATGTCTATCACTCCTGAAAACTTATACTGCTGGGGCAGAGCCGATGATCCCTTATGTTGGCGATTATGCGGGCAATGTGGCACCTTTAAGCATATGTGGTGGGAGTGCCGGAAAATACAGGAATTCTGGGTTGCAGTACTCTCAGATTACTAGCAAACTAGGGGATGATTTCCCATGCGAAATGGATTCCTGTGTTTTAGTGCATCTTCCGGTAGAGATTATTTCCCCTACTACTGCTGGGCTGATTAATTCTTTAATGCTAGCGGCTTGTTCTGTGATCAGTCACTCCTGGAAACACTCTCATGCTCCTTCCTTAAAAGAATGGCTGGTAAAGGTCTGGGATGTTTATAAGAGGGAAAAGCTAATGGGACATCCAGATAAAGTTATGTGCCTTAGGGCATGCTTTCTACCTGTTAGTGGATAAACTCAACATTATATCTTAAGTATATCTCATATATTTGAGTACCTGCGAGATAGATAAAGTTACTCTGTAAAGGTGGGGGGAGGAACGTCCATGCCTGTGTTGCAGTGGACTGTGCCAGCCTGCACATGGCTTGGCCTCTGTCCTATGTGGCTAGCTGCCACTGCCCCCTGCACCACATGTACTCGTGCGCCAACATGCTGGCATGAGCTTCTCTCAGAAAAAGCAGATGACCTGATTGCAATGTGGCAGTACGGGACTGCATTTGGGGGACTTGGCTGTAGGTAATGCCCATTGTTGTGGTGTGTGTGCGGTGTTGGGTAACATATGGGTGTTTCCCCCATGCTTATGTTCCCTGCAATACAGGGGTGTCTGCTCTATCTTTGTTTAGTGGTGGGTAAAATATGGACGGGGCTGGCAAGTGCCCCAGCTGGGATTTGAACCTCTGGCCTTCTAGTCCTAGAGGTCATGGCTATGTCCTCTGCACCACACTATGGCCACAGAGACAATGCAGCCCCTGGAGGTAGTAAACCTGGCAGGATGGCGTCACAAACCCTGCTGTATGCATTTTTACTGTGGGCTCCTTCACCCTGTGTGGTGACAAACGTGCAAATAAAACCCGGGAATGACCACGGAACAAAGGGGGAAAACATATACCCAAGCTGGGCAACAGTGATATTAATGGGCAACCCTAGATAACACTCCCAGGACAGCTCCAGAAAAAAGGGAAATGTTTTTTGGACGAGTCTCCGCTCCGTACACCTTTCCATAAATCATTTCCTTTTTTTTGGAGCTTTCCTGGGTGTGTTATCTAGTTTTGCCCATCACTATAACTGTTCCCCAACTGAATTACTATTTTTCATATTTTTGTGGTGGTCATTTTCTATTTATAATTGCACTTTTGTGCTGTGCACATGTATCACACTGCTCACGTTTTTCAGGTTTCCCCGGTTTTGCTGTACATTGCTGACGGAAATGGTTTCTCTTCCTTTTAAATGCATTCTAACGTGAGTGATTCACTCGCGCTATTTTTTTTTGGAAATTCAGCCCCGATAATGTGCGGGGCGCCTCTCCCCTCCCCTTCCCCGCCCATTAACCCCTTCTCTCCGCCCCTCCAGGGCCTTCCTCCGCCCTCCGTTAGCCTTTCCACGCCTCATATCGGACATTTGCGGGCACGTACTTGTGCGGCACCCGTTACTGTGACGCGCAAGTGTGCGGGGCTTCATCGCACGTTTGCTGGGCGTTTAAGCGCTCTTAAGTACCGCTTTTAGTGCGCTATTTTGCGGCGCGCTAATTAGCGGTTTTTAGTAAACATGCCCCATAGTCTCAAAATGGGCCTGCACCTTAATGTAAAGAAGACAAAGATCCTGACAACTGGCATAATCAACAGGTTCATCATTGAAGGAGAAGAAATTGAAATTGTGAACAACTTTAACCTACTTGGATCAATTATCAATAAAGAAGCAACAAGCAGTCAAGAAATCAGACGACACATTGCTCTTAGCAGAATGGCTATGAAAGACCTAGATAAGATTCTCAAGAGCAGAGATGTCTCTCTCCATACAAAGATTCGACTTGTTCAGGCCATGGTATTTTCAATAACATCATATGGATGTGAAAGCTGGACAGTGAAAAAGACAGATAGGAAGAAAATTGATGCCTTTGAATTATGGTGCTGGCGGCGAATACTGTGTATACCGTGGACTGCCCGAAGAACAAACCAGTCGGTACTAGAGGAGATCAAACCTAAGCTTTCTTTAGAAGCTCAGATGACAAGACTTTGACTTTCATACTTTGGACACATCATGCGAAGAGAGAGATCATTAGAGAAAGACATTATGCTTGGCAAGATAGAAGGTCAACGCAAAAGAGGAAGGCCAGCAATGAGTTGGATCGATATAATAACAGCAGCTACAGGTACCAGTCTGTCAACAATGAGCCACCTGACTGAAGACCGAACACAATTTAGGATAGCTATCCAGAGGGTCGCCATGAGTCGACTCCGACTCGATGGCACTTAACAACAACATCTCCCCAAAAGACACAGGTTCCACAATGCTTGTATTGGGTCAAACAGTGATATTCCAGGTACCTTTTAATAATGGTTTATGGACCTTTCCTCCAGGAACTTGTCCAAACCTTTTTTAATCCCAGCTACCGTAACAGCTTTTACTACATTCTCCGGTAACAAATTCCAGAGTTTGATTACACGTTGAGTGAAAAAATATTTTCTCTTATTAGTTTTAAATAGGTTACCCTGTAGCTTTATTGCATGTCCCCTAGTCTTTGTATATTCTGATAACTTTAACAATCGATCTAAATTTACTTGTTCCACTCCATTCATTAATTTATAGACCTCTACATATCTCCCCTCAGCCGTCTCTTTTCCAGGTTGAAGAGCCCTAAACATTTTAGTCTCTCTTCATAGGGGTATTCTTCTATACCCTTTACCGTTTTGTTGGCTCTTCTCTGTACCTTTTCTAATAACGCTATATCTTTTTTAAGATACGTCGACCATAATTGCACACAATATTCAAGGTGCGGTCGCACCATGGAACGATACAGAGTCATTATAATATGCTTTGTTTTATTTTCCATTCCTTTCCTTATGATACCTAGCATTCTATTTGCTATCTTGGCCACCGCTGCACACTGGGCAGAGGGATTTAATATGTTATCTATGATGACGCCTAAATCTTTTTCCTATGTGGTGGTTCCTAATGTGGAACCTTCCATCATGTAACAATAGTTTGGGTTGTTCTTTCCTAGGTGCATAACTTTTCACTTGTCCACATTAAATTTCATCGGGCATTTGGATGCCCAGTCTTCCAGTTTATCAAGATCCTCTTGCAATTTTCCACAATTGTCATGGGTTTTAACAAATGTAAATAGTTTTGTGTCATCTGCAAATTTGATAACCTCACTCGTTATTCCCTTTTCCAGGTCATTTATGAATATATCAAAAAGCAGTGGACCCAGCACAGATCCCTGGTGTACTCCACTATTCACCTTTCTCCAGAAGGAAAATTGGCCATTTAGCCCTACCCTCTGCTTTCTATCTTTTAACCAGTTCCTGATCCACAATAGTACATTACCTCCTATCCCATGACTTTTTAGTTTTGCCAAAAGTCTCTGATGAGGGACCTTGTCAAAGGCTTTCTGAAAGTCCAGATACACTATATCAACTGACTCACTTTTGTCTACCTGTTTATTCATACCTTGAAAAAAGATAACAGGTTAATAAGACAAGATCTTCCTTGTCTAAAACCATGTTGGCTGTCCCCCATTAAGCCATGAATATCTACATGTTCAGTAATTTTTTTATTTATGACGGTTTCTACCATTTTTCCCAGTATTGACATCAGGCTCACCGGTCTGTAGTTTCCTGGATCATCCCTATAACCCTTTTTAAAAATTGGCATTACATTGGCCATCTTTATCTTTCTTTATCTTTATTATAAAACTTTTATACCGCCAGAACCAAAAAGGCATACAGCGGTGTACAATAAAACAAGGCTACTGAAGAAACAGAAAGAAACGCCAATTACTCACAAAAGAGACAGCAGAGGATAGAATAAGGAAATCAGAGAAACAGACCAATCAACTGTGGGTAGGGAGGGAAGGAACATCAAAAGCGATACAGAAAAGGTGAGTTTTGAGGGAAGCCTTGAAAGTACTAAAGGACGACTCCAGACGTAAAGCTAAGGGGAGAGAATTCCAAAGGCGGGGGCCGAGGAAGAAAAAAAGCAGAAGAACGCGTTGATTCAAGATGAGCCCTAGAGGGAGGTGGAAGAAAAAGACGGTTAGCGTGAATCGACCGAAGCATTCTAGAGGGACAGTGAAAGTGCACCAAGTCAGAGAAATAAAGAGGAACACCAGTGTGCAAAGCCCTGTGAACAAAAATCAGAACTTTATATTGAATACGGAAAGGGATAGGCAGCCAGTGTAAACAAAAAAGAAGAGGAGTGATATGAGCCGAACGAGAGGAGTTGGTCAGAAGATGAGCAGCAGTATGGTGAACCAGTTGAAGACGACGAAGCTGAGAAAGAGGAAGGCCGGCCAGAGAAGCGTTACAATAGTCTAAACGAGAAACCACGAGAGAAAGAAGGAGTGTAGTCAGAGAAGAGAAAGAAAGGAAAGGCCGAATAGCACGAAGTTGACGCAGTGTATAGAAGGAACACTGAACAACAGAGGAAACGTGCTCTTTGAAGGTTAAAGCCGAATCCAGAGTAACACCAAGGTATCGCATAGATGAAACAAGAGGAATAGGCCCAGCAGACAGAGAGGGAGCGATAGTGGGAAGAGGAGCACCAGCAGTGAACCAGATGGCAGAAGTCTTAGACAGATTAACATGCAAAAAGTTATCAGAAAACCAAGAAGAGACAGCTGCAAGACAGGCATTGAGAGGACCAATATCAGGGGAAAGAGGGCAAGTGTGGTAGAGAAGAATGATATCATCTGCGTAGTAATACGCAGAGATACCGTGCTGTTGGATAAGTAAAGCAAGAGGGGCCAGAAAAATGTTAAACAGCAAAGGGGCTAATACAGAACCCTGAGGGACACCACAGGGCAGAGGTGAGGGAGAGGATGAAGTTGTACCTGACAGGACTGAGAAAGACTGATCGAAAAGAAAGGAGTGAAACCAGCGAAGAACCGAACCAGAAAGACCAATAGAACGAAGCCTTAAGAGGAGAGTGTGGTGATCAACAACATCGAAAGCGGCAGAAAGATCAAGTGAGACAGCCAGAGAGATAGAACCACGGTCATGAACAACGTGCAATTCGTTAAGAAAAGAGATGAGAATAGCTTCAGTGCTGTGCCCAGAACGAAAACCAGATTGACGGGGGTGAAGAACCAAAGAATCCTCCAAGTGTGAAGATAACTGGGAAAAAACCAACCGTTCAAGAAGCTTAGAGATAAAAGAGAGATTAGAGATAGGACGCCAGTTAGAGGGAGAGGCAGGATCCAGAGAAGGTTTCTTCAAAAGGGGACGTATAAGAGCGTGCTTCCAATGGCAGGGGAAAGTACCGGATGATAGACTGGTGTTAAAGATGGAAAGAACAAAAGGGAGGAGAGCCAGAGAGGACTCAGTGAGTCAGTGGGAAGGTATAGGATCAGACGGACAGGTGGTTTTCCGAGTGGAGGAAAGAACAGTAGAAAGTTCGGAGAGTGTGACGGGCCGAAATACAGACCAACAGTGTGAGAGAGGAGGAACAGTAGGGGAAACTGACGCAGAGGAAGGAACAGGGGAAAGAGGAGGAGGAGGTGAGAGAGGAGGGGGGCAGGAGGGGAAAAGCTGCCGGATGGAAAGGACCTTGCCAGCAAAAAATGAAGCCAGAGCATCTGGTGCAGGGTTATTAGGGGAAGATATCGCAGGAAGAGAGGCGGCAGGGGACGAGGAGGGTGCAGAGAGGGAGTGGAGGATACGATATAGCTGACGAGTAGAGTTTGCCGAGGAAGAAATAAGCCTAGAAAAATAATCCCGCTTAGCGG
Organism: Ichthyophis bannanicus; assembly: GCA_033557465.1. Lineage (NCBI taxonomy): Eukaryota > Metazoa > Chordata > Amphibia > Gymnophiona > Ichthyophiidae > Ichthyophis > Ichthyophis bannanicus. The sequence continues at coordinate 6,954,202 of CM066048.1, forward strand.
AGTGCAGGAGGGAGCGATAGTGAGAGTGACAGTAACGGAAATGTGAAAGAGTAGCAGGTGAGGGGGACTTATGCCAGCGGCGGAGAGCCCGACGTAGGTAAGAGCGGTGAAGACGAAAGCCTGGAAGATACCAGGGGGAGTTGGGGCGATGGCGGGCTACAGAAGAAGGGCGCAAAGGAGCAATCTTATCTAAAGCAGCGGAGAGCGAAGAGTCCCAACACTGGGCTTGAAGGTCGACAGAAAGCAGAGAGAAGTCCTTAGGGAAAAGAGTATCCGAGGGCGGAAAGAGCTGGAGGGAGTCAGGAGTGAGATGGCGGACTGAGCGGGCAGGGGGCAGTAGAGGGGAAGAAGGGGGGAAGGAGAGAGAGGACAGGGAAGGACAAAACATAAACAATAGTGGTCTGACCAGGGAAGGGGCTGGTAAGAGAAAGAAGAAGGAACAAAGGAAGAGGAATAGCGGGAGATAACTAAGTCCAAGGTATGGCCAGCTATATGAGTAGGGAGCTGGACATGCTGGGAAAAGGAAAGATCAGAAAGCAGAGAGAGAAAGGAGAGATCACGTTGGGAAGAAGGGAGATCTACATGAACATTAAAATCACCAAGAAGTAAAACATGTTGGTATCTAAGAGAGACTTCTGATAAAGTTAAGAGTCCCACAAAGCAGGAGAGAGAGATGGAGGAACATAGAAAATAAGAATATACAGAGGGGGGGAAACCTCTAAATGGAGGAGGAGGACTTCGGGGTAGGGAAAGGGAGAAGGGAGTACTTCACGCAAGGGGAGGGAGGAGCGGTGGATCACAGCAACCCCTCCTCCGGAACGACCCCGACGGGACACCGCAGAGAAAGAAAAGCCAGGGGGAAGACAGCGGTTCAGGAGAGGCTCCTCCCCATCCTTGAGCCAAGTCTCCGTCAGAAATAAAATGTCCAGAGAGTGCTGAGAAATAAGATCATGAATAAGCACGGTCTTGGACCGGAGGGAGCGGCAATTTAACAGGGCCATTTGGAGTAAGAGTAGTTGCATGGGGGAGGGGAAGGCAGAGGAGGGTAAACAAGGAATGAGGTAAGCAGAGCGACAAGCAGCAACATTAGACAAGGTAGGGGGGGGGGGTAGGAGGGAGAAGGCCTCCAACCCAGTAAAGTGGGGATGGCAGACATTGAACAGAGCACAGAGATTAGCAGCGATAAAGAAAACAAATAAGCCCAAACGGAGGCAGCAGAGGTAGTCCAGCGTCGAGTTGTTGCAGGAACAGCAGGGACCAGGCTGGAATTCCGAGGGACTTGCGGCAAAAGACAAAGATCAGCAGACGATGAGTCACTGGACTTGCCCCCGGACTCGCCCCAAGGAGCAGAACCTGCTCCTTGGGCGTGCTCCTTCGGCGCGGGACGCCGCGCTTAGAGCGCTTAAGTGTAAAATAGCCACTTCCGGGACGCCGAGGAGCAGCCAATGAGAAGGTACCTGGGAGGAGCAATGGGTAAACGTCAATGCAGCAGTAGCAGAAGACAGCAATACGAGCAGCAACAGCTGGCAGGCAAATAATCAGCACGGGCAGTAGGACAGCAAGCAGACAATAGCACAGGCAGTAGCCATCCTCCAATCTTCAGGTATTATAGATGATTTTAATGATAGTTGATAAAGCATTGGGCTCGTCTGGGATGTTGGGGGGATCATGCTGTCAGGCCCGATCTAAAAGGTAGGGGGGGTGAAGTAAGTTCCTCGCAGCCATCCCCTGGTCATGGGAGGCCGGATTGAGGGTCCGGCTGCGGTAAAAGAAGGACATCGGTGGTGGCCAGCATTTGTAGCTCCTGAATGGAGCCCGGCCTGCATTACCAGGCTGTAGACCTGATTCTGATCCCATGGGCATGTCTAGCCCCAGCGGGATCATAATCGGATCTACCTCTGGGCGTCCCGATTTTGATTGGCCGTACAGGGGGCTGGACGAGCAGATTAGAAAGTGCCTCTACATGAAATATGCTTTGAATATCTGTGTCCTGGCTCTGGCTTGGATGCACCCTGGATTGCCCTTGGACATGCCCATTTTGGCATCCTGGCATTTGTACATGCCAGTCATGGGACATCTGGATTTGCCTGCTTCTGAAATCCCATTTTCCTAATCCCAGCTGAAAACATGTCCACCTAGCTCGTTTCAGTCATCCACACCATGTTCATCTGTTGCAACATAACCCCAATTGAATATAACTGGGCTTATAAAGGTTTGGACAGTTAATTGAAGAACCATTATAAAGGTAGACCTTGGAAAAGCCATTGTTCATACTTTGGGTAAGTACCATGAAATCTTGCTACTTGTCAGCTGGATTGGCTACTGGTGGAAGCAGTTGGTATGGAGCACTGGACATATACATGTAAGAGACAGTTCCTGCTCAATAAGACTTATATTATAATCATGGGCAACAGTTTCCAGACCTTTCTTACACAATCTATATATGTCTGTTTTAGTAGTTCTTTTCTTTTTTTTTAATATAATAAATTTTATTAAGGAACAACATGAAATACAAAATCAGTATAATTCCTGACAAGGTATGGACATATATTAACTCACATAAACCCGTACCCATCCAAACCTCCTTCAAAAAAAAGACAAGTCAAATTGTTAACATATTCTTAACATCTGTTGGACAAAGAACCCCCTCTATCTGGAATAACATCCAAAAGGTCAGATAAGGAGAGGGAGATCAACTTCACTCACCATTATTCCTTCCTTCAATCCTCATCCCACCCTCCCTCATTCCCCTACTTCCCTACCCCCACACCTTCCCCCATTGAATATAGTCAAGTAACAGTTCAAATAGAAATTGAATGGATAACTATGCAATGAGTATAGATAATGGTCAACGGTGAGTATGAATAATGGTCAATGGATGTAAAGATAAGTGGATGGTCATCTGGATGTATCAGGAAGAGCTCCTCAAAGTGCATTGCACTCGTCCTAATCCTTTCTGGCACCATACTCAACCACTTCTCCAAACCTCCAGGGAAAAGTGAAAAGGAAAAGTTTGAAACTTAGTAAACCTCAGAAAAAGGGCGAGGAACCCCCTAGCTACCAACCACTCATGATTCTTCATGAAGAAAGCGATGCCACAATTCCTCACCAAGGAAGGGGTGACCATGAATAGTAGCTGTAAACTTATCTAAGCGAAAGACCTCCCAGGCTTTGATTTGCCATTCCATTGAAGAGGATACTCTTGCTCTTTTCCAAAAACTTAAATCACTGATTGAGCAGAGGGAGCATATTGCACCTCCCTCTTTGAATGGGAAAAATCCTAAAACACAAGATTCTATAGAGAAAATGAACTTTACATCCAGAGGAGGGTGATACACCCATATACCTGTGACCAAAATTTTTGCAAATAAGGGCAAGACCATAACATGTGTTCAAAATTCCCCTGACGACCGCATAACCACCAACAGAGAAGATCATCTGGCCAATGCCTTTTAAAGAGTTCTATCGGAAGAACCAACAAACAATACAAGATTTTTAATTGTGTGTGTACTAAGGCAGGAGAAATGGAGCACGAATGTGAATATCGATACACCTCTGGCCAGAAGTCATCCTCCACAATAATTAATGTTGCGTTCCAATGCTTACTGGGGAGAAGCAGATCTGATTCTTTTTAACATTTTTGTTAGTGATATTGCGGAAGGACTGTCAGGTAAGGTTTGCCTCTTTGCGGATGATACCAAAATCTGCAATAGAGTAGACACCCAGGAAGGTGTAGATAACATGAGCAGGGATCTAGCTAAGCTTGAAGAATGGTCTAGAATTTGGCACCTGGGATTTAATGTTAAAAAATGCAAGATCATGCATTTAGGCTGCAGCAATCCAAGTGAGTCATATAGTATAGGGGATGAAGTACTTCTGTCCACAAAAGAGGACCCAGGTGTGATTGTTTCTGATAATCTCAAAGTAGCTAGAAAAGGCAACGACGAATGCTAGAAGAATGCTTGGGTGCATAGGGAGAGGAATGGCCAGCAGAAGAAAAGAGGTAATAGTGCCCCAATATAAGTCTTTGTTGCAACCTCATTAGGAGTATTGTGTACAATTCTTGAGACTGCACCTTCAAAAGTATATAAACAGAATGGAGTCAGTGCAGAGGGTTGCTACTAAAATGGTTAGTGGTCTTCATTATAAAGCATATGAGGACAGACTTAGGTATCTTAATATGTTACTTTAGAGGAAAGGCGTGATAGACGTGATATGATAGAGACGTTTAAATACCTCTGTGGCATAAATGCACAGGAGGAAAGCCTCTTTTGATTGAAAGCAAGCTCTGCTACAAGGGGACATAGAATGAGGGTGAAAGGGGATAAATTTAAAAGTAACATGCAGAAATATTTCTTTACGGAAAGAGTGGTAGATGCATGGAATTGTTTCCCAGTGGAGGTGGTAGAGATGAGGACAGTATCTGAATTCAAAAAAGCATGGGACAAACATAAAGGATCTCTTAAGGAAAAAAAGGGGACAGTTGTAGTGGTTGATATGGAAGGGCAGACTAGATAGGCCATGTGGTCTTTTTCTGCCATCATGTTTCTATGTTTCTCTGTTTCTATAATTAGGGTTTCCAGTTTTCAATTAAAGCCAATAAACACCAATATAACACCTTCTATGTCAAAAAATCACACTATTATTGATTATAGTGATACACCCATATTTCCAAGGGTGATGTCATTGATACGTTCAAATTCATGCTGATTTGTCATCTGTGCTCCCTGCTTCCCTTCAAAGTTCCCAATAATTTGAGTTTCCTGCTCTGTGCCTCCCTAGCAATATTTCCACTCCCTTTGATTCTCATAGCTCTGACTTAAGTCACATTTTTATATTTCATTTTAATGTATTATAATTTGCATCCCACCTATCACTGATTTCTAGGAGTACACCTTTACATCATTAAAAACATTAAATACATTCACCTATTCTAAAACATCTTCATTGGCTCCCAATTCAAAGTAGACTCACTTTCAAAATTTTACTAATTACATTCAAAGCCTTCAAAGAACTCTCATCTTCATCAATATCAGACTTGATCCAAACACCACCCCTCAATAGAGACAGAAGGTCAGTAACACTCAATACTCTGTTAGTCCCTAAATCAATATCACAGTGTACCAAAACTACTTCAGACAGGGCCTTTTTATTCTGTGCACCAAGGTGTTGGAATAGCCTCCCTCAAAACATCCGAGCAATACCAGACCTTTTGCAGTTTCGCAAAGCTTTGAAACACTACCTCTTCCTTTTATCTTATCCAGTAAACAATAAAGACATCTCAACCAACCCACAGACCTTCCACTCATACACATACAATACAGATACCCCACAGACCACATAAACACAAAACTGAAGCCATGATGATATTATGACTATGTTTATTAATTATATACCCTGTTATCCGAGTTATATTCTCCTGTTTTTTGTAAACACAAAGTACTGTTGAATTGTGTATCTCACTGTTTTTTTGTGAACCGCGCTGATGCCTAATAGTGCGGTATATAAGAGTCTATAAATAAATAAAATAAATAAATAAAAGATAAGTATAATAAAAAAATATGAATCAGAAAACAATATATTGTCCATTGCAAGGCACATTATATGGCATCAATAAGTAACTGAAAACACTGAATTTTATACTGAAATTATTCATCTCAGCTTAGTGGAAAATCAAAACATTCCAAGTCTTTTAGCATTTATAAAGTACCCCAGCTATTATATAATAGTTTAAATGAATGAAACAAATATTTTCCTCACCTGAGGGTACCTGTATATCCCTGTGATTCCAGCCGATGAATAGGATGGAGAAGACATCAGATGTCCAATGAATGCCACCACTCTGTCCTTCTGAGAACAGCTATAATTGGGAACAGGGTCCTTGTTGACAGATAATATCCTCAATGTGTTTAGAACTGATAAACTTTCACTATGGCAGGAATCATACATCAGGAAACCCAGGGTGATGTTGGGCAAAAGGACTGTGCTATTATTGATCTCCTCAATGGCAAACGCAAAGGCCAGCAGGTGCCGTAAATATTGCACATAAAACCTAGAGCATTAGTATTAAGAGACTGCAGTGAATATATTTGATTATAAATTATATTCAATAATAAGAATTTCTTTTCATTTTACTTTTCCTGTATTTTCTGGATGTAATTAATAAAGCTGTTTGAGCAATAGGGATGTGAAGGACAAACATTTTCAGTCCCAATTAGGGCCCAATTCTGTCCTGCATGTACATCTCCCGCATGTACATGACCTTGACGTACAAAGAAGATCGCGATTCTGATCCTGTGGGATCAGAATTGCGATCAATTCTGTATGTTCAGGCTGGACCCACATTCAGTCCCGGCCTGCACGTACAGACACAGCCCGGCTAACTCAGTCAGGGGTTTTAAATGGAGCATAGTGCCATGGCATCCTGTTGCCATGATACCGCAGCTCCATTTAAAAGCCGCGATGCCAGCCGCCTGATAAAAAAAGTTAATTCCCCGCAGCCCGACCCCCAATCCGGCCTCCTAATGCCAGGGTTGGGCTGTGGGGAATTATCTCTGCCCCCCTCAGCCCCTTCCGCTCCCCGAGGCTGTCAAAAAGAAATGTCCAGGGATGTTATTCTACCCTGGGGGGTGGAATAACTTCCCCAGTCATTTTGCCGGCCCTGGATATACAGGGCTGACATTAGAATTGGCCCTGATCGTCCAGGGCCAGCGACTGCCTACTGCCCGCCCACTCTCCATCCACGGGCCGCTTCTTCCTGGCTCCTGACTAACTTCGCTGCACAACCGGAGGGGAAGATAGACAGGAGGGGAAAGCCGGCACGAAGAGTGGGGAGCACCATTGCTGATCGAGCTGGAGAAACAGGTATTGAACATGATGGATGAGGAGTTACTGAGCAGTGTCAGCAATGTGGATACTTCATGGTCCTCACAGCAAACAGGTGTATAACAGTCAAATGCAATGTCTATCACCTTGGCATCACAGCTGGGTAGGGATTCAGAGACAGGCAGCCTGATGTTTCCCACTCACCTGGACATCCATCCCCGTTATTCGTGTCTTAGAATAACCCCCTTAGTGTTTTGTTTTGTTTTGTTTTATTTTTTTTAAATTTTCAAAACCTCTTTATTAAGGTATTCAAAAAGGTAATACAAGAAATTAACAAAATACAAACAATGTTACATAACAAAATAACAACTCTCAGCCCACAATATGGAGTGTGACGTCCTTAAATAATTATATAAAGAAATATCCCAACATTGATTGGAAAATAAAATAGACTCCTTTTAACTTAGCAAAGGGACCCGAAAAAAATAAAAAAAAGTATATCTATTTACTCAAGCACCTATAGACAGGACCCGAGGTCTAAGTAAAAGAAAAGCTTTCCGTTTTACTTGGGTAGTACAACACATGTCGGGAAATACCTGGATCGCCTGTCCAAAATACTTTTCCTGACGAAATTTAAAATAAGTACGGAAAACTAAGGGGCATGTTTACTAAAGTCCGCAAATTTGCGCGCCGCAAAATAGCGCACGGAAACGCGCCACTGAAACGCGTTTAAACGCCCCGCACATGTGCGTGTCACCCCCGCACAGGTACGCGGCACACCAACGGGCCCCGTACAAGTGCGGGCCCGCAAATGTCCGATAGAGGCGTGGAACGGCTAAAGGAGGGCGGAGGAAGGCTCCGGAGGGGCGGAGGGACGGGGTCAATGGGTGGAGAGTGGGAGGGGAGAGGGTCCCCGCACAGTATCGGGCCCGAATTTGCATGTAAAAACTACCGCGAGTGAAACACTCGCGGTAGGAAGCATTTAAAGGGAAGAGAAACCATTTACGTCAGCAATGTACAGGAAAACCTGGGAAACCAGCAAAACGTGAGCAGTGTGATACATGTGCACAGCACAAAAGTGCACATAAAAATAGGAAATGACCACAACAGAACTATTAAAAATAGTAATTCAGCTGGGGAACAGTTATAGTGATGGGCAAATACAGAAAACACACCCAACAAAGCTCCAGAAAAAAGAAATTAATTTTGGAAGGGTTTACGGAGCGGAGACTCTTCCAAACAACATTTCCTGTTGTGGAGCTGTCCTGGGAGTGTTTGCTATGGTTGCCCATTAATATCACTGTTGCCCAGCGTGGTGATATTGTTTCCCCCCAGTTCCCGTGGTCATTTCCGTGGTTTATGTGCACGTTTGTCACCAGACAGGGTGCATATGCCCACAGCGTAGAGCAGGGTTTGTGACTCCATCCTGCCAGGCTCACTACCTCCAGGGGCTGCACCATCTCTGTGGCCATAGTGTGGTGCAGCGGACAGAGTCAGTACCTCTAGGACCAAAGAGTCAGAGGTTCAAAGCCCAGCTGGGGCACTTGCCAGCCCAGTCTCTATATTTTACCCACCACTAAACACAGATAGGGCAGACACCCCTGTATTGCAGGGGACATAAGCATGGGGAAAACACCCATATTTTACCCAACAACGCACACACACCACAACAATGGGCATTACCCACAGCCAAGTACCCCAAATTCAGTCCCGTACTGCCACATTCCAATCAGGTCACCTGCTTTTTATGGGAGGAGCTCATGCCAGCATGTTGGCGGACGAGTACATGTGGTGCAGGGGGCAGTGGCTGCTAGCGACAGAAGACAGAGGCCTAGCCATGTGCAGGCTGCCACCGTCCACTGCAACAGACTGCAACAGCCGGATACACAGTCATGGACATGCCAGGGAATCCACCCAATCTGTGGCTACACAGTGGTGCAGTGCACGCAGACACTACATGCAAGAGCAGAAGGTCACAGTTTCAAAGCCCAACTGGGGCAACTGCCAATCTTGCCCACATATTTTTCCCCCAAGTAAACAGTGATAGTAAGGGCACACCTTTCCTGGCGAGGACATATGCAATGGCAATACGTCTATCTTTTACCCCACTGAGCAAAGACACCATGAACAGGGCCAGTACCCAGAGCAGAATCACCCAAATGCAGTCCTGGTGGGGCACACACCAGTCAGGTTCCATGATGCCACTCATACAAATGCCTGTGCTGTATATCTATGCACCACACCCATGGTATGTAGATGTAGCTCATGCATATCCATGAGGGACAGCAGGAAAACCCGAACAGTGTGATGCAAACCTGGACTGGAGTTGGGAATCTGTGCCGTAAAGCAGCAGCCATCAAGGGCAGACACACCCACACCCACAGGCCTCATTGGCCAGTGTCTCCTGGAGGCATGCATCTCCCAAAACTAGCACTTGCATAACTTACCAATGTCACCCTACACCTGAGGTATATGGTACACAGCTCTGAGACGTTTTCTAGGAGCACAGGCAGCTAGATATCCATACGTTACGCACATACTGCTAGTTGACCCCATCCGAACAATCTGTTAGGTGTTTGCGGTGCGTGCTCCAGGCCTGGCCTCTGACGGTGTTTACCACCCTGGGGAGTGACCCCCAGCTGTACTGCGTACCATATCCATGCCTTGCCGTGCTCAGGACCGGTTTGGTGGGCAAGACTAATTACTTCCTCAATAGTAGCACCATGATGGCATAGGTGTGGAAGTGTGTGTCTGGCTATACATTGGGTGTTGGCTGCAAGCCCCTTCCACAGCCCACACTGCCAGCACTGTTGCCAGTATTGGCCTGCCAATGTGCATAATGAGGTGCAAGGTACCATGGGTATAGCCAGGACAGGGTAGCCTGGCCAGGATGAATCTGCACTGGGCATAGGGCACTGGCAGGGACATTGTAGTGTCTGGCCACCACCTACACAGACAGGGTGGCCAAAGCATGTCCTTCTGGGAGATCACGCTCACCCTGACTGTGCAGTGACCACAGCATGGCTAGGCACCCCCATAGTGCTATACAGTATTTCTCTCATGTGATTGATATGGGTTTCTATTTGGGGCCCAGTCACTGATTTATCTGCTTGCTGTGTATGCTGGCAGACCAGTTCTGGGTGCATGTGTCTCCATTGGGAACATGCACTATGGACTAACCAGCAGACTGTTTGTAGCTGATATGTGTCTTGCTGGAATGGCTTGCAGTGGCTGTTGGCTTGCTGCAGGGGAATATCTGGTGGTGGGGTGCAGCTTACCTTATCCTATGTCTGTCTGCTATTGTGTTGTGGCTGTGTGTGGGGTGGGGGTGATGTTCATTCCTCAGCAGGACTGGGGTTGATGTTGCCCTCTACTGCCACCTTTGCAGGGAGGTACAGTGTGGATCTCTTGATGGGGGACCATGTTTGCTGGGGGAGGGGGCCCTGGTGGGGGTTCCCAGGGGGTGCTGAGCCTGACTGGGATATCCATGGTGTTTGTGCAGAAACTAGCTATCTTACACATTAACACTGCTTTGAAACTCCCGCTTGGCCTCCATCAGCCATGGAAGGTGTTGTGGACCTGGTCCTGGGCGCCTCATTGCACACTCAGGGTGAGCACAGAACCCACACGATGTAACGGTGTGTAGCTACTCTGTGCCAGTAAAACACCCGGTCAGTGCCCCCTACCAGGCCGAGGTGCTGTGTGGGTGCACCCGGTCACTCCCCCCAACAGGGCCGAGGTGCTGTGGGGGTGCATTACCCATCTTGTGTCCATCTGTGGACAGCTAATTTGCATGTGCAGTGCATCATGGGTACGTGTGGCCTAACCCTATCCTGGTTACACCGGCAGACTGTCTGTGAGGTGATGTGCAGGCTATCTGCAGCCAGCCAGGGGCTTGCTTACAGCTATGGAATTGTAGCCCAATGGTTACATCACTCCCTGTGCAGCCAGAGGTCATGGGTTCAAACCCACAGTGGGGTTCTGTGATAGGGGTGTCCACAGCACTTTTTTAATTTACTGTACGTATGTTGCTGCCAGCAATAACACCCTGAGCGTACTGTACCCATAAGGTGCCTCTGAGGGCGCTTTATGGGGCACCGTATACGGCACTTTATGGTTGCCATCCATATAGGGTGCACTATACATTATCCTGTGTCGCAACATACATGCTGCCCTATAGGGGACATTCTAGGGTGCCTTGGCGGACGGTGCACTGTCACATGTGCCTTATGGGCTGCCTTATGTTAACATGCTGTGAGCGTGCATTTTCTAGTTGTTATCACAAAATAAAATTAGTGGGCCTACTACAGCACTCCACAACATAAAACATACTGCCTCTGCTAGTCTTTTTCAATGGGCATTGAGGAATTGAACCCCTGGTCCCTACACCATTGGTCAGTGTCACAACCATTGTGCTGTGGCTCTGTTCCTGTGCTTGAGCAGCAGCGCGCAGCCTTGTAGCCATCGGCGCGCCGTCTTGTGGCGCACAAAATTAGCAGTGCGCCGCCTTCTGCCGCGTAACATTAACAGCGCACCACCTTATGCCGCCCAACATGGGCATGCCCCTTAAAATAATGCCTCAGTCAGCTGTCTTCAATGGGCACTGTGGGGAATTGAACCCATGATGCCTGCAGAAGTGGTCAGTGTCTTAACCATTGTGCTATGGCTCCATTCCTGCTATTTGCACATCAGCGCGCCACTTATCCCTCCCACTATTGGGCTGCCCCCTCACACATCAGCGCGATGCCTTCTGCCCACAGGCTCGCCGCCTTCTGTTGCCCCATTTTATCAGCGCGCCGCCATCTGCCGCCCACAATGAACAGTGCGCCGCCTCATGCCTTATAAAAAAAGAGTGCGCCGCCTTCTGCCGCCCATAATCAATATACCTCCTACACCACTTTTGCCCATAAAAGTTGATGCCTCAGCTGGTCTTTTTCATTGAGCGCAATGGGGGTGTGAACCCCTGGCCCCTGCACCATAGATCAGTGTCTTCACCGTTGTACTACGGCTCTGTTATTTGGTTATGCAGCAGCGCCCCACTTAGCCTTCCCATGCGCTAATGTGGGCCCCGCACATTTGCGCGATGCACACACGTACGGTCCGGTTTTTTTCTTATTTCTGCCTGGCCCGCCCACTCCTTATATGGCACCAGCACACTAACGGGAACCCGCACAGCAACGGTATTTAGTAAACATGCCCCTAAGTCTCTATCTTTCTCTAACGCAAACGTTACCAATAAAGTCGCACGAGTGGGAATCTCTTCTATGGAGGTCTCCAAAAATTGAGACAAGTCTAAACTAGGAGCGCTCAATTGGTCTACTCCTTGCTGAACCGGAATACCAGACTCAGAATCCAAAATAAGGGGTTCCCTAACCCCTGAAGACAAATAGTAAACTTTAGACAAAATCATTGATTCTGAGTCAGGTATTTTCAAAACTTCTTTTAAGTATTTAAAAAACAAAATTGAAGGAGACTGTTGTAGTTGTTGTTATGGAAGGACAGACTAGATGGGCCTTGTGGTCTTTTTCTGTCATCATGTTTCTATGTTTCTATGAGATAGATAATGCGTTCGGGGAAAATTAAGCAAGCGCAGGTTTTTAACGCTCAAAGCATTTTCAAACATTTCATCTCGTCGATGCAATAACAGAGAGTCTTGGACAGAGGACGCCAAAACTCCCTGCACAGAAGAAAGTAAGCCTTCCATTTTAGTTTTGGATCGCTCCAACTTATCCATTCTAGTTTGACAATCATTTAAAGCAGTTACTGTCTCGTGAGTAAACTTAGAAAGTTTTAACAAGGAGGAATTTAAAGAAATGTCAGTCCGAGAGACAACTTGCCAAATGTCTTGCAAAGAAATTTCTTTTGGAGGCGTGGGAGCATAAGAAGTAGCAGAAAAATCAAAAGGTGAAGGCAAAAGAAAAGGCACATCAGTTACCTTCAGGAAGGAGTCAGGTAGCCGAACATTTTAGTGTTTTGATGCCGAATCATTCATGCATTTGTCTCAGTCATCCGCTATCAAGTCTTTGGGAAATTTGCTTTACAGTGCAATAGTGAAGCTTACCATCCATTTTCAATTAAACTTGCTTTAAACTTGCTGTCAGGTCTCTATAACAGAAGCAAGAGCTATGCAAGCCATCAAGAGTGTCAAAAACACTCTGAATACCAGAAGAGGGGCAAAGGGCATGAAACAGAGGCAGGAAGGCTACCAAAAGTCACCATCAGAAGGACAAAGTGGTACAAAGAGCAGAATGAGCATTTCAAGATAGTAGAAAAGCTGTACCAAACTTAGTGGAAGAACAACCAGGCATTTTGAATAGTAACAGGGCACCACTATTGGCCAGAGGGCTCCAAAGCAGAGGTAGAGGTGTAAAGTGCCAAAAACACTGTCTGGATGATCCCAAGAGAGTGTGAGTGAGTTAAAGTAGCATTAAAAATGTCTGGAAGCCATAGGAACATTGGAAGGGAACCAATACGACATGAAGCTGGAAGGCCCTGAAGCACCCGAAGAGAGCCAACAGAGCTGCAAGACAGGCAAGAAGGTCCTGAGACACCTGAAGAGAACCAACACAGCACCAAGATTGGCCATGATCCCAAAAACCTCTGTAAAGGAACAACACCTGAAAACAGCCACCAGAGCAGCATGGTAGACTGGAAGGCCCTAAATCACCTATGAGGAGTATTAAGACAGCAGCAAGGCAAGGTAGAGAGACCCAAGAAAGCTTAAGAGAGCCAACACAGCACCTTAATCAGTTGTAAGGTCCTAAAACACTCACGAGAACTAGCATAGCATCTCCATCAGCTGAGAGGTCATAAAAATCTGAAGAGGACCAGCATAAGCCCTAAATCAGCTGTAAAGCCTTAAAACTCCCCAAGAGGACCAGCAGAGCATCATTCTTCACTACAAAACCCTAAGATACCTAAGGAGATACAACACAACAAGAAAATAGACTCTACCCCCAGTCGGAACACCAGAAGCACTAAGGAGGGCACGCTAGTCATTCAGAACAAGCTAAGTATTATATTTCTTTGTAAACTACTGCAATAGTTATTTGCTTGTCTATGGTATATCAAGTGCCCAAAATAATTAAACAAACAAACTGATCAGAAAAAGATACATTCTTTCAATGGGGCTAACTCAAGAAATACAGTAATTTGATACAGGAAATTTGAAAATAACTTTTAAGAAAGAGTAGAAGGCTTGCTGACAATGTTAGGCCATTCAAGCCAGTGGTAGAACATCTAAAACAAGCCAACAAAGCAACAAGAGAGGCTGGAGGGAAGTAGGACCCAAACAGAAATACCGGAACACACTAATGACTTCTGTATTGGGGGTGGGGGGGGAGGAGGGACCCTTCTATCTATTCATTAGGCATTTTAAAAAGTTAAGAAAAAGCCTATGTTGTAGGAATGGGAGAAATCTACAGAAAGAGTTACAGGAACAACCCGGCCAGCAGAAAAGGGTCACAGCCACAATAGCAACAGTGTAAATAAAAGACTCCAGGCAATAGGTACTAAGAAAGTTACAAAACAAGAAAATGAAGGAGGATTGCATCAACCCACTAAGACATTGATCGCAGAGCACAGAGTCGCCAAGTTACCCAGTTCCACTAGTGAGATTTTTGACCAGTTATGGTTTAAATTTTTCTTGCAATGTAGTGTGGTATTTGTAGTCCCTGATTTTACCCATTGAAATCAGTCCTACAAGTCCCATAAGGCACCAGGATGAGCTGACAGAAATCCAGGACTGGCTTAAAATTGCACTCATGGACTGAGTAACTTGGCAACTCTGAGAACAATGCAGCAAGAAGAGGGACAACAAGCCCCCAAGGCATAAAAAGAGGGTGAGAGTGGTAGTGCCTCAGGTGTTCCTACTGGGGGTCGGGCCTTCCAGCCTATTTAGAAACAGAAACATTGATGGTCCTAGAGGGTCTGCTTTGCAAGCAAGGAGGCTCTTGAATACAAACTCTCTGCCTGAGAGCTCTTAAAGGGGGCTTTTTTCATTTTTAAAAGCTATTTTTTTTCTGCTGTATGGCAAAAGAGGAATTTTTTGTGTTCTTGGGCAAAACTTTTTTTCAGCTTCCAGAGTTCTTTTTCTTCTCTTCTAGCCTACAAGGTCAAAGAGGTAGGTGAGCTCTTTGAAGTCACTGACCTCCTCAAGTGTTAGTTCCCTCCCTTCCCACCCCAGCTCCCACCCAGCCCATATGAGAATTCTTGCTATATAGGGCAGCTCTCAATTAGCTTGTTGACTTACACAACAGATTTCAGGAGCTTTGATTAGTTCATTTTACAAAGGGAACACATTAATCTATATACCTCAAATACATATAATCAACTGTTTAGCAAGAAAGTAGGGGTGCATACAGGGACATAGAACAATGCTGTTAGAACACACATAAAAGGGATTAGCTGCTTTTTGTCTTAAAGGACAGCTGAGGAAATGTTTGCGACTTTGGTAGATCTCTCTTTTTTATTCAATACGTATCAAAGCTCTACCAACTGAATGATGACTGGGAAAAATCATATTGCCAAAGTTGATGTCCCATTACAACTTCTGCCTCTGTAAAAACAAATTGCCCTATGGAGTCGAGGGACCGGTTCCATGTGCAAGATGCCTACAAGCCAATGTCTCATGAAACATGTGAAGGAGCTCATAGAAAAGATGGAAAGGCTGAGAAGCATCTGAGACAGAGATATTGGTGAGATGCTTCTGGAAGCATCCAAGCTCTCTGACAGAGGTGAAGATGGTATGCTACAGAATGAAGAAAGTTGGACATGAGTCACCACATCTTGCAGAATCAGCAATTCAGTTCATCCAGTCCTCAAATTAAAGAAGCAGTATATAGCCCTGTAAGTGGAGGAGGTGATGCATCCCAGGACAGAGAAGAACTAGAGCTCAAACACCACAAAGTTGCAAAATCAGTCACTACAAGGAAGCACATAGTAGTTGTTGGTGACTCTTTTTTGAAGGGTACTAAGGCATCCATCTGCTGATCAGACTTGATGTCCAGGGAGATGTGCTGTCTGTCAGGTGCCAAAATCTGATATGTTATGGAGAGTTTGCCAAAACTCATCCAGCCTACTGACTATTAGCCAATGTTGTTCATCCATATTGGCACAAATGATGTTCCTAGGTATCCCTCTGAGCATATCAAGAGTGACTTCATGATTCTGGGATGAAGAGTAAAGAAGATAGGCATGCAGGCAGGTGACGTTCTCTTCAAACCCAATATTCAAAAGCATTTACATGGTTTACAGACCTGTAAACCGTGTAAATGCCGCTTAGAGGGTTAGTGCTGCTGAATATCTCCGATTAATGACACTATATGCTCTGATGCTAACCTCTTAGCATTGGGCCATTTTCGAAGCATTCCAGGATGGAGCAGAGGTGGCACTAATCACTATTCGAGCAGCGGCAATATTGCACAGCTGCCTGGTTAGCAAAGCATGGGTAAAAATAGGCGCAGCAATATCACCCCTGCCCAGTTAACCTCTGCAGCATCTTTGGCTGTGCGGCAACCCCGAATATTCAATCCAAGAGTCTCGTATGACTCTGGCATTCAATATTTGGGGTTAAAGTCTGGCAGCGACAGCTATGTGCCATAGAGGCACACTGCTGTCACAATTAATACTGGGCTTTCAATCCTCCCTGTTGAGGGTAAAGGCTCGCATCTTGAAAGTGAATGCATGACTGCGTGGATGATGTCATTGAGAGCATTTTGGTTTCCTGGACCATGAGATGATTGCAGAGCAAAGACTGTGTCCACCTATCCAAGAAGGGTCAAAGTCTCTTCCTCAGCAGACTGGCTAACCTACTGAAGGGGGCTTTAAACAAGATTCATTGGGTGTGGGAGAAGAAAGTAAGTAAAAGTCTTCAGGTAAGCAAAACATTAAAAATCTCAGTAGAAATGGATAAAAGGAGCAACATTTGGAAAGTTGTGTGCATAAATATCAATGGTATGGGATATGAGGCTTTAATGGGGAGACTGACTTGAATTTAATGGGGGTTATGGACAGCCATGATTGGGATGCAATTATACCGTGCTATGCTTCATTCAGAAGGGACAGGATAGGAAGAAGGGGAGGAGAAGTGGCATTATATGTAAAAAAAGTAATATTAAGCTTCAGACTAACGGGGTTTACAATGGAGCGAGGAGGTACTGTGGGTTAAACTGGAAAGAGGGCATGGGAAATCCACTTGCATTGGTGTGATATACAGATCTCCTTCACAGGCAGTAGTGGACAGAGATTTAATAGAAGACATACACAGTACTGCCATGAAAGGAGAAGTATTACTAATAGGTGATTTCAATATGCTGGATGCTGATTGTCATATCTGTGCTGCAGTGTCTTCTAGAAATGTGATCTTGGATTCTCTACAGTTAGAGCTATTCTGGCAACTGATAACAGAACCCACCCATAAAGTGGCCATAATGGACCTGGTGCTTACCAATGAGGAAAGTGTTTCTGATGTCATAGTGGGAGATAATCTCACTCCCACCAGATGATGTGGTTCAGTATTAGAAATAGGGCTGATAAAGTCCATTCAAAAGTGAAAACCTTAGACTTTAGGAAATCTAACTTTGCCAAAATGGGACAATACCTCAAGGAGTCGTTAGCAGATTTGCAACAGCTGGGAGATGTAGAAAAGAAATGGGCAAAACTGAAAAGGGATTTTTAAGGGCAACAAACATTTTTGTTAGAAAGGTAAATAAATGTAAAAGGAAAAGGATGCCACTATGGTTCTCAAAAGAAGTAGATGAAAAGTGAAGAAAAAGAAGGAGGCCTTATCAAAAATAAGAGCTAACAGAAAGAAAAAGACAAGCATCAATATTTGCAAATCTTAGAGAAATTAGAAAAGTAGTCCAGAAAGCTAAGATACAAAAAGAAGAAGAAATAGCCAATGCAATAAAATGGGGGAAAACAAGACATTTTTTGAGATTAATTAGTGAGAGGTGGAAGTAAAAAAGCAATATTGTCAGACTCAATGTTGAAGGGGAGGAATATGTAGAAGCTGATGAGGACAAAGCGGAATTGCTTAACACATATTTTTGTTCTGTGCTCATGTGGCAGCCAAGACCTATAGATTAGGCCATAAGCCTGAACCTGAAAAATGACAGGCCTAAGAACCAAGCCTGGATTTCAGTAGTGCTGAGACATAAAATTAAAAGACAGAATTAAATGCTGCTTTAGAATGAAATGCTGCTATAGCAAAGTTTGCACAAAGTGAATACAATGCCTGTATGTTAAATCGTTACTCCAGAATTGTTACTTACACATTTTAGGAGCTAGATATGACCTTGATGAAGTAAAGTAACCAGGTTTGAACCAAGCCATTGTTTAGCTAGCTGGAGAAAGCAGAGCAAAGGGCATAAATCCTGATTGGTCAAATTCAGGGAAATGTCAGACCAATAGAAAGTTTGTAGAAATTAGCATGAGACCAATAGAATGTTTTCATGTATCAAAATGTTTAAACTGTATAAAATGAACATGTTATCGCTAAAGCGGGGCTCTGTCACTTTTAGACTGCCTTGTGCACAATAAACTGGCTTGAACCTTGATAAAGACTCCTGGTGTAATTGGTTTGGTGGCGTTCCGCCGCTACATATTCTTGGTGCATTGGCCGGGAAGGTGTGGTGGTAGAGAGTGATCAAACTGATTTACCACGAAGTTCGCCTCAAGGTTTGGCCTGGTTGGGACCGCGTCTGACCGACGTGTGAATTCTCAGGCGCCAACTGGTCCATTGCATCGGAGAGGGTTCTAGCCTCGACGGGCATTGGGTCCGGCTAGGCCAACACCTTTGAACTCGAGGAGGGGAGTCCAGGCTTCAACCCATGCACTGGCTTGGGGGACGGGTACCAGATCTGGGTGAGTATAGAGTTTTTGTATTATTAAGTCAGACAGTACTGGAACCTGGAACCATATGGTAATGGGAAAAATGGTAAAAGGACACTGATCATGTCCGGAGCGGTCCGAGTACTCTTGCAAGGGCTATTAAGAGCGCAAGAGGAAACCACTGACTTCTTCTGGTAATAAAATCATGATTAATGGTAATGGTAAAATTTTGGTAAGCCTAGAAAGTCAGGATTGGGCTTTTGGGAAATGCAATTGTGTTTGTGTGTGAGATGTGTGAGTGAGAGGTCTTGAAAAGGCCGAGCGAGAGTGGACTCCGGACTAGCGCAGTTCCTGGCCGGGCGACCGCGTCCAGGTCGCGAAACGGAGGAAGTGATTGGTGTTTGTGTCCCTATCTGTCTCCAGAGCTGTGCGGACCCCTTACCCCACAGTTCGACCTCCCTCTCCTACTGTTTGAAGTAATAATTTGTTGTACGTGATTACGTAGTACAGACGCACCACATTACACGTAAAATGGGAGGGATAGAGTCCACGCAAACTCCGCTAGAAATCATGATCAAGAACTTTAATAAAGGGTTTACTGGGGATTATGGTATTACAATGTCTCCTAAAAGAATGGCTGTGCTGTGTGAAAGAGAGTGGCCGTTAATAAACAGGGCATGGCCCCGTGAGGGCACTTTCAATGTGAGAATTATTTCTTCTGTGCATAAGAGTGTGAGAGAACGTTATCCAGATCAGTTTCCTTACATAGACTCTTGGTTAGATATTTGTGAGAAGCAGCCACCCTGGATAAGGCAGTATTATGAGTTAAGAAAAATTATGCTAGCAAAAGGATTAGAGACAGCTGAACAGAAACCTGGGAAGGGGGGATTGCCTATATACTCTGCCCCAGAGTCCCCAGATATTCTAGCATGATCACTGCAGCATTCTGTTACACTAGCACTGCCTAGACCTGAAGTTAATGTGCCGCCTCTGCAGCTGGGGGAAGGGCAGACTTCCCCGATTGAAAGTCCTAGCACTTCGGGGAGACAGACTACTGACGAAACTGAGAGTGCAAAATCATCCACAAGTATAGAATCTCCTACAGCTATAGAAAGTTTTTCTCAGAAAACATACGATTTAAGAAGTATTGGCGGTGCCAGTAAAAAAGTAATGCCCCTACGTCAGGTACCTGGCCTGCCTATCAGGGACGATCAGGGACAGATGGCTTTAGGACCTACCAGCCTGATTTACGTACCATTTTCTACAACTGACTTGTTAAATTGGAAAACACACTATGCATCCTATACTAGCAAGCCTCAAGATTTAACTGAATTAATGAGCAGTATTATGCAAACGCACCAGCCTACCTGGTCAGATTGTCATCAGCTCTTGTCTACTCTATTTACTACTGAAGAAAGAGTAAGAATTGTGCAGGCATCCACTAAGTGGCTAGAAGAAAACTTTGCTGAAAGAGCGAATTTAAATCCTCAGCAAGCAGCAGCTGCAGCTTTTCCAAATGAAGATCCTGGATGGGATCCAAATAGTGAAGGGGGGACGAGAGCTTTAACACAGTTTCGCCAAGCCCTATTACAAGGCCTAAAAAAAGGAGGCCAAAAAGCAATGAATATTGGAAAATTAGCAGAAGTAATACAAAGTCCAACTGAAAGTCCTGCAGCTTTTTATGAGCGATTATCTGAAGCATATAGACTGTATACCCCATATGATCCAGCAGCTATGGAAAATTTGCGCATGGTAAACGCAGCTTTTGTAAGTCAATCCCAAGGGGATATTAAATGAAAATTGCAGAAAATGGATGGCTTTGCAGGTATGAATACAGCACAATTGATGGAAGTTGCTCAAAAAGTATTTATAAATCGTGATAAAGAAAGAGAGAGAGAAAGTGAACAAAAAATGAAAAAGAAAGCAGATCTTTTAGCCACAGCTTTGGTAGAACAGCGAGGGAGAAGTTTTTCCAACAGAAGAATGAGAGGGTGTGGGAGGAGTCGAGGAAATAGCCTACCCCCACTAGGTGAGAACCAATGTGCCTATTGCAAGGAGGAGGGGCACTGGAGAAATGAATGCCCGCAGAGAGACCGTGCCTCACAGAGGGGAGGAGGGAGCTGGAGAGGAAGAGGGCGTAACCAGAATCGAGCAGGAACAGGTCATATGCAATTTCAGCAAAAAAGAGAAGAAGCTATTGAAGCAGTTGCAGTGGCAGAAGCAGAATACAATAGTGATGAAGATTAGGACAGACCGGGCTCTGAGTTTACTCTGGGTCCCCAAGAGCCTATGGTCTGCATGAAGATAGGGGATCAATACATGAACTTTATGATAGATACAGGAGCTGAACATTCAGTAATAGCAAAACCAGTAGCTCCTTTATCTAAACTATTGTTGGAGCCACTGGGACAAAAGTAACTAAACCATTTTTACAGAATCGCATGTGTGAATTAGGAGGACAAAAGATAACACATCAATTTTTATACATATCAGAATGCCCTATTCCACTTTTAGGTTGAGACATGCTTGCTAAACTGCAGGCACAGATAACTTTCACTGAAGAAGGAGAAATGCAAATGTCTGTAAACACAAATCCTAAACCTGCAGGATTAATGACACTAACAGTTCCACGAGAAGAAGAATGGAGATTCTACAGCATTTTTCCTGTCAAGAAAGCAACTATTCCTATTGAAATTTCAGCACCACCTGGAGTATGGGCAGAAGATAATCCACCTGGCCTAGCAAAGAATATAGCCCCAATTCTTGTAACTCTCAAATCAGGAGCAGAACCTGTGCATGTGAAGCAATATCCTCTTCCACAACCAGCAATAGAAGGAATTCATATCCATTTGAAGAGATTATTGAAACATGGATTACTAAAAGAATGCCAATCATCATGGAATACTCCTTTACTTCCAATCAAGATACCTGGAGGTGACTACAGACCAGTACAAGATCTGAGAAGAGTCAATGATGCAATTGAAACTATACATCCAGTAGTACCGAATCCATACACACTGCTGGGATTAATTCATACTGAAGCCACTCACTTCACTGTTCTAGATTTAAAGGATGCTTTCTTCTGTATACGGCTTGCCCCTGCCAGTCAGCTTTTATTTGCATCTGAATGGAGAGATCCAACAACAGGAAGAGGAGGCCAACTTACCTGGACAAGATTACCACAAGGATTCAAAAATTCACCAACAATCTTCAGTACTTCACTCAGCAAGGATTTATCGAGTTATCCAGTTATCCCAGGAGAGAGAATTCTTCTTCAATATGTAGATGATTTGCTGATTGCCACCAACTCAGAAGAAGAATGTTTGCAAGCCACAAGTGAACTTCTACATCTCTTGAATGAAGCAGGATACAAAGTCTCCAGAGCAAAAGCACAACTATGCCAAAAAGAAGTCAAATACTTAGGTTTCCAGCCATCCAATGGAACACGACGACTGGGACCAGAACGCAAAGAAGCAGTATGCAGCATTCTAATTCCAACTACCAGAAGACAGGTAAGAGCTTTTTTAGGTGCAGTAGAATACTGTCGAATATGGATACCTAACTTTGCTCTAATTGCAAAACCACTATATCAAGCCATCAAAGGATTGGAACAATCTCCATTAGAATGGGGACCTGAACAAGAAACAGCATTCAAGACTCTGAAGACAGCCCTGATGACATCGCCAGCCCTTGGACTACCAGATGTACAGAAGCCATTTTGTCTATATGTTCATGAGTCACAAGGAAATGCCTTAGGAGTGTTGACTCAGCCACTTGGATCTTGGCAGCGACCTGTAGCATATCTATCTAAGCAATTGGACATTGTGGCAAAAGGATGGCCACCTTGTCTAAGAGCCATCGCAGCTACAGCACTTCTAGTAACAGAAGCAGACAAGCTCACTCTAGGACAAAATCTCTGTGTAATAGTGCCACATTCTGTTCAAACCCTCATGGACCACAAAGGAAATTACTGGTTCACCAACTCACGAATGCTAAGGTACCAGAGCATGTTGTGTGAAAATCCTCGATTGCAATTGATGGTCAGTCAGGCCTTGAATCCAGCTACACTGTTACCAATTGGAACTGACCCTCCTGATCATGACTGCATAGAAGTCATGGATACTGTATTCTCAAGTCGACCAGACCTGACAGATGTACCTTTTGAAGATCCAGAACAAACTTTCTTCATGGATGGAAGCAGTCTTGTAGTCAATGGACATCATTGTGCTGGATATGCAGTAGTAACCCTGGATCTTGTAATTGAATCTTCAGCCCTAGCCTCAGGAACATCAGCACAGAAAGCAGAATTGATAGCACTCACAAGAGCACTAATACTGGGAAAAGGACTCTGTATAAATATATACACAGATTCTAAGTATGCATTCACAACATTGCATGCTCATGGAGCCTTGTATAGAGAACGGGGATTGATAACTTCAGGAGGAAAATCTATCAAATATGGCCCAGAGATATTAACATTGTTAGATGCTGTATGGGCCCCTGAGCAAGTTGCAGTTATGCACTGTCGAGGACATCAAGCAGGAAAAGGAGAAATTGCACAAGGGAACAGATTTGCAGATGCCTCTGCTCGTAAAGCAGCCATTACCGGACAGACTCTAACTCAGAATACAACAATTCAAGCAGTTCTATTCCCTGTACCTCTTAATTCATGGGATCCCAGATATACTACAAAAGAATTGGACTATTATTGTGAACAAGAAGGGGGGGTACTCAGAAATGGATGGATAGAACTTCCACCACAGGAGGGGAGTCAACCTCCTGGACAAATAGTGATTCCTGAAGCATTAAGTTTAGCCTTTGTTCAAGCATTTCATCAAGCAACACATTATGGAAAAACTGCAATGACAAAAGCTTTGAAACCTCATTTTTATATTTCTTTGTTGGGACCTTTGACAGCTTCAGTAGCTCGTCAATGTAAAACATGTACCAAAAACAATGCCAAGCAAGGTCCTAATCTACCAATAAGAATTCAATCAACAGGAGTTACTCCTATGAGTAATTTTCAAGTGGACTTTACTGAAATGCCAAAAGCAAATGGATACCGTTACTTGCTTGTTCTAGTGTGTACCTACTCTGGGTGGGTAGAAGCTTTTCCCACCAGGACTGAGAAAGCCAGAGAGGTCACTAAATTCCTATTTCGTGAAATTGTTCCAAGATTTGGAATACCATTAGTTATAGGATCAGATAATGGGCCCTCATTTATATCCCAAGTAACTCAACAATTAGCTAAAGCTCTACAAATACAATGGAAGTTACACACAGCATACAGACCTCAGAGTTCAGGGAAAGTAGAGCGTATGAATAGAACTCTGAAATCTCAATTGTCCAAGCTTTGTCAGGAAACACATTTAAAATGGCCACAGGTACTTCCAATAGCTCTTTTAAGGATACGCTCAGCACCTACTAAGTCATTAGGACTTTCTCCCTATGAGATTTTGTATGGTAGACCTTCACCTATTGTCAAAGGGATCAAAGGGGATATGAAGCAGATAGGATCTGAAATTACTAGGCAAGAACTATTAGCACTAAGTTCTATTTTGCAGAATCTTCACAAATGGGTACAAGACAATTACCCATCAACCTGACTGAACCACTGCATCCTTATAAGCCCGGTACTTCGGTGTGGGTCAAAGACTGGAAGAAGACACCGTTAGAACCATACTGGAGAGGACCATATGTCATCATTCTGTCAACACCTACAGCAGTGAAAGTTGCAGAACTCGAACCCTGGATTCATCACAGCAGAGAGAAATCAGCAGCAGCTCCAGAGCCAGACCAGTGGACATCAGAACATGATCCAGAAGTTCCATTGCGGCTAACTTTGCGAAGACAAGCAAAATGAAAAATTCAGGAAATTTTTAAAAGAGACTGTGCTAATATAGAATTCCTGAATCCCAAGAGACTATTTGTTTATTCTGAAGAGATTATTATCAACAGAAAGAGACTGTATTATGGACTATATTATTTGAAAATCTTTGTGCCATTTTGATCAACAGTGCAAACTAAAAGGACTGTGTCTATTGAAATACATTGGAATCTACAGGTCTACACAACTACCAATGAAATTGGTAAGGTCATGTACAGCGGAAGCTTGAGGATCTACAATCAACGCTACACCTGTTGCATGCTACTGAGAGCAAAACAGGACAACGTACAGTAAAAGAAGAAGAAGACTTCGTGGTCAAGAATTATCAACAGTTGCACTGGTTTTTCAAAGACCTGCACTAATTCTTCAGAGACTTTTCATCATGATTCTCTACTGTTTCATCTTGATAGCAGCTTTGAGATGCTTTGAACTGACTTTTGCCTTGCCACCCTGTGCTGCATGCATAACTACTACTCGTACTGGAGAAAAGATTACACAGACTTTGCTTTATCATACCTACTATACTTGTACAGGTATAGTGAGTCAATGCATATATAATGGCACGGAACTGAACATTTGCACAGAAGGAAAGAGCAGAACTTGTTTTCACCCACGACAGAATCCATCCTATTATGTGCTAAAAATACGATGGAATGATGAAGATGGAGCTCTCTTAAATGCTACACAACAACTTGAAGACCCTACAAAACCTGCAGCTCTATACTTTGATGCTTGTGATGCCATAAACAGAAACTATAATCAGAAATGTGGGACTTGGGAGAGAAATTATTATGTTGATGATAAATATATGTGTCCTGAAGGAGCATATAAATGGGGAATATGTACAGGGGTACACTCTCCAACACATTATGGTAAACCTTCAAAAGTTGATTATTACTGTCCAAAATAGGAATGTGTATACTATGCTACATGGTCAGGTAGCCCTACAGGACAGGAAGGAGATAATCGTAGAGCCAACTTAGAAAAACTGTCTTTATCTGATCCAAAGATGTGTAAGAAAGGTGCCTGTAATCCTTTAAGGCTCCTGGTCATAAATCCTAGTCAATGGAAACAAGGGTATAAATTTGGCTTACGCATAGCAACGGGAGGATCAGATCCTGGAACTTTTGTATATATACAACTTAACACTAAAACTCATGTATCATCACCATATAGAATACACCATACATTCCATGAAACTATGAAATCACAGTTTGAAGATCCTCATGCCGCACAGAATTTGTTTCTTGAATTAGCTGGAGCCGTGGTAACCAGTCTCAATATAACTAATTGTTACTTCTGTGGAGGAACTAAAATGGGAGATCAATGGCCATGGGAAGCACAAGAATTAAACTTTTCTGTATCATATAATTATACAAATATTCATAAAGCTACAAGTGACAACCCCATTGTCGGACGTCTGTGTTTTGCACGTATTGGGCCACAATTTACTGCAAAGGTTGGACAGCTGGTCTGTCTCAGCTAGAAGTTTTATAATGCCTCAACGAAAAAGACGTCCTGGTGGTCAGGAGTAAAAGATCCTGAACCCACCAATCCTCTAGTTATTTTTCCTGAACTTGCTAAGTTATGGACAAATCTAGTATCACCTAATACCTGGCAAGCTCCACCAGGGCTTTACTGGATTTGTGGAACTAGAGCATATGCTAAACTTCCTCCTAATTGGGGAGGAGCATGTGTATTGGGAACAATAAGACCGTCCTTCTTTCTTCTATCTACTGCCCAGGGAGAACAGTTAGGATACCCAATATACAGAACACGACAGAAAAGAGAAGCCTTAAAAATAGGCCAATGGGACAAATGGGGTGGTACGGATGAGTGGCCACCTGAAAGAATTATTTCCTACTATGGACCTGCCACTTGGGAGCAAGATGGCACATGGGGATATCATACCCCAGTTTATATGTTGAATAGAATTATACGTTTGCAAGCTGTTGTAGAAATAATAACTAATGAAACAAGTAGAGCACTAACGCTCTTAGCCAGGCAAAGTACTCAAATGCGTACAGCTATATATCAAAATCGTTTAGCACTTGATTATTTACTAGCAGCTGAAGGAGGAGTATGTGGAAAATTGAATTTAACCAATTGTTGTTTACAAATAGATAATGAAGGTCATGTAGTAGAAGTAGACCTTAAATGTTGGTGTATAGAACAGGTATTTACCGGAATGCAAGGCAGGACACGAGAACAGACCTTATTATTGCGGGAACAACGATGGATCTATCGGTTGGGGTCGGTCCAACCGACGGGCCTCAATGTAGCAGTAGAATGTGGAGTGTGTTTATAGGTTATTAATATGAGTAATTAACCGGGTGAACATTATAGGTGCTAGGTATTGTTTTGAGTAGGTAGGAGGAGTTTTTAGAGAGATCTTTAAATATGAGCACATTCCTCCTAATCCGCATGCGTGGTGTTTTGAGACCTGTTGTGAAATACGTTTGATATTCCATGTAAGTAGGTTGTTTTTATAAATTTAGAGAGGCAGATAAAATTGAGTTTTTAAAACACAGGGGGGTTTTAGTAATGCATGTTGCTTTGTATATTACAGTTTGATCTACGATCCCCTGAAGAACCATAACAGTGAAACGCGGGGGCGCTTTGATAACAGCGTTGGGACTTTATGCTAAAGTGGATTGAACAAATAATTCCAAAAGAAAGTTTAAAAACAAGTTTCATCAATATAAGATAAGTTGGTATAGCAAAGTAGTGTAATTTTAGGATATTTGCAAACTGGGTTGTTGATGCTAATAGGCATAATACTGGGCATATTTAAACACCCAGAAATATACGCCAATGTTTCGTCTGAGACCCGAAAAAAAGCAAATATCTTGTTTTGTAGAAACTTCACCTGTGATAAAAAGTATATTGGAAGAGCGTAGGATCATAGTGAAGCACTCAGGACTGACTCAAAGGCATGCATTGCATTTTTGAGACAGTATAAACCCAACACCACTACCAAGGACAATGGGCCAAGGCATATGGGAGAATAGTTAGCCACCAGGACAGAGAGCAACAATAAACATAGAAACATGATGACAGAAAAAGACCACATGACCTATCTAGTCTGTCCTTCCATAACAACAACTACAACAGTCCACTTTTTACCTTTAGAGATCCTCTGTGTTGGTCCCATGCTTTTTTGAATTCAGTTACTGTCCTCATCTCTACCACCTCCACTGGGAGACTATTCCATGGATCCACTACTCTTTCCGTAAAGAAATATTTCCGCATATCACTCCTGTATCTATCTCCCTTCACCCTCATCCCATGTCCCCTCATAGCAGAACTTGCTTTCAATTGAAAGAAGCTCTCTCCCTGAGCATTTATGCCACGGAGGTATTTAAACATCTCAATCATATCACCTCTATCCCGCCTTTCCTCTATGGTGTACATATTGTGATGCTGCAGACCCTCTGAGAGGAGAAGAAAATGTTTTAAATGCAGGAAAAGTCAAGCACAAGCTGCAATATTGCGAGGAGCCACATAGGGAGAGCAGGAGGGACCTCCGAGGAACTGAGGAACCACACCTCCTAGGTCATGAGGTAATGCCAGCCAGCTTCCAATCAAGGAAGAGAGGAGTACCTCTTAAAGAGAGCTTGGAAGACTGGAGGTCAAGCAGGACGGCCAGGAAGAGAACCGGCAGGACTGCCTGGGAAAGAGGAACAGCCCTGGAAAGGAGGATATCCTGAGGAGACAGGACAGCCCTGGAGAACGGAACAGGCAGGACGGCCTGGGGAAGGAGGACTGCCAGGAGAACCAGCAGAACCAGCAGGTTGGGCAGGACATCTGAATGAATGGGCTAGATATCCAGAAGGAGCAGTAATCCCTGGACAACGGTTTCGCAGGAGGCAGCAACAGCCGCAGTGGCTTGAAGAAAGGAGCCACCGTGGAGAAGGTGGGACAACTCCAGCCAGAGTGAGTGCTTGTCGTACAGAGAGGCAAAAGCGTGGCTGTGACTGTGGTCTAAAGCCAACAGAAGGACGGTTGGAGAGCTTAAGGCCTATTGCTCAGGCCAGGCAGGATCCCAACTGGAGCAGGCCTCAAACCTCACCGGGAGTAGACAAGCCAAGGAGAAAAGGTAACCCATGTTTAACTAAGAGCAGGTTGCAGACTGCTAATGTATGGGGAGTACAGGGAGCAGAGGAATACTATCCTTGTGAAACTGCCTATGAGATAAGGTGCAAGAAACACACACCAAATAAGAAACTTGTTAATGACAAAGCTTTACAGGAAGCTAAGGTAAAACACCTGCAAAAGGAAGACAGTTCCCAGTATATGAGGGCGCAAGACCGACGCCCTATATTTAACCCTGAACATTGGGAGGTGGTGCAGAAGATATATAAAAAGCCTGATTACAATTTACCAACAAGTACTGACTTAGGTTCAGAGGCTTCAGAAGGGGAACCGATGCAGGTGGAATTTGCCTCAGACACCGAGATGGACTGTAGCTTCTGTAAGACAGGAAGCTTGGATTCCTTACTAAGCAACTAAGCTCTGTCTTGGGAATTGAGACTGTTTGTTTGCCTGCTATACCATTTACTGTGAAGATAACAGTTTTGCTTTAATGTTATGTTTTTCTTTTTCTTTAACCTGAAGTAAGGAACTTGTGTTTGATGTTTTGTCCAAGCATATGAACCTTTTTGCAAGAAAGGGAAATAAATGCCTTTTGTTTTCCCTCCACTCGGACCTTTTGTATTCTTTGGGATTTTGGTAACAAAGGAAGCTACCAGGGCTGAAAGTCCCTGGGCCCTGTAAGATATGAGCCAAACCCAACCTTAAATGTTTTTATGTCCAACCTACCTCAGTCCAGTACGCTGCCAAGGTAGGCCCTGTGACAATATTAAGATCCTTAAGTCTGTCCTCATATGCTTTATAATGAAGCCCACTAATCATTTTAGTAGACACCCTCTGCACCGACTCCATCCTGTTCACATCCTTTTGAAGGTGCGGTCTCCAGAATTGCACACCATACTCCAAATGAGGTCGCACCAAAGATTTATACAGAGGCATTATCACCTCCTTTTTTCTGCTAGCCATTCCTCTCCGTATGCACCCAAGCATCCTTCTAGCTTTTGCCATCGCCTTTTCTACCTGTTTAGCTACTTTAAGATCATCAGACACAACCACGCCTAGGTCCCGCTCTTCTTTAATGGACAAAAGTACTTCACCTCCTATACTGTATTGCTCCCTTGGATTGCTGCAGCCCAAATGCATGACCTTACATTTTTTAACATTAAATCCTAGCTGCCAAATTCTAGACCATTCTTCAAGCTTAGCTAGATCCTTCCTCATGTTATTGTGGTAAGGAGAGTGCAGCTCAGCATGGAAATAAAAGTGAAAGAAGAACCTTTTCTTCTTTTCGGGGGATGGGTGCACCAGAACACATACACCACAGCAAAATCCCTGAGAGAAACCAAGAGGGAAGAGCTAGGTTTAAGCCACTCCCAGACTCCATGACAACCTCAGGTAAGAGTAGGAGGAACAAGTGGGTGGAGTCAGAAAGGGAGGTGCCCTGCTCAACATTTAAGTTTGAGAAAACAAACAAAGTAGAAAGAGGCAGCCAAGGCAGAAGCAGCCAAGGGAAACGCAGCCAAGGCAGGAGCAGCCACAAAGAGAGCAGCAGCCAGCACTGCAGCCAAGGAAGCTATGGAGAAGGTTCCAGGCAGAGGACCAAACAGACTGGCAAGAGAGAGAGAGAGAAAAGGTTGGCTTTGGGAAGGCTAAGGCAAGAATGCTTAGACTCCTCTGATGAAGGGTCTGTCTGCAGGCAGCAGAAGCCCCAGGAAGGGAAGTGGAAATCTTACCCTGATTCCCTGTCTAGCTCAGAGGCAGAGAGAGTCACAAGCCACAGAAGCCCCAGCCAGGAAGGTGCTGCAACAAGACTCCAAGGTAGGAGAAAGAAAGCAGTAAAGCCAAAACCCTGTGTTTCTTGCTCTGACTCTGAAGAGAGATTTAGGCCTGAGAAAACCCGGATTAGGAAGAAGGGGTTTTCAGGAGAAACTGAACAGGAGAAGCCCGTTGAAGTCCTACCTAGAGGAGAAGGGGCCATTCAGTGGAATAGGCTGTTTAACCTGTTAAAGGACATTAAGCATAAAGTGCACGAGCGTTTTCAAACTTTGCCAAGATACAGCTCAGCAGAAAGCATGGAGGTAGAAGGTAAAGAAAGTGACCTGACTTCAGCTTGTTCTGAGATGGACAGTAATATGTGCATTGTGGCTAAGTAATGAAAGCCTGAGAGCAGTGAGAAGTTAGGAATTGTAAATACATGTGCTTTATGATTACGGAATTGAGAAGCATCATAAAGGGAAAGAAAAGAAAGCCTGTGTAAATAATTCTACTACAACACTTGTTGTGAGCTTTACTTTAATGGGAGAAGATTATCCTTTATTTTCTTTGACTTGAGTGTACAACTGCTTTAAAGATTTGTTACCCGCTTGCCACGGAAGCTAATAAAATTCCTGTGTGCTTTGAAACAACCACTTGGTTCATTTATCTCTATACACAACTATAATCCTTGGTAAAGAGGAATTCAAGATGGCTTCCCGTCCCTACTAGGCGACCGCCTGGTAGGGGCGCGACCGCCACATTATCTGCAGCTTCCTGGGTGTCTACTCTATTGCAGATTTTGGTATCATCTGCAAAGAGGCAAACCTTACCCGACAGCCCTTCCGCTATATCACTAACAAAGATGTTAAAAAGAATCGGACCAAGGACAGATCCCTGGGGCACACCACTGGTAACATCCTTCTCCTCAGAGTGAGCTCCATTTACTTGTACTCTTTGTCGCCTCCCACCCAACCAATTTCTAACCCAAGCAGTAACTTTAGGGTCCATCCCTAGGGTGCTCAATTTGTTTATAAGTCACCTGTGAGGAACAGTGTTAAAGGCTTTACTGAAATCTAAATACACCACATCTATAGCTCTCCCTCGGTCCAACTCCCTGGTCACCCAGTCAAAGAAATCAATCAAATTTGTCTGACAAAGAACATAAGAACATAAGATCTGCCACACTGGGTCAGATCAAAGTCCATCAAGCCCAGTATCCTGTTTTAAACAGTGGCCATTTGAGGTCATAAGTAACTAGCAGCTTCCCCAAAAGACACAGGTTCCACAATGCTTTTATTGGGTCCAGCAGTGATATCCTGGGTCCCTTTTAATAATGGCTTATGGACATTTCCTCCAGGAACTTGTCCAAACCTTTTTTTAAATCCAGCTGCACTAACAGCAGCTTTTACTACATCCTCTAGTAACAAATTCCAGAGTTTGATTACACGTTGAGTGAAAAAATGTATTCTCTTATTTGTCTTAAATAGTTTACCCTGAAGCTTCATTTCATGTCCCCTAGTCTTTCTATATTCTGATGACATAAGCAATCAATCTACATTTACCCATTCCGCTTCATTCATTAATTTATAGACCTCTGTCATATCTCCCCTCAGCTGTCTCATTTCAGGTTGAAGAGTCATAACCATTTTAGCCCCTCTTCATAGGGGTATCCTTCCATACCCTTTACCATTTTGGTGGCTCTTCTCTGTACTTTTACTAATAACGCTATATCCATTTTAAGAAATGGTGACCAGAATTGCACACAATATTCAAGGTATGGTCACAGAATGGAACGATACAGAGGCATTATAATATCCTTTGTTTTATTTTCCATTCCTTTCCTTATGATACCTAGCATTCTATTTGCTCTCTTGGCTGCCGCTGCACACTGGGCCAAGGGATTCTAATATGCTATCTACGTTGACGCCTTAATCTTTTTCCTGGGTGGTGGTTCCTAATGTGGAAACCTTGCACTGTGTAACCATAGTTTGGGTTGTTCTTTCCGAGGTGCATAACTTTGCACTTGTCCACCTTAAATTCCATCTGCCATTTGGATGTCCAGTCTTCCAATTTATCAGTCTTGAAGGACTAGAAAAAGGGACTGCTGTGAATCCAAGATGGCGACACGCAGCGTGTAAGCTCTCAACTGGCTTTACTTGATGGGACAGAAGAGGAAGGTGAAGCGCGAGTTGCAGCCCCAAACCCTCCGTGCAGACCCCGACTCTGGTTACAGGACCTTTGGTTGCCTTTGTTTATCGTCGTATGGAGCCACAGCCAGCAGCGGGGGATGGTAGCTCGGCTGGAGAGTGTTCAGGGCTGGGTAGCTCGACGTCTCCTTCGAGCAGTGACCTTATGTCCCCGGAAGTTCATCGGGTCTCTAAGCAGCCCTGCCCAGAGTTTGCTCAGCGCAGCATGGAGATGCTGGCTTCTCCTATGTTAGGAGCCTCTGAATCTTTGATGGGGCCGGCAGTGCCTAGTTTGGTGGAGGGAATTTTTCCCTCGGTGGGGCAGGAGGTCGGAACAGCAATAGAGACCAGGAGCATCGCTACGGTGTCTGGAAGTGGCGCCGGTAATACCCCTCCTGGAAGCCTTCAACCCAGTGGAGTCATGATGGGTGTTCAGCGGGCCGTTGCTTTCTCCTTTTCCTTGCGTCGGCCGGATCAGTTTACCTTGGAGTCAGTTTGGACTGCCATCAACCATTTGGGGGAAACCTTTGCAACTCAGTTTAATGTGATAGAGGAGCAGGTTGTATTAAATTCTAGTAGTATTGTTAAAACGGAGCAAGATTTAAATCTAATGAAAGCAAAGTTGGATGAGGTTTCTGAAAAGAATATTCAGCTGGAGACTCTATCTGAGACGTTTATTAAAGACTCCAATCAGATGAAAATCAGATTGGAGCAATTAGAGAATTTTTCTAAGTTAGAAAATCTTCGGTTTGGTAAATTTTCCTTGTGTATCTACCATTCCTGCAAAAGAAATGTTTAAAAACTTTTTGGTTGAGAGTTTGAGGGTCCCTGTGGACTCTTGTCCGCCCATAGTAAAGGCATATTATCTCCCTACAGCTCGGAAGGCCTCAGTTTCTGCTGGGGCAGCGGGGTGTGTACAATTAGATGAGCTTAATATATCGAAGATTTTGGAAAGTTCAGATACAACTTTAGTCAAACCTGCTACTTGTTTGGTCACCTTTGCATTGGTTTCTGACCGTGAGTGGCTATTAAGGATGTTTTTTTAGGAAAAGGGATGTTGTATTTAAGGGATGTCGTGTCCGTATATTTCCGGACCTAGCGCGGGAAACTAGGAGACGCAGAAGTGAGTTTTTAATATTGCGTCCCCGGGTACTCCAGCTTGGGGGTTTATTTTTCTTGAAGTACCCATGTAAATGCCTTGTGAAACTACAGGGTAATTCTTATGTTTTTCTGTATGCCTTTCAATTGCTTTCCTTTATAAATTTGAGGGTACCTGTGGGGGTGATTGAGCGAGCTCTTTAGATGTATAGTTTGGTTACTGGCTGTTTATGACTGTGAATTTCCTGTATAGATCTTTATATATTTTTCCTTTTCTTGGATTCACCGTATAGTGGGCTATTGGAGGGGTTTACTTTGTGATTATTGCTGTTAATTTCTTTCCTTGATGTGTTAAGTATTTGCTGAAGTTACCCCATTTCTATGCAAGTGTGTTTAAAGTCTCAAACACCACCTCTTCTTAAGCTATTTCCCAATTTAGTTTTGCACAAGAGAAATACTACATCCATACTCAGGTCAAGACAACTTCAACTGTGACTAAATTGTATAGACTACTGTATATAGTTACATAATGTACATAGTTTCCCTTTATTACCAAGTTCAAATTCC
Source organism: Ichthyophis bannanicus (assembly GCA_033557465.1). Lineage (NCBI taxonomy): Eukaryota > Metazoa > Chordata > Amphibia > Gymnophiona > Ichthyophiidae > Ichthyophis > Ichthyophis bannanicus. The sequence continues at coordinate 6,988,444 of CM066048.1, forward strand.
TGTTACTTGTAAAATGCACTACAGTTTTTCTGTATGTATATGTTTGGTTCCATGTAAACCGCGCTGATGATAATAGTGCGGTATATAAGAGATGTTAAATAAATAAATAAATAAATAAAATATGCTTGAAAAGAAAAAAAAAAGAAAAGGAACTGCTGCTTCTGGAGAGAGATCTGCAATTGTGAGTATATACTTCTGTTGAATTTTCTCAAAGGACTTCTTTGTATTAAAGCTAATTAATCTGTGAACCAAGTGTTTTTTGTTAAATCAGTCAGGGCCTAGTAGCAGCGGTTTAAGTTTAAATTTAAAACACAGAAGAGAACTTTCTGGTTACATTTCATACCCAGCAGAGAGCTTGTAGGTTAACTTTAATAGTCACTCAGGGCCTAGTATCAGCAAAGTACTTTTAGTTTAAATTTAAAACACAGAAGAGAGCTTTCTGGTTAAATTTAGAACCCAGCAGAGAGCTTGTAGTTTAAATTTCATAATAAGTCAGAGCCTAGCAGCAGCAAAGAGCTGTAATTTAAATCAAATCAGAATATAGTTTATCATAAAAGGCAAAATCGGGACAGTACTCTTTGAGCAACAAATTAAGTCTTCTAGAGACCTTTACAAAGAGGACTTCTACCAAGGGGGCAAGAGACCTGTGAAACGTTTTCAGTAGGTGTTAACACCAGGTGGCAGGTCAAAAGACCATTCTGAAAGACTCCTACTATCCAAGCAAGGACTATTAATCACCCAGGAAGTTGGTCACAGCTTACATCAGCAGCACAGAACAGGGAACTGTGTAGCAGCCCTCTTTTAATAAGTGGGGAGGAGTCTGCTGTCTTGGTACATGTTGGTACCAATGACATAGGAAAATGTGGTAGGGAGGTTCTGGAGGCTAAATTTAGGCTTTTAGGTAGGAAGTTGAAATCCAGAACGTCCAGGGTAGCGTTCTCCGAAATGCTTCCCGTTCCACGTGCAGGACCCAAAAGGAAGGCAGAGCTCCAGAGTCTCAATGCGTGGATGAGACAATGGTGCAGAGATGAGGGTTTCAGATTTGTTAGGAACTGGTGACCATTCTGGGGAAAGGAGGGGCTCTTCTGAAGGGATGGGCTTCACCTTAACCGGAATGGAACCAGGCTGCTGGCATTAACCTTTAAAAAGAAGATAGAACAGCTTTTAAACTAGATAATAGGGGAAAGCCGACAGTCGCCCAAGAGCACATGGTTCAGAAGAATGTATCCTTGAAGGATACTACCAAAAGCAGAGAGGTTCCAAAAAAGAGAAAAGTAGCCCAAATGCCCTCGAGTATGGAGCAGACAGAGCTTAAAGATCCCAAATTACCCATGCCTACCAATAGCCAAATTAATATGAATAAAATACAGTTTATAAAATGCTTGTATGGAAATGCTAGAAGTCTAAAAACTAAGATGGGAAAGTTAGAATATATAGCACTAAATGAGAGGTTAGATATGATTGGAGTATCAGAGACATGGTGGAAGGAGGACAACCAGTGGGACACTGTGATACCTGGGTACAAACTATACCATAAAGACAGAGCTGATCAAATTGGTGGAGGGGTTGCGCTCCATGTTAGAGAGGGCATTGAGTCAGAAAGGATTAAAGTTTTGCAGGAAACAAAATTTGCTGTAGAATCTCTATGGATTGAAATTCTATGTAAAAAGGGGAAGGCGATGGCGGTGGGGGTGTACTATCGACCACCTGGCCAGAATGAACAAATGGAAGATGAAATGCTCAAAGAAATCAAGGAAGCTAACAAAAGTTACAGCGCAGTAATAATAATGGGTGATTTCAATTACCCCAGTATCGACTGGGTCAGTTTCACGGCAGGACATGCTAGGGAGATAAAGTTCCTAGATGAAATAAATGACTGCTTCTTGGAGCAGCTGGTTCATGAACCGAACAGAGGGGAAGCCATATTAGACCTAATCCTTAGTGGAACACAAGATGTAGTGCAAGAGATAAGGGTGTTGGGGCCACTTGGCAATAGTGATCATAGCATGGTTGCATTTGATTTAATTAATGGAGGAGGGATAGTAAGGAAATCCACAGTACAACCTTTTAACTTTCAAAAGGGAGATTATGATAAAATTAGGAAAATAGTTAAGAAAAAACTAAAAGGAGCAGTTGCAAAGGTTAAAGACTTACATCAAGCTTGGGTGTTGTTGAAAAATACTATCTTGGAAGCCCACACCAGCTGTATTCCATGCTTTAAGAAAACTGGAAGGAAGTCCAAAAAACTGTCAGCATGGTTTAAAGGTGAGGTCAGAGAGGCTGTTGTTGCCAAAAAAGCATCTTTCAGGAAATGGAAAAAAAGAGCCAAACGACGAAACCTGGAAACTGCACAAGCACTGGTAAGTCAAATGCAAGGCATTGATAAGTCAGGCAAAGGGAGAATTTGGGAAGAAGCTTGCTGCAGAAGCAAAAACGTGAAATAAAGACCTTTTCAAGTACATTCGTAGCAAAAACCTGTGAGTCAGTCAGTTGGTCCATTAGATGATAGAGGGGTTAAAGGTGCACTAAGAGGCGACAAGGCGATAGCGGAGAGACTGAATGAATTCTTTGCTTCGGTCTTTACTGATGCAGATGTAGGGATGTTACCCATGACTGAAGTGGTATTTAAAGGTGTGGAAGAATTGACGGAAATATCGATACATCAGGAAGATGTATTACAACTATTAGATAAACTGAAGAGTAGCAAATCACTTGTGCCGGATATTATACATCGCAGGGTATTGAAAGAACTTAAATATGAGATTTCAGACCTGCTATTAGTAATCTGTGAATTTTCATTAAAATCATCTGTAATACCTGAAGATTGGAGGATCGCCAATATAAAACCAATTTTTAAAAAGGGTTCCAGGGGTGATCCGGGAAACTACAGACCGGTGAGCCTGATGTCAGTACCGGGAAAAATGGTAGAAACCATCATGCGCATGTTTATGGTGTCTGTGCTCTGCAGGGTAAAATATAGGTGTTTGACGCATGTTTATGTTCTCTGCAATAAAGGTTCGTCTTTACTACCACGGTTTAGTAGTGGGTAAAATGTGGGGACTGGGTTTGCAGGAGCCACAGCTGGGACTTTAACCTGTGACTTTCTGCTCCTGAACACACTGTCTGTGTGTGCTGCACCACACTGTGGCCACAGAGACAGGGCATTCCCTGGAGATACCATGACTTTGTCAGACAGAGCCTGTCTGTTGCAGTGCATGGCACCCACCTACACAGGGTTAGGCCATGGTCTGCAGTGGGCAGCAGCCACTGCCCCCTCCACCACCAGTACCCCTCTGCCACCATGCTGACATGCCCTTCTGCTGGTGGAGCTGGTGGTGCGCAGTCTCTGGCCATCCAGTGTGCAGGTAGGCGGCAGCCTATGGTGTGTGTTCTGGGGTAGGGGTGCCTGCATAGGTGTCCACGCTTCCCCCCAGCACCACCTGCCAATGTTCTGTGCCCTTTGGGGTACCTGCTTGGTACTATCCCCTGTGACACTGTGGGAAACACACGCATGCCCATGTTGGGCCCTCATCAGTTGCTGTCTGGCTGCTCTTCTGTTTCAACATTCGTATGGGCCACCTAGGCATCACCCCAGTCTGCACTGTGGCCCAGCATGTGCCGCCTGCATCCCTCTGTGTCCCCTTTCCAGCATCTGTCCAGTTGCCCGTTCCAACATGCCCGCCCTGCTGTTGTGGAACATGTGCATGCCATAGGGACACTGTCCAATGGAAAGGGAAAACCCTGATCAGTGCTATTTCACTGTGGGATCATTCACCTTGTATGGGGACAGAGCATAGACCCTTCCAACCTTCATATCTTTTTTTGTGGCTTTCTTGGGAGTGTTTTTTGATGTTTCCCATTACTGTCACTATTGCTCAGCTTGGTTATATTTTTATTACATTTTCTTCTGGTCATTTTGAATGTTTATTTGCACTTTTGTTCCGTGCATATGTATCACACTTATCACTTTTTGTAGGTTTCCCTGGTTTTGCTGTACATTATTGACAGAAATGGTTTCTCTTCCCTTTAAATCAGCTCTAACTCCAGGGCTTGACTGGCGTTAGTTTTCAGCCTCGGATTTCACAGCGTTAGTGTGCAGGGAGCCTCTCCCCTCCCACTCTCCGCCCATTGACCACCTCTCTCTGCCCCTGGGGAGCCTTCCTCCACCCTCTGGGAGCCTTTCTTCGCCCTGAACGCTCATTTTCGCAGCTACTCGCGTTATTGCACGCTAAGGTACCTTAGCGCCCAATAAAGCGCCATTATCGCGCAATAAGGTACCTTATCGCGCAATAACATAGCACAGCGCACATTAAGACGGTTTAGTAAACATGCCCCCTTGTCTTTCTAATCTGTTATGTTTTTTGAAGGTGTGAATAAACAGGTGGACAAAGGTGAGTCAATTGATATAGTGTATCTGGACTTTCAGAAAGCCTTTGACAAGGTCCCTCATCAGAGACTTTTAGCAAAACTAAAGAGTCATGGGATAGGAGGCAGTGTACTACTGTGGATCAGGAACTGGTTAAAAGATAGAAAGCAGAGAGTAGGGCTAAATGGCCAATTTTCCCAATGGAGAAAAGGTGAATAGTGGTGTATCCCAGGGATCTGTGCTGGGTCCGCTGCTTTTTGACATATTCATAAATGACCTGGAAAGGGGAATAACAAGTGAGGTTATCAAATTTGCAGATGACACCAAACTATTTAAAGTTGTTAAAACCCAAGAGGATTGTGGAAAATTGCAAGAGGATCTTGATAAATTGGAAGACGGGGCATCAAAATGGCAGATGAAATTTAATGTGGACAAGTGCAAAGTTATGCACCTAGGGAAGAACAACCCAAACTATGGTTACACGATGCAAGGTTCCACATTAGGAACCACCACCCAGGAAAAAGATTTAGGCGTCCTTGTGGATAACATGTTAAAACCCTCGGCTCAGTGTGCAGAGGCGGCCAAGAGAGCAAATAGAATGATAGGTATCATAAGGAAAGGAATGGAAAATAAAACAAAAGATATTATAATGCCTCTATATCGTTCCATGGTGAGACCGCACCTTGAATATTGTGTGCAATTCTGGTCGTTGTATCGTAAAAAGGATATAGCATTATTTGAAAAGGTTCAGAGAAGAGCCACCAAAATGGTATAGGGGATGGAAGGATACTCCTATGAGGAAAGGCCAAAAAGGTTAGGGCTCTTTAACCTGGAAAAGAGACGGCTGAGGGGAGATATGATAGAAGTCTATAAATTAATGAACGGAGTGGAACAGGTAAACATAGATCGACTGTTTACATTATCAGAATATAGAAAGACTAGGGGACATGCAATGAAGCTACAGGGTAAACTATTTAAGACTAATAAAAGAAAATATTTTTTCACTCAACGTGTAATCAAACTCTGTAATTTGTTACCGGAGGATGTAGTAAAGGCTGTCAGCGTAGCTGGGTTTAAAAAAGGTTTGTACAAGTTCCTGGAGGAAAGGTCCATAAACCATTATTAAGAAGGGACCCAGGATATCAATGCTTGACCCAGTACAAGCATTCTGGAACCTGCTTCGTTTTGGGTAACTGCTAAGTTTTTATGACCTAGCTTGGCCACTGTTGGAAACAGGATACTGGGCTTGATGGACCTTGGTCTGACCCAGTATGGCATATCTTATGTTCTTATGTTCTTAAGATACTCCTGCAATTTTCCACGATCTTCATGGGTTTTAACATCTTTAAATAGTTTTGTGTCATCTGCAAATTTGATAACCTCACTCATTATTCCCTTTTCCAGGTCATTTATGAATATATCAGAAAGCAGTGGACCCATCAAAGATCCCTGGGATACTCCACTATTCACCTTTCTCTACTAGGAAATTTGGACAGTCAGTCCTCCCCTCTGCTTTCCATCTTTTAAGCAGTTCCTGATCCACAATAGTACATTACCTCCTTTCCCATGACTTTTTTAGTTTTGCCAAAATTCTCTGATGAGGGACCTTGTCAAAGGCTTTCTGAATGTCCAGATACATGATCAGCTGCACGTAATTTCTTTTTGCTTGCTGTTAGCCTTGCTAATATTGCTTCAATCTCTGGCCTATTCTTTCACAGACCTGTTTCTGTTATTTCTTCATCAACCCCAATAGTGGCATAGGCTGAATCAATAGTGGCATAAGCTATTTCAATGGTGGCGTCAGCTGCCTTGGCTACCTGGGGATGGGTACCCTCACTAGTATCTTCATTCCTCACCTGGTGACTTTATTGTCCCTAAACTCTGGCTGCCTTGTATTAACATAGAAACATGATGACAGAAAAAGACCATGGGGTATGTTTACTAAACCGTCTTAATGTGCGCTCTGTGACGTTATCGCGCGATAAGGTACCTTATCGCACGACAATGGCGCTTTTTAAGGCGCACAGGTACCTTATCATGCGATAACGCGTGCAGCGGCGCAAACGAGCGCTGAAGGCGGGGAAAGGCTCCCGGAGGGCGGAGGAAGGCTCCCCAAGGGCAGAGAGAATGGGTCAATGGGTGGAGAGTGGGTGGGGAGAGGCTCTCTGCATACTAACGCTGTGAAATCCGAGGCTGAAAACTAACGTCAGTGGAACCCTGGCGTTAGAGCTGATTTAAAGGGAAGATAAACCATTTCTGTCAGCAATGTACAGCAAAATCAGGGAAACCTACAAAAAAGTGATGTGTGATACATGTGCACGGAACAAAAGTGCAAATAAACATTGAAAATGACCCCAACAAAATGTAAAAAAAAACATAACCAAGCTGGGCAATAGTGATATGAATGGGAAACATCGAAATACACTCCCAAGAAAGCTCCAAAAAAAGGATATGAATTTTGGAAGGATCTACGCTCCATCCCCATACAAGGTGAATGATCCCACAGTGAAATAGTGCTGATCAGGGTTTCCCTCTCCATTGGACAGGTTTCCTATGGCGTGCACATGTTCCACAACAGCAGGGTGGGCATGTCGGAATGGGCAACTGGACAGATGCTGGGAAAGGGGACACAGAGGGCTGCAGACGGCACATGCTGTGCTGCAGCTGGGCCACAGTGCAAACTAGGGTGATGCCTAGGTGGCCCATATGAATGCTGAAACAGTAGAGCAGCCAGACAGCAACTGATGAGGGCCCAGCATGGGCACGAGTGTGCTTCCCATGGTGTCACAGGGGATAGTACCCAGCAGGTACCCCCAAGGGCACAGAACATTGGCAGGCGGTGCTGGGGGGAAGCGTGGACAGCTATGCAGACACCCCTACCCCAGAACCTTCACCATAGGCAGCCGCCTACCCGCACAATGGATGGCCTGAGACTGCGCTCCACTAGCAGCACCAGCAGATGGGCATGTCAGCAGGGTGGCAGAGGGGTACTGGTGGTGGAGGGGGCAGTGGCAGCTGCCCAGAGCAGACCGTGGCCTAGCCCTGTGTAGGTGGGTGACGAACAGTCATGGTATCCCCAGGGAATGCACTGTCTTTGTGGCAACACAGTGGTGCAATGCACACAGCCAGTGTGTTCTGGAGCAGAAGGTCACAGGTTCAAGTCCCAGCTGTGGTTCGTGCCAACTCAGCCCCCATATTTTACCCACTACTACAACGTGCTAATACAGACAGAACCTGTAGTGCAGATGATGTAGACATGCCCAAAACACCTACATTTTACCCTACAGAGCACAGACACCATAAACATGCGCATTACCTAGAGCAGAGTCTCCCAAATGCAGTCCTGGATGGGCAAACACCATTCAGGTTCCATGCTGCCTCTAATAAATGTGGCTGTGCTGCATTGCTATGCACCGCCCCCATGGTATGCAGATGTATCTCATGCATATTCATTAGGGACAGCATGAAAATCGGAACAGTGTTTGGCCCTCCAGGACTGGAGTTGGGAACCTCTGCCCTAGAGCAGCGGCCAACAGGGGCAGACACACCTGCACCCACAGGCTCCATTATCCCAAGCCTCCTGGAGAGGCAGGATGTTGGGCCCTGCGTGCATCTCCCCATACTAGCACTTGCATATCTTAGCAATGCCACCCTAAACATGGGAAAACTGTACACAGCTATTAAAAGGTTCCTATGATAACTGGCAGATAGCAATTCCTATGTTAAGCACAATTGGCTGATTGAGCTGCATCATAGCAACCTTTCTGATGTCTGTGGAGTGTGCCTCAGGTCTAGTGTCTGACAGAGTGACCCCAACAGTATTGCGTACCATATCCATGCCTGCACTGTGCCCAGGACTGGTGTGGTGGCCAGGGCTCCCAAACACCTCTATAGTTACACAATGCTGTCATAGGTGTGTGGAGTGTGTGTCTGTCTATCCAGTGTGTGGTGGCTGCCAACACCCTCCACAGCCCACACTTCTAGACCTGTTGCCAGTATTGGCCTGCCAATGTGCATAATGAGGAGCAAGGTACTGTGAGAATAGCCTGGATAGGGTGGCCTGGGCACAGGGCATAGGGCAATGACTCGGACATTTTAGTGCCCTGTACCACCAGCATCACCACAGCATGTCCTGCTGGGAGGTCACTCTCACCCTGACTGAGCAGTGACCACAGCATGGCTAGGTTCTCCCATAGTGCTATATAGCATTTCTCTCATGTGATATTTATGGGTTCCCTTTTGGGGCCCAATCACTGACTTATCTGCTTGGTGTGTATGCATCTCCTCCAGGAACATGCACTATGGGCTAGCTAGCAGACTGTCTGCAGCTAGTATGTGTCTTGCTGGAACACCTTGCAGGGTGCAGTGGCTGGAGGCTTGCTGCAGGAGAATATCAGATTGTGGTGGGGTGCAGCTGAGTATTTCCAGGCCTAATGTCTGTCTGCTATTGCTTTATGGTTGTTAACAGAGCTGCATTGACTGCCCTGTAGGGTGTCATCTGTTCCCCAGCAGGACTGGGGTTGATGGACCCCTCTACTGCCACCATTGCAGGGAGGTTGAATGTGGATCTGTTGGTGGGAGACCCTGTTTCCCTGTGGGTTGGGTGGTGGTATGTAATCTGCCTATGGGTCCATAAGAGCTAAACCTGACTGAGAAATACAGATATACGCAAGGTGTAGTCTGCAGGAACTACCTATCTCTCACACACTAGTACTGCTGGGGACCTGCAGCATGGCCTATTTCTGCCATGGAAGGTGCTGTGGACCTGGTGATGGGTGCCCCACCTCACCCTCAGGGTGAGCACAGTACCCACACAATGTGACGGTGTGTAGCTACTCTGTGCCAGTAACACACACAGTCAGTTGCCCCTACCAGGCCGAGGTGCTGTGGGGGTGCATACCCCATCTTGTGATCATCTGTAGACTGCTGATTTGCATGTGCAGTGCATCATGGGTACGGGTGGGTTAACCCTATCCTGGTGATCACAGCAGACTGTTTCTGTGGTGACGTGCAGTCCTTCTGCAGCCAGCCAAGGATTTGTTAACAGCTATAGAGCTGTAGCCCACTGGTTACTTCACTGCCTCTAGAGCCAGAGGTCATGGTTTCAAACCCACAGTGGGGTTATTTGATAGGCTGTCCGAAGCATTGTCTATTTTTAATGTACATTAGTGCTGCCAGCAAAAGCACCCTCAGAGTATTGTAACCATAAGGTGCCTCAGAAGGCACTTTATAGGGCTATAGGCCGCTCTGTAAAGCGCCTTCTGAGGCACCTTACGGTTACAGTCCATATAAGGTGCCCTATGGAGCGCCTTATTGGGTGCCCTATAGGGGACATTATAGGGTGCCGTGGCATACAGTGCACTTTATAATGTGCCCTATGGAGTGCCTTATGTGGCACCTTAGGTTACAGCACGTGAGGGTGTGTTTGCTGGCAGCAATAATTACAATACAAATAGAATGCCTCAGGAAACAATACTTACATGTCATAGCTGATGCCTCATGCATTAGGCACACTGGGGGATCAAACTCATGACCCCTGCATCAGCAGTCAGTGTATTAACCATTGTGCTACACCTCTGTTTCTATGCTCGCATGTCTGGGCGCCTACTTAAGATTACTGCACGTTAACGCGCTTAGCGGCGCTTCGCCCGATAATGTGCGCAGCAGTGCGCGTTATCGCGCGATACTCCCGTTTTGCTACTTTAAGACTGAAACGCCCACTCCTTTTATGGCAGTCTGCACACTATCGCCGGGCGCACATTAAGACGGTTTAGTAAACATACCCCCATATTTCCTATCTAGTCTATCCTTCCATATCAAATATATAGTCCCTTCTTTTCCTTTAGAGATCTGTGTTTGTCTCATGCTTTGTTGAATTCAGATACTGTCCTCGTCTCTACTACTTCCATTGAGAGACTATTCCATGCAACTACCACTCTTTCCATAAAGAAATATTTTTGCATATTACTCATAGGTCTGTCCCCTTTCACCCTCATCCTATGACCCCTCATAGCAGAGCTTTCTTTCAATCAAAAAAGGCTCTCCTCTTGTGCATTTATGTCATGGAAGTATTTAAATGTCTCTATCATATCTCCTCTATCCGGGCTTTCTTCTAACATATTAAGATCTTTAAGTCTCTCCTCATATGCTTTATTATGAAGACCACTAACTATTTTAGCAGTCACCCTCTGCACCGACTCCATCCTGTTTATGTCCTTTTGAAGGTGTGGTGTCCAGAATTTCACACAATACCCCAAATGAGGTCACATCAGAGACTTACACAGAGGCACTATCACCTTATTTTTTTCTGCTGGTCATTCCTCTCCCTATGCACCCAAGCATCCTTCTAGCTTTCGCCGTCACCTTTTCTACCTGTTTAGCCACTTTAAGATCATCAGAAACAATCGCGCTGAGGTCCCGCTCTTCATTCATTGATAAAAGTAGTTTGTCCATTACACTGTACCACTCCCTTGGATTTTTGCAGCCCCAATCCATGACCCTGTATTTTTTTAACATTAAATCTCAGCTGCCAAATTCTTGCCCATTCTTCAAGCTCAACTAGATCCTCCTCAGATTATCTACTCCTTCCTGGGTGTCTACTATATTGCAGATTTTTGTATCATCTGCAAATAGGCAGCCCTTCTGCAATATCACTAACAAAGATGTTAAAAAGAATTCAGACCAAGGACAGATTCCTGCGGCATACCACTGGTAACCTCCTTCTCCTCAGAGTGAGATTCATTTACATTTACCCTTTGTCAACTCCCATTCAACTAACTTCTAACAGAGTCAGTCACGTTAGGGTCCATCCTTAGAGTGCTTAGTTTGTGTATAAGTTACCTGTGTGGAACAATATTAAAGGTTTTACTGAAATCTATGTACACCATATCTAGGGCTCTCCTTCAGTCCTTGGTCACCCAGCCAAAGAAATCAATAAGATTTCTCTGACAAGACCTGCCTCTGGTAAACCCATGCTGCCTTGGATCCTGCAATCTATTGAACTCCAAAAACCTCACTGTTCTCCCTTTTAGCAGCATTTCTAATAATTTACTCACCTAGAGGTTAGGCTAACTGGCCTGTAGTTTTCAACCTTATCCTTCCGTATTTGTGTAAAAAAAAACACATGTGCCTTTCTCCAGTCCTCTGGGACCACTCCCGACTCTAAAAAACATTGAAGAGGTCAGTTAGTGGAGCTGCTAGAATGTCTCCAAGTTCCTTCAGTATTCTCAGATGTATGCCATCTGGTCCCAACACTTTGTTTACTTTTAGTTTAGCTAGTTCCTCATGAATGCAGTTTTATGAAAATCGTCCAAAATCCCCTTCACTCCTGTTCCTATTTGTGGGTGTTTTCTGAGGTTCTGCTCTTGGCCCTTCATCTGTGAGCATAAAACAGAAATATTTGTTAAGCAATTCAGCTTTACCTTATCAGTTTCTACATAGAAGAGACTGTAAATAAATAAATATTCCTCCCCTTCACCCTTGAGTCTGACAATACCACTTATGCCCTTCCTCTTCTCACTAACATATCTGAAAAATGTTTATTGCATTGGCTATTTCCTCCTCTTTTTGAATCTTTGCTTTTCTGACCACTTTGCTAGCTTCTCTCAGCTTTTCCAAATATTACTTGTCTTCCTCTCTCTGTGATCTCTTGTATTTTATGGAGGCCTCCCTCTTTTTCTTCACCTTTTCAGCAACTTCTTTAGAGAACCATAGTGGCCTCCTTTTCCTTTTCGATTTATTTACCTAACAAAAAGGGGTTTTGCCTTTAAAATGTCCCCTTTCAGTTTTGCCCATTGCTCTTCTACATCTCCTAGCTGTTCCCATCCTGCTAAAGGCTCCTGGAAGTATTGTCCCATCTTGGCAAAGTGAGTTTTGCAAAAGCCTAAGACCCACCCTTTTGGATGGATTGTATCAACCCTAGTCCTAATACTGAACCGCACCATCTATTGATCACTGGATGTGAAGTGATCTCCTACTATGACATCAGAAACACTTTCCCCGTTGGTAAGAACCAAGTCCAGAATGGTACCTTCACATGTGGGTTCTGTTACCATTTGCCAGAAGAGTTCTCCCTATAGAGAATCTATTATATTCTTATTTCTAGATGACACTGCAGCAGGGATGTGCCAATCCACGTCCGGAATACTGAAATCATCTATCAGATGGGACTTCAAATTAAAAGCACCCTCGGATGTGAAGAGGAGCAGCTCTGCAACACAGGAGCCCCAATCGGCTTTGGGGCAGGAAGCGCAAGGCTAAACCTCTCCCTACTCCCCATCTCAAAGCCAATCAGGTCCCCCCAAGCCAGGACTTTAAATTAAAAACACTATTGGGCTCACCTGCGCCTGAGGGTCTCACCAGAGGGATCTTGGCATGACCCTTGATCATAGCACAGAGCAAGATCCCTCTCCAATAGCTGCATCCCATCCATCTAAACTCAATGCTTCTGTGTAACCTGTTTTGCGGGGATGTCTCACAGAACATTTCTGCTTGCAACCTTTAAAGTCAAGCAGAGCTGTCATAAGGAACACCTACATCGCATAGTTCCACCATCTGTAACCACAATAGATCTACAATATCAGACAAGACCTGGATAAACAAGTTACCCATATACCATCAAGAACTGGGAGGCTGAACAAGAGCTAGTACATACTCTTCTCACAACCTCCTCTGTAAATACAACTAATCAGTAATGTAACACTGCTCAATATAAGGACTCCAATGTTTATACTTTATACCGTGTCCCCATTTCCTGACTAACAACAAATACCAAGTATACACCCTGGTCATCCTCTCAGCAGCCCTACTCCTTAATGCATTACTTACACATACAGCAGAGGGTACACAAGCATTAGCACATCAGCATATACCGATAATCAGTTACCACAGACAGCAATATGCCAAACATATTATCAACATAGCATTATCAACACACGACCTGCAGAAGGCAAGAAAGACTAATAAGAGTCACATCATCCCCTACCTTGTACCAATCTCACCTAATCAAATAATATAATATCACCCCAAGATGTGCTCTTGTCAACTCCAGATTCTAAGCCTCCACATTCAAACGCATTGTTCATATGGGGAGGCTTTTGCCGGAGCTGGATGACCCTCAGCATGTGTAACTGAAACTTGGTTGATAGACACAGTCCAAGTTTTCATCAACCAGATCGCAACTAATACATACACCTCACATACCTGCATGAGATTCCCAAGAAGAGGTGGGAGCATTCTTATAATATCAAGGAAATGCCTGGGTTTAAAATGGTCTTTTTACTTTCCACAAAGAGTTGCAATATGCTGACAATATCCAACAATTTCATTTCTATCTGTCTGGTATACAGAGCCCAGCCAAGTCGATGACCTCTCACTCATCCTTGAGCAAATTTGCAAATACTCAGGAAGCAATAAGCCCCGTGTCCTGCTTGGAGACCTCAATATCCCATCTACACCAAGTAAGGATGTACAGGCATCCCAGAAAGCAATGGAGGAGCTGCAATACACACAAATAATCCATGGGCCAACATGTAGAAAAGGGGCTACTTTGGATCTCATCTATATTCCTAATATCCTACTTAACCAACACCCCCATCCACCCATCCAAATTTCTACACCAATTCCTTGGTAGGACCATCACATGCTAAGCATAATGCTAGTGATCAAGTCAAAGAGGTGCCAAAAGAATGGAGGAGATTCTACAATCTCAATACTGACACATTCATAAAAGAGGTAATTCCTAATCTAATACACACCTCAAGAACACACATCACTCTCCAAAACATACACACATCACTCTGCAAAACCAAGAAATCAAACTAAAAAATGAAGTACGATATCTAGGTGTAATACTCGACACACATCTCAACATGGAAACACATATAAGAAATACAACGAAGAAAGTATACTTCAAACTTAAAATCCTAAAGCAGCTACGCCCACTAATGCACCTACAAGACTTCCAGCAAATAATACAAGCCATAATTACGCCTCACTTCGACTTTGCAAACCTAATACTCCTAGGCACAACAAAACAAAACTTGAAAAGACTTCAAATTGCACAAAATGCAGCGGCCAGGACCATTATGAAGGTCGCCCCATTTCAACATATCACTCCGATACTGGAGAACTTACACTGGCTACCAATACAAAGCCGAATAGTATATAAAACTCTAACAACTACCTTCAAAACTCTAAACAACATGGCACCACCCACCCTATCCAACCTCATCACTAAAGAACCTGCTAAAAACCTACACAGGAGAGATCATACAAACAAATTAAGGACTCCGAAAGAATTTATAAAAGCCAGAAAGATAACAAACAAAAAGGCATTCTCACATGCTGCCCCCATTCTATGGAACGCCCTTCCAGATGAAATGAGATCACTTGTAGAGATCAAAGAATTCCGCAAAAAAACTTAAAACGCACCTGTTCACATCACACTACGGATTTTTGCCAAACACACCTCCCCAGCTAGAAAATGGATAATACCATGTCAGTTTTCCCATAAACCAAACTGGATTTGACATATGATGTGAAACTCCAAATGCTTATTATCCTTAAATGTCACATACAACACTGTATCTATTACTTATTTTATTCCCTGTAAATAGTTCTTGCATGTTCCATGTAATGTAATATAGTTGTTATGGTTTTAAGTTGTTCACTGTAAAAACAGACACCTGTCTGTTATGTTGTTTTGTTCCATGTAAACCGCATTTGATCTTTGGAAGATGCGGTATATAAGAAACTGTTAATTAAATTAAATTAATTAAGAAGCCTTGAAAATGCAATATACAACTAGAACTCCACACTGAAGCAAGCCTCTGCACTGACAATCAAATACCTGAGTAATTATAGAAATCGCTGCACACCATGGTTCTCAAAACATATCAACGACATGAAAAAAATCCTTCCAGAAACCTGATAGTAAATAGAGACGGACCAAGGCACAAGAAGACCTACATAAATACACGACACAACTCCAATACCAACATCAAATCAATACTAGTGAAAAGAAATACCATACAAACCTCATACTGAAATCTCAAAATAAACCACGAGAACTCTTTGAGATCACACATTCCCTAACCAAGGATAATTTGAGGCATGATGGGACCACATCACTTAACCCTCAAATCATGGCTGACTGTATAGAAGAAAAACTATGAACCACTACCTCACATCCACTGACCCAGCTGGAAGAAAATGATTTCATCCAAGAGTCCCCTGAACAATGGAGCTCTTTCCACACACCCTCCACTGACAAATTACAAAATATAGAGTCCAAAATTAACACCACTACCTCCCCCCTAGATCTTTGTCCTGTCTCTTGGATTAAGCTAACTGTTAAACAACTGATACCTACACTACACAGTATCATGTGGCTCTCACTCCCACAAGGAATCATGCCCCCCGCCTCAAACAAATGATTGTGAGACCCATACTAAAGAACCAAATGCATGACCTCTCAAATCTCATCTCCTACAGACCCATCTCGAATCTCCTGTTTCTGACAAAACTGATAGAGAAAGTAATGCTAAGCTAATTGCAGGATCATATAGACCTCCATACTCTGCTTGATCCCTACCAATATGGGTTCAAACCAAATTATAGTGTGGAAAGGCTGTTCACCTCTCTATTGGATAGAATCATATCTACTATCGATGACGTCAGAATGGATGTGCTTTTGTTCTTTACTGATATCAAAGCGGTGTTCGACTCTATAATGCATTCAACACTACTAGATCTTTTGAAGAATATGAGCTTAAATGGCATCACCCTCCAATGGTTCTCTTCTTACCTCAGTCTGCAAAGTAAAATCTGGCCCCAACTACTCTTGGATACTTGACCAACCACAAGGGATACCTTAGGGATCAGCACTCTCTGCTGTATTATTCAAAATATACCTTCAATCTTTGTGTGACATATTAAAAAGCACACAGCAATGAATGCCAAATCTATGCAGATGATATAATGGTCTTTGCCCCATTCCACACATCTCAATCCAACTTCTCTACAATTATATCCTGTCTGGAAATAGTGACCAACTGGCTACGTCAACAAAATCTACACATAAACCATACGAAATTGGAAGCACTCATCACAACCCATAGTAGCTCATTCACAGCCCCAAACAAAGTTAAAATGCTACTACTGAGCATTTGTATAGCACTACAACACATACACAGCACTACATAGACATGTAAGAAACAGTTCCTGCTCATCATAATCAAAATGCATCAGGGCAACATTGAGATCAAGCAGAAAGTGAGGTATTTTGGAGTCTTACTGGACCGTAACTTCAATTTCTAAACACACATATCTAAAGCAACAAGATCAGCATACCATAAACTATGAACAATTCAAAGACTCCAACCATTCCTGAATGAGGTGAGTTTCTGCCCCGTCTCCTAGGCAATGATTATGCTGAAACTGGATTATTGCAATTTGATTTATAAGGGTCTGCCAAAACACAGCATCCCATCCCTACAACTAATACAAAACACAGCAGCAAGAATAATATCTTGGATGCAAAAGACACTGCTACTTCTGGAGAGAGATCTGCAATTGTAAATATTTACTTCTGGGAATTTTTCTAAATCTTGGGGGAAAAAGAATTCTTTAGATCAAAGCTGATTAATCTGTGTAAAATTAGAATGCAGTATATTTGTTAAATCAGTCAGGACCTAGTATCAGCAAAGAGCTTTTAGTTAAATTAAAAACTCAACAGATAGCTTTCAGTTTAAGTTTAAAACCCAGAAGAGGGCTTTCAGTTTAAATTCAGAACCAAGCAGAGGGCTTTCAGTTTAAATTTACAACCCAGCAGAGAGCTTCTGGTTTAAATGTAATACTCAGTCAGGACCTAGTATCAGCAAAGAGCTTTAATTTAATTCAAATCAGAGTATAACTTAGCATAAAAGGAAAAACAGGGTCAGTATTCTTTGAGCAATAAATTGTTTCCAGAGACCTTTACAAAGAAGCCTTCTAGTAGAGGGCAAGAGTCCTGTGAAATTGTTTTAAATAGGTTTTAAAGCCAACTGGTTCAAGTCCCACCTGGGGACAGCAATCTCAGGCCGGAGGGACTGGGGTTTCTAGTCCTATAGGCACTCTTGTGGTCTTGGGCAAGCCACTTAACTCTCCATTGCCCACCACTTTGATTGAAGGATAAGGTGGTATAGAAAATGGGATAAATAAATAAATAAATAAATAAAGTGACACATAAAAGGGGCATTTTGAAAAACTCAGTCTATCCAAGCAAAGGCTGTGTGAATCACCCAGGAAATTGGTCACAGATTACCTTAGAAGCACAGGACAGGATACTGTGTAGCAGTCAGCTTTTAATAAACCTTCTTTCCCTCCCTCCCTACCTCCCTGAATCCCACCCATTCCTAGGATAATGATAGCTTTATAGGTGCTTAAACCTCTCAAAGGAAAGGAGGCACCATATTCACTCTCAGGTGCAGCTATTTATCCTCATCAGGCATATATTAAGGACCTGAATTAATTGAACTTGAGGTGAACAAAGTTCATTAAATGTATAGTTTCATTAGTATAAGTATCCCCAGCTAACCTTAGTAAGTAAACAATTTAAATACCTAAGCACAGCCTAAAAACTAAGATAAAGACAGCAGTCTAGCAGCGAGATGGGACCTTTCCAGACTTTTGCATTGAGTGTCACATGTATGATTTTCTCCCAGTTGGTGAAGGGTCATACATGTGCACTAGGTGCAAGGAACTCTTTGCTCTCAGGGAACAAGCCCAATCTCTGGAGGCTAGAGTAGCAGACTTGGAGGACATAAAGAAGAGAGAGAGGTACATAGACATATAGATGTGACCTACAGGGATAAAGTACTGAAGTACCACCTCCAGTCTGGCAGCATCCCTGTTGCCATGGAGAAGAGAGGTCACCTAAGAGGAAAACATCACCCTGGTGTGGCAGGAATTGATCCTGTAACTAGGACTTGTCCTCCAGGTGAAGTAAAACCCCTCACACCAAGGAGATTCTCCAGGGACATGTGCCCACAAGGAAGGGGCTAGAACAGCCATTATAGCTGGTGATTTGATCATTAGGCATGTAGATAGCTGGGTGGCTGGTGGACACGAGGATCACCTCGTAACATGCCTGTCTGGTGCAAAGGTAGCAGACCTCACGTGCCACCTAGACTTAGATAGAGCTGGGGAGGAGTCTGTTGCCTTGGTACATGTCGGTACCAATGACATAGGAAAGTGTGGTAGGGAGGTTCTAGAGGCTAAATTTAGGCTTTTAGGTAGGAAGTTGAAATCCAGAACTTGCAGGGTAGCATTCTCTGAAATGTTTCCCGTTCCATGCGCAGAACCCAAAAGGCAGCCAGTGCTCTGGAGTATCAATGTATGGATGAGACGATGGTGCAAGGAAGAGGGTTTTGGATTTGTTAGGACCGGGGAACATTCTGGGGAAAGGAAGGGCTTTTCCAAAGGGGTGGGCACCACCTTAACTGGGATGGAACCAGGCTGCTGGAATTAACCTTTAAAAAGGAGATAGAGCAGCTTTTAAACTAGATAATAGGGGAGTGTCAACAGTCATCCAAGAGCACATGGTTCGTAAAAATGTATCCTTGAAGGATATTAGCCAAAGACAGAAGTTAGGGCATATCAGCAGAAAGGTTCCATTAAAGACAAAAGTAGCCAAAATGACCTTGGGTACAGAGCAGACAGAGGTTAAAGATTCCAAATTACCACTGCTTACCAATAGCCAAATTAATATGAATAAGTTGACTGATCCAGTTCTGCTCACAGCACCGAGAGACTACATACGGAAGCTAAGTTTTCAGATTTTACAGTTGCCTGTTTTTATTTTAATATAAATTTCAGCTTGGGCTATACTTTTAGGATTATTCAGACTGCTTACATTTCTTGCATAGCCTGTAAGTCAGATATCGAGTTTGCCCTCAGTTCATATAAGGTCTACTGGCCAGGGACACTTATGTTCCCACCCACCCTACCCCTCACCCCACCGATCCCAGGGTTGCACTGCCTATATATTTATCATATACATTGACATCTGTCCTTCAATTAGGTGTTATACCCACCTTTGTTTCCTTTTCAATTTCTCCTAGGACCGCTTTATAGCAGTCTTATTCAGCATGTCGTGTATTCAATGCAAAACCTCTGGTGCTTTCATTCTAAGAAGAATCATTTGTAATCTAAGGGCTTGCCCTATATGTCTCAAGTTAGCTGCTATGCAAAAATAATTGACTCTACTAAGGGAAGAATCAGCTGCAATTAAACACACCTCTTTGAGGGTACAAACTGAACAAAATTGACCACTGCTACCACAAAGAATCAAACTGCCCAGGAACAAATGGATCACAGTGGGCTCTGGTAGGTTGCGACCTGTAACATGGAGACACCCTCTGCATCAAGAGATATCCCATCATAATGCCTTCTCTGCCTTGGATAATGAGGGTGCCCAAGCCCAGAAAACTGAAGTGCCCTTACATGAGAGAGTCAATGCCCAACACTTTAAAAAGGAGCATCAACAGTCCCTCAAACTCTGGACCGGACACTCCAAGACCCTCTGTAACTCCCCTGCAGCTCCCCTGATTGGGCCCTACAGCTACTGAACAGGACATTCCATCCTCTGCTCCAGCCCTCCCGATCAGGGTTGAGCAGGCCTGCAGGTGTTCATGCTGGCCGGCTCCAACCCAATCAGAAGCAAGCAACCAACAATTGAAAAAGGAGCAACAACAGGATCCCTTTATAGCAACAAGATAAAATCAAAATAAATGTTTATTTAACAAGTTTTCTATACTGCCTTATTCTTCAATCAAAGTGGTTTACATTATGAAATTGCTACAAGCAGGTACTGGATACATTCCCTTGTCCCCAAAGGGCTCACAATCTATGTGTATCTGAGGCAACTGAGTGTTAAATGGCTTGCATGAGGCCACAAGGAGTGCCTATCGGACTAGAAACCCCAGTCCCTCTGACCTGAGATTGCTGTCCCCAGGTGGGACTTGAACCCCCACCCTCTGGGGGTCCTAACCACTAGGCCACTCTTCCCTATATATTTTATATTTCAACAAATCAGGATGACATACACGGAGCAGTTGGTACACCCCTAAACAAAGGCATGCGGAGGGGTTCCCTGCACAGAGTGGCAGATGCACCTGCACTTGCCGCCTTGCTCGGCAGACTAGATGGATCATACTGGTCTTTATCTGCCGTCATATACTATGTTACGCTGTTACTAATAAAATAGATCCTCTAAAATTCTTGTATGCAAATGCTAGAAGTCTATAAAATAAGATGGGAGAGTTAGAATATATAGCACTAAATGAGAAGTTAGATATGATTGGTATTTAGAGACGTGGTGGAAGGAGGACAACCAGTGGGACACTGTGATACCTGGTATAGACTATATTGTAATGATAGAGCAGATCAAATTGGTGGAGGGGGCATTAGAGAGGGCATTGAGTCACAAAGGATTACAATTTTGCATGAAACGAAATTTACTGTAAACTCTGTATGGACTGAAATTCCTTGTAAAAAGGGGAAGGGAAAGGTGATGGCAGTGGGGGTGAACTATCTATCGCCTGGACAGAATGGACAAACAGATGATGAAATGCTCAAAGAAATCAGGGAAGCTAACAAAAGTTACAGCACAGTAATAATAATGTGCGATTTCAACTAAAGCATGGGGGTTGTTTAAAAATACTATCTTGGAAGCCCAGACCAGCTGTATTCCATGCTTTAAGAAAAACAGAAGAAAGTCCAAAAAACTGCCAACATGGTTTAAAGGTGAGCTCAGATAGGCTGTTGTTGCCAAAAAAGCTTCCTTCAGGAAATAGGAAAAGGAGCCAAATGACGAAAACTGAAAACATCATAAGTTAGATTCAAGGCATTGATAAGGCAGGCAGAGAATTTGAGAAGAAACTTGCTTTGGAAGCAAAAGTGCATAATAAAGACTTTTCAATTATATTCATAGCAAAAAAAAAAACAGTGAGAGAGTCAGTTAGATCATTAGATGATAGAGGAGTAAAAGGGGCACTAAGAGGGGACAAGGCCATAGCGGAGAGACTGAATGAATTTTTTGCTTTGGTCTTTACTGAGGAGATGTAGGGATGTTACCCATGACTGAAATGGTATTTAAAGGTGATGCTACAGAAGAATTGAAAGAAATATTGATACACCAAGAAGATGTATTACAACTATCTGATAAACTGAAGAGTAACAAATCACCTGGACCAGATGGTATGCATCCAAGGGTGTTGAAAGGAATGAAATATGAGGTTTCAGACCTACTATCAGTAATCTGTGAACTATCATTAAAATCATCTGTAATACCTGAAGATTGGAGGATGGTCAATGTAACGTCAAAAAGGGTTCCAGGGATGATCCAGGAAACTACAGACTGGTGAGCCTGACATCAGTACTGGTAAAAATGGTAGAAACCATTATAAAGAACAAAATTACTGAACATGTAGATAGTCATGGCTTAATGAGAGACAGCCAACATGGCTTTAGACAAGGAAGATCTTGTCTTACTAATCTGTTATTGTTTTTTGAAGATGTGAATAAACAGGTAGACAAAGTTGAGTCGGTTGATATAGTGTATCTGGATTTTCAGAAAGCCTTTGACAAGGTCCCTCATGAGAGACCTTTGGTGAAATTAAAACTCATGGGATAGGAGGCAGTATACTATTGTAGATCAGGAACTGCTTAAAAGATAAAAGCAGAGGGTAGGGCTAAATGGCCAATTTTCCCAATGGTGAACAATGGAGTACCCCAAGGATCTGTGTTGGGTCTGCTGCTTTTTAACATATTCATAAATGACCTGGAAATGAGAATGAGTGAGGTAATTCAATTTGCAAATGACACACAATTATTCAAAGTTGCTAAATTATATTTCATAAAATTGCTTAAGTGCCTGTCGTATAAAGACCATACGACCAATTGGTAAAATTTAATATACCTCCTTATGACAGGAGAGTAAACTAGCAGAGGAAAGGAGGCTTCATATACAAAGGAAACAGGTGAGAAGCATATCATTCCAAAGTTCTCCAGCGATACTGAGATGGCTGAAAATCGCCAAATTAAAAACAAGGTGGTAAAAAGGGGTCAACTCCTTTTTAAAAGCATAAATATAAAGGGACGGAGCAGTGAAGCGACTCCCGAGTATGTCAGTACCTATCTGCTTTGTGGTGTGCTACGTTCATGTGCAAGTTTTTACACCAGCAGCAACGCATCGCACGTATATTGTATGTGCAGTGAATAACACTTGTCCAGACTTGTACCAAAGCTTTGTACAGACTTGTTTGATTCATCAATTATAAATAAGAGTGTTAGAGACAAACACTGTTCATTTGTTTTATGAGTTTTGAGAAGAAAAGTGGTTTGAAAATACGTTCAAAAATATAAATAGTACACGTCAAAGTGAATCAAAATCATCTTCTTTAGGAGTGCCTAAGAAAAGTAAGTACAAAATTTTATACATATTTTTGTAGTCGCTCCGATTGCGTAGAGACGTAGATGCTGATCACGGCTTTAGGTAAAGTCGATTTTTCCTAAATTCCTAAAAAAAAAATTAAAATATTTTTTAAATATTTGTGTGCTCTCTGGGCAGGAATCAATTTTGAATTGCTCTGTCTTATCATATTTACATAGCTTCATTTTTGTTGACAGATAACGTCTACCCAACATGGCCCAGGCTAAAAAGAAATGTAGGCAGTATAGCGTTGATTATTTGAAGTTCGGGACAAACATCTGCCCATGTGCCTTTTGTGCAACAGAGTTTTAAGCAATTATGCTATGAAACCATCCAAGCTGGAGGATCATCTGAGAAGGTGTCACCCTGATAAAACAAGTAAAGATTTGACATACTTTAAAACACCAAATGAAAAACTTCAGAAGAGAACCATGGTGGACAGTATGTTTGCTTCAACGTCAAAAAGAGACGATGATGGTTTGTGGGTATCTTACAATATCTCACTACTCATAGCAAAATCAGGAAAGTCTCATACTATTGGGGAACAGCTGATTTTGCCAGCCGTTGAAGAGGTTTTAAAAACTGTTCTACACAAGCCTGCATATGATATACTCAAAAGAATTCCTTTGAGCAACAACACGGTTCAAAGACGTATTGATGAAATGAGTCATGATATTGAAAGCTGCTTGTGTATATTTGCAAATGAACCATTTCTCTACTCAACTGGACGAGTCAACATTACCTGGTAAAGAAGCACTATTATTGGCATATGTTCGTTTTGTTATGAACCAAGAAATCCATGAAGAACTGCTCTTTGCAAGAACTTTGACAACAGACACTAAAGGTGAATCAATATTCAATGTTTTGAAAGATTATTTCATGGAAAAAGCGATCCCTTTATCAAATATAATATCGGCAGCAGCAGATGAGCACCAGCCATGTTTGAGCGCTATCGTGGTTTTATAAGCCATTTAAAGCAAAATGTACCCGGGGTGTTTGCAGTTTACTGTGTCATTCATCGACAACATTTAGTAGCTAAAAATCTGAGTGACAGATTGCATCAATCTCTTCAATTCGTCATAAACGCAGTAAACAAGATTGGTAGCAACTTGTTGAATTCTAGGTTATTTGCGCACTTGTGTGAAGAAAATGACGAGGACCTTCATCAATTACTCCTTCACACTGAAGTACGCTGGCTCTCGAAAGGCTTATGTTTGACAAGATTTTTTCACTTTTTGAGACCGTTTTAGAGTTTTTGGATGCTGAACATCCCATTTTGAAAGAAAATTTAATCAAATAGAAACCAGGCATTGCTTATTTAACAGATTTGTTTACTTAGGGTATGTTTACTAAACCGTCCTAATGTGCGCCCGGCGCTAGTGTGCAGGATGCCATATAAGGAGTGAGCGTTTCAGTCTTAACATAGCAAACTGGGATTATCGCGTGCTAATGTGCGCCACGCACAGTAGCGCACGAGAAACACACGCGGGAAGCATAAGCAGGCGCACTGATGTGCAAACAGAGGAACAGAGCTGCAGTACAATGGTGAACACACTGGGTGCAGGGGTCATGGGTTCAATCCCCCACTGTGCCCAATGAATAGACTGGCTGAAGCACTACCTGTTATGTGTAATATTGCATTATGAGGCATTTTAATTTTATTTTAATTACTGCTGCTAGCAAACGCACTCTCAAAGCGCTGTAACATAAGGTGCTGCATAAGGCACCCCATAAGGTACCCCAGAGGGCACATTTTAAAGTGCACTGTCCGCCAAGGCACCCTACAATGTTGCTTAAAGGGTGGCCTATAGGGCGCCATATAGGGTGCCCTATGAGGCACGGCAAGGTCATAGCACTGTTTTTGATGGCAGCACTGTGCATTTTAACGCATGGAAATCTTAAGTAGGTGTGCTGACACACAAGGAGGAACAGCAGTGTAGCACAATGGTTAAGACACTGACTGATGATACAGGGGTCATGAGTTCAATCCCCAGTGTGCCTAATACTTAAGGCTGGCTGAGGCATCAACTTTGATATGTAAGTATTGTTTCCTATGGCACTTTATTTGTATTTTATTAATTGCTGCCAGCAAACACACCCTCACGTGCCGTAACTTAAGGTGCCGCATAAGGCACCCTATAAGGCACTCCATAGGGCACATTATAAAGTGCACTGTCTGCCACGGCACCCTATAATGTCCCCTATAGGGCACCCTATAAGTCGCTCCATAGGATACCGTATAGTGCACCTTATATGGACGGTAACCATAAGGTGCCCTATAGGGCGCCCAATAAAGCACCCTCTGAGGCACCTTATGGGTACAGTACGCTGAGGGTGTTTTTGCTGGCAGCACTAATGTACATTAAAAATAGATAATGCTTTGGACAGCCCTATCAAATAACCCCACTGTGGGTTTGAACCCATGACCTCTAGCTCCACAGGCAGTGAAGGAACCAATGGGCTACAGCTCTATAGCTGCTAGCAAGCCCCTGGCTGGCTGCAGAAGGACTGCACGTCACCACACAAACAGTCTGCTGTGGTGACCAGGATAGGGTTAGCCCACCTGTACCCATGATGCACTGCACATGCAAATCAGGCATCTACAGATGAACACAAGATGGGGTATGCACCCCCACAGCACCTCAGCCTGGTAGGGGGAACTGACCATGTGTGTTACTGGCACAGAGTAGCTACACACCGTCACATTGTGCGGGTACTGTGCTCACACTGAGGGTGCGGTGGGGCGCCCAGCACCAGGTATACAGCACCTTCCATGACAGAAATAGGCCATGCTGTAGGTCCTCAGCAGTGCTAGTGTGTGAGATAGGTAGTTCCTGCAGACACACTTTGGATACATCTGTATTTCTCAGTCAGGTTTTACCCTTATGGACCCATAGGCAGATTATGTACCACCACCCAACCCACCCTCTGGGGCTGAGGGTGGGAAACAGGATCTCCCACCGACAGATCCACATTTTATGTCCCTGCCATGGCAGCAGTAGAGAGGACCACCAACCACAGTCCTGCTGGGGAACAGACACCCTACAGGACAGTCAATGCAGCTCTGTACACATCTATAAAGCAATAGCAGACAGACATTAGGCCCAGAAATACTCAACTGCACCCCACCACAATCTGATATTCTCCTGCAGCAAGTCTCCAGCCACTGCACTCTGCAAGGTGTCCCAGCAAGACACATACTAGCTGCAGACGGTCTGCTAGCTAGTCCATAGGGCACGTTCCTGGAAGAAATGCATACACACCAAGCAGATAAGTCAGTGATTGGGCCCCAAAAGGGAACCCAGAAATATCACAGGGCACTATGGGGGAACCTAGCCATGCCGTGATCACTGCTCAGTCAGGGTTAGAGTGAACTCCCAGCAGGACATACTGTGGCCACCCTGTCTGTGCAGGTGGTGGCTGGGCACTACAATGTCCCAGCCATTGCCCTATGGCCTGTGCAGATGCATCCTGGCCAGGCCACCCTGTCCGGGCTATACCCATGGTACCTTGCTCCTTATTATGCACATTGGCAGGCCAATACTGGCAACAGTGCTGGCAGTGTGGGCTGTGGAGGGTGTTTGCAGCCACCACACACTGGATAGACAGACACACACTCCCACACCTATGCCAGCATTGTGCTACTATAGAGGTGTTTAGCAGCCCTGGCCACCACACCAGTCCTGGGCACAGTGCAGGCATGGATATGGTACGCAAAACTGTTGGGGGTCACTCCCCAGGGTGGTAAACACTGTCAGAGACCAGACCTGAAGCACACCCCACAGACATCAGAAAGGTTGCTATGATGGAGTTTCCCCTGTTATCCAAGTTTCTTACCCTGTTATCTGTAAACTCATACATGTTATCTGTACTGAGCATTTTTGTTCCATGTAAACCGCGCTGATGCTGAATAGTGCGGTATAGAAGAGACCGTAAATAAATAAATAAAATAAATAATCAGCAAACTGTGCTTAACGTAGGAATTGCTATCTGCCAGTAATCATAGCAACCTTTTGATAGCTGTGTACCGTATTCCCAGGTGTAGGGTGGCATTGCTAAGGTATGCAAGTGCTAGTATTGGGAGATGCACGCAGGGCCCAATGTCCTGCCTCTCCAGGGGGCATTGGCTAATGGAGCCTTTGGGTGTGGGTGTGTCTGCCCCTGTTGGCTGCTGCTTTACGGCAGAGGTTCCCAACTCCAGTCCTGGTGTGCCAAACACTGTTCGGGTTTTCATGCTGTCCCTCATGAATATGCATGAGATACATCTGCATACCATGGGGGTGGTGCATAGATATGCAGCACAGGCATCTTTATTAGAGGCAGCATGGAACCCGAATGGTGTTTGGCCCTCCAGGACTGCATTTGGGAGACTCTGCTCTAGGTAATGCGCCTGCTTATGGAGTCTGTGCTCTGTAGGGTAAAATGTAGGTGTTTTGGGCATGTTTACGTCATCTGCAATAAAGGTTCTGTCTGTATTAGCACGTTGTAGTAGTGGGTAAAATATGGGGACTGGGTTGGCAGGCACCATAGCTGGGACTTGAACCTGTGACCTTCTGCCTCCAAACACACTGGTTGTGTGCACTACACCACCGTGTTGCATTCCCTGGTGATACCATGACTGTTTATCCGGCAGGGCCGGTCTGTTGCAGTGCATGGCACCCACCTACACAGGGCTAGGCCATGGTCTGCTCTGGGCAGCTGCCACTGCCCCCCTCCACCACCTGTACCCCTCTGCCACCATGCTGACATGCCCTTCTGCTGGTGGTACTGGTGGTGTGCAGTCTCAAGCCATCCAGTGTGCAGGTAGGCGGCTGCCTATGGTGCATGTTCTGGGATAGGGGTGCCTGCATAGGCATCCACGCTTCCCCCCAACACTGCCTGCCAATGTTCTGTGCCCTTGGAGGTACCTGCTGGGTACTATCCCCTGTGACACTGTGGGAAGCACACTCGTGCCCATGTTGGGCCCTCATCAGTTGCTGTCTGGCTGCTGTACAGTTTCAGTATTCCTAACTGCCACCTAGGCATCTGCCTAGTCCGCACTGTGCCCCAGCTGCACCACAGCATGTGCCGCCTGCAGCCCTCTGTATCCCCTTTCCCAGCATCTGTCCAGTTCCCCATTCTGACATGCCCACCCTGCTGTTGTGGAACATGTGCATGCCATAGGTAACTTGTCCAATGGAGAGGGAAACCCTGATGAGCGCAATTGCACTGTGGGATCAGTCACCTTGTATGGGGACGGAGCGTAGACCCTTTGAAAATTCATATCTTTTTTTTGGAGCTTTCTCGGGAGTGCTTTTTGATGTTTCCCATTAATATCACTATTGCCCAGCTTGGATATGGTTTTTTTTTTTTTATTTTGTTGGGGTCATTTTCACTGTTTATTTGCACTTTTGTTCCATGCACATGTATCACACATCACTTTTTTGTAGGTTTCCCTGGTTTTGCTGTACATTGCTGGCAGAAATGGTTTCTTTTCCCTTTAAATCAGCTCTAACGTGAGGTTTTCACTGGCGTTAGTTTTGGCCTTGGATTTCACATCGTTAGTGTGCGGGGAGCCTCTCCCCTCCCACTCTCCACCCATTGACCCCTTCTCTCCGCCCCTGGGGAGCCTTCCTCCACCCTCCGGGAGCCTTTCCCCGCCTTCAGCGCTCGTTTGCGCCGCAGCGCGCGTTATCGCACGATATGGTACCTGTGCGCCTTAAAAAGCGCCATCATCGTGCGATAAGGTACCTTATCGCGCGATAACGTTGCAGAGCGCACGTTAGGATGGTTTAGTAAACATACCCCTAAATGTAATGAGGTTAACTTGAAGTTACAAGGTGACAGTCTGAATTTAATAAAAACAAAGTCCGTCATTGCAGCTTTTCTTGCCAGAATGAATCTAATGAAGCAAAACATTGGAAGGAGAGAATTTTCCCAGTTACCCAACTTGTCATTGACAAACATCCGGGATAACGCTTTGGTCTACGTTCAACATTTAAATGTCCTTCACACAGACTTTAAAACCAGGTTTGAGGATGTTTTGACTATGGAAATCCCACAGTGGATTATCAATCCATATGGTAACATTGAAGAATCGGATGTCATATTACAAGAAGAACTGATCGGAATAAGCACTAACGAAGAACTTAAGGTGCAGTTCAGAAAGGGGTATCAGCAGTTCCGGCTTCAGAAAGATATACCTGTTGCTTATCCTGCATTATGGACTATCGCAAGAACGTTTTTGATAGCTTTTCCATCTTCATACCTCATGGAAAGGGGTTTAGCGCGGTTGCCAATCTTCTTACGATAAAAAGAAATTGATTGCAAATCACTGGACGTGGAGATTTAAGACTATACCTCACTAATTTGAAGCCAAATATTGAACAATTGCTATCAGAGCATCAGGTTCATCCCTCTCATTAACAGCATTATTTGTGTATTAATTTTATGTAAGAATTTTACTAGGTTCTGATTTGTTTCATTTCAAATCCAAATATTTACTTGCATTTTGTGTCTTTTCAATAAAGGTATGAATAAAAATTGCACATGTTTTTCTTTTTTTACAATTATCCACTCTACAAAAACCCTATCAAAGTGAGCAGCACTGTGTCAGCTGTCAAAAACACATTTGAAGTTAGTAAGTTTAGGAAAATTCAATATTAGGCAGGCAGGGAGGTCTACGCAAACAAAAGAATTGGCAAGTGTCTACGGGGCAAAAGCGTTTGGGAACCTATGATTTAAAGCTTGCTTTAATATTATTTTTTACATATAGTGCCACTCCTCATCCCCTTCTTCCTACCCTGTCCTTCCTGAATAAAGTATAGCCCGGTATAATTACAACACAGCCATTGTTGTCCGTGAACCATGTCTTCGTAACCATCACTAAATCCAAGTCAGCCTCTTCCATTAAAGCAACATCTTGTATCTTATTTTCCATGCTACAGGCATTTATACACACTGCTTTCCAGATGTAGCCTCCTTTACCCTTTCTACAAAGGTATTTAATGTATCACTTACCTGGGGACTTTCACTTCAGTAGATTAATCATTCTCACTTTCTATGTCTGCCCTATTCTATTTTACTTTATATATTTACTTTTTAATATTGAATTAATTTCATTATATCACTTTTCTTTATAATTTTTGTCAGCCTTGTGCATACTTCTGCTGTTTCCCTCTTGTTTCTGTAGCACTAGAATATATATCTTCCCTTCTCAACTACTGACTTTATCTCCCACACGCTCTGTGTCTTACCTTTCTTATATGACCTTCTGAGGATCATTAACACTATTAATGTCAGGTTCACCCCATCTCACTGGTACTTTCCTGTATCCCCATATTATATTTCTTCTGATCTGTAGTCTCTCCTTTCCTTCTTTTCCTATCTCCACATCACTTTTTCTTCTTAATGTTAACTCTCCCTAATCATTTACCCTCATTCCAACAACTTCAGACCTCTAGTCGTTATCACCAGCTCCTTTTTGTTGTCATCTCTCCTCTATCTTGTCTTCTACCCTATCATCCACTTTTGAACTTCACAATTTTCTTCCTGTCATTCAACCATCTCCACTATCTCTGAGAGAACATCACCCTCATCATCGTTGTTGCAAGTACAATCTTAAATAAAGAAATACAGAGGGGCAACCTTCACTGAGCAACAGATATAACCTTAAAAAAATGACATGGAGAGGGTAATCTACACAAAGCAGCAGGTACTACTCTAAGAATATAAGAACATAATATTTGCCATATTGGATTAGACCAATGATCTATCAAGCCCAGTATCCTGCTTCCAACAGTAGTCAGTTCAGGTAACAAGTATCTGGCAGTATCCCAACAGGTAGGCAGATCCTTGGGCCAATTGCATGGGTGATATCTTCAAGCTTATGTCCTAAATATGTTATATCTCCTCTTACACAGCTTTTTCTACCTTTTCTTATCCTCTTCACAGATTTCCATTTCTTTCTTTCATGTCCATGTCATCCATACTAGTCATTCTCTCCTTATAAACCGTCATCACACGATCACTCTTCCCCTCTAACCCCCCAACCAACCCCGCCCAAAAAAAATACTTGTGTGAGGCATTGAAGATCTTGTATCTCAAGCACATATCTGATGGCAGAAAATACAAGGCAGATTAGCAAGTCTGCTTAAGAACAGCAATGCAAAAATTCAGATGAATCCTGAGAATAGTTACACAAGGCCTGATATTCTGCACTGATGGCTAGTGTTGCTAGCAATGGGTACTGACTATCATTTATTTATTTTATTTAACTGGTTTTATATATTTATTTAGCTGTATTTATATCCCACTTTTCACCGGGTCAAAGCAGTCAATTGGGTGGATACATTTAACACAAGGGGATATGAGACACATACACTAATACTTACAGGGAACATGGGCAATGGAGGGTTAAGTGACTTGCCCAAGACCACAAAGAGTGCCTACAGGACTAGAAATCCCAGTCCCTCCGGCCTGCGATTGCTGTCCCCAGGTGGGACTTGAACCCCCGGCCCTCCGGCCTGAAGTACCTTGTCCTAACCACTAGACCACTCTTCCCTCTTATCTCAGTCAAGGCGGCTTACAAGTAACATGTTAGAGATAACTTAGCATTGAAGCTTAACATTAGGGTTTACATGGAATGATGCAACATAAGAACAACTAAAACATAACAATATTGCATGATACAGACCTTATCAATGAAACCAAGTAAACAACAGTTTGGAGAAGTCTGTCTTTTTGCAGATGACATGAAAATTTGCAACAGAGTGGACTCCCCTGAGGGAGTGGATAACATGAGGAAAGATCTACAAAAGCTGGAAGAATGGTCGAATTCTTGGCAGTTAAGATTTAATGTGAAGAAGTGCAGTGTCATGCACTTGGGAAGCAGAAATCCAAGGGAAATGTACATGATAGGGGGTGAGAGGTTGGTGTATACGGACCAGGAGAAGGACCTCCGTGTGATTATTTCTGAGGATCTTAAGGTGGCAAAACAGTGCGACAATGCAGTGGCAAAAGCCAGGAGGATGTTGGGTTGCATACAAAGAGGAATTACCAGCAGAAAGGAAGAGGTACTAATGCCACTGTATAAGTCACTGGTGAGGCCTCACTTGGAATACTGTGCTCAGTTTTGGAGACCATATCTTGCAAAGGATGTAAAAAGACTGGAAACTGCTCAGAGGAAGACGACCAAAATGATTTGGAGCCTGCGTCAGAAGCCTTATGAGAAGAGACTTGAAGACCTAAATATGTAAACTGGAGGAGAGGAGGTATAGGAGGAGGAGATATGATTCAGACCTTTAAATACTTAAAGAGAAATAATGAACAAACAAACCACTTCCAAAGAAGAGGAAGCTGTAAAACTAGAGGGCTTAACATGAAGCTGCAAGGGGGTAAATTGAAAGGCAATGTCAGGAAATACTTTTTCACTGAAAGGCTGGTGGATACTTGGAATGCTTTCCCGATGGAAGTGGTGGGGGCAAACATGGTGACAGAATTCAAAATGGCATGGGACAGACACAGTGAATCCCTTTACAGCAACAGGATAAAATCAAAATAAACTAAACTATCTGAACTATAAACAAACAGGGATGTCGTACACAGAGCGGTGGGTTCACCCCTAAACAAAGACATGGGGAAGGGTGGCCTGCACGGAGCGGCAGGTGCACCTACTCTTCCCATCTTATTGGCAGACTAGATGGACCATACTGGACTTTATCTGCCATCATTTACTATGTTACTATGAGTAGGGAAGAGGAATAATAGTGGTCAGCAGACATTGTGGTAGTAGTAGGCCGGGGGTGGGGGGGGGGGGTGGTGGGGAGGAGAAGTGTGGACTAGAGACGGGGACAGGAAAGTGACTATTATTCCAGCCCCAGCATTGAATATCTGCGGTCACCATATAGGGCGCTCACTAACCAGGCAACGGCAATATTGAGCCGCTGCCCAATTAACGATATGTGGCATAAGTTAGGTCAGGGTTTCCTGTGTCTGGCCTTCAACAACTATTGCTCCACATTGGAATGCATCCAACATGTCCTGATGCTTACTGTTTAGCATTGGGATTCATCGGCACTAACTGTGTTAGTGCCTCTGAATATCCCATTCACCACAATTAGCATGGTTAGCAGCTCTGTAACTGCATTAATCACAATCTTTAAGCATAGTGTCCATAGCCAAGTAGCTGGAGCAAGAATCAAAATGATACTTTTTTCGGAAAACTAGATGGGTGCCAATTTTTGAGGATTTAGTTTTGACTTGTGCTTATTTATTTATTTATTTATTTGTGTGTTTTCTATACCGCTATTTTGGGTAATCATAGCGGTTTACAGTTTGAACAACAAGTACATAGAACATTTTAACAGTATAGCTGGTGCAGCAATCATAAATGTACATGATTCAGCTTAAACAACTTATCTACAATTTAATTACAAGAGATGTTATTAAACCTAAGGTTAGGTTCAGGGGGGTACAGGAAGGGGGGGGGCAGTTGTGTTAAGAGTCTGGTTAGTTTGAATGCTGGAGGAGAGTATTTATTTAAGTAGGATCTGTAGTGCCCAAAATGTTCTATGAAGTGGTGAGTGGATCCAGAGAGCAATAGAGTTGAGGCAGGAGTTAGAGTAGTTAAGATTTGAAATCCCTGAATCAAAGTTGGCTAATATCTCCATGTCATCTGTTTATGAGAAATTACTAATGTTGACTTGGGAAGATTTGTGTTCCAAAAAAGATCTAGGCCACTTGAGAAGTATCTCACCCAAATTCAAGTTCTCCAGCCTGAGTACTAATAGGTCATGGTCTACCATTTCAAGCATAGCACTCACGTCAAGAGAGACAACCATAGTTATGTTGCCTGAGTGAAGATTTATTCTGATTTTGTCCACCAAGGTTACAAGGGATGTCCCTTTTCTGAGCTATGCATAAAAACATGACTGATGGTCTTATCAAGGAAGTCAGAAAGATGGACAAAAACACATTCGCTGTAATTTTAGATAGAAATGAAACATTGGAAACCTGCCAATAATGAGACATTATAGGGGGATCTAAGGAGGCTTTTTTTAAAGAGAGGATCTTCCAGAAGGTGCAGAAGACATCATTTGTGAAAATGCAAATAATATTTGAGGGAATAAGGGGAGCACACAAAGCCCATCATTTTGGGTGTCACAGGTTTGATTATACGAAATTTCCAAGCACATCTTGAAAAATTACCCATACATCTTAGTAAATCTAGAAGGAGGCTTACTAAAGCATGATGCAAGTACTATGCTGAGACTTAGCAGTAAATATGAGAGTCTGAGATCAAACTCCTCATAACTTGGCTTAGGAATGAGGTTGATTACTGTCATAGTGTGTGAAAAACTAACCCGTTTGGAGAAATTGCTCCCCAGGACTGCTTGATTAGATTTGTTAATTGCTATAACTTAAGTTTGATTTGGTAAAAAGCAGCAACAAGAAGAAAGAAAGAAAATAAATGTCCAAATATAGGAAAATTAGGGCATATAAAGGAGAATGTATCACTCAAGAAGGATCTCCTGGAGCTCATGAGCAACTCACCAATTTCTCCTGAGCTAGTGTAAATGTACGTGGCTGCATTATTGTCACAATTTCTGCAGCTTTTAATGGGCAATTTTATAAAGATACAGGGAGATATTATAGAAGCATTCCTAGGTTAGAAAGCCGCTAGTTACACATGAAGGACTGCATCATGTCTATATCAAGGAGGCACGGTTTGGGTGTGGGGAGGGAGTGCTTTAGGTGGGCCTACAATATTAATGTGTATTATCCATTTTACACGGGCAATCCACATCAATAAAAATAAAATCTAATCAGTAGGATTTCCAGCTACCCCAAGGCACAAATAAGTGCCTGCTGAAAGGGACAGGTCTAAATACAAACTCTAGATGGCTTCCCTGCAATCAACTTCCTCCATTCTCTCTCACCAGTATCAGTACCCACAGATTTCAATCCCCCCTGGACATCAGAACCCCTTTCAGTCCTCCAACACTCCACAACACCACTCCTCACAAAGAATCATAATTAGTCCCCACAAGATAAGCCCCTCACCACTGATCCTCCTAACTCTTTCCAGTGGTCCTTGGTATTCAGAAGGGAACAGGGGTGATACCCAGTTACTTCTGCTCTGTCAGAATCCTGGGTCAAAATAACATCAATGACCTTGATTGAGTGTTGGCTGGCAGGGGATGCTGATGCTTGGAAGTGGATCAGAAAGGATTGCAATGTTGGGGTGGGATCCAATAAGGTCTTGATGCTGGGGAGGAATCGGTGGGTACTGATTTATGAGCCTAATTTAAGTGCCTACTGCAGAAAATCTGTGCTAAGCTCCTAGGTTTTTATCCTATCCCAAATCTGCCCCCATTGTCCCCACATTTTATGTTTCTAAATTTAGTAGCTTAGTGAAATTTTAAGAAATGTTTAAGCACTCAATGCTAGTAAATATTTAAAGGTTGATTTAGGACCCTAACTCTCAATGTTAGGAGCATAAATGCTTTGAATATCAGGCCCATTCATTTTTAATAAGTGGCCATGGACGCCCCTAAACAACAGTTATACATGAAGAAGTTGTTACTTCTTAGAGCAGGCATAGCTTTGCAAAGCGACTTTCCAGTTCTCTATTTAACAACAGCATAGATTGCCTCTATAAAATGATTGAAACGTGTGGTGGGGCGTGAAGAGTAGCCTAGTGGTTAGAACACTGGCTTGGTAACCAAAAGACCACCATTTTTTTATTGGAACATTTGGAATAGTTGAGTCTCACTAGCACTCCTTGTGGTCTTGGGCAAGTCACTTCACCCTCCGTTGTCCTGGAAGAAAGGCCTGGCAATCTACTTCTGGTCAAACTGCTCTAAAGTGCCACTATCGGGCACTGCGCCAGAGGCGACTGAACCAGCTACAGTACATTAGGGAGTAGCTGGCAGCTGAGGGAAGTCAGTGGGGTACAAAGTGGAGCCCAACAGATGCAAGGAGTGTCTGCCATGGCTGCCGGATAGATGCAGACAGACCATCGGGTGGTGGACCCTCTGTACGCAATGATGGTAGTGTCCTTTGAGCTGCCAGGACCACCCAGCACTTGCAGGTATGCAAACATATGGCTGGGGCATGGCATGGATGGGCAGTACAGGGGCACACACCACCAGTGATGCCCTAGGTACACATTGTGCACCTGCCTACACTTTTCCCTGTATATGCCCATTGCTCGGGCGGGGGGGGGGGCCGCAAGCCACAGCTGGGCAAATGAGGGGGAGAACAGAGTTGACTGGGGGTGGACAAAGTGTGGGCATGCATTGTGCACTGTGGGGTGGCCCACTCCCATGGCCCCTTGTTGGATTGAAGAATGCATGTGTGGGTCCTCCGAAGGTGTGCCAGTCAAGCCCCATGGCCACGCCTGTGTGGACAATTAACCCTTTCTCCCTCTTCCCCCACAATGAGTTCCAGAGAGGCCCCGGACAACACTGGCCCATCATGGGCACCACCCAGGAGCAGCAGTCCAGTGCAAACACAGTAAACCCGATGTGCAGAGCCCAGCAGTCCCTCCAGCAGTGACTGGGAGGAGGATTCCAGGAACACCGCATTGGAGGACAGCACCATGGAGGGGGAGGGCATTGAGGGGAGCCATGGTGCAGCAGCAGGATGGGGAGTCTGAGGAGGAGGAGGGATCAGAGGAGCAGGGCAGGGAGTCTGAGGTGGGGAGTCTGAGGTGGAGGAGGAATCAGAGGGCCAGGGGCAGGGTGGGGAGTCTGAAGCGGAGGAGGGATCAGAGAGGGTAGCAGGGAGGATGCAGGGACCACCTTCCAAGCACCTTAGGTATGGCAGTGCAGTGCAGTGTACAGCTAGCAGGAACCCAGCAGGGGGGCCATAGGAGGGGCTGTAACCCCCAGCTGTGCCCTGTAGCCCAGCACACCCACCCACATCCCTAGCAGGGGGCCATGTGCACATCTCATGGGTTGGCACAGACTGAGCACAATAGGTAGTGGAGCCATGGTCCACCTTCTGCAGCCGTGGGCCCCCACAGTCACCCCAGAATCCATAGGCACGCCATGGCCATGCCACACCAGGCACCTCTGTGCCACCACTTCCTCGTCCATCTGGTGACTGAGCTCTGGCCGCCCTGGTGGCAGAGGTGCAGCTCTTCAAGGAGGATATGCAGACTGCAGCACAGACATTGGCATGTACCTGGATGCCCTCATTGCTGCAGTGACAGGGCACAAGCAGGGCCCCACTGCACCATAGGCTGGCCCCATGCCAGTG
This sequence comes from Ichthyophis bannanicus, assembly GCA_033557465.1. Lineage (NCBI taxonomy): Eukaryota > Metazoa > Chordata > Amphibia > Gymnophiona > Ichthyophiidae > Ichthyophis > Ichthyophis bannanicus. The sequence goes on from CM066048.1 coordinate 7,025,526, forward strand.
ATGGCTGCGATGTGCCATAATGGGGTAGACCACGTTTGGTACCACTGTTGGTTCTATACTGCTGTTGCCACCATTGTTATAGTTGTGACAGATTTGCAAATAAACTTTTCCCAGTTTGCAATCACGAATTGCTGTCCATTTTGTCAGGGCAGGGCGGCGTGTCTGTATGGGTGGTGTTGGGGAACATTGGAGGGGAACTGGGGGTTGTGGGCATGGGGTGTGTGTCCTGTAGGTCACATCCATGTGCACAGGTATGGCACTGAGGCATCACACATGCAGAAAGGTGGAGGTCTCGGCTCTGTAAGAGTAGTGCCCCTGTGACATATCCACATAGTATGACTGCAGCTACCCCCTAGCACAAGTAGTGCCTCTGTGCCATACCCATGCAGAACTGGTGGCAATCAGCACTAGTGTGGCACAACAGCACTACATATGCAGGACGGCCCCTGCCCCATGAAGGCACACAGTCGGTGAGAAGCCATGTGCCTGTCCACACGCCACACTGGCCATGCCTGCATACTGTGCTTTCTGTCCTACCCGGGTATTACTGTCTAGATGTCCATGCACTCATATGTTGCCATCATGCAATGGTGTGCGGCTATGAAATCCTACGGCGGCTACCTATCACACAGATTTTTGTACCGTCGGCACTAGGCGGGTACTGGATATGCCTTTAGATGGGGTGTGGCATGGCTGCATGTCATACACTACATGTGTTAAAGAGCCTAGGTGGTTAGCCTAAAACCGTCTTAGTGCCTGAGCTACACAATAGCAGACACGGCGCCAAGAAGGGTGAATCGAACCCAGAAGGCAAACTTCACGCCCTCCTAGACTCCTATGGCCCTGAGACTCATCCTGAAGCAGCACACTTCCTTCTCTGCGACAGAGGATGCCAGTTCACAGCTGACAACATGGCGTGATATCATCAGGAGGGTCAATGCCATCCACCACCACAACAGGGACATGGAAGATATCAAAAAGAAGTGATAGATGGTACGGCAGGCTGCGAAGGAGAAGAGGGCCAGAAACAGCAGGATGCCAACTGTGCAGCAGTGCAGACTCACCCCTCTGGAGAAACAGGTGCTGTAGTTCATGGAGGAGCTCTCCATCTCAGGGGTTGTGGGCTTTGACAGCTCCATTCCAGGCATACAGGAGGGTGACTCGGGGTGCCCCATGGTCTGGGTGGCATCGTGACAGCCAGGTATGTGTTCCCACAATGGTTCTGTCCACCCACTACCTGCCTGTCTGTCTGTCTGTCTGTCGGACCACAGGTGTTGTGTGGGTTGGAAATGGTGCGGACCAGGAATCTACCTGCCAGGTCCATAGTGGGCCCAGTGGCACATCAAAAGGCTGACTTGGCAACACATGTCGCTAACATCTGCTGCCTTTGCTTTCCCACAGACTGCCATGGACTGTACCCTCATAGCCTGGAACCGATGCGTTACAGGGCAGCCTTATCACTCATTGCAGAAGATGCCAGTGTGCAGCTGGGATGCAACACAGCCATAGGGGCCAGTGTGCCTGCCAGAGCAGTGGTTCAGTCAAGTGCACCACCCAGGGCACATGAGCAGTCTGATACACCACCCAGGTCAGGGGAGCACACCGATGCACCATCCAGGGCAGGGGAGCAGACCAGTGTGTCTGGCAGTACTGGGGAACTGGAGACGGATGACGTCCCACTCGCTGAGCTACAATTCACCATTCTGAATGATGAGGCACTGATCTGGACAAGGAGCTACTGCAGGAGGGTGTGCTCCTGGTGGCTGGCACTGAAGGCATACGGTCTGAGCTTCACAGTATTCAGCAGGACCTGCAGGCAGCCATACAGGCGAGGGAGGCAGAGTTTAAGGTGTGGCAGGAACACTGATTGCCTGTGGGGTACCATATGTAGGGGCACCTGTATCTGATGAGGGAGATGGCAACATATCAGACAACTATCTCTGGTTCCCTGCACAGTTTGGTGAGCCTTGTGCAGGAACAACGGGTGGGTGCTGGTGCTACCAGAGCACCAGCACAGCCACCTGGTATTCCTGACTCATGTCCATCAGCCAGACTTGCTGGGGAGGGTGACGATGCTGCCAACACGTCATCGGACATTGTTCCACTGTATCACAATATGCATGTCACTAAGCGCCCATGGTCGGCAGGGAGCCCAGGGGCAGGGGAAACACATGGGGGGAAATAAATAATCACTCTGCACATGTAGCATTCCTAACAGGGGCTCTACAGGTCAAACAACGGTAAGGATTTGAGGGTTTATTTTTATCAAATTGCTAGCTCTCTAACTGGGAGCTCTTAAAAGAGTTGTTATATATTTTTAAAGCAAAGTTACTTTCTTTTTGGTGCTTTAGTAGACATTTCCTTGAGCAGAGTAGGTTGTTGAACTCTAGTAACCTTCTCAGCTTTGGGAACTGCTGACACCTAATCAGGAGTTAGTGGGCCTGATTACCTGAGAGCAGCTGAGGCCTGCATAAAAGGCTCCAGAGCCCTGTCCTGTTGAGGCATTCCTAACAGGGGCTCTACAGGTCAAACAACGGTAAGGATTTGAGGGTTTATTTTTATTAAATTGCTAGCTCTCTGACTGGGAGCTCTTAAAAGGGCTTTTGTATATTTTTAAAGCAAAGTTACTTTCTTTTTGGTGCTTTAGTAGAAATTTCCTTGAGCAGAGTAGGTTATTGAACTCTAGTAACCTTCTCAGCTTTTGGGAACTTTTGACACCTAATCAGGTGTTAGTTCCCTCCCTACCCACCCCGACTCCCACCCACCCCTAGTGATCAGTCTTGCTTTATAGGGCACCTCCCCATTTAACAAAGCACAGAGACTTGGAGCAGCACATTTTGAATATAATTAAAGAGATTTAATGTTTTTTTCTCTGAAAGGACAGCTGGGAAAACGGCTGGTACTTGGTACATCTTTCTCTTTTGCTTTAACAGATACCTATCCAAAATGAACTTCACAAACATAGTCCCCAAAGCTAAGTCAATTTTTTTGTTGGAGCGTACCGAACGAGGAATGAACAAAGTATCATCCACACCAGACGGTGCACTTCTTTTATTCAAGGTTTGCGAACAATAATTACAATTGTTACAGGGGACATGTCCCCCAGATTCTCGTGACAGTTTAAGCGGTCTGTCTATTGATGAGGTAGACTTAACTAAAATGTCATTCAGATTCAAGCCCCTAGAGTATGCTATCAGTAAGGACTTGTCAAAGCATGAATGTAATTGCAGAAATGGCCAATGTCGGGGGCGGTTTGGCAACATCCGATCACAACTTTTTCTTATACTCATTGATGGTCTACAAATTGTCTGTCTTCTTTTGTAGTCTATATTTTACAATGCCCATGCAAGTTGCTATACATAGGGAGGAAAACTAGATCCATCAAAACACGGTTGGGGGAGCATGCCTCTCGCATTTGTCAGGGGCTTCATTCCGCCTCTGTCGTGGAGCATTGTTTGGCCTACCACCATACTTTTGAAGACTTCAGTTGGACGATTATAGATCAGATACCCTGGAATCCCCGTGTGGGAGATAGGGTTAATAGACTCCAATGGACTGAACAGCGCTGGAATTTTCGTTTGAACACTATCCAACCTGATGGATTAAACAGGGAGATTGACTGGACCAGTCTACTTTAATTGAGAAATCTTCTGTGAAACTCTCTTTTATGACGTCTCTGTCTTGTTCTAACCAATGTGAATAGGGATTCCCCTGTGAATGGGGTGTTTCCTGTTTCATTGGAGGTTCTCCTTAGACTGACAGCAAATTCAGCCCATTGTGTGAGTTGGAGTCCTTTACAAAGATGGCTGTGCACCGATCTGGAGTTTTTTGACAGTTGATATTAATATGGAACATATGGGCACTTGAAACAGGGCTTCTGTCCCGAAACGTGCACATCGTCCTTATCTACCATTCTAACTGCAACTTTTAGAGGACATATTTTCAGATAAGTGAATTTATTTAAAGTCAAGTAGTGGGTGGTGAACCTTATATGAATAAAAGAAGTGCACTGTCTGGTGTGGATGATACTTTGTTCATTCCTCCTTCGGTACGCTCCAACAAAAAATTGACTTAGCTTTGGGGACTATTTTTGTGAAGTTCATTTTGGATGTTTATTATTTCTTCACAGTTTCAGGTTGATTTTGGTGGTAGTTAACAGATACCTAAGCTCCACGAACAGAAAAATGGCTGGGAAGAATCATATCGTTAAAGCTGTTGCCCCCGTTACAGCTTCTGCCTCTGTCCAGAAAGAGGTCCTAATGTCAGTTGAAGGACCGGTTCCATGTGCAGGGTGCCTGCATGTTGAAGCTCTGAGGAAAAAAGTGGAGGAACTCAGAGAGGAGGTGGCGAGGCTGAGGAGCATTCAAGACACTGAGAAGTACATTAATGAGATGCTTCTTGCAGCAACCAATCTCTCCAGCAGAGGAGAAGATGGGAGCCTACAGAATGATGAAGGTTGGACACAAGTCACCAGGGCCTGCAGAATCACCAATCCAACTTTTCCAGCCCTTGAATTGAAGAACCATTATGCAGCCCTGGAAGTGGAGGAGATGAAAGCATCCCTGGAAAGGGAAGAACCAGAGTTCAAGTACCCCAAAGTTGCAGAATCAGTGACCACAAGGAAGCGAAGGGTAGTGACTCTCTTCTGAGGGGTACTGAGTTGTCCTTCTGCCAACCAGTCCTGATGTCCAGAGAGGTATGCTGTCTGCCTGGTGCCAAAATCCAAGATGTTATGGAGAGTTTGCCGAGACACGTCACGCCCACTGACTATTACCCAATGTTGCTAATCCATGTTGGAACAAATGATACTGCCAGGTATTCCTCGGAATGTATCAAAAGTGACTTCATGGCTCTGGGACAGAGGGTGAAGCAGTTAGGTGCACAGGTGGTGTTCTCTTCAATCCTCCCTTTTGAGGGTAAAGGCCAAGGCAGAGAAGCTCGCATCCTGAAGATGAATGCATGGCTGCGTGGATGGTGTCATCAAGAGTGTTTTGGTTTCCTAGACCATTTGATGCTGTTCCAAGGGTTGCAGAGCAGAGATGGCATTCATCTATCAAATAAAGGTCAACGCGTCTTCGGTAGTAGACTGGCTAATCTACTGAGGAGGGCTTTAAACTAGATTCATTGTGGATGGGTGAAGAAAGCCCCCAGGTAGGTGAAAGCCCCCAGGTAGGTGATACATTAAATACCTTTATGGAAATGGGTAACAGGGGTAACATATGGAAAGCAGTGTATATAAAAGCCCGTAGCATGGGAAATACGATCCCTGATGTTGAAGCTTTGGTGGGAGTGGCCGACTTGGATTTAGTGGCAGTTACAGAAACATGGTTCACAGAAAACTATGATTGTGATGTAACTAAACCTGGCTATACTTTATTCAGAAAGGACAGGGTAGCAAGAAGGGGAGGAGGAGTGGCACTTATGTAAAAACTACTATTAAAGCTTTGGAATTACAGAGGCATTGTGGGTTAAACTAGAAAGAGGGAAAGAAAAATCTATTTGCATTGGTGTGATATACAGACCTCCATCACAAGAGGAAGAGGTGGACAGAGAGTTAATTGAAGACATACGCAGCATTGCTAGGAAAGGGGAAGTGCTACTGATAGGAGATTTCAATATGCCAGATGTTGATTGACACATTCCTGCTGCAGTATCATCTAGAAGTAAGGAGATCATGGATTCTCTACAGGGAGAACTATTCAGGCAGTTGCTAACAGATCACACACGTGAAGGGGCCATACTGGACTTGATGCTTACCAATGGTGAAAGTGTTTCTGATGTTGTAGTGGGAGATCATTTTGCATCCAGTGATCACCAGGACTAGGGCTGTTAGAATCCATTCCAAGGTGAGGATCTTAGACTTTAGGAAGACTAACTTTGCGAAGATGGGCCAATACCTCAGGGAGTCGTTAGTGGGATGGGAACAGCTGAGGGATGTAGAAAAACAGTGGGCAAAACTGAAAGGGGATATTTTAACGGCAACCAACCTTTTTGTTAAAATGGTAAATAAAGGTAAAAGGAAAAGGAGACCGCTATGGTTTTCAAAAGAAGTAGCTGAAAAAGTGAAGTAAAAGAGGGAGGCCTTCATGAAATACAAGAGATCACAGAGAGAGGAAGACAGGCATCTGCATTTGGAAAAACTTAGAGAAGCTAGCAAATTAGTCAGGAAGGCAAAGATTGAAAAGGAGGAGGAAATAGCCAATGCAATAAAATGGGGGGATAAGACATTTTTCAGATATATTAGTGAGAAGAGGAAGGGCAAAAGTGGTATTGTCAGACTCAAGGATGCAGGAGAGGAATATGTAGAAGATGGTAAGAATAAAGTGGAATTGCTTAACAAATATTTCTGTTTTGTGTTCACAGATGAAGAACCAGAAAACACCCACAAACAGGAACAGAAGCGAGAGACATCTTGAACAATTTTCAGAAGACTGTGTTCGTGAGAAACTAGCTCAACTTAAAGTAGACAAAGCGATGGAACCGGATGGGATACACCCTAGAATACTGAGGGAACTTGGGGACATTCTAGTAGCTCCACTGACTGACCTTTTCAATGCCTCGTTGGAGTCAGGAGTGGTGCCAAAGGACTGGAGAGAGGCTCATGTGGTGCCTTTACACAAAAGCAGAAGTAAGGATGTGGTTGAAAACTACAGGCCAGTTAGTTTAACTTCAGTGGTGAGTAAATTATTGGAAACGCTGCTGAAAGAGAAAATAGTGAGGTTTCTGGAGTCCAGTGGATTACAGGATCCGAGGCAGCATGGATTCACCAGAGGCAGGTCTTGTCAGACAAATCTGATTGATTTCTTTGACTGGGTGACCAGGGAGCTGCACCAAGGGAGAGCCCTAGATGTGGTGTATTTAGATTTTAGTAAACTTTTGACACTGTTCATCACAGGTGACTTATAAATAAACTGAGCACCCTAGGGATGGACCCTAAAGTTACTGCTTGGGTTAGAAATTGGTTGGGTGGGAGGCAACATAGAGTACAAGTAAATTGAGCTCACTCTGAGGAGAAGGATATTACCAGTGGTGTGCCCCAGGGATCTGTCCTTGGTCCGATTCTTTTTAACATATAGCGGAAGGGCTGTCAGGTAAGGTTTGCCTCTTTGCGGATGATACCAAAATCTGCAATAGAGTAGACACTCAGGAAGGTGTAGATAACATGAGGAGGGATCTAGCTAAGCTTGAAGAATGATCTAGAATTTGGCAGCTGGGATTTAATGTTAAAAAATGTAAGGTCATGCATTTGGGCTGCAGCAATCCAAGGGAGCAATATAGTACAGAGGGTGAAGTACTTTTGTCCACTAAAGAAGAGCGTGACCTAGGCGTGGTTGTGTCTGATGATCTTAAAGTAGCTAAACAGGTAGAAAAGGCGACGGCAAAAGCTAGAAAGATGTTTGGGTGCATACGGAGAGGAGTGGCTAGCAGAAAAAAGGAGGTGATAATGCCTCTGTATAAGTCTTTGGTGTGACCTCATTTGGAGTATAGTGTGCAATTCTGGAGACTGCACTTTTAAAAGGATGTGAACAGGATGGAGTTGGTGCAGAGGGTGGCTAATAAATGATTAGTGGTCTTCATTATAAAGCATATGAGGACAGGCTGAAGGATCTTAATATGTACACCTTAGAGGAAAGGCGGGATAGAGGTGATATGATTGAAATGTTTAAATACCTCCGTGGCATAAAATGTTCGGGGAGAGAGCCTCTTTCAATTGAAAGGAAGTTCTGCTACGAGGGGACATGGGATGAGGGTGAAGGGAGATAGATTCAGGAGTGATATGCGGAAATATTTCTTTACGGAAAGAGTAGTGGATCCGTGGAATAGTCTCCGAGTGGAGGTTGTAGAGATGAGAATCCAGTCCAAAGGTGTGGTATATTGGAAAAACGAGAACTCTATTAAACAATGCCAACCCGACACAGGCCGTGTTTCGCAACACTTCGTCAGGGGTTAAAATGGCATGAAACTGAAATTATAAACATAAACACATTAACATTAAAAGACAGAGCAACTAGCAGCATATTATTTTGATTGTTAAAACAATAAAAAATCCATAAATAGATAATCATAAGAAATATTAATAAATAAGATAATACATTAAGATCAAAAACTTTACCATAAATTATATCATTTTTAAGATAGAAAACAAAACCAGTCTATCCAAAAAAGAAAATAACATATAAAAACATGTAAAAACATAAATACCTCTTGTAAAAGACCATTAAGCCAATGGTCATGTACCGTGCTGTATGAAATTACTATAAATCTATAAACACTGAGAGAGACATAAATAAGATAATTAGTGAAATATCACTAAAAATGCTTAGAAAACCATATATGCAATAAAACAAGTAAAAGTGAAACCATTGAAATATAAAAACTCTCAAGCAGAACACCATTCTATGTAAGGAAAGAAGGGCAGGAGTGAGTCAGCGATATGGGGATAATGGGAAGTCAAATGAAACATGGCATATAAAATTGTTTAAAACCTAAAAAAGAACTAATTTAAAAATTGTTATTATTCATTGACATCTGTGCATGCCAGAAGGATGCTGGGACCAAAATTGGTTCTTAAATAACAATGACTAAATAGTGCATAAGAACGTGCCCATAAATATGCTTTACTCCTATTGAATATGTGGTGATGAACTTGTAAAAACCATCATAAAAAAATATACGAGTTAGAAAACAAACTTGAAAAACGGCTCACATAAGAAGATTAGTTTAAAAGCGGAGCCCGGGGGCGGAGCTTGCCGCGAAGCGTGATGGCCGCCTAAAGAACTCGCTCCACAGAATCCACCCTTTCTTCCCGGAGTTAAGCGAAGGAAACACACCAATTTGTGCTCTAGTGCACGGAAATATGGCATCGTTAAAACCTGCAAAGTTGGAGTTTCAACCAACTACGGGTCAAGCGGTAAAACGCCAAAAGCATGAGGCAGCCTCGCCGCAAAAGGGGAAGCAAGAGAGAGATGCCGAATACGGCGTCCGCGAAATCCTAACTGAGCTGCGCTCAATGAAGGGGCTGCTTGCTACTAATGGAGAAACATTAGCCCTAATGCAGGAGGAGCTGCACGAGGTACGTGAAAAACTGATCTCCATGGATAGTCACCTGGTGAAAGTTGAGGCCTTCGCACAAAAACACGAGGGCCAGATCTCACAGATAGGCCCCCTTGCCAAAAGAGTTACCCTGTTGGAAGCGCAGCTTGAGGAGCAGAGCAATAGATCGCGTCGGAGCAATATTCAGATTCTCGGTCTACCTGAGGGAGCGGAGGGGAATGACCCAATTCGATATATGGAACAACTTATACCGGAGCTCCTGCAACTTCACTTTGCAGTCCCTTTTGAACTTGAGAGGGCACATCGTGTCCCGGTAACTAGGGCGGCCCACACGAGTCGCCCAAGGCCTATGCTGATTAAAGCCCTGCGATACCCCCAGGTACTACAAATTATACAAGCGGCAAAGCAAAAGAACACCATTCAGCTGAATGGCAACAAGATCGCCTTTTTTCCAGACCTGTCTAAAAAGACGGTAGATCGTCGTCGGGAGCTGCTGGAATGTCGACCGATGCTCCAGAAGATTCAAGCGCGCTATGGGCTATTTTACCCAGCCAAGATGCGGGTTACTATAGACAATGTCACCAGGAACTTTGATAATGCAGCGATGTTGAGATCCTTCCTGGAGGACTACTCCCAGATGGAAATGGGCCGTTGAATCCGGTCATTTGATGCATACATCTCCAGATGTCACAGCTGACAGGGCTATTGTGCTTAGAATCTGAATACGTGTCATAGAGGACAATTGCCCGGAGTTGAAGGGAGTTTTCGGGAAGGCCAAGCCTTTTGGGTCTCAGAGCTTCTTAATACACGGTCCGCCTACATTGCTGATATTGGGAAGCATGGAGGGATATATGTGGGAGAGCATTGATGACCCATTTTGAGTTGATGGTATTGTGCATGTAGACGGAGGTTGGTGGAGGGAAGGGAGGGATATGGATATGTTTTTGCTAAGGGATACTTGCAGGGGGGCGGGTTGGGGTGATCTGATTGCTAAGGGGGGGTACTCCACCATACAAATAAGTTTGTTTTTTGCTGTTTTTTATGTATACTGGCTGTGTTTGCAAACTGTGGTTGGTACTGATAGTATGTTCGGCGGGCACTTAGCGATGGATGCAGACCCCAAGAACTCGGGTAAACTACTCGATGGCTAACTGTGGAATTAAGATTTTAACATTAAATGTTCAAGGCATTAACAATCCCATCAAGCGTACGAAAATCTTATTGTACTGTCAGAAGCAAGGAGCCGACATTGTATATTTGCAAGAAACGCATCTGACCCTATCAGAATCCTGCAAAGTCAGTAGCGGTGTTTATCAGAATATTTTAACATCCCCGGCAAAAAAAAAGAAGGGCGGAATTATCATTCTTATTCGGCGAGCTTTAAGTCCTCTCATTAAGGAGACCAGGATAGATCACAGCGGTAGATGGGCCAAGGCCCAGGTACAGATAGGATCTGATGAATATCTCCTGGTGGCAATTTACGGACCCAACACAGATGATCCGAATTTTTTCCAGCAATTAGCGACTGACTTGAAGGGGTCACCGTCAGTGCATATGGTTCTGGGTGGGGACTTTAATATGGTTCAAGACCCCTTGGTAGACCGCACCCCTTATAGACCTCAAAATAAGCCTAGGGCGAATGGGGTCTTGCAGGGCATGATGGAGACATTTGATCTTGCGGACCCATGGCGTCTTCTGCACCCCAGCGCCCGGGAATATACATATTACTCTATGCCCCACCATACGCAAACCAGAATTGACTACTTCTTGCTATCTAAATCGCTAATACCACGGCTTACTAGGGTAGAGATATTACCAAAAACAATTTCGGATCACGCTGCGATATCTTTAACGTTGGGAGCCAAAACCCACGGGCACTCCAACTCGAGGCTCCGAATCGACACAGCCTGGCTAACTGATACTGAGTTTGTGAGCTATATGCGGAAATGTATAGATACGTATCTGGAGTTTAATAAAGTGGGTGATACGGCTTCCTGGGCCTGGTGGGAAGCCCTTAAGGCGAACATCCGGGGCCATGTGATCACATATAATATTCAACAAAGGAAGATGCGCTCAGGAAAGTTGGACGAGCTTCAAACTGCCATAAGGGCTGGAGAGAGGCTCCTCGCTCGAAATGCTGACCCACTGGTCCTACTCTGCCTACAACGCCTCCGATATCAATATAACACCATTATAGGTGAGGAAGCGCAACAACAGCTGCATGCACAGCAAAGTGTCTACTATTGTGAGAGTAATCGTGCTAGCCCATTACTGGCACAGTCGCTGAGGGCGAAGCAGGCGTCTCAGCGTATAGCGGGCTTGCAAGATCCGCAGGGCCGCCTGCTGGTGAAAGATGTAGACATCTTGGAGAAATGTAGGGCATTCTACCAGGATCTGTATCAGTCAGAAGTAATCTGGAATGAAGATACTTTCCAGCGCCTGATATCGAATGTACAGGGACCTAAACTAACCCAGCAGCAGGCCTCGAAGCTGGAAACGCAGATCACCTGTTTGGAAATTGATAAAGCTCTACGCCAGCTAGCTACAGGAAAGGCCTGTGGACCAGATGGTATTCCATTGGAATTTTACGCCACCTTCTCTACACTACTTGTTCCAGAACTACAAACTTACTACAGTCGCCTATATGATGAACATCCAGAGGTAGGAGCGCTCGCTGAGGCCACGATTGTCATACATCCCAAACCAGGTCGAGATCCACAGCGGATTGAGAACTACCGTCCCATCTCGCTTCTCAACGCAGACTATAAAATTTATGCCAAAATTCTCGCCAACCGATTAAATAAAGTGCTGAGTATGCTCATACACCCCGACCAGTCCGGCTTCATGTCCGGGCGGTCCACAGTCGACAACGGCAGGCTACTGGCTCATTTTCTGTTGGAATCTTATAAAGCTGACCACCCAATTGTGGGGTTAGCGCTGGATGCTGAAAAAGCCTTCGACAGGATTGAGTGGGCCTTTCTTTTCCGGTCTTTACAATGGTTTGGCTTTGGAGATCGATTTTTGAAAAACGTTATGATGTTATACACCCAGCCCATGGCTAGGATAGCAGCCAATGGTGCGACATCATCCGCTTTCCGGCTCTATCGGGGCACAAGACAAGGTTGCCCATTGTCACCATTGCTCTTCAACTTAGCTCTTGAACCCCTGGCAATAAGTATCCGTCAGCAGGATAGCATCAAGGGTATTGAGATTCATAAGTCCCAATACAAATTATCTGCTTATGCGGATGACCTATTGTTATTCATTGAACCGCAATCTCTAGATACATTATTGAACACTATAGCAACCTACTCGGAAGTCTCTGGATACAAATTGAATCTCACCAAAACAGTTGTAGTCCCGTTGAATCAAAAGGTCTCACAAGAGTCACTGGAAAAGTACCCGTTCAAAATTGAGTCAACTTTCTTTAAGTACCTGGGAATAGAATATTGTACCACCCTATCCGACACTGTAACACGCAATGAAGCTTATTGCGAGAGGCTCGTGCAGGAGTGCACTCATAAGTGGAATCCTCTCCATCTGACGTGGTGGGGTAGACTTGAGACTATAAAGATGGTGATAGTACCTAAAATTAACTACATCCTGAGTATGATTCCTGTTCTTTTTTTTTTAAACTTTTATTTTCATTTTGCAACAAACAAAAGAAACAACACACCAAAGGAGACAAAACAAGTATACAATAAAGAAAAGTAAACCCAATTACCCCCCACCCCCACGCTTCTTCTCTAGCTGATTATGTCAGCATGTGAGCGCTTCCAAACAACAGTGATTATACATCAAAACAATCAAAAGAGTATCTGCGATACAGAATAATAATCATGGGACAAAGATATATACAAATTTAGACAGTCAGATGAGAGCATTGAGCAGAATGTACATAGTCATTGAGCATCTTCCATTTAGACCGATGATGAGGAGTCTGAATGGGGGAAGCAAACATACGAGGTATTTGTTCATATTTACTGTAGAGACAGACATGATTCCACCATTCATTGGGGCTCAGATGGGAGCTATTTTTCCAGTATTTCGTAATTAGGGAAATAGCAATGCCAAGCATAAAGTCCAAAAGGAAGTAAGCCGTTTTTGGAAGAGAGGGGATCCCCGCAGCTGAGCGAAGTCCCACTATCCTCCAAGAAAGGGGCTCTTGAAAGTGCAAAATAGACTGGATACGACCCCAGACCCGACGCCAGTAATACTGTAGTGCGGGGCATTCATACATAACATGAGGTAGTGAACCAATGGCCGCATGACATGTCCAACAACTATTGCCCTGAGTAGTGTTCCATTTGGCTAATCTGTCAGGAGTGTAAAAACACCGGTGGGCTAGAAAGAAGAGTGTCTGAGTGAGTGAGGCGGATCGGGAGACCCGTGTCACTCTACTCCAGACAAGGCTCCATTGCTCCGGGGTCAAAGTCACATGCAATTCTCTCTCCCATGCTTTCTGCGCTATAGGGGTATCTCTCGTTATAGCATTACATAAGGTTTTGTAAAAATTGGATGCTACACCCGGTGAACTACCGATAGATCGGATAGTCTCCAACCAACCTTGTGTAGGGGAGGCCGATGGCGGGAGCACCTTAGCACTCCGAAGGCAATGCTGAAGTTGCACCAACTGAAAGTAGTGTTTCGCTGGGAGACCAAATTCAATTTGCAATTCACTAAAAGTTTTCCAGCGACCTTCATGGAACAACTGACTAGGAATCCAAATGCCCCTAGTGTACCAGGGGCTCCACGCCATCGGCTTATTTTGTATTCGAAATCGAGTATTGTACCAAAGTGGGAGCTTGTCTAACGGACAGAGTCGGGAGTCTAAAGATTGCATAAGATTATTAAAGGCACCTAAGGTGTCTAAAAGCATTGGTGGAAAGTGGGAGTCTGATGGGAGAGTCATACCAGGAAGAAAAGTAAGAGGAATCGGTTTGCAAAGGTCCTCTTCTATGTCTAGCCACACAGGTCTACTCGGTACTGGATCTTCTAGCCAACGAGCGCCTTGTTTGAGAAGAAAAGATTGATGATACTTCAGGAAATCAGGGAATCTGACACCCCCATTTTCCTTATCTGCTTGCAGCTTATGTTTCGCTATCCTAGGTGTCTTATTTTGCCACAAGTATCTAGTCAGAAGGCCCTCTATATCTTTATATATACGTCGAGGTAAAAGACAGGGCAACATTTCTAAGATATAATTCACTTTCGGAACAATCATCATTTTTATGGTTTCTAATCGACCCCACCAGGTAAGTGTTAAAGGAGTCCAGCGATGAGTAAGCGCCCGGACTTTAGAGGTTAAGTCTTTGGCATTGAAGGAGATAGTGTCTTCCAAAGGAGAACAATAGTGAACCCCAAGGTATTTGACCATGCGAGGTTGCCATAAAAAGGGGAAGGATTGCATATCTGCCTGATGAAGCAAAGGATTTAATGGAAAGGCTACCGACTTGGTCCAATTTATCTTATAACCGGACAGTTGTGAGTATTTACCAATTTGCTCTAGGACAGCCGGTACTGAGTCTAAAGAGACAAAAAGCATAAGGTCATCAGCATACGCTGAAATTTTGATTTCCCTATGGGTGAAGGGGACTCCATGAATCTCCTCCGATTGCCGGATTAGTAAAGCCAAGGGTTCGAGTGCAAGATCGAAGAGAAGTGGAGACAGTGGGCATCCCTGGCGAGTGCCGCGTTGAAGAGGAAAAGGCTGAGACTTTAAAGCATTGGCACATATACTGGCTGTAGGCTGTGCGTACATGGTGCGAAGACAACGGAGAAAACCTTCCCCGAATCCGTACCAGCGGAGGACTGCAAATAGGAAGGGCCACTCTAAGCGATCAAAGGCCTTCTCAGCATCAAGTGAGAGGCCAACAAATGGGCGATCAAGATTAACTGCGGTAGTCAGTACATGGCATAGAGTCCGAGCATTGTCAGCAGTTGATCTACCAGGAATGAAACCGCATTGATCTGGGTGTATTAAGGTAGGCATCCTATCAGAGAGCCGGGTAGAGAGAATGGTGGCAAATATTTTATAGTCCGCGTTTAGGAGGGAAATTGGACGATAATTAGCTGTTAGTTGCGGGTCTCTCCCCTCTTTCTCAAAAACTACTACATTTGCCATTGAAAAGGACCCAGAAGGAGAACCCTCCTCGGCCAGAGCAGAAAAATAAAGTTTCAAAGCTGGAGCTAAGTCAGCGTGAAAGGTTTTGTAGAATTCAGCAGGGAGACCGTCTGGGCCTGCGGCTCGACCTGAGGCACATTTCTTGATAGCAGAATGAATTTCTGAGACAGTAAATGGTGTGTCCAAGGCCACTCTATCTTCGTCAGATAGGGTCGGTCTTTGTACCCCTGAAAGTAAGCGTTCAAATACATCTGGCTCAAAATCACATTCAGATTGATAAAGCCGAGTATAAAAATCACGAAAGAGTTCTAAGATTTCGGTATCTTTAGTGACCAAACCCCCCCCCGACGGATTACGGAGGGCGGTAACACGCTTGGCTTCTTTTTGACCTTTTAGGGCATTTGCTAATAATTTGCCAGCACGATTATTTTCCCGATAATATAGCCCTTGTTGTGATTCAATATTTTTAACAGCAGCAGTGTACAAAAGCTGATTGTATTGAAAACGCAAGTGTTGTAAACGGAGTAAAATACATGGGTCAGTACGGGACGTGAGGAGACGCTCCCCAGCTTGTATCTGCTGCTCTAGAATCAGTAAATGCTGCTTTCTTTGTTTCCCCTGCCGAATTTGATAGCTAGTTATAGTTGCGCGGATAGATGCTTTAAAACCCTCCCACCAAGCCCAGCTCGCTGTGTCATGGGGTGAGTTAAAATGAAAATAATCTTGGATAGCGGCCTTCATATCAACCTGAAAATCTTTTTGACCCAGTAGGGATCTATCAAAAAACCAAGCTCGGGGAGAATCGTCCCGCGCAGTGACATGTAATGATAAAGATATGGCAGCATGATCTGAAATATGGAGAGGATGAGTCCTAGTCGTGTCTACTTGAGAAATCAGTGCTTTGGAAATGAGAAAGAAATCTATTCTAGATTGGGAGTGATGGGGGGCAGAAAAGAAAGTGAACTCTATGTCGGAGGGGTGAAGCAGCCTCCATATATCTACCAGCGCAAGATCTTGCATCAGAGCTGTAAGGGTAGCAAGACTCTTGGGTGGACTACTCGTTCTAGGCGGCTGTCTATCTATCAGAGGGTCTAACACTTGATTAAAATCACCACCAAGTATTAATGGAGTATTGGCAGAGGCCTGTGCCAACTGCGCAATACTTGCATAGTAAGCAGGGTTGTCCACATTCGGGGCATAAATGCAAATACATGTAAATTCACTATCTCCAACCTTAAGATGTACTCGGGCCCATCTACCCTCCTTGTCAGCGCTAGTATCAATTACAGTTGCTTGCAAAGATTTCTTAACCAGAATGGCTACCCCGCACCGTTTGGAAACGGCGGGAGAATAGGCAGCCACCATGTAAGGCTTAACATTGAGTTTCAGTGTTTCAGCAGAGTTTAAGTGCGTTTCCTGAAGAAACGCTAAATCAGCATGCTCATGGCTAAGATAGCTAAGGATTTTCTTTCTTTTGATTGGACTATTAATGCCCTTTACGTTGAGTGATAAGATTTTACATAAGGCCATTCAGACAAGTTAAAAATTCTGAGCATAATAGCGCACTTAATTTCACAATGTCCCTCATATTGACTGTATCTGGCTGTACATATGGCATAAAAGAAAATAAGCTTAGATAATACAATGAAGCGCCCCACATTAAAAAAGAAAAACCGCAGCGCGGTAGAGAAGAAGCAGAACCCCAAAAATTACTGGCGACCATGTGTCTGCGGGGAGAAGCCCCAGAGAAGGCCGAAATTGAAAAAACACATAACCTGTAGGACTGTGCGTGCTCCGAATCCGACCGAGGCACACATCATGGAGGGATAGGAGACCAAAAACAAAAGTCATAGAAAGAAAGAAAGAAAGTCCAGGTAGTCTCTGTGCTTGACTATGACCGCCGCATCGGGCCCTTCAAAATGGCGGACAGAGCCGGCAAATAAAAGTCCAAGTCGTTGGATTAGCGCATCTGCTCTGCTTCTTTGGAGTCTAAAAATGTTGATAGTAGATCAGGATCTTCGAATGTCCTGGTTTGGTTGTGGAGAGTCACTCGGAGCTTCGCGGGATACAACAGGCCAAAGCGAGCCTGTAGCTGTTGAAGTCGAGGGCGAAAAGCAAGGAGTTTCTTCCGTCGGTCAACGGTAGGCTTTGCCAAATCAGGGAAGAAGGAGACTTTGTGACCTTCAAATTCCAAATGATGGTTCGCCCGGGCAGCATTTAAAATTTGTTCCACTTGTTGATATCGTAGCAAGCGAAAGATAATAGGCCGGGGGGTCGTTCGGTTGAGCGCCATGTGGGTAGGAACACGGTGTGCACGATCGATTTCCAGTTCTTTATGAAAGGTGATCTTCAGCAAGGAGGGAAGAGTTTTGAGCAGGAATTCTCTCATATCTCCCGCTTCCACCCCCTCCGGAATTCCAATGAGCCTCACATTGTTGCGACGGGCTCGATTATTGCTATCTTCTAACTCCTTTTGAAGATTCTGTATCTGGCGCTCAGCCTTGTCCAGTGTGCCCAAGCGCACCGCGTGCGAGTCGAGGACCCCCGCCATATTGTCCTGCCGTAATGAGAGACTTTCAAGTCGGTCCTGGAGTACTACAAAGTCTTCTCGCATGGCTCTAAGCGCTTCTCCATTGGACTGCACCAGTTCCTTCACGCCGCGTATTTCCTCTAAAATCTCTAGGTGCATTTCTGGGTTTTCCCGAAATGGAGCCATCTTCTGTGGGGAGGACACCTCTGTTTTGGAGCGTTTTCCGTGAGAAGAAGAAGGAGACCCGAAGTCCAAGCGCGCTGGTTTATGGGCCGCCATCCCCCCCGAGGTACCCCGGTCAGCCCGGAGCGAAATAGTAAGTTTGTATAGGTATTAAGTCAGGATTCTAAGTAGGCCTCTCGGGAGCTTCAGCGCGAAGCGTCTTACCCGCTGGACATCAGGCTCCGCCCCCATATGATTCCTGTTCTATTCTCTTCATGCTTTTACAAAACATTAACTCGGCTCTTGCTGGCTTTCCTATGGCGAAATAAAACTCCCCGAATTGCATGCTGGAAACTCAAACTTGCTAAGGGATGCGGAGGCGTGCAATTCCCTGATTTCCGCTGGTACCACGTAGCTGCAATCTTACGTCATGGTTGCTTTTGGAGTGATGAAGACCCGAGTGTAACAGACCTGCATTGGCTTCGGATAGAAGCTGCCAATAGTCACCCCCTTCCACTGCAGGCTCGCATTGGGGCTTTGAGCGTTAGTAGGTTGGCGTGGCCCTTAGGCGGGGACCGATAGAAGGGGCATCAGAAATCAGCGGCACAAGCAAACAGCTCCAAACAGCAACAATCCTGCCACAAATAACAACGAGGGATTTTCGCCGGATGCAAATCTCACATGACTACAAGCAGCTTGAGCCCCTTTTAAGTTGAGCTCGTTCATACCCTACACGAAGGACTTCCTGATCACACCTCTGCCTACACAGAGTCACACAGCCGCACTACCCAAACGGGGCTGCAACTCAGTCTTAAATAGAGAGACAAAGGAACGTCAAATTGCAGCGAGTATAATCCAACCCACGCAAAAACTTCTACTTTTCTGGTTTAATATTGCAAATTACTCTAAAATTTCATAACAAAATCTCCGGTTAACATAGTACTGTTGTCAGTATTGCAAGCTTTAACTGCAAATACATTGCTAGTAATATAGTACTGTTGCCAGTATTTCAAGCTTTAGCACATTGCTAGTAATATAGTACTACTGTCAGTATTTCAAGCTTTAGCTGCAAATACCATTGCTAGTAATATAGTACTGTTGTCAGTATTTCAAGCTTTAGCTGCAAATAACATTGCTAGTAATATAGTACCGTTGACAGTATTTCAAGCAACAACTGCATACAACATTGATAGTATTATAGTACTGTTGTCAGTAGGCCAAAACTGCACTTATACTCACTTTAAGCCGAGCCAAAAAACTGAAAATGCTTCACCCTAACAACATGCTTATACGAGTATCATACTCCTGTATATTATTAACAATAATAATAATTGACCTATCCCTATGTTTAAACCACAAAAACCATATGACTATACCTATAATACATACATACAATAGAAATGATTGCCATATGGGGCACACTCATCAAAACTACCCAAAAATTAATTATCACAGACTAATTCACATACAACAAACAAATACACAACAAATAGACAAGAAAATCTGTTCTAAATACTCTTCTTCCCTATCATGCATCCTCACTAACGCACGATCAATGAAGAATAAATTGCCCATATTTAATGACATGATAACTGACTTAAAACCTGACATTTTATGTGTCACAGAGACATGGCTCACTGAAACAGATACAGTCTATCTAAATCAACTTGATAAAGAGAACTACGATACATTCTACAAACACAGACCTAATAAAAAAGGTGATGGAGTTCTAATGATGACAAAAAAAACACTAAACGCCAAGCCAATCCAATCAAATATCAATACTAACATAGACACATTATTAATAAGAATCAACCACATAAAAATTTGCTTAATATATAGACCCCCAGACAATAAATCAGATGGCCTAGATTCTCTTATTGAACTCCTCAGTTCATCTACTGACCAAAACCCTGTGATTATGCTAGGTGATTTTAACCTTCCGTCACTCCCAACACTAGACTCTAAATTATTCCTAGACACCATAGCAGACATAGAGTACCATCAAATAATCAAAACGGCAACACATATCAAAGGAAGAACACTAGATTTGGTTCTACTCCCCGAAATACTCTTCAAGCTAGTACACTCTAATTCCATTGAATGCACAGAGACACCTTGGTCTGATCATTCTATCATCAAAATAAATATCCCATATCCCATCCCCAGCACCAATAATTACATAAGGAGTACTCCTACTACAAAATTCAAAAAGTTTAATGAAACAGACTTCCTTGACTTAACAATTCCCTACTTCTTATCAACTTCTAATTTGGATGATGCTGTTAACAACTGGAATGATACTATCAATAATGCAGCTAAAAATAATCAACCTAATAAAAAGACAAGATACACCAAATCAAATAGTTCACCATGGTTTAATAACACTCTAAGACAAATGAAAAAAGAACTAAGAAAACTTGAAACAAAATGGAGAAAATCCAAACTGACTGTACACAAAGAAATATTCAATAACTATCTATCAAAATATAAGGAAACAATCGACAACACAAAGAAAAACTATTATGCAGCAATCCTAACAAAATCATACAATAGACCAAGAGAGTTATTTTCTATAGTCAGAAAATTAACTAATAATGAGCAAACTTCTAGCAATGAAATCACAGACATCTCAGTTCAAACCCTAGCTAATCATTACCAAAGCAAATCTAAGAAACCTTCCATGCACGCAGATAATATCAACATCACTTATCAACCTGTAGATGAATGGTCAGAATTTTACCCCATTTCAAAAGCATCATTAAAAACAATCATCTCCAACCTAAATACCACAACTTCGTACCTGGATCCATGCCCAGTTTCATGGATAAAAAACACACTACAAACTCTAATATCCTATATTCTCCCAATAGTAAACCTCTCACTCACCCAAGAATACCTTCCTTCCCCGCTCAAACATGCACAAATACGCCCAATTTTAAAGAACTGCAAACTAGACAAAACATTGCCAACATCATATAGGCCCATATCTAGCATACCATTCTTGGCCAAAATAATTGAAAAGGTAGTGCAACTTCAGACACAGGAATTCATAGACTTATCTTACCCACTCGATGAACAACAATATGGTTTCCGACCTCGCCACGGAGTAGAAACACTCCTAGCAGTATTAATAGACACACTCCTAAAAGGAATTGACAATCACAAACAGGCATTCATTCTCCTTTTCATTGACATATCAGCTGCTTTTGATAGCGTGCATCACTCAATACTGCTCAACAACTTAAAACAGTTAGGCATAAATTCCACCGTACATAAATGGTTCACTTCATATTTACATAACAGAACACAAAACGTAAGAACAGGTAATCAAACATCAAACACATACAAACAAGAAATAGGTTTACCACAAGGTTCAGCACTGTCAGCCCTACTCTTTAATATCTATATAAAACCGGTTTGCAATATTTTTAAAAAATTTGGAGTACAATATCACCTTTATGCGGATGATATTATGATGTACATACCTTTCACAATTCCTAACCTACCGATTCAACTTCTATCTGACTGCTACAATGAAATTACATACTGGCTAAAAACCCCAAACCTCCATATAAACCATACTAAAACTGAGGTCTTAATCGTAACAAAAAACCAAACGTTCACCCCGCCAACTCACATAATACTACAGAACCAAGAAATTAAAATAAAAAATGAAATAAGATATCTAGGAGTCATTTTAGATACACACCTTACTATGGAAACGCACATCAGAAATACCTTGAAGAAAATCTACTTCAAACTTAAAATCCTCAAGCAATTACGCCCCCTTGTATTTATACAAGATTTTATCAATATAACACAGGCTACCATAACTCCACACTTCGATTTCGCCAACTTAATACTAATAGGCATTTCAAAACAAAACATCAAAAGGATCCAACTCGCCCAAAATGCTACAGCCAGAATCATATTAAAGATAAATTCACTCCAACACATTACACCGATACTAGCATCCCTTCACTGGTTACCAATACAAAGCAGGATAACATACAAAACAATAATAACTACATTCAAAGCCCTAAAAGACATGGCCCCAAAGACACTCTGTAATCTAATAAGCAAAGAACCACCTAAGCCCACTCAGAGAAAAGGACAATCAAATAAACTTAAGATGCCAAAAGAATATATAAGAACTCACAAATTAACAAATAATAGAGCCTTTTCCCACGTAGCCCCAACAGTCTGGAACTCTTTACCAGAGGACTTACGATCACTAACAGAGATAACAGAATTCAGAAAAAAATTGAAAACCTATCTATTCACTAAACACTATAATATCATAGAACACCCCTCACTCAACTTAGATAAAGGCTAAACAAGAACCTGCCTAAAATCAAGATTATACTCCCCATTACAATAAATACATACAACTTAAATGAATAATCATTCCATTCCAATGCATTGATACCCCACTTGTATATAGTTACAACTGAGTTATAGACAGTACCTCAGTTTAAATTGTTACACAATCTGTGTTAGTTGATTTATTGAACTATTCCGCATAGATTTTACATACACTTTGTTGTTTCAAGTTAAGATGTTCATTGTAAAAAGTTATAACTGTTCTATGTAAAACAAGCTCTGCATTGTTAATTGTTGTTAAATGTACACCGCAACTGATCGCTGGAAGATGCGGTATATAAAATAAGTGTTAAATAAATAAATAATAAAGGGGAGACGTCTAATATAGTTATCCAAGCAACGCAACATGCATATCAACTGCTCCAGAATTCAGTTGAAGAATGGATGAGATTTACTGCAGACACTCCCATATGGTTAAATCCCAGATTCAAGATAGCAGGAGAATGCTTTATATGGCCTTTGTGGCTCCAACACGGGATCTTTAACCTCAGGCATTTAATTGATGGTGACAATTTCAAGACCTACCCAGTTTTGCAACGCGATTATGGCCTCCCAAGTAGGTGTGTATTCCAATGGTGCCAGCTGCGTCACTGTCTGGGGAAATCTGAAGTCTCGCCCATTGGCTTGCCTGCTTCCAGCTCATGGAAGCAGAGAATTAAAGAACTCCGAGAGGGACCTCGGATTGTCTCTAAAATAGTATCCATCCTAAGGGAGGGGCAGACCAGAAGGTGTACAGGCCTGCAATCCATTTGGGAGGAAGAAGTTGGTCGCTTGGAGAGTCTGGAAGACTGGACTCACTTTTGGCAATCTCAAACCAGAGTAGCGAGTTCTGCCTCCCTAACGCAAACACTCTATTTCATAGCCCATCGGGCCTATCTGACCCCAGTGAAGACAGCGAAATGGCAGACTCAAGCTGATAATCTGTGTTGGTCTTGCAGAAAAGAACCCGGCACATTTAAACATATGTTATATACTTGCCCAAAATTGCAAAGATACTGGCGACAAGTCTGGGATAGAATCAGTCTTCTCTTGAACATACACGTGCCTCTGACATTCCGGATAATTATACTCCGTTCGCAAGCTGGTTTACCGGAGTTAACTAGGGGAGACCACTCGATCTTGGATCTGCTGCTGAGCCTTGCCTTGAAAACCCTGATGAGTCATTGGAAAGACTTTAGTGCCTTGACCTTTGAGCAGTGGTGGAACTCACTCTGTGCTCATCGTTTGTATGAACAAATTTATGTTCGGCAAAACCCTTATCTCTCCCCTAGACTGCAGAAGTGGATTGCCTTGGACTCAAAGATTATTCGAAAATAATGTAGACTGGTTTTGGGGACTGTGTCCATCGCTGGGTGCTCTGCTGTCCCGCCATAATGTATACTCCTGACTCGCATATCAGTGCGGGCAGGATGTGATGCTTACATAAATATTTGTTTAGACTCATATCCACTTGATATCTATTGTATTTTTATGGCCAGTATTGGTTGTTCTGTTTGGTTTGGTTATATGTACGTTTGTTTCATTTCTCAATGTATGGAAATGGATAAATAAAGTTTTAAAAAAAAAAAATAATAAAAGCGGAGCCCGTCTGCCATTGAGTTGTCAAAAGTGACATGCAATCTTGAAAGGCATGGCTCACACAAAAAGACTTTTAGAACTGCAATCTATCAGCCGTCAAAGTAATAACACAATTAGAGCAACTGTGTAAATCAAATTATAGAATTGTAAATTCAAGCGCAACATGCAGGAATGAAGGGCACGGCTCATACAAGAAGAATTAAAAAAACAGGCAATGTGTTAAGCTTATAAATTAAAGATTATAAGTGCTAAGGAAGACCAATTTTATGGTATAATCCCAAACTGCTGTTATGCCATAATAGAATGAACTTAATGAACAATGAAATACAGAGCGGGTAGGCTCGCATACGGAAAGGAATTGCTGAAACGGAATGTGTCTAAATGTATCAAAAACGAAGCTAATGTTCCTTGCAGAAATTAAGAAACAGGAACCAGAGACAAGCTAGTTAAAAATATCTAAAATAACATAGAATATTAACTTTAAAATTACCTTCTCTGCTACAGTCAGCGCTTAGAACTGTCAACAGCAATCGATGAAAAAACACCCGCCCATGCGCCTTAAAAGGCGGGGAGTGGGCGGAGTCAAGGGATTGACAAGCAAAGGACGTGAACACCGAGCACAGAGCTGCATGAGGCAAAAAGTTTAAAAAGAGGCAATATACAGTCAAGAATTTAAAAATATTAAATATACAGTATAAAGGGCAACTTTTACAAGACTTAAAACAGCTACCTAAACTAGCGTCTAAAATAACAAATAATTATAAAAGAGGGGGAGGAAGGGGGGGGACAAATCATGAAAAAACTATACTAACAATGCCGAATAACTATGTATACTGTGTGTGTGCCATATAAACTAAAAAGCACTCAAAATAATGCATATTTTAAAAAAAACATTACTTATGGCATATAAACCAAAGATGCAGTTTATATAAAAATAAAAACATATAAATAAATAAATAGGCACCGACTAAAAGCAAAAATGCTTAGAATGTAATAAATACTAGTTATGTCACAAACATAATTGCACAGTTATAAATAGTTATAATTGCACAGTTATAAATAGTTATAAAAAATGATGGTGACAGGGGCTGCAAAAATGGAGGAGTATAATAAAATTGTTAAAGAAACACAGATAAATCTTTATCTAAATTAAGCCCATTGGGGACCAAAGTGTCTAGTAAAAAGATGTATCTCTGCTTTAATCTCATGATCGTTTTATTAATGTCCCCACCTCTCCAGTTCAATTTAACTTTCTTGCTAATGAAAATTTTTAAATCCATAACATTGTGTTTTGCCTTCTGCCAATGTTGAACAAGGGGTTTATCAGTTAAGCCCCGTTTAATGCAACTTTTGTGCTCAACTATTCTAGTTCTAATGCTACGAGTGGTTTTTCCTACATACAGTTTTTTGCAAGGACACTGCACAATGTAAACAACGGATGATACCAAAATCTGCAATAGAGTAGACACCCAGGAAGGTGTAGATAACATGAGGAGGGATCTAGCTAAGCTTGAAGAATGATCTAGAATTTGGCAGCTGGGATTTAATGTTAAAAAATGTAAGGTCATGCATTTGGGCTGCAGCAATCCAAGGGAGCAATATAGTATAGGGGTGAAGTACTTTTGTCCACTAAAGAAGAGCGTGACCTAGGCGTGGTTGTGTCTGATGATCTTAAAGTAGCTAAACAGGTAGAAAAGGCGACGGCAAAAGCTAGAAGGATGCTTGGGTGCATACGGAGGGGAATGGCTAGCAGAAAAAAGGAGGTGATGATGCCTCTGTATAAGTCTTTGGTGCAACCTCATTTGGAGTATAGTGTGCAATTCTGGAGACCGCACCTTCAAAAGGATGTGAACAGGATGGAGTCGGTGCAGAGGGTGGCTAATAAATGATTAGTTGTCTTCATTATAAAGCATATGAGGACAGACTGAAGGATCTTAATATGTACACCTTAGAGGAAAGGCGAGATAGAGGTGATATGATTAAGATGTTTAAATACCTCCGTGGCATACATGTTCAGGGAGAGAGCCTCTTTCAATTGAAAGCAAGTTCTGCTACGAGGAGACATGGGATGAGGGTGAAGGGAGATAGATACAGGAGTGATATGCGGAAATATTTCTTTACGGAAAGAGTGGTGGATCCATGGAATAGTCTCCAAGTGGAGGTGGTAGAGATGAGGACAGTAACTGAATTCCAAAAAGCATGGGACAAACACAGAGGATCTCTAAAGATAAAAAGGGGACTGTTGTAGTTGTTGATATGGAAGGATAGACTAGATAGGCCATGTGGTCTTTTTCTGTCATCATATTTCTATGTTTCTATGTAACAGTGGGCAAAACTGAAAGGGGATATTTTAAGGGCAACCAACATTTTGTTAAAATGGTAAATAGAGGTAAAAGGAAAAGGAGACTGCAATGGCTTTCGAAAGATGTAGCTGAAAAAGTGAAGAAAAAGAGGGAGGCCTTCATGAAATACAAGAGATCACAGAGAGAGGAAGACAGGCATCTATATTTGGAAAAAGAGAAGCTAGCAAAGTAGTCAGGAAAGCAAAGACTCAAAAAGAGGAGGAAATAGCCAGTGCAAAAAAAATGGGGGGATAAGACATTTTTCATATATATTAGTAAGAAGAGGAAGAGTAAAAGTGGTATTTTCAGACTCAAGGGTGCAGGGGAGAAATATGTAGAAGCTGATAAGGATAAAGCAGCATTTCTGAACAAATATTTATGTTCTGTGTTTACAGATGAAGAACCAGGAGCAGGACCTCAGAAAACATCCACAAACAGGAACAGAAGCGAGGGACATCTTGAACAATTTTCAGAAGACTGTGATCGTGAGAAACTAGCTCAACTTAAAGTAGACAAAGGGATGGGACTGGATGGGATACACCCTAGATTACTGAGGGAACTTGAGGACGTTGCATAAGTGTTCAGGGAGAGTACCTCTTTCAATTGAAAGCAAGTTCTGCGACGAGGGGACATGGGATGAATGTGAAGGGAGATAGATTCAGGATTGATATGTGGAAATATTTTTTATGGAAAGAGTAGTGGATCCGTGGAATAGTCTCCCAGTGGAGGTGGTAAAGATGAGGACAGTAACTGAATTCAAAAAAGCATGGGACAAACACAGAGGATCTCTAAAGGTAAAAAGGGGACTGTTGTAGTTGTTGATATGGAAGGACAGACTAGAAAGGCCATGTGGTCTTTTTCTCTCGTCATATTTCTAGCGTAGCATTGGGTACTTTTTTGGTGATTGTGTGTATCCTGTCCAGGTGCTGGTGTGGGGCAGTCACCTCAGAAACTGTCAAATATCAGTCGCACATAGTTGGTCAGTACCTGGGCCTGTTGCTGGCTCCCAGCCTCTTCCCCATTACCATCTGCTGCCTCTGCAGACTCACAGTCCTCCACAACCACTGGCTCTGGATCTGGCAATCCATGCACCCGTACGGTTGAGAAGTATGCAGCACATTGCAAATATCTGGCATACACACTCCGAGTGTAGAGGTGTCAAGGCACCAGAAGCAACTCTTCAGCACCCCTATTGCTAACTGCATAACTGCCTGGGTCATGAGGTGGCACACTGGGGTCAGCAGCCTGGTCTTCAGGGGATATCCACGGTCACCTGTGGGGCAATGTGAGATGTGCACATGTGCATGGGACATACGTTGGTTATGGTCTATGGGCCGCTACAGATAGCATACACCATCTACTAGCAATATCTAATGGTCAGCGACACTGTGGTAATGAGAGGCACATGAAAAGTCTCAAGAAAAAGATAAAGATGAGGTCCTTAAACATAAGTTATTTGTATTAGAAGAGAAAGTGTATAATGATGTGTTTGTTTATTTCCTTATGACATGCTTTTACAGGGATAGCACTTTCTGGTGAAAAAAAAGAATCAGCCTGGCTTTAACTTGTTAATTAGTTAGTTTATTATTCATATGATGATTTTCTTCTTTAGTAGATTATGACTTTATTTCTCCAGGCTAACAAGTTGATATTTGAAACATGTGTTTTCCTATCAGAGCTAATCGGTAACATGTACTGGAAAGACTACACAGATTTGTTTTATTTTGATTGTTTCACTCTTAGCTCTCAAGGTAATTTCAATTATTTTTCTGTATTTGAATTAGAAGTTTTGGTTTCCAGATAAGAAGTGTGATTTGTTTTGAAAGCTTTCCTGATCTCATTTTCAATGGAACAACTAAGGGGCTTGTTTACAAAGCCACGGTAGCGGTTTGCGATCGTAATCGGAGCCGCGGCCCCATTGATTTCAATGGGGCCGCGGCTGCGATCGCGATCGCGAACCACTACCGCGGCTTTGTAAACAAGCCCCTAAGTGAGAAAAAAACCAGATATATGTTGTAGCACAGTGAAAAGGACAGCAATGCATGCTCATTTTTGTTTTAGACACTAAGGGCCCGATATTTGAAAGGCATTTATATGGTTTACAGCCCAATAAACCATATAAGAGTGGAGGTGTAGCCTAGTGGTTAGAGCAACTGCTTAGTACTCAGAAGATCAAGGGTTCAATTCCCACTGGCACTCCTTGTGACTTTGGGCAAGTCACTTTACCCTCCATTGCCTTGGAAGAAAAGGCTGGCAATCTACTTCCAGTGATACATTGCCAAGAAAACCCAGAGGTAGCTGGGTTGCTATGAGTCAACACTGACTTGATGGCACTAAAAAAACATATAAACATCTTTAATTGGGATATTCATCAGCACTTACATGGTTAGTGCCATTGACTATCCCCTTCTAATCAAGCTACATGCCTCAAAGGCATGTTGGAGGCATTCTGTGGCAGAACAGAGGCAGAGACTGTTGCTAACTGGGATCAGTGATACAGCATGCTGCCTAGTTAGTGACCTGTGGCTAAAAGATAGGTGAGGAAAACCCTCATCTATCTTTAAGTTGCTGGAGCTAACCGGGCAGCATATAAAATCTCTGCTGCCCGGTTAGCTACTGGGGCTTTCAGCATGTGCAGTGATCTCTGTATATCCAATGCTTGGACTGCCTATGACCTCAGCATTGAATATCCAGCGTTAAGAGTTGACAGGCAGGGCTATGCGCTATAGCGGCACATAGCCTGCCCAGCTGAATATCAGGTTCTAATAATCTAATCGGGCCCTAGTAGCTAGAGTCTATATATTAACTAAGGGTTTAGGAAGGGCAATAAGTACAACAAATTGGGCACTAGTAATATTGGGCAAGGGGGCACTTTCCATAACTTCAGAAATAGTACCTAAGCTGGAAAGAAACTATTTGAATCTGCTATATAAGGAAAATCACAATATTGAAATGATTACTTATATAGTAGATTATATAGCAGTTATGGAAAATGCCCCTTTACTTGATATTGCTAGTACTCAGTTTGTTGTACTTATCGCCCTTCCTAGACCCTTAGTTAGTGTATAGACTTTAGATATGCCTGGGGGATACTTTTTCCTATTGAGATTGTTGTTATAAAATGTTTTGAAAGAATAACTTTCATGTCATAAAGACTTTAGTTAAATTGAATATTTAATGCTAATTTGAACATCTGTAGGGAGTTATTTGCAATGAGCAGATTTAAATTTATGTCTTCCACCTTCAGTTCACTTAAAAGCAGTACCAAGTTCTAGAAGCCTTAGTCCATAAGGATACATTAGTACGATATGAAGAAAGGTCTACTTATGTAGTTGGTGGTATGGTGCAAGTGATAATAAGAGTTGCAAGGAGTGAGATAGGATATTAATAGTGAAAAAGAAGGATTTTTGACAGACAAAAACTGATGAAGGTAATCTAAATGAAGTGATTGTCAGTTTAATGAATATGTAAAGGGAAAAATGAGATTCTATAATCTGCAGCGGTAATGTCCACAGCTAGTGCCTTTTTTCTCCTGCTATCTGTGTGGGTTTGTACTGTAGTGTGAAATGGATGCTCTGATTCAATGGATTGGGAAAAGGAATGTGCATTGCTGTGGAACTTGATAGAAGTAGACATCACAGATAACCGTTTTGGAAGGCAGAATTTTGTGTATAGAGTAGCTCTACAGCAAGAGAGATTGTAGATCTCAAGGGCATGAGAAATTCATTCTTGCCAGATAACAGCATATCTGGTTACCTTAGATGCTGCTGTATATTAAATAGTAAATCTACTTGACAGCTAAAGCTAAAATAATTTAATATCAAAATAGAGCATAGTAAAGTGTAGCATTAATGTTGCTAATTCTTTTTCCTGTTATATATATAAAGAACTATCTCTAGGTCCAACTGGAAACAGCACTATTGAGAGAGAAATCCGCATGATCATGAGATTATGTTTAAGATTATTTTACAGGGATCCTGGATTTGACAATTGTGATGCAGGAGTGGAAAAACCCTCTAGAACAATTAACCATCCCTTTACTTGTATTTGTAAATAAGTTTAATCCATGATGTGCAAGTTTTGAAAACAAAAGAAGCAAAAAGAAAAAGAAAGGTGAAACAACCAACATGATTGTGTACAGTGGATTCAGCCTTGTGGAAGAGGTCTGGGAGTTGCAGATTATCTGTCATATGCATTTATGTCATATTGTTTGTCCTGAAGATTTGATGGTTTGTTTTAATTATTTCTGCTTACTAATACTGATAAACCTTTTCTTATTGTGTAAGAAGCATAGTGATAAATGTAATATAAAAGAAAATATGTTAGTAGGGATTTTACAAGTCACAAATAATGAATAATACAATCTAACAAGTAAATTAAGTAATTAAACTAAGGTGCTTAAACTAAGGTGGTAAACTTGTATTATGATGTTTTATTCTTTATGTTAGTAGATTAATTGAAAATTCCGGTACACACCACATCCATGAAAGTGTAAGAGACTACAGAGTAGCTCTCCCTGTCTATTTTAAGCTACCCTGCAAAAGTCTATGTGGAGTGGAGGAGTAGCCTACTGGTTAGCACACTGGCTTGGAACCCAAACAACCAGCGTTCATTTCCTGCTAGCACTCCTTGTGGCCTTGGGCAAGTCACTTAACCCTCCATTGCCTCAGAAGAAAGGCCTGGCAAACTACTTCTGGTGACACTGCCAAAAAAACCCAGGAGCTTCTGGGTCACCAGGAGTCAGGACCACTGTTCCCTCTAAGCTGTGCGCGTGTGCGCATGCACACACCTCACCGAGCAAGCGCACATACTTTACAACAGAGCGCACAAAAATTACGGTTCTGATTCTGATAGAAAACAACACAGACGTCTTAAAATTTAAAAGTTGTGATTGTAATTACTAGAAATTTTCTGCTTCATTTAGTAATCGTCTATTTTCATTTAATTTGATTAAAATAAATGTGGTGTACATACTGTATTCTGACGTGGAGTCAAATTTTAAAGTATATAACTCCGAGTGTCGTTATGTGGCGCACAAAAATGTAACCTTCCTTCAAAAGCTGCACAGCTGATATTTTATGCGCACAAAGAATACAGAAAATTAGAGGGAACATTGGTCAGGACTGACTCAAAGGCACACATTACATTTTTTGCAAAAGTCTATTGGAGGAATAATCTTAAATTCTCATGTTGTAAGTTTCAGTTGTAATTATGGAATTACCCCTGTGGAGTTGTTGTTATTAAATGGAAGTGTGGAGCAAATGTCTTGTCAGTAGTAGACTAGGTAAAGCAAAGATATTGCCTCCTAACACCACAAATACCAAGACTGATTAACTAAATTAGTATCACTGATTGAGGTAGATTCAAGAGGTAAATAAATTCACCCTGTGCAAGAGATTAATTGATCTTTTACTACTGTGCTGTTTTCTGCTGAAAAGAGTGTAAGAAAGAGGAATATTAAGTTGTTACTAATGACTATTGATGTTCTAATTGGTTTCAATTTTGTATTTTTAAAGGTTTTGTGGCTAGAATGCATTACCTTTTGTTGAGCACAGTTCTTAGTACTGTCTATGTAATGACCCTTATGTATCTGCTCCTGTTGTTTTCTGTCCTGATAGTCATGATATTCTCCAGGAACAAGCAGAAAGTCAGTCCTCACTTATGGGTGAGTCCGTGCAGAGCAATTCCCCAGCTTTCAAAGAAAGCCTTTGGGATTGCTGCTACTCATGCATGGTCCTCTTCCAGCCCAAGGGTGCCATCTTGCTCAGTCTCCCTTTTTTATGCAGAGCCTTTTGGACGCAGATCCTCATCCCTTGGAAAGAGTTTTGCTTTTTGGCCTACTGGCCTTCTATTTTCCGGTTGCACCGGTCCTCTACCCGTCCTTCCCCTGCTCTACCCTTTTAGAGCTGTGGGGGATAGTTTTTTCTTCATTTTTGTAAACGGGCATCGTGACCTTTTTCTTGAGTCTTGGACTACAAAAGGGGACTGCTACTTCTGGAGAGAGATCTGCAATAGTGAGTATATACTTCTGGGAATTTTTCTGAAGGGAATTCTTTGGATTAGAGATGATTAATCTGTGAACCCCCTCACTTAGTTTGCAGCTTGTCGTGCTGTGAGGGATTGTGTGCATCAGTGATGCTGAGAGTTAAACTATCGGTAGTTTAACTACTGGCAGGGTCTCCC
The DNA here is from genome assembly GCA_033557465.1 of Ichthyophis bannanicus. Classification (NCBI taxonomy): domain Eukaryota; kingdom Metazoa; phylum Chordata; class Amphibia; order Gymnophiona; family Ichthyophiidae; genus Ichthyophis; species Ichthyophis bannanicus. Next base: position 7,057,885 of record CM066048.1, read on the forward strand.
AAGATGGACAGGTCTCAGCTGAGGTCCATACCAAGACAAACCACCCATCTGGGCAGCAGCAGAATGGGATAGTGTTGACGGCGGAGGATCACATTTCTGTGACAACGGCAACAACACCAAACTTAAACTGCGCAGAAGAAAGGCCCGGCAATCTACTTCTGTATCTTGCCATGAAAACCCAATGGATAGTTACAACAAAATAAATTGTGCTGTAGTGCTGGAAGATGAGACCCCCAAGTCGGAAGGCACTCAACTAGCTACTGGGGAAGAGCTGAAGACTTTTCAGAGTAAAGCCAGCATTTATGATATGGTTGGATCAAAGCCCTCGGGACGTCTGACTGGTGATGTAGCTGCACATGAAATGAGGGTCAGAAGCTGTAAAGATGTCTTACACATTGGAACATGGAACGTACGAAGAATGAACCAAGGGAAGTTGGAGGTGGTCAAGAATGAAATGGAACGTGTACAACTTGATCTGTTGGGTGTCAGCGAACTGAAATGGACTGGCATCGGGCACTTTGCATCAGATGATCACATGGTCTACTATGCTGGAAATGAAAGACAAAGAAGAAATGGTGTTGCATTTATAATAAAGAAGAAACTTGCAAGAACTGTAATGAAATACAATGCAGTCAGCGAACGCTTAATCTCTATTCGTCTACGAGGAATGCCTCTCAACACAACTATAATTCAAGTATATGTCCCAACAACAGCTGCAGAAGAGAATGAAATTGAAGAGTTCTATCAACAAGTACAAGCTGAAATTGACAGAACATGCAAACAGGATATCCTGATAGTCATGGGTGACTGGAACGCAAAAGTTGGCAACAAAGAAGAAGGCAAAGTAGTTGGAAAATATGGACTTGGCAACAGAAATGAAGCTGGAGAAAGACTGATAGAATTCTCCACGACCAATGATCTATTCATCTCAAACACCTTCTTCCAGCAACACAAGCGGCGACTGTACACATGGACTTCACCCAGTGGATTGTATAAAAATCAAATTGACTACATCTGTGGAAGTCAACGATGGAAAAGCTCTATAACATCAACAAAGACAAAACCTGGAGCTGACTGTGGTACAGATCATCAACTACTAGTATGCAAACTCAAGCTAAAGTTGAAAAAGAGCAAATCACTTAGGAATGCAGCAAAATATGACCTTGAGAATATACCACTGGAATTTAAAGACTGTCTGCAAAATCGATTTGCTGCTTTAGATACAAATGATAGAGCTCCAGAAGAGTTATGGAATGACATCAAGAAGGTTGTGTTGGAAGAAAGTGAGAAGTCTCTACAAAAAGTGAAAAAGAAAAAAAGGCCAAAATGGATGATGGAAGAAACTCTGAAAATTGCCCAGAAATACAGAGAAGCTAAAGCCAGAGGAGAAAAAAGACAATCACAGAACTCAACAGAGATTTCCAACGTGCAGAAAAAAAAGGACAAGGAAAAGTACTACAATGACGCATGCAAGGAAATAGAAGCAGAAACTATTAGAGGAAGAACAAGATTGGCTTTCCTAAAGCTATGAGAGTTAAAGAAAACGTTTCAGCCTCGAAATGTAATGTTACAAGATGCTCAAGGTTCTATGTTGAATGATGCTGAGAAGATCAAGAAAAGATGGAAGGAATATACAGAGGTTTTATATGATAAAGATCAAGTGGACCAACAGCCATTTCAACCTGTACCTTATGATCGGGAACCATTGGTGATGAAAGAAGAAGTTGAAGCAGCATTGAAAGCTTTATCAAAGAACAAAGCACCAGGCATTAAAAGCATTCCCATAGAAGTATTACAGCAATTTGATGCAGCTGTTACCGTACTTACAAAGCTCTGCCAGGAAATATGGAAGACAACATCATGGCCAACTGACTGAAAAAGATCTGTGTTTATACCAGTACTAAAGAAAGGTGATCCAACTGACTATGGAAATTATCGCACAATCGCTCTGATCCCACATGCCAGCAAGATTCTACTGAAGATTATTAAAAAGAGACTGCAACCATACCTGGAACAAGAACTACCTGAAGTGCAAGCAGGGTTCAGGAAAGTGCGAGGAACGAGAGACATCATTGCGGATGTTAGATGGATCATTGAAAAGACTAAAGAATACCAAAAGGATATCTATTTGTGATTTATCGACTATAGAAAAGCTTTTGACTGTGTAAACCATGAGAAACTCTAGGCCACATTAAGAAGCATGGGTATACCAGAACATCTGATCGTACTCTTGCACAATCTGTACATTGATCAAGAAGCAACAGTTCGAACGGAACAAGGAGAAACAGAATGATTTAAAATACGCAAAGGTGTAAGACAAGGCTGCATACTTTCCCCCTAGCTGTTTAATTTATAAACAGAACAAATCATCGGAGAAGCAGGTGTGAAGATTGTCGAAGACTCATCAACAACCTTCGATATGCTGATGATACCACATTACTGGCTGAAAGTGAAGATGATCTGAAACATTTGCTTCTAACAGTCAAAGAACATAGTCTCAAAATGGGCCTGCACCTTAATGTAAAGAAGACAAAGATCATGACAACTGGCATAATCAACAGGTTCATCGTTAAAGGGGAAGAAATTGAAATCGTGAACAACTTTAACCTACTTGGATCAACTATCAATAAAGAAGCAACAAGCAGTCAAGAAATCAGACGATGCATTGCTCTTGGCAGAATGACTATGAAAGACCTAGATAAGATCCTCAAGAGCAGAGATGTCTCTCTCCATACAAAGATTCAACTTGTTCAAGCCATGGTATTTTCAATAACATCATATGGATGTGAAAGATGGACTGTGAAAAAGATAGACAGGAAGAAAATTGATGCCTTTGAATTATGGTGCTGGCGGCGAATACTGTGTATACCATGGACTGCCCAAAGAACAAACCAGTCGGTACTAGAGGAGATCAAACCTAAGCTTTCTTTAGAAGCTCAGATGACAAGACTTTGACTTTCATATTTTGGACACATCATGCGGAGAGAGAGATCATTAGAGAAAGACATCATGCAAGATAGAAGGTCAACGCAAAAGAGGAAGGCCAGCAATGAGATGGATGGATACAATAACAGCAGCTATGGGTACCAGTCTGTCAACAGTGAGCCGCCTGACTGAAGACCAAACACAATTTAGGATAGCTATCCAGAGGGTCGCCATGAGTCGACTCCGACTCAACGGCACTTAACAACAACAACAATCTGTGAACCCAGTGTATTTGTTAAATCAGTCAGGGCCTAGTAGAAGTAGTTTAAGTTTAAATTTAAAACACAGAAGAGAGCTTTCAGGTTAAATTTAAAACCCAGCAGAGAGCTTGTAGTTTAAATTTAATACAAGCTCTCTGATGGGTTTTAAATTTAATACTCACTCAGGGCCTAGTAGCAGCAAAGTGCTTTTAGTTTAAATTTAGAACACAGAAGAGAGCTTTCTAGTTAAATTTAGAACCCAGCAGAGAGCTTCTAGTTAAAATTTTATATTAAGTCAGAGCCTAGCAGCAGCAAAGAGCTTTAATTTAAATCTTATCAGAATATAACTTAGCATAAAAGGCAAAACAGGGTCAGTATTCTTTGAGCAATAAATAAAGTCTTTTAGAGACCTTTCAAAGAAGCCTTCTACCTAGGGGGCAAGAGACCTGTGAAAGGGGTTAAAGCCAGATGGCAGGTCAAAAGATCATTTTGAAAGACTCCTTTTATCCAAGCAAGGACAGTTTATCACCCAGGACATTTATCACAGTTTACCTTAGAAGCACAGGACAGGGTATTCTGTAGCAGCCCTCTTTTAATAAGTCTTATTTCCCTCCCTCTCTCCCCAAAACCCACCAACATCTGGGATAACCATAGATTTATAGGTACTTACTCATCTTGAAGGAAAGGAGCTGCTCTCAGGTGCAGCTCTTTAAGATTAAATTGAAAGACTGGTAAGGGGGACTGTTGCTTCTGGAGGGAGATCTGCAACTGTGAGTATTTACTTTTGGTAATTTTCTAAAAGGAATTCTTTGTATTAAAGCTAATTAATCTGTGATACACTATTTTTGTTAAATCAGTCAGGGCCTAGTAGCAGCAGTTTAAGTTTACATTTAAAACACAGAGGAGAACTCTCTGGTTACATTTCATACCCAGCAGAGAGCTTGTACTTTAAATTTAATAGTCACTCAGGGCCTAGTAACAGCAAAGTACTTTTAGTTTAAATTTAAAACACAGAAGAGAGCTTTCTGGTTACATTTGGAACCCAGCAGAGAGCTTGTAGTTTACATTTAATAGTCACTCAGGGCCTAGCATCAGCAAAGTTCTTTTAGCTTAAATTTACAACACAGAAAAGAGCTTTCTGGTTAAATTTAGAACCCAGCAGAGAGCTTGTACTTTAAATTTCATAAGAAGTTAGAGCCTAGCAGCAGCTAAGAGCTATAATTTAAATCAAATCAGAATATAGCTTACCTCAGCAGCACAAGACAGGGTACTGTGTAGCAGCCCTCTTTTAATAAGTGTTAATTCCCTCCCACCCTCCCCACACCCACCCACCCCTGGGATAATCGTAGCTTTATAGGTACTTACACATCTTAAAAGACAGGAGGTGCTCTCAGGTGAAGCTCATTACCCAAATCAGTCATACACTAAGGACCTGAGATTAGTTAAGCTTCAGGTGAACAAGGTATATTACACGTATTAGGTTCAGTTTTATTAGTATAAATATCCATAACAACCCTTAGTAAGTAAAGAACTTAGATCTAAACACAAACTTAAAACTAAGATGCAGACAGCAGTCCAGCAGCGGGATGGGGGCTTTCCAGTCTTTTGCATTGAGTGTCACATGTATGATTTTCTCCCAGTTGGTGAGAGGTCTTACGTGTGCACTAGGTGCAAGGAGCTCTTTGCTCTTAGGGAATGAGTCCGTTCTCTAGAGGCTAAAGTAGCAGACTTGGAAAGCATAAGACAGACAGAGAGGTCATAGACGAGACCTACAGGGATATAGTCCTGAAGTCCCACCTCCAGTCTGGCAGCATCCCTGTTGCCATGGAGGAGAGAGGTCACGTGACAGGAGAGCATCACCCTGGTGTGGCAGGAAGTGATCCTGTAACTAGGACCTGTCCTCCAGGTGATGTAAAATCCTCTCGCACCAAGGAAGTTTCTCCAGGGCCATGTGCCCATGAGGGAAGGGTTAGGACAGCCGTTATAGTTGGTGATTCGATCATTAGGCATGTAGATAGCTGGGTGGCTGGTGGACGTGAGGATCGCCTGGTAACATGCCTGCCTGGTGCGAAGATAGCGGACCTCACGTGCCACCTAGATAAGGTCTTAGATAGTGCTGGGGAAGAGTCTGCTGTCTTGGTACATGTTGGTACCAATGACATAGGAAAATGTGGTAGGGAGGTTCTGGAGGCTAAATTTAGGCTTTTAGGTAGGAAGTTGAAATCCAGAACTTCCAGAGTAGCATTCTCCGAAATGCTTCTTGTTCCACGCGCAGGACCCAAAAGGCAGACAGAGCTCCGGAGTCTCAATGCGTGGATGAGACAATGGTGCAAAGATGAAGGGTTTGGATTTGTTAGGAACTGGGAAACATTCTGGGGAAAGGAGGGGCTCTTCCGAAGGGATGGGCTTCATCTTAACCGGGATGGACCCAGGCTGCTGGCATTAACCTTTAAAAAGGAGATAGAGCAGCTTTTAAACTAGATATTAGGGGAAAGCTGACAGTCGCCCAAGAGCGGATGGTTCAGAAGAATGTATCTTTGAAGGATACTACCAAAAGCAGAGAGGTTCCACAAAAGAGTAAAGTAGCCCAAATGCCCTCAAGTATGGAGCAGACAGAGCTTAATGATCCCAAATTACTCATGTCTAACAGACAAATTAATATGGATAAAATACATTCTCTAAAATGCTTGTATGCAAATGCTAGAAGTCTAAAAAATAAGATGGGAGAGTTAGAATATATAGCACTAAATGAAAGGTTAGATATGATTGGAATATCAGAGACATGGTGGAAAGACGACAACCAGTGGGACACTGTGATACCTGGGTACAAACTATATCGTAATGATAGAGCTGATCAAATTGGTGGAGGGGTTGCTCTCTATGTTAGAGAGGGCATTGAGTCAGAAAGGATTAAAATTTTGCAGGAAACACAATCTGCTGTAGAATCTATATGGATTGAAATTCCATGTAAAAGGGGGAAGGCAATGGCAGTGGGGGTGTACTATCGAGCACCTGGCCAGAATGACCAAATGGATGATGAAATGCTCAAAGAAATCAAGGAAGCTAACAAAAGTTACAGCACAGTAATAATAATGGGTGATTTCAACTACCCCGGTATCGACTGGGTCAGTGTCACGTCAGGACATGCTAGGGAGATAAAGTTTCTAGATGAAATAAATGACTGCTTCTTGGAGCAGCTGGTTCATGAACCGACCAGAGGGGAAGCCATATTAGACCTAATCCTTAGTGGAACACCAGATCTAGTGCAAGAGATAAGGTTGTTGGGGCCACTTGGCAATAGTGATCACAGCATGATCGCCTTTGATTTAATTAGTGGAGGAGGGATAGTAAGGAAATCCACAGTACTACCTTTTAACATTCGAAAGGGAGACTATGATAAAATGAGGAAAACAGTCAAAAAAACCTAAAAGGAGCAGTTGCAAAGGTTAAAGACGTACATCAGGCTTGGCTGTTGTTGAAAAATACTATCTTGGAAGCCCAGACCAGCTGTATTCCACACTTTAAGAAAAGTGGAAAGAAGTCCAAAAAACTGCCAGCATGGTTTAAAGTTGAGGTCAGAGAGGCTATTGTTGCCAAAAAAGCATCTTTCAGGAAATGGAAAAAAGAGCCAAACGACGAAACCTGGAAACAGCACAAGCACTGGCAAGTCAAATGCAAGGCATTGATAAGGCAGGCAAAGGGAGAATTTGAGAAGAAGCTTGCTTCAGAAGCAAAAACGTGAAGTAAAGACCTTTTCAAATACATTCGTAGCAAAAAACCTGTGAGAGAGTCAGTTGGTCCATTAGATGATAAAGGGGTTAAAGGAGCACTAAGAGGCGACAAGGCGATAGCGGAGAGACTGAACGAATTCTTTGCTTCAGTCTTTACTGAGGAAGATGTAGGGATGTTGCCCATGACTGAAGTGGTATTTAAAGGTGCAGAAGAATTGAAGGAAATATCGATACATCGAGAAGATGTATTACAACTATTAGATAAGCTGAAGAGTACAAATCACCTGGGCCGGATGGTATACATCCAAGGGTATTGAAAGAACTGAAATATGAGATTGCAGACCTACTATTAGTAATCTGTGAACTATCATTAAAATCATCTCTAATACCTGAAGATTGGAGGATCGCCAATGTAATACCAATTTTTAAAAAGGGTTTCAGGGGTGATCCGGGAAACTACCTGACGTCAATACCGGGAAAAATGATAGAAACCATCATAAAGAATAAAATTACTCAGCATGTAGATAGTCATGAACTAATAAGAGACAGCCAACATGGCTTTAGACAAGGAAGATCTTGTCTTACTAATCTGTTATGTTTTTTTGAAGGAGTGAATAATCAGGTGGACAAAGGTGAGTCGGTTGATATTGTGTATCTGGACTTTCAGAAAGCCTTTGACAAGGTCCCTCATGAGAGACCTTTGGCAAAACTAAAGAGTCATGGGATAGGAGGCAGTGTACTATTGTGGATCAGGAACAGGTTAAAAGATAGAAAGCAGAGGGTAGGGCTAAATGGCCAATTTTCCCAATGGAGAAAGGTGAATAGTGGTGTACCCCAGGGATCTGTGCTGGGTCCGCTGCTTTTTGACATATTCATAAATGACCTGGAAAGTGGAATAACGAGTGAGGTTATCAAATTTGCAGATGACACAAAACTATTTAAAGTTGTTAAAACCCAAGAGGATTGTGGAAAATTGCAAGAGGATCTTGATAAATTGGAAGACTGGGCATCAAAATGGCAGATGAAATTTAATGTGGACAAGTGCAAGGTTATGCACCTAGGGAAGAACAACCCAAACTATGGTTACACGATGCAAGGTTCCACATTAGGAACCACCACCCAGGAAAAAGATTTAGGCGTCATTGTGGATACCATGTTAAAACCCTCGGCCCAGTGTGCAGCGGCGACCAAGAGAGCAAATAGAATGCTAGGTATGATAAGGAAAGGAATGGAAAATAAAACAAAGGATATTATAATGCCTCTATATCGTTCCATGGTGAGACCGCACCTTGAATATTGTGTGCAATTCTGGTCACCGTATCTTAAAAAGGATATAGAGTTATTAGAAAAGGTTCAGAGAAGAGCCACCAAAATGGTGAAGGGGATGGAAGGATACTCCTATGAAGAAAGGCTAAAAAGGTTAGGGCTCTTTAACCTGGAAAAGAGACGGCTGAGGGGAGATATGATAGAAGTCTATAAATTAATGAGCGGAGTGGAACGGGTAAACGTAGATCGATTGTTTACCTAATCAGAATATAGAAAGACTAGGGGACATGCAATGAAGCTACAGGGTAAACTATTTAAGACTAATAAAAGAAAATATTTTTTCACTCAACGTGTAATCAAACTCTGGAATTTGTTACCGGAGGATGTAGTAAAGGCTGTTAGTGTAGCTGGGTTTAAAAAAGGTTTGGACAAGTTCCTGGAGGAAAGGTCCATAAGCCATTATTAAGAAGGGACCCAGGATATCAATGCTTGAACCAATACAAGCATTGTGGAACCTGTGTCCCTTGGGGAAACTGCTGGGTACATATGACCTGGATTGGCCACTGTTGGAAACAGAATACTGGGCTTGATGGACCTTGGTCTGACCCAGTATGGCATATCTTATGTTCTTATGTTCTTATGTTCTAAGCGTCAGGTGAACAAGGTATACTAAACATATTAGGTACACTTTTATTAGTATAAGTATCAACAGAAACCCTTAGTAAGTAAAGAACTTAAGGATCTAAACACAAGCTTAAAACTAATATGAAGACAGAAATAAAGAAGCGAGATGGGGGCTTTCCAGTCTTTTGCATTGAGTGTAACATGTATGATTTTCTCCCAGTTGGTGAGAAGTCTTACGTGTGCACTAGGTGCAAGGAGATCTTTGCTCTCAGGTAACGAGTCCATTGTCTAGAGGCTAGAGTAGCAGACTTGGAAGACATAAGAAAGACAGAGGAGTACATAGAAGAGACCTACAGGGATATAGCCCTGAAGTCCCACTTCCAGTCTGGCAGCATCCCTGTTGCCATGGAGGAGAGAGGTCATATGACAGGACAACATCACCCTGATGTGGCAGGAAGTGATCCTGTAACTAGGACCTGTCCTCCAGGTGATGTAAAACCTTCTTGCACTGAGGAACCTTCTCCAGGGCCATGTGCCCATGAGGGAAGGGTTAGGACAGCCATTATAGTCGATGATTCAATCATTAGGCATGCAGATAGCTGGGTGGCTGGTGGATGTGAGGATTTCCTGGTAGCATGCCTGCCTGGTGTGAAGGTAGCGGACCTCACGCACCACCTAGATAAGGTCTTAGACAGCACTGCAGAGGAGTCTGCTGCCTTGGCACATGTCGGTACCAATGATATAGGAAAATGTAGTAGGGAGGTTCTGGAGGCTAAATTTAGGCTTTTAGGTAGAAATTTGAAATCCAGAACTTCCAGGGCAGCATTCTCTCAAATGCTTCCTGTTCCACGCTCAGGACCCAAAAGGCAGGCAGAGCTATGGAGTCTCAATAGGTGGATGAGACGATGGTGCAAGAATGAGAGTTCTGGATTTGTTAGGAACTGGAGAACATTCTGGGGAAAGAAGGGGCTCTTCCGAAAGGATGGGCTTCACCTTAACCAGGATGGAACCAGGCTGCTTAATAATTTGCTTAATAGGCAGAGCTATGGAGTCTCAATGCGTGGATGAGACGATGGTGCAAGAATGAGAGTTCTGGATTTGTTAGGAACTGGAGAACATTCTGGGGAAAGAAGGGGCTCTTCCGAAAGGATGGCCTTCACCTTAACCAGGATGGAACCAGGCTGCTTAATAATTTGTGCTTACAATAAACAGGCATAATAACTTGGGAATAACTTGTATTCCCAAGTTATTATGCCTGTTTATTGTAAGCACAAATCTCTAAACTGAGATGTGTAGTTTTATCGTTCATTGTAAACCGCACTGAGCTCAAATAGTGCGGTATAAAAGAAACTGTAATAAATAAAATAAAATAAATAAATAACCTTTAAAAAGGTTATAGAGCAGCTTTTAAACTAGATAATAGGGGAAAGCTGACAGTCGCACAAGAGTGCATGGTTCGGAAGAATGTATCCTTGAAGGATACTACCAAAAGCAGAGAGGTTCCAAAAAAGAGTAAAGTAGCCCAAATGCCCTTGAGTATAGAGCAGACAGAGATTCCAAATTACCCATGCCTACCAATAGCCAGATTAATATGAATAAAATACAGTCTCTAAAATGCTTGTATGCGAATGCTTGAAGTCTAAAAAATAAGATGGGATAGTTTATAAAGCACTAAATGAGAGGTTAGATATGATTGGAATCTCAGAGACATGGTGGAAGGAGGACAACCAATGGGGCACTGTGATACCTTGGTACTGTGATAAGGAGAGTTGTGTGGACCGAATGGAATGGGAAGGAAATGAGGGATACACCTTTAAAAGTAAAGGCAAACAGGGTTCCCATGGAAACCACAAGCTTTCAGAGCATGTATTAGCTAGAGCTAAACCCTGCCCCAGCAGTGACGTAAGAGCTAGTTTGAGCCCTAACGAAATTCACATGTGCAGCAAGGAGGGAGTGGCTGTGAGAAAAGCCGTTTTAAGGCTGCCTCAGAGTTTGGTAAGAGGAGGAAGCCAGGAGAAAGGAAGCCAGGAGGAAGGAAGCCAGGAGGTGAACCAGGAAGCGAACTAGCAGGGAAATCACAGAACTCATAACAAGCTAAGGAAGCTAAGGAGGATTCTGGAGAGGCTGCTGATCCCTATTCTCAAGGAGCACTGAAAGCAAACCTGAAGCTTCTACCAAAGCAACCCATAGAGAAGGTAGAAGGGCTTACCTTTACCCGGGGAAAGAGCTCTGACTGTAGAGAAAGCATTGCATGTTGGAAAGATACGTGTGCTTCAGTCCCTAACAAGAGCTGTGCTGAGGATATTGTTAAGAAGCTAAGGTTCAGCGCTGAGCAAAGTCAGGACAGGAACGCAGTAAAACCAACTCCAGCCAGGAGTAGAAGTATTCCAAGTAACTGCCCTGAGACAGCTTCAGATTCTGTGTTCAAATTCTTACAAGAGAATCAAACTCCTGCCCTAAGCAGTGTACGTGAAAACCAAAGAGAGCAGTTTATAGGACAACTGCAAGAGATTCTAAATAAGCTTCAGTTTAAACCTGATTATAAAGGTTCCTTAGAAGAGAATGCTAATGGAGCTTGTGAAGATATGATAATAGATGTTGATGAAGCACCTGTTGATAGTGACGTATGTGAAATGGATTGCTCTTTATGTGAAGCAAACAGCTTGGACTTACGCTGAGTTACCTCTGCATGAGAGAAGTGCATAGCTGTTTCTAAACCTAAGAAAGAAAGACATTTTGTTGAAACTTTGAAGTTTGTCTGATCAGTTCTTCAGCCTTGGCTGTGGAAAGCTGGTATTGCAGAGAAGCTTGAGCAGAGCTGTGAATGAAACAATACTACTGTCATTTGATTCTCAACTTTCAATTGTTCATGTTATCCTATTATTTTGGAGAAATAATCCATGCCATGTCTTGCGTTAAGAATTCAAAGCAAGGGGGAAAACTCTGAATAAAATTTATTTGTTTGCCTTGAACCCCGTGTGGTCACAATACTTTGTTGGAGAGTAATTAAACCAGAAGTTCCAGCATCCATTGCTGGCGCACTAGGCTTGAGACATTGCTCGAAAACAAATAAGGCAGCCCTTTTGCCGTTCAGCCATTGGCCCTAGGCAAGGGGTATGGCAGTATGGTGGAGGGTTTGCGCTCTATGTTAGAGAGGACATTGAGCCAGAAAGGATTAAAGTTTTGCAGGAAACAAAATTTGCAGTAGAATCTCTATGGATAGAAATTCCATGTAAAAAGGGGAAGGCGATAGCAATGGGGGTTTACTATCGATCCCCGGCCAGAATGAACAAATGGATGATGAAGTGCTCTAAGAAATCAGGGAAGCTAACAAAGTTACAGCACGGTAATAATAATGGGTGATTTCAATTATCCCGATATCAACTGGGTCAGTGTCACGGCAGGACATGCTAAGGAAATAAAGTTCCTAGATGAAATAAATGACTGCTTCTTGGAGCAGCTGGTTCATGAACTGACCAGAGAGGAAGCCAAATTGGACTAGTCCTTAGTGGAACACCAGATCTGGTTCAAGAGATCTGGTGCATGAGAAAAGGGTGTTGGGGCCACTTGGCAATAGTGATCATAGCATGATCACATTTGATTTAATTAGTGGAGGAGGGATGATAAGGAAATCCACAGTGGTACCTTTTAACTTTTGAAAAAAGAGACTATGATAAAATGAGGAAAATAGTTAAGAAAAAACTAAAAGGAGCTTGGTTGTTGTTGAAAAATACTATCTTGGAAGCCCAGACCAGCTGTATTCCACGCTTTAAGAAAAGTGGAAGGAAGTCCAAAAAACTGCCAGCATGTTTTAAAGGTGAGGTCAGAGAGGCTGCCAAATGACGAAAACTGGAAGCAGCACAAGCACTGGCAAGTTAAATGCAAGGCATTGATAAGGCAGGCAAAGGGAGACTTTGAGAAGAAGCTTGCTGCGAAAGCAAAAGCGCAAAATAAAAGCTTTTTCAATTACATTAGTAGCAAAAAACCTGTGAGAGAGTCAGTTGCTCCATTAGATGATGGAGGAGTTAAACGAGCACTAAGAGGCGACAAGGCGATAATGGAAAAACTGAATGAATTCTTTGCTTTGGTCTTTACTGAGGAAGATGTAGGGATGTTACCAATGACTGAAGTGGTATTTAAAGGTGCGGAAGAATTGAAAGAAATATCGATACATTGTGAAGATGTATTACAACAGTTTGATAAACTGAAGAGTAGAAAATCACCTGGACCAGATGATATACATCCAAGGGAGTTCAAAGAACTGAAATTACAGACCTGCTATTAGTAATCTGTGAACTATCATTAAAATCATCTGTAATACCTAAAGATTGGAGGATGGCCAACGTAACGCCAATTTTTAAAAAGAGTTCCAGGGGTGATCCAGGAAGTTACAGACCGGTGAGCCTGACGTCAGTATGTGGAAAAATGGTAGAAACCATCATAAAGAACAAAATTTCTGAACATGTAGATAGTCATGGCTTAATGGGAGAAAGCCAACATGGCTTTAGACAAGGAAGATCTTGTCTTACTAATCTGTTATGCTTTTTTGAATGTGTGAATAGACAGGTAGACAAAGGTGAGTTGGTTGATATAGTGTATTGGGACTTTCAGAAAGCTTTGACAAGGTCCTTCATCAGAGACGTTTGGCAAAACTAAAGAGTCATGGGATAGGAGGCAGTGTACTATTGTGGATCAGGAACTGGTTAAAAGATAGAAAGCAGAGGGTAGGGCTAAATAGCCAATTTTCACAATGGAGAAGGGTGAATAGTGGTGTATCCCAAGGATCTGTGCTGGGTCCGCTGCTTTTTGACATATTCATAAATGACCTGGAAAATAAAATAACGAGTGAGGTTATCACATTTGCAGATGCCACAAAACTATTTAAAGTTGTTAAAACCCATGAGGATTGTGGAAAATTGTAATAGGATCTTGATAAATTGGAAGACTGGGCATCAAAATGTCAGATGAAATTTAATGTGGACAAGTGCAAAGTTATGCATCTAGGTAAGAACAACCCAAACTATGGTTACACAATGCAAGGTTCCACATTAGGAACCACCACCCAGGAAGAAGATATTGGCATCATTGTGGATAACATGTTAAAGCCCTCCGCCCAGTGTGCAGCAGCAGCCAAGAGAGCAAATCGAATGCTAGCTATCATAAGGAAAGGAATGGAAAATAAAACAAAGGATATTATAATGCCTCTGTATCATTCCATGGTGTGACCGCACCTTGAATATTGTGTGCAATTCTGGTCGCCGTATCTTAAAAAGGATATAGCATTATTAGAAAAGTTTCAGAGAAGAGCCACCAAAATGGTAAAGGGGATGGAAGGATACCCCTATGAAGAAAGACTAAAAAGGTTAGGGCTCTTTAACCCTTCATCACACACATTAAATTACCGACGACTTTACACACTTGGGGTCAAATTGACCCCATTAGTAAATGACCAGAAACCGTGAACAATTTCATCCACATAGGATTGATATGTTAATGCATTTATTAAAAACAGTTATCAGTTTTTGCTGTTTACAAATGTTCAGTGTTTATCATATATAAAAGTAGTCTAACTATTAACTTCAGTTTATCACTTAATTGTAATTAAGTCTCTAAACCCCTAGTATAATCATCTATCTAGGCGTCTTTTAGTCAGCACATTCATTGCATAACAGCTGACAATGTTCTGGGCATATGGCTATACCACATTCCTTGCAGTATTTTGATGTTTTCTTATCTGATGTCTGGTGCAAAGCTGGCAGCGCGATTCTGCCCCTCTGGATTCACAGCCTGTAGGACCAGGTAAGCTGAATCCAAGTAGTTGCATGCAGATCCGCACCCCTTTCTGAAGTGTTCTTGGGTTCTGCAATCGCAATGTCTGCTGTGGCAGAACTAACTCCTTTGCCAGTTCTGTTAGGAACAGTTGCCGTTTGTTGGACACCTCTGTTTGCCATTCGGGTTTTTGTTGCACCCAAATTATGTAAGCTGCCACACCAGCGACATCGAACATGTTCATCAGCAGGCAGAACGGCCATCTTCTAATGCCACGTTTGCATGTATATGTACACACAAGCTTGTCCAGATTGTCTACTCCAGACTTAGTAGCATTATAGTGCAGAATCATCTCAGGCTTCTTTTAATTCTTGTTGTCTATCACTTTGTCATGATGCATACTGCTCAAAACAATGACCGTTTTGTTTTTCTTTGGAATATAACTCACTAGTGTGATCTCTTTGCAAAAAACAAACTGTGATGAAAACAGTTCCTTGTTTCGCGAAATCAGCAGTTCACCTGGTATGTCCCTTTTGTTTTTTCTCATGGTGCCAACAACTGTAGTGTGTTGAATCAGAAGATCTTCAGCCAGTCCTACATCAATAAAGAAATTATCACATGTAACATTGCGGCCAGTTTTCCACCAATGTCTCGTCAATCTTTTCACTACTTCATCTCCTTTCTTCAGTTCGAACGCTGCTCCTGTTTGCTTCCCCAGATAAACTTTTCCTTTCAGTGGATAGCTGGTCTCTGCATCACAGTTCCAGAATATCTTTATTCCATACTTTCCTGGCTTTGTGGGAATGTATTGTCGAAAGCTGCACTTGCCTCTGAAGCTGACCAGTTGCTCATCAGCTGTCATATCCATTCCAGGTAAGTACATCATTGATAAGCATGCATTTAGCATGTCCCAAATATCACGGATGGGTGCCAATCTGTGAGTGGCTATACGTTCTGGACGAGTGCACAAGTTATCCATTCTCACAAACCATAAGATATCCTGGAAACGATTTATGTTCATTACGGAGCGATAAAAAGTTTTTGAGTCAGGTGCAAACAATGATGTAATTGCTTCTTTTGATGATCTGTCTTTACTGGCATGCAGCAATATTCCAATGGTTGCCTTTAGTTCAACAATGTCAGTATCTGTCCACTCTTTTACGTTTCCATCAATTTGTTCAGCTTGTGTGTGGTAGTAGTTCTTGGCATAATGATTAGTCTCTCTAAGTATGATGTCCAACATTTCACCAAAAGTCTCACCTAGAACCGGTGCAGGCACTCAAGTTCACCGGGGCGCACCTTGATACTCAGCGGGCGACCACATTTTTACCAGCAGACCTCATCGACCCCTTCCAAGCCTTGACGGCCCAGGTCCAAAGCACTCCCTGGGTCATGGCTCGGACTATGCTATACCTCCTGGGCCATATGGTCTCTACCGTGCATGTTATCCCCCATGTCCGCCTGCACATATGGACAGCTCAGTGGTGCATCAGCACCCAATAGAGCCCATCCCTCAGTCACCTCAAAGACCCTGTCAGGGTCCTTCCCGACCTCCGCTTGTCCTTGAACTGATAGCAAAACCCCGGCAACCTCTTCTGGGGGTTGCCCTTTCAGGCACCTCAGCACGGCGCAGTGCTGATGATCGAAGCTTCCCTGTTAGGGTGGGGAGCCCACTGTGGGCTGTTGTGCACGCAGGGGCAGTGGTCACCCGAGGAGTCTCAGCAGCAGATAAACTTGCTCGAACTCCGGACAATTCAGTGGGCCCTGAGGGCCTTCAAGGACCACCTCAAGGGGAAGTCAGTCCTCTTGCAGACCGACAACCACGTAGCGATGTTCTACGTTAACAAGGAGGGAGGCACGGGATCGTGCTCCCTCTGCCGAGAAGCGGTTCTCATCTGCTTCTTCGCTGTCCAAAGGAAGATGTCCCTCAAAGTGACCTACCTTCTGTGTCAGGAGAATATCCTGGCAGACAGGCTGAGCAGAATCCTAAGTCTCCACGATTGGCAGCTGGATCCAGAGGTAGCGGGCTGGCTGTTTCTTTGCTTCGGGGATGTCAGCAATAGACCACTTTGCCAGTTCCCAGAACACACAGCTTCCCCACTTTTTCAGCCCGGTACCACACCCAAACATTAAGAGTCCGGATACATTTCTTCTGAACTGGTCATCCAACCTGCTATATGCATTCCTTTCCTTCCCTCTCATTGTGAGAACCCTTTTCAAGGCTCAACAGGATCAGGCATTGTTGATCCTCATAGCCCCCTCGTAGCCTCGGCAGCCTTGGTTTCCGGTTCTGCTCTGACTGTCAACGGAGCTTCCTGTCACCCTGGGCTCTGCCCCGGGTCTGCTAACACAGGAGGAGAGATGGGTGCAGCACCCAAACCTAGCCTCCTTATCCCTCACAGCCTGGTGGCTGAACGGGTTTCCCGAGACTCACTGGCTCTCCAAGAGGAGGTCGAGAAAGTCCTCCTTGCCTCAAGAGAAGACTCCACTAGACGAGCCTATGCTTTCAAGTGGAGACACTTCTCAATCTGCTGCTCAGGGCTCCAGATCAACCCATTCTCGTTCCCCATTCGGTGGATCCAACAGTACCTCCTTCATCTCTCAAAGGAAGGGCTCAAGTCGAACTCTGTCAGGATACACTTGAGCGCCATCTCGGCTAACCACCTCCCCATCGAGGAAAAGACCTCTCGGGGCAGCCGTTAGTTTCCCGCTTTATGCAGGGTATTCTGCTTTCCAAGCCACCCATCCGTCCTCCTTCAGCAGAATGGGACCTGAATGTGGTGCTCATGCAGCTCACCCATCCACCGTTTGAGCCGATGGCGATGTGCTCACTCTGGCACCTGTCCTGGAAGGTGGTCTTCCTTGTGGTGCTGACCTCGGCCTACCGAGTCAGTGAGCTCCAGGCTCTCATGGATGGTGCTCCTTACACCAGGTTCTATCGGAATAGGGTGACCCTCTATATCACTCTAAATTCTTGCCTAAAGTTGTCTCGGATTTCCATCTTAAGCAAGAGATAGTCCTGCCGTCTTTCTTCCCGAGACCCCACACTGACCAGGCGTCAGCGGCTCTTCACACCCTTCTCGCCTTCTTCTTGCAGCATACCCAGACTCATCGCAAGTCTGACTGGCTCTTTGTGACCTACAATCCCAATTGACCGGGGCAGGCAGTTACCAAGCGCACCCTTTTGGTTTGGGTGGTGGACTGCATTGCTTTCGCTCATACGAAGGCAGGTGCCCCATTAGATTGTCGATTCACCACGCACGGAGTTCGGGCTAAAGCAATCTCGGTGGCCTCGCTATGCTCCGTGTCCCTGATGGACATTTGCCGGGCGATGACCTGGTCTACCACGAATACCTTCACTGCTCACTGCTGCCTGGAGAGGGCGTCCCACCGGGACAGTGCCTTCGGCCAGGCTGTACTCTGTAATCTGTTCAGTGTATAAGCAACTCCTGACCTCCGACCCTTCTTCATGGCTACCGAGGGCTTTGCCCCGAGGACCCGAGGACTCGGGTTCCTTCAGGCATCGGCTTCTGCTCACAGCCTCGCAGAGGCATTTTTTGGTTACAGGTTTGGTGGCCTGTAGGGAGTCCCATAAGTGAGGACTGACTTCCTGCTTGTTCCTGGAGAAAGTATAGTTACTCACCTGTAATAGGTGTTCTCCAGGGACAGCAGGAATCAGTCCTCACTACCCTTCAACCTCCCCTGAGGAGTTGCCATATTTTTGTCCTTCCCTTGCCATCTGCTTGGTAGGGCTCAAGTTAAGGGACCTGACTGAACAAGATGGTACCCTTGGGCAGGAAGAGGATCATGCATGCATGGCAGCAATCCTAAAGGCTTTCTTTGAAAGCTGGGGAATTGATCCGCGCAGGCTCCGTTGGTGCCGACATCACCCATAAGTGAGGACTGATTTCTGCTGTCCTTAGAGAATACCTGTTACAGGTGAGTAACTACACTTTCTTTCATTTGTGAGGTGAAATGTCTATGTTAATCAGATAGTTACACATACTAGTGCCAGTAATGTGAGTCAAACCAGTACCTAAAATAAGAGCCTTCCTAAGAATTTTTGGTAAACAATTTAATTGATTCACCATAAATTGCCAGTTAAATTTTATTTAATAAATTAATTTATTTTATTTAATTGACTGCTTTTATACCCCCTTTTTGCCAGGTCAAAGTGGTTTACATTCAATGAAAAGATATATTAGATACATAGAATATCAAACTATGAACAGTAAACTTAACTGATATATATTGAGTGGAGTATTAAGAATATATGGGCCCGATTCTGTCGCGCACATCAATACCCTTTGTATGTCTGGTCTGAACCGGAGGTGCAAAGGGGATCGCAATTCTGATCTCACAAGGCATGTATAGCCCCGCGGGATCAGAATCACGAACAGCAATGGATGTGCAGGCTGGGACTGCGATTCAGTCTGGCCTGCATGTACATTAGTAGCCTGACTAACTCAATCAGGACTTTTAAATAGAGCCACAGCGACATGGCGTCCTGTTGTCGTGGCACCGTGGTTCCATTTCAGAGCCGCAATACCAGATGCCAAAAACGAGTTCATTTCCTGCAGCTCGACACCTGATCTGGATTCCTAAAGCCAGGGTGGGGCTGTGGGGAATAAATCCTGGTCCCCCCTACCCCATCCTTGCCCCAAGCCTTCCAAAGACAAATGTCCAGGGAAGTTATTCCACCTCAGAGGACATTTTGCCTGCAATGGGCATACAGGGCCAACATTAGAATCAGGCCTGTACGTCCAAGGTTGGCGACTGCCCACCCACTCTTTGCCCCCATGCTACCCATTCCCCGCTCCATCTAACTTCCCTGCACAACCGGCAGGGAAGTTATTTGGGGGCAGGTGAAGCCATGAATAGTGGGGATGAATGTCCCATCAAGCCGTCCATCCCCACTATTCATGGCTCAGAATAACCTCCTGTGAGACTGAGAGATATTTCCATGATTGGGGTTACAAAGGTCCTATGAATGTAATGGGATTAAGCTTGACTATATAATGAGTCCAAAATGTTCAAGAAAAAGATGTGTTTTTCAGTAGATTGCAGAATGTGAGGAGTTCTGTGGTACTTCTGAGTTTGTCGGGGAGAGTTCCATAGGGTTGGTGCATAAAATTTGAAAGATCTTGTACAGGTGTGCAGATGTGTGGGGGATGATTAGAGCATTCCTGGTGGTTTGCCTGCTGACTCTGTTAGATTGGAAGGTGTGGAGAAGTGTTTGGAGGTATCCATTAAGGGCTTTGTAGGTCATCAGGAGAGTCTTCTATTTGATGTGACTGTTTACGGGAGCCAATGGAGTTGCTTGAGAATGGGAGTAATGTGTTCATGCTTTGGGGAAGCTAATAGCATGTGTGCTTTTGAATGAACAGCTATGCATAGTGGTAGGATAGTTGATTGTGGTAGTCCTTGACATATGCAGCTGTAATAGTCAAAATGTAGAGGCATTAAGAACATAAGATATGCCATACTGGGTCAGACCAAGGTCCATCAAGCCCAGTATCCTGTTTCCAACAGTGGCCAATCTAGGTCATACGTAACTAGCAGTTTCCCCAAAAGACACAGGTTCCACAATGCTTGTACTGGGTCAAGCATTAATATCCGGGGTCCCTTCTTAATAATGGTTTATGGACCTTTCCTCCAGGAACTTGTCCAAACCTTTTTTAAACCCAGCTACACTAACAGCCTTTACTAGATCCTCCAGTAACAAATTCCAGAGTTTGATTACACGTTGAGTGAAAAAATATGTTCTTTTATTAGTCCTAAATAGTTTACCCTGTAGCTTCATTGCATGTCCCCTAGTCTTTCTATATTCTGATAACATGGAGCGGAAGAGTAGCCTAGTGGTTGGGGTAAGGTACTTCAGGCCAGAAGATCGGGGGTTCAAATCCTACTAGAGGACAGCAATCTTCAGCCGGAAGGACTGGGGTTTCTAGTCCCACAGTTGCTCCATGTGGTCTTGGTCAAGCCACTTAACCCTCCATTGCCCATGTTCCCTGTAAGTATTAGTCTCATATCCCCATGTGTTAAATGTACCCCCCAATTGTGTTGTGACCATTTTGATTGAAGGATAAGGCGGTATACAAAACTGTCTAAATAAATAAATAAAAATGTAAACAATTGATCTACGTTTACCCATTCCACTCCATTCATTAATTTATAGACTTCTATCATAGCTCCCCTCAGCCGTCTCTTTTCCAGTTTAAAGAGCTCTAACCTTTTTAGCCTTTTTTCATAGGAGTATCCTTCCATCCCCTTTACCATTTTGGTGGCTCTTTTCTGAACCTTTTCTAATAACGCTATATCCTTTTTAAGATACGGCGACCAGAATTGCACACAATATTCAAGGTGCGGTCTCACCATGGAACAATATAGAGGCGTTATAATATCTTTTGTTTTATTTTCCATTCCTTTCTTTATGATACCTAGCATTCTGTGTGCTCTCCTGGCCGCCGCTGCACACTGTGCAGAGGGTTTAAACATGTTATCCACAATGACGCCTAAATCTTTTTCCAGGGTGATGGTTCCTAATCCGGAACCTTGCATCGTGCAACCATAGTTTGAGTTGTTCTTCCCTAGGTGCATAACTTGCAACTTGTCCACCTTAAATTTCATCTGCCATTTTGTTGCCCAGTCTTCCAATTTATGAAGATCCTCTTGCAATTTTCCACAATCCTCTTGTGTTTTAAGAACTTTAAATAGTTTTGTGTCATCTGCAAATTTGATAACCTCACTCGTTATTTCACTTTCTAGGTCATTTATGAATATGTCAAAAAGCAGCGGACCTGGTACAGATCCCTGGGGTACACCACTATTCACCTTTCTCCATTGGGAAAATTGACCATTTAGCCCTACCCTCTGCTTTCTATCTTTTAACTAGTTCCTGATCCACAATAGTACACTGCCTCCTATCCCATGACTCTTTAGTTTTGCCAAACGTCTCTGATGAGGGACCTTGTCAAAGGCTTTCTGAAAGTCTAGATACATAAATCAACCGACTCACCTTTGTCTACTTGTTTATTCACACCTTCAAAAAAACATAACAGATTAGTAAGACAAGATCTTCCTTGTCTAAAGCTATGTTGGCTGTCTCCCATTAGGAAATGACTATCTACATGCTGAGTAATTTTATTCTTTATGATGGTTTCTACCATTTTTCCTGGTACTGACATTAGGCACACCGGTCAGTAGTTTCCTGAATCACCCCTGGAACCCTTTTTAAAAATTGGTGTTACATTGGCGATCTTCCAATCTTCAGGTATTAGAAATGATTGTAATGATAGTTAACAGATTACTAATAGAAGGTCTGCAATCTCATATTTCAGTTCTTTCAAAACCCTTGGATGTATACCATCCGGCCAGGTGATTTGCTACTCTTCAGTTTATCTAATATTTGTAATACATCTTTCTGATGTATTGATATTTCCTTCAATTCTTCTGCACCTTTAAATACCACTTCAGTCATGGGTAACATCCCTACATCTTCCTCAGTAAAGACTGAAGCAAAGAATTCATTCAGTCTCTCCGCTATCGCCTTCTCGCCTCTTAGTGCCCCTTTAACCCCTCTATCATCTAAAGGACCAACTGACTCTCTCACAGGTTTTTTGATTACAAATGTACTTGAAAACATCTTTATTTCGCGTTTTTGCTTCCGCAGCAAGCTTCTTCTCAAATTCTCCCTTTGCCTGCCTTATCAATGCCTTGCATTTGATTTGCCAGTGCTTGTGCTGTTTCCAGGTTTTGTCATTTGGCTCTTTTTTCCATTTCCTGAAAGATGCTTTTTTGGCAACAACAGCCTCTCTGACCTCACCTTTAAACCATGCTGGCAGTTTTTTGGACTTCCTTCCATTTTTCTTAAAGCGTGGAATACAGCTGGTCTGGGCTTCCAAGATAGTAGTTTTCAACAACACTCAAGCTTGATGTAAGTCTTTAACCTTTGCAACTGCTCCTTTTAGTTTTTTCTTAACTATTTTCCTCATTTTATCATAGTCTCCCTTTCGAAAGCTAAAAGGTAGTACTGTGGATTTCCTTACTATCCCTCCTCCACTAATTAAATCAAATGTGATTATGCTATGATCACTATTGCCAAGTGGCCCCAACAACCTTATCTCTTCCACTAGATCTGGTGTTCCACTAAGGACTAGGTCTAATATGACTTCCCCTCTGGTGGGTTCATGAACCAGCAGCTCCAAGGAGCAGTCATTTATTTCATCTAGGAACTTTATCTCCCTAGAATGTCCTGCCGTGACACTGACCCAGTCAATACCGGGGTAATTGAAATCACCCATTATTATTACTGCGCTGTAACGTTTGTTAGCTTCCTTGATTTCTTTGAGAACTTCATCATCCATTTGTTCATTCTGGCCAGGCGGTCAATAGTACACCACCACTGCCATCGCCTTCCCCTTTTTACGTCGAAGTTCAATCCATAGAGATTCTACAGCAAATTCTGTTTCCTGCAAAACTTTAATCCTTTCTGACTCAATGCCCTCTCTAACATAGAGCGCAACCCCTCCACCAATTTGATCAGCCCTATCATTATGATATAGTTTGTACCCAGGTATCACAGTGTCCCACTGGTTGTCCTCCTTCCACCATGTCTCTGATATTCCATTCATATCTAACCTCTCCTTTAGTGCTATATATTCTAACTCTCCCATCTTATTTTTTTGACTTCTAGCATTTGCATACAAGCATTTTAGAGACTGTATTTTATTCATATTAATTTGGCTATTGGTAGACATGGGTAATTTGGGATCTTTAAGCTCTGTCTGCTCCTTACTCGAGGGTATTTGGGCTACTTTACTCTTTTTTGGAACCTCTCTGTTTTTGGTAGTATCCTTCAAAGGCTACTGTCGGCTTTCCCCTGTTATCTAGTTTAAAAGCTGCGCTCTCTCTTTTTTAAAGGTTAATGCCAGCAGCCTGGTTTCATCCCGGTTAAGGTGAAGCCCATCCCTTTGGAAGAGCCCGTCCTTTCCCCAGAATGTTCCCCAGATCTTAACAAATCCAAAACCCTCATCTCTGCACCATTGTCTCATCCACATATTGAGACTCCGGAGCTCTGCCTGCCTTTTGGGTCCTGCGCGTGGAACGGGAAGCATTTTGGAGAACGCTACCCTGGAAGTTCTGGATTTCAACTTCCTACCTAAAAGCCTAAATTTAGCCTCCAAAACCTCCCTACCACATTTTCCTATATCATTGGTACCGACATGTACCAAGACAGCACACTCCTCCCCAGCACTATCTAAGATCTTATCTAGGTGATGCGTGAGGTCCACTACCTTCGCACCAGGCAGGCATGTTACCAGGCGATCCTCACGTCCACCAGCCACTCAGCTATCTACATGCCTAATGGTCGAATCACCAACTATGACGCCTGTCCTAACCCTTCCCTCATGGGCGCATGGCCCTGGAGAAACTTCCTCATTGCGAGAGGGTTTTACATCACCTGCAGAACAGGTCCTATTTACAGGATCACTTCCTGTCACACCAGGGTGATGCTCTCCTGTCACATGACCTCTCTCCTCCATGGCAACTGGGATGCTGCCAGACTGGAGGTGGGACTTTAGGACTATATCCCTGTAGGTCTCATCTATGTACCTCTCTGTCTGTCTTATGTTTTCCAAGTCTGCTACTCTAGCCTCTAGAGAATGGACTCGTTCCCTGAGAGCAAAGAGCTCCTTGCACCTTGCACCTAGTGCACCTAGTGCACATGTAAGACCTCTCACCAACTGGGAGAAAATCATACATGTGACACTCAATGCAAAAGACTGGAAAGCCACCATCTCGCTGCTGGTCTGCTGTCTGCATCTTAGTTTTAAGCTTGTGTTTAGATCTTTAAGTTCTTTACTTATTAAGGGTTGCTATGGATATTTATACTAATCAAACTTTACCTAATACGTTTAATATACCTTGTTCACCTGAAGCTTAATTAATCTCAGGTCCTTAGTGCATGACTGATTTGGGTAACGAGCTTCACCTGAGAGGACCTCCTACCTTTTAAGATGTGTAAGTACCTATAAAGCTACGATTATCCCAGGGTTGGGTGGATGTTGGGGAGGGAGGGAGGGAGGGAGGGAAATACCACTTATTAAAAGAGGGCTGCTACACAGTACCCTGCCCTGTGCTGCTGAGGTAAGCTATATTCTGATTTGATTTAAATTATAGCTCTTTGCTGCTGCTTGGCTCTTACTCATTATGAAATTTAAACTACAAGCTCTCTGCTGGGTTCTAAATTTAACCAGAAAGCTCTCTTCTGTGTTTTAAATTTAAACTAAAAGTACTTTGCTGATGCTAGGCCCTGACTGATTTAACAAAAAACAGTGGGCTCACAGATTAATTAGCTTTAATACAAAGAATTCCTTTAATTGTTTCTTGAAGTGATGATCTCTAGTCGGGGGGCTTAGGAATGTGCAAAGGCATTGTAGGGTTTGGATTTTATAACAGATCACTTTGACGGTGTTCTTCACCTGTTGCTTGAATGTGAGATATTGGTCAAAGGTGATGCTGAGATATTTTAGTTCTGGTTGTACCTTGATTTGGATATCATTTAGGGTTATGAAGGTTGGCAGCGAAAATGTGTTGTCTTTGGTGATGAATAGTGCCTCTGTTTTTCTGTAGTTAATGGCAAAATGGTTCATGGTAAGCTATTGTGAGACTTCGGTGAAACGGTGTTGTAGTTTTGTGTAACTGGGTTGTTTGATGTCGAATGGACAATATTGCATGGTGTCACTAGCGTAGATGTGGTAAAAGAGGCCATGACATTTGATGAGTGTGCATAGAGGTTGGAGGTATATGTTAAATAGCAGTGCTGAGAGGGTGGAACTTTGTGGGACGCCATGGATTTGAATGTAGCGGGTTTACGTGATATCACCCATTTAGATTTGTTGTTGATGATTTGTTAGGTAGGATTGAAACCGTTTTAGTATGGTGTCTTGAATTCCAGTGGATTGAAGGCATCGTAGGAGGATGGTATAGTTCACTATGTCAAATGCTGCAGAGATGTTGAGGAAGACTAGGATGAAGCCTTGTTGCGCATTCTGAATACCTTGAATGAGCCATGGTGGGGGCGGAATACATGTTGCTGGAGATCATGCAGTGCATGTTTGTCGACCTGATCTTGAAGCTGTTGGTGGAAAACCTTTTCCATAATTTTGACCATGAAAGGAAGGCTGGCAATTGGTCTGTATGAGGTTGGCTCCATTGGGTTGAGGCTTGGGTTTTTAAGGTGGGACATATGGATGAGGTCTTTAGACTGTTGGACATGTGACCTTGGGCTAGGGACATTTGGGTGATCTTTGTGATGATGGAGCTGAGTTCTGTTTTGGCTGCCTTGATCCATGTTACAGGGCATGGATCAAGGTTAGATGTCGTAGTGTTGAGGGAGATGATAATGGATTCAATGTTATTGCTGCTGATGGGGTCAAAAGATGACCAGGTATAAGATGTTGAAAATTGAGTCAGGGGAGATCATGTAGGCTGGGTTGTCATTGAAGCTGATTATAGTGATTTATTAGCTACTGGGGATTGATGTTTGCATTCAAGGTGGTCTTGGTGGGGGATTTTGTTAGCTGTTTTACAAGGTCAAACAGTTCTCTTGGTTGATCAGCTTGGTATGGTAACTTCATTTGGCATTGTCAATTGCTATCCAATATTTGTCTAGAAGGTTCATGTAAAGGTTGCGATCTGCGGAGTGTCTGGATTTCTGTGATTGTCGTTCAAGCTTTCGCTGGCGTGTTTAAGTTTTCCAGAGTTCAGGTGTGCACCATGGGATTTTGGGTAGTTTGTTGTTTATGTGAGGTAATGAAATTGGTGCAGCTGAGGTTTTATTGGTGGTGCTGTTCCATTTTGTTATGTGAGTCTCTAAGTCATTCATGTCTTCCTCAAAGGTGGGAGGGGTGCTGGTGAGGAATTCCTCTTTGTTAAATTGTTTGAATCTTCTTCTGTTCTGTGGTGGTTGGTGATTTGCTTGGATATTGAATGGTAGGCAGAGGTTTATGAGGCTGTGATCAGACCAAGGGACTGCAATGATTTGTAAAGAGTGGAGGTGGGGGAGCTTGAAGAAACACTTACTTAAACCTCTCCGGACCAGCAACCTTACTGGGTTCTTGGAGCTACAGAAGACTACATTCAAAAACAATGGGAAGGTTATCAAAAGACAGCAATAAAATACACACATCTATATAGAAAATACACCAAAGCTTTAGTGGAGAGAAACTGAGAGAAACACATTCTCCCTGTTTACTCTAACTTACTAGCCATGGTTCACTTTATTTATAAGGCTCTTTTAGATGATACAGCATAATTTTACTTTATCACTATATGTCAAATATGACGTATTTATCATATCATAGGTCAACTTTATTCAATGTGGGTGAGTGTGTAGAGACATACATGGAGTCCAAGACCTAACTGTTTACTGCTACATAGATCATTATGAGGAGACATACAGGATTCTAAGACATAATTGACCTAATTGACATAATTGTTTACTGCTGACTAGGTCGGTATGAGGAGACATACACATAACTGTTTACTGCTGACTGCTTGATATCTAATACTGCTTGATATCTACTAACCCTGAGAGTATTTTAGCTAATAACCCTGAGACAGAGAGGCTAGAGTATAACCTGCCCTTTCCTTTATTTATGTAAACCTTCACTTAGTAAGCAAATATATGAAGTTTTATTTCTAAGCAAGGTTCTGAACAGAATTAACTCTTTCTCATGTTTAGTCAGTCTAATAGTGTACGGTACCCTGTACAAATATACATGCTTTCAGTCCCTCCTCTGATTCTGTAAAGAATCATTCTCAAAATAAGGAAACTCATATATTGCCATTGAAGTGGAATTACAACTGGATTCTGGGCCAATCCATAACATTATTGCAGGGGTCAGTGATTCTACTGATTTCTGATTTAGAAAGCTGTGAAAGGTGAAGAGGTGGAAAGAAACCAGTGCTGACATAGAAAAACAGCTGTCAGTACATAGAGGAGTAATACTTCTAGAATGATACTTCCCAAAATACCAAGCAAAGATGCTAACATGCCTTGCAAAGGCCTGAATACTGAATTCCAAAATGAAGGAACAAGAATCAGTGAGAGCTGAAAAGGAATTTACATAACTCTCACTTGAAACTAAAGTACGGTTACTAACTTTATCTAATAGGCCTTTCACTATTTTTCCATTATTATCAAGCATACTACAACAAATATCAACTAGTACTCTGCACACACCATTTTCCTTTGCTAGGAGAAAATCTAAAAACCATTCAGTTCTGGACTGCATAAGCTGACACTATGTTTACTGGACCTTGCAATACACACTAATTGCCTCAGTAAAAAGCAGAGCAGCCACTATGACTTCATACTGAGGGGGACACATCCCTTTTTCTTCTTAAAGATTTGTTCGGGATTGACAACAAATTAATAGTTCAATTCACTATGGGGTATCCATCAGGGCTATATAGCAAGCACCTGACCAACCTCTGGGAAACTCTGCACTATAAAAATACTAACCGAAACATCAATTCACAAATCGGAGATTACAAAAACAGCACAACAAAAATAAAATACCAGAAGACTATGGGGTCTGTTTACTAAACATTCCTAATGTGCGGGGCCGCGGTAGTGTGCCTGTGCCATATAAGGAGTGGGCGGTTCAGGCAGAGAAAAGAAAAAAACGGGAGTAAGCGATCGCACATTTGCGCGGGGCGCTATTGTGCGCAGCGCTATTGTGCGCCGTGCATAATAGTGCGTGGGAAGGCTAAGTGGCGCCCTGATATGCACACACAAAGGAGCAGAGCCATAGTACAATGGTTAAGACACTGACTGTGGGTGCAGCTGCCATGGGTTCAATTCCCCATTGTGCACAACAAAAAGGGCTGGCTGAGGCATTAACTGTAATGGGTAAAAGTGCTTTAGGAGGCATATTAATTTTGGGCGGCATAAGGCGGTGCACTGTTAATTTTGGGCGGCATAAGGCGGTGCGCAGATGCCCAAGCATAGTAACAGAGCCACAGCACAATGGTTAAGACACTGACCAATGGTGCAGAGATCAGGGGTTCAATCCCCCACAGTGCCCAATGAAGAAGGCTCACTGAGGCAGTGTGTATTATGGGGATGAGTGCTGTAGGGGGCAATCTATTTTTATTTCAGTTATCACTACTAGCAAACGCACTCACAAAGCGTGTTAACATAAGGCGGCCCATAAGGCACATATTAAAGTTCACTGTCCGCCAAGGCACCCTTGAATGTCCCCTATAGGGCACCATATATGTTGCGTCACAGGATAATGTATAGTGCACCTTATATGGACGGCAACCATAAGGTGCCCTATAGGGTGCCCTATAGGGTGCCCTATAAAGCACCCTCAGAGGCACCTTATGGGTACAGTACACTGAGGGTGTGTTTGATGGCAGCAACATATGTACATTAAATCTAAAAAAAGCTTTGGACAACCCTATCAAATAACCCCACTGTGGGCTCGAACCTATTACCGCTGGCTCCACAGGCAGTGAAGTAACCATTGGGCTACAGCTATATAGCTGCCAGCAAGCCCCTGGCTGGCTGCAGAGAGCCTGCATGTCACCACACAGACAGTCTGCTGTGGGAACCAGGATAGGGTTAGGCCACCCATACCCATGATGCACTGCACATGCAAATCAGCTGTCCACAGATGAACACAAGATGGGGAATGCACCCCAACAGCTCCCCGGCCTGGTAGGGGGACGTGTCCGTGTGCACCCACACAGCACCTTGGCCTGGTAGGAGGTACTGACCGGGTGTTTAATTTGCACAGAGTAGCTACACACAGTCACACTGTGCGGGAACTGTGCTCACCCTGAGTGTGCGATGAGGCGCCCTGGACCAGGTCCACAGCACCCTCCATGGCTGAGAGAGGCCATGGCAGAGCTCCAAAACAGTCGTAATCTGTGAGGTAGGTAGTTTCTGCAGGAACACCTTGGATATCTCTGTCTGTCTCAGTCAGGGGGAACCCCACAGACCCCTAGGTGGGCCATGCACCACCAACCTCCCCCCCAGCTGAGTGTGGCAAACAGGCAGGGTCTCCTATCAACAGATCCCCATTATACACCCCCCCCCCCCCCCCACCACCAATGATGGCAGTAGAGTGGACCATCAACCCCAGTCCTGTTGGGGAACAGACACCCTACAGCGCAGTCCAAGCAGCCCCACAATATCAGCCAGACAGTAGGCCTGGATATGCTAAGATGCACCCCACCACTATCTGATATTCCCCTGCATCAAGCCATCAGCCACTGCAAGGCACTCCAGCAGGGCACATACCAGCTGTGAACAGTCTGCTGGTTAGTCCCACTGGAAATGCATGCACCCACAACTGGGATGGCAGCACACACAAGCAGATACATCAGTGACTAGGCCCCAACAGGTGACCCATATATATCACATGAGGGAGGTGCTATGAAGCACTATGGGGGTGCCTAGCCATGCTGCCATCACTGCACAGTCAGGGTGGAGTGAAAGCCCAGCAGCACATACAGAGGTCACCCTGTCTGTGGAGGTGGTGGACGGCCACTACAATGTCCCTGCCAGTGCCCTATGCCCTGTGCAGATGCATCCTGGCCAGCCCACCCTGTCTGAGCTATACCCATGGTACCTTGCTGCTCATTATGCACATCATCAGGCCAAAACTGTGGACAGTGTTTGCAGCCAACACACACTGTATAGACAGACACACACTCCCACACATATGCCAGCATTGTGCTACTATAGAGGGGTTCAGAATCCTTGCCCACCACACCAGTCCTGGGCACAGTACAGGCATGGGTATGGTATGCAATACCGTTGGGGGTCCCTCCCTAGGGTGGTAAACACTGTCAGGGGCCAGACCTGACGCACACACCGCAAACATCAGATAGATTATTATGATGGAGCTCATAGAGCAGACTGTGCGTAACGTAGGGATATCTATCTGCCAGTACTCATAGCAAACGTTTGAGAGCTGTGTACCATATACCCTGGTGTAGGGTGACATTGCTAAGGTATGCAAGTGCTGGTATTGGGAGATGCACGCAGGGCCCAATGTCCTGCCTCACCAGGAGGCATTGGCCAATGGGGCCTGTGGGTGTGGGTGTGGGTGTCTGTCCCTGTTGGCTGCTGCTGTACGGCAGAGGTTCCCAAATCCAGTCCAGGTTTGCAATACACTGGTTGGGGTTTCCTGCTGTCCCTCATGAATATGCATGAGCTACATCTACATGCCATGGGGGTGGTGCATAGATATACAGCACGGTTATTTGTATGAGTGGCAGCATGGAACCTGAATGGTGTGTGGTCCTCCAGGACTGCATTTGTGAGACTCTGCTCTAGGTAATGCCCCTGGTCATGGTGTCTGTGCTTGGTGGTGTAAAAGATAGGCGTATGACCAATGCGTATATCCCCAGCAATAAAGGATTGCCCTTACTAACATGGTTTAGTTGTGGGGAAAATATGTGGACAGGAATGGCAGTAGCCCCAGCTGGGCTTTGAACCTGTGACCTTTTGCTCTTGCACACACTGTCTGTGTGCACTGCACCACTGTGTTGCCACAGATGTGCTGAATTCCCTGGGAAGTCCATGACTGTACATCCGACAGGGCCTATGTTGCAGTGGACGTGCCAGCCTGCACATGGCTCGGCCACTGTCTTCTGTGGCTAGCAGCCACTGCCCCCTCCACCACCTGTACCCTACCGCCAACATGCTGGCATGTCCGTATCTTGGAAAAGCATATGACCTGATTGAGTTGTGGCACTCCAGGACTGCATTTGGGGGACTCGGCTGTTGGTAATGCCCATTGTTATGGTGTGTGTGCGGTGTTGGGTACAAAATGGGTGTGTGAACCATGCTTATGTTCTCTGCAATAAAGGAGTGTCTTTACTATCTCTGTTTAGTGGTGGGTAAAATATGGGGACTGGGTTGGCAGGAGCCCCAGCTTGGATTTGAACCTGTGACTCTCTGGTCCTAGAGGTACTGCCTCTGTCTACTGCACCACACTGTGGCCACAGTGATAGTGTAGTCCCTGGGGGTGGGAAACCTGACCAAAGGAGTCAAAAACCCTGCTCTGCACATTTGTACTGTGGGCTCAGTCACCTTGTCTGGTGCCAAAAGTGCATATAAACCCCTCAACCGACCACGACGAACTGGGGATAAATATAACCAAGCTGGGCAACAGTGATATTAATGGGCAACCATAGCAGACACTCCCAGGAAGGCTCAGAAAAAAGGAAATGGTTTTTGGAAGGGTCTCCGCTCCGTAGCCCCTTCCATACTTCATTTCATTTCTTTGGAGCTTTCCTGGGTGTGTTTCTTATGTTTGCCCATTAATATCAGGGTTCCCCAGCTGACTTCCTATTTTTAATATGTTTGTTTGGGTCTTTTTCTATCTTTATTTGCACTTTTGTTCTGTGCACATGTATCACACTGCTCACGTTTTGCAGGTTTCCCCGGTTTCCCTGTACATTGCTGACGGAAATGGTTTCTCTTCCCTTTAAATGCCCTCTACCGTGAGTGTTTCACTCGCGCTATTTTTAACCTGCAAATTCGTCCCCGATACTGTGCGGGGAGCCTCTCCCCTCCCCTTCCCCGCCCATTGACCCCGCGCTCTCCGCCCCTCGGGAGCCTTCCTCCGCCCTCAGAATGCCTTTCCACGCCTCTATCGGACATTTGCGGGCCGGGTACTTGTGCGGGGCACGTTAGTGCGGCGCGCAATTGTGCGGGGCCCAAGCGCACTTGTGCGGGGCGTTTAAGAGCGTTTCTGAGCGTTTGAGTGCCGCGTTTCCGTGCGCTATTGTGCGGCACGCAATTGTACGGCTTTTAGTAAACATGCCCCTATGTTTCACAATATACCAAACAGTAAACCATGTTTGAAGAGGTTAAGAAAGAGAATCAGAAGTGCAGAGAGAAAAATTCACAGTTTTGGGAAAACGTGCCAGAACCTCGAAGTACTTGTGATCATTTTGCACATGAAAAACTCGAAATGCACAGTCCAAAATTAACAATGCAAAAACAACCTGGACAACTTGAAGAAACGTCTGCAGCCCTTTTGCAATGGAAAAAGAAACATGACTGGTGTGGGGCGAGCATACAAGAACTACAGCAGGAGAGCAGAAAATTAAAGGAGCTGAACAGGCATGCAAAAGGTGCTCCTACTTTTGCCAAACCACAAAGACTAAATTACCAAGCAGACAATATTGAAGAGAGGCAGATAACAGCAATGTCTGGCTTGCAAAGCAAATACAATGAGCTGCAGCAAAAATGCTGAACCGCTAAGATGTGAGATTCAGAAACTCACTGAGGACAAGATATATCCTGTATACAATTACTCAAAACCCTCTGAGGCATGACCATTAAATTATTTCACTTTAACGCCGGTTAGGTATGCCTAGGTCTGAACTAGGAGCATCCAAAAGGGTAGCTAGAACTACACACTTGGTTCCCATTAACTGACATTACTTGTAAATTACTGAAATATAGGAACCTGTACATAGGATCTTCATACCTATATCTTTAATTATTCTAGATTCTGTGTTTGTATTTGTGTTTGTATATGACTATATGTCACAAAACTCCTCAAAGGTCTTAGGTCTAACTCTTGGTAAAAATCCATGCTGAGGAGCTGTCACTGTTGGAAGGCAAACAGCAAACTTTGATAACTTAAAATATTTTTGCCATCAAGTGTAAATGTGCCTCAAAAATATTTGGATATTCCTTCTAACATCCTCATGATTCTGAATACAATACTGCTTCATTAATAATTCGCCACAGCACATCTAGGACCAGATTAGGAAATATGCATTGCCAATATGCATAGCAACAAAAATATTCTCAAAAATATTCTAAGACAAACTAAAGATATACCTACTCTTCTTAATACTCTTCTTAAGATGATGAAGAGATATACTATTGATATACTGGCCCTCTAATTCTCAATTACTTTATAAAGTAGAGGTTCAGTACCTAAAGGTCATTACATATATATCAGGAAAATACTAATCTAAACTATCCTCATCCCTCTAGGTCTTACTATAAATACATAAAAACATTTTAAATGCTATATAAAAGCATTTTACATGAATAGTCCATTTACAATTTACTTAATGCAATAATCTCTCTGTAATGTCACTGTTGTTCTTTCAGAAAATATTTTGAATCATAAAAGTCCTTTTCTTCAATATCACTGTTGTCCAATAAGTCTCAGGTTTAGTCAGTCTAATAGTGGGCGGTACCCTGTACAAATATACATGCTTTCAGAGCTTATCTGGAGTGTGTGCTTATTGAGGAAGATCAGATCGAGTGTGTTGCCTTTTTCATGAGCAGGAGTTTGCATGATTTGGAAAAGCTCATGGCTGCAATGGCTATTAGGAAAGAGGTTGCATGTTTATGCTAGACAGAGGGGAGGTTGAAGTCACCTAGAAGAAGAATGCCTTTGTTTTGGTGATCACCAGTATGTTTTCCTTTATGTTTGTTAGATCAGCAGCAGTAGTGGATAGTGATCTGTAGGTAAGGCATATTGTGGGCAGTTTGCTTGTGATGACGAGGAGTTCTATTCTCCTTGTTTTCTCGATGGATTGGGTATGGAAGGTGTGGTGAGATTTGGCTATTGTGAGAACCCCTCCTCCTCTTTGGTGGGATCTTGGGCATTGCAAGAGGTTGTAGCCATGTGGTGTAAATTGCTTCATTAATAATGAAACTGTCTCAAATAGCCAGGATTCAGTTATGCAGAATACTGTATGCCTTAACATATTTACATAATTTTGCAAAAGAAATTGTACTTTGTTGTTGCTTTTGAGGAGGTTTTGGATGATTTGAAACTATTTCTTGATTGAGTATGCATTTAATAACACACATTCTCTCTGTGGGCCCTGTCCCTTGGTGCACTCATCTCTTCCCATGGCTTTCAGTACCATCATTCCGTTGATTATTGCCAGATCTACCTCGCTACACCTGAAATCTTTCTGGCAATCCAGGACCAGGTCTCTGCCTGCCTTTCTGACATTGCTGCTTGGATGTCTCACCACCACTTGAAATTGAATATGGCCATACTTCTTATTTTCCCCCTAAACCTTCCTCTCCCCTTCCTCCTTTCTTAGTCTCTGTAGATAACTCTCTACTCCTCCCTGTTTCCTTGGTTTACAAGCTTGGGGGTCATCTTTGACTCCTCTCTCTTCTTCTCCATTCACATCCATCTGATAGCTAAAACCTGCCAATTCTTTCTCTAAAACATCAACAAATTCCACCCATTCCTTTCTGAACACACTACTAAGACACTTAGCCACTATTTAGTCACCTCAACTTTTGACTATTGTAAACTACTCCTTGCTGAACATAAGAACATAAGATATGCCATACTGGGTCAGACCAAGGTCCATCAAGCCCAGTATCCTGTTCCCAACAGTGGCCAATCTAGGTCGTACGTACCAAGCAGTTTCCCCAAAAGACACAGGTTCCGCAATGCTTGTACTGGGTCAAGCATTGATATCCTGGGTCCCTTCTTAATAATGGTTTATGGACTTTTCCTCCAGGAACTTGTCCAAACCTTTTTTAAACCCAGCTACACCAACAGCCTTTACTACATCCTCAGGTAACAAATTCCAGAGTTTGATTACACATTGAGTGAAAAAATATTTTCTTTTATTAGTCTTAAATAGTTTACCCTGCAGCTTCATTGCACGTCCCCTAGTCTTTCTATATTCTGATAACGTAAACAATCGATCTACGTTTACCCGTTCCACTCCGTTCATTAATTTATAGACTTCTATCATATCTCCCCTCAGCCATCTTTTTTCCAGGTTAAAGAGCCCTAACCTTTTTAGCCTTTCTTCATAGGAGTATCCTTCCATTCCCTTTACCATTTTGGTGGCTCTTCTCTGAACCTTTTCTAATAATGCTATATCCTTTTTAAGATACGGCAACCAGAATTGCACACAATATTCAAGGTGCGGTCTCACCATGGAACGGTATAGAGGCATTATAATATCTTTTGTTTTATGTTCCATTCCTTTCCTTATGATACCTAGCATTCTATTTGCTCTCTTGGCTGCCGCTGCACACAGGGCCGAGGGTTTTAACATGTTGTCCACAATAACGCCTAAATCTTTTTCCTGGGTGGTGGTTCCTAATGTGGAACCTTGCATAGTGTAACCATAGTTTGGGTTGTTCTTCCCTAGGTGCATAACTTTGCACTTGTCCACATTAAATTTCATCTGCCATTTTGATGCCCAGTCTTCCAATTTATCAAGATCCTCTTGCAATTTTCCACAATCCTCTTGGGTTTTAACAACTTTAAATAGTTTTGTGTCATCTGCAAATTTGATAACCTCACTCGTTATTCCAATTTCCAGGTCATTTATGAATATGTCAAAAAGCAGCGGATCCAACACAGATCCCTGGGGTACACCACTATTCACCTTTCTCCATTGGGAAAATTGGCCATTTAGCCCAACCCTCTGCTTTCTATCTTTTAACCAGGAATTGATCCACAGTAGTACATTGCCTCCTATGCCATGACTCTTTAGTTTTGCCAAAGGTCTCTGATGACGGACCTTGTCAAAGGCTTTCTGAAAGTCCAGATACACTATATCAACCGACTCACCTTTGTCCACCTGTTTATTTGCACTTTCAAAAAAACATAACAGATTAGTAAAACAAGATCTTCCTTGTCTAAAGCCATGTTGGCTGTCTCCCATTAGGCCATGACTATCTACATGCTGAGTAATTGTATTCTTTATGATGGTTTCTACCATTTTTCTGGGTACTGACGTGAGGCTCACCGGACTGTAGTTTCCCGGATCACCCCTGGAACCCTTTTTAAAAATGGCGATCCTCCAATCTGCAGGTATTACAGATGATTTTAATGATAGTTCACAGACTACTAATAGCAGGTCTGCAATCTCATATTTCAGTTCTTTCAGCACCCTTGGATGTATACCATCTGGCACAGGTGATTTGCAACTCTTCAGTTTATCTAATAGTTATAATACATCTTCCCGATGTATCGATATTTCCTTCAATTCTTCCGCACCTTTAAATACCACTTCAGTCATGGGTAACATCCCTACATCTTCCTCAGTAAAGACCGAAGCAAAGAATTCATTCAGTCTCTCCGCTATCTCCTTGTCGCCTCTTAGTGCCCCTTTAACTCCTCTATCATCTAATGGTCCAACCGACTCTCTCAGGTTTTTTGCTAAGAATGTACTTGAAAACATATTTATTTTGCATTTTTGCTTCCGCAGCAAGCTTTTTCTCAAATTCTCCCTTTGCCTTCTTTATCATTGCCTTGCATTTGACCTGCCAGTGCTTGTGCTGTTTCCAGGTTTCGTCGTTTGGCTCTTTTTTCCATTTCCTGAAAGATGCTTTTTTGGCAACAACAGCCTCTCTGACCTCACCTTTAAACCATGCTGGCAGTTTTTTGGACTTCCTTCCACTTTTCTTAAAGCGTGGAATACAGCTGGTCTGGGCTTCCAAGATAGTATTTTTCAACAACACCCAAGCTTGATGTCTTTAACTTTTGCAACTGCTACTTTTAGTTTTTTCTTAACTATTTTCCTCATTTTATCATAATCTCCCTTTTGAAAGTTAAACGGTAGTACTGTGGATTTCCTTACTGTCCCTCCTCCACTAATTAAATCAAAGGCGATCATGCTATGATCACTATTGCCAAGTGGCCCCAACAACCTTATCTTTTGCACTAGATCTGGTGTTCCACTAAGGACTAGGTCTAATATGGCTTCCCCTCTGGTCGGTTCATGAACCAGCTGCTCCAAGAAGCCGTCATTTATGTCATCTAGGAACTTTATCTCCCTAGCATGTCCTGCCGTGACACTGACCCAGTCGATACCGGGGTAATTGAAATCACCCATTATTATTACCGAGCTGTAACTTTTGTTAGCTTCCTTAATTTCTTTGAGCATTTCATCATCCATTTGTTCATTCTGGCCAGGCGGTCGATAGTACACCCCCACTGCCATCGCCTTCCCCTTTTTACATGGAATTTCAATCCATAGAGATTCTACATCAAATTTTGTTTCCTGCAAAACTTTAATCCTTTCTGACTCAATGCCCTCTCTAACATAGAGCGCAACCCCTCCACCAGTTTGATCAGCTCTGTCATTACGATATAGTTTGTATCCAGGTATCACAGTGTCCCACTGGTTGTCCTCCTTCCACCATGTCTCTGATATTCCAATCATATCTAACCTCTCATTTAGTGCTATATATTCTAACTATCCCATCTTATTTTTTAGACTTCTAGCATTTGCATACAAGCATTTTAGAGACTGTTTTTTGTTCATATTAATTTGGCTATTGGTAGACATGGGTAATTTGGGATCTTTAAGCTCTGTCTGCTCCATACTCGAGGGCATTTGGGCTACTTTACTCTTTTTTGGAACCTCTCTGCTTTTGGTAGTATCCTTCAAGGTCTCCCTCTGAATCATATATCTCATTTTCAATCTGTTCAATACTCTGCTGTGCAGCTAATCTTCCGCCAGCCTCATCATGCTCATATTACCCCTCTTTTCACGTAACTTCATTGGCTCCATATCCATGTCCATATCCAGTTCAAGCTTCTCCTGCTGACCTATAAGTGCATTCACTATGCAGCTTTCCACTACCTTTCCTCTCTTATCTCTCCCTACACTCCACTCGTCTGGCAAATAGAAACATAGAAATATGATAGCATAAAAAGACCACATGGCCTATCTAGTCTGCCCTTCCATATCAACTACAATAGTCCCCTTTTTACCTTAAGAGATCCTCTGTGTTTGTCCCATGCTTTTTTGAATTCAGATACTGCCCTCTTGTCCACCACCTCCACTGGTAGACTATTCTATGCATCTACACTCTTTCTATAAAGAAATATTTCCGCATATTACTCCTGAGTTTATCCCCTTTCACTCCCATCCTACGCCTTTCATAGTAGAACTTGCCTTCAATTGAAAGGGACCCTCCTGTACTTTTATGCCACAGAGGTATTTAAATGTCTCTATCATATTGCCCCATCCTGCCTTTCCTCTAAAATGTACATATTGAGATCTTTAAATCTGTCCTGGTGAAAGACCATTAACCATTTTAGTAACCACCCTTTGCACCAACTTCAACCTGCCGATATCCTTCTGAAGGTGCAGTCTTCAGAACTGCACACAATACTCCAAATGAGGTTGCACCAGAGACTTTTACAGAGGCATTATCACCTCCTTTTTTCTGCTGGCCATTCCTCTCCCTGTACACCCAAGCATCCTTCTGGCTTTTGCCATTGCCTTTTCTACCTGTCAACTACTTTAAGATCATCAGACACAATTAAGCCCATGTTCTTCTCTTCTTTTGTAGACAAAAGTATCTCACTCCCTACATTGTACAGCTCCTTTGGATTTCAGCACCCTAAATGCATGACCTTGCATTTTTTAGCATTAAATTTCATTTGCCATATTCTAGACCACTTCTATCTGTGCCCTTCTGTTCTATTGCTAACTCCAGACTTTGCTCCTTTCACCTTGCTACTCCTTTTGCCCTGGAACAAACTACCTGAGTCTTTACGTCAGGTGTCTTCTCTGACCCTTTTCAAATCCATGCTGAAAACTCACTTCTTCACTGCAGCTTTCGGGTCTTGACTCACCTGGTCTCCTTTGTGTTCCCTTAACATTCCCCCTAGATGTATTCCATGTTTACAGCTACTATGTTGTCTGTCTTGACTAAATTGTGAGCTCTGATGAGCATAGACTGGCTTTTACATGTGTCTGTGCAGCACTGCTTATATCTTGTAGCACTATACAAATGCTCAGTAGTAATAGTAACATTGGAGTGTGTAGGTGGTATTGGTAGAATGAGGAGCTGTGTCAGTTGGAGGGGTGCGGGTGTATTAGCTTCTGAGCATTTCTTTGCCTGATAAATGTATGACATAAATTGGGTGAGAGCTTGGGTGAGATGTTTTAATGTTTGTTACCCCTTAAGTAATAAGAAATAAGATTATTGTAAATTGTCACAGTTGGAGAGCAAATCAAACATAATTAGTGATATGTATTATTGTGCACCCAATAAAAGAGGTGTGTCTATTTAATTTGGTAGATAAACTGAATAAATTAAGGAACATAAATGTAAGATTGAAATAGGCTATAAGAGCCAGCACTAGCTTGGTCTACATATTGTTGTTGTTAAGTGCTGTCGAGTCAGTGTCAAACATGGTGACCCTCTGGATAGTCGTCCTATACTATGTTTGGTCTTCAGTCAGGCAGCTCATTTTTGATAGAGTGATACCCATAGCTGCTGTTATTGCATTAATCCATCTCATTGCCTCCTTACTCTGTTGTGTTGAACTTCTACCTTGCCAAGCATGATTTATTTACTTAACTAGGCATATATACTGCTTTTCTATCAGTCAAAGTGGTGTACATTCAAGTACTGTGTGTAAATTGTTTCCCCCACAATCCTTTTTTTTTGTACCTGAGGCAATAATTCAAAATTGCCATTGGGTATAAATAGTCATGCTTGTTTGTGATTGCATGGAATCAGAGGGGTGTTGTAGTAGTGACTTTTGGGTCTGCAAATTATATATTGCATGCAGTGAATCCTACAGGCTGAAGACAATGACGACTGTGAATGAAAAGAAGTCTGCAATGCGTCTGAATGTGTGAACTTCAAGTAGGATCAAAGATCAGCAGTTCTAGAAGGACTATTCATATATATGCCATGAAGCCTGGGTGGATAGTCACTGAAAATCTGTCCAATATTTCCATAGCACAGCCCATAGTGAAAAGAGATGTTGCAGAAGAAATTGGAGTTAACCTCTGAACTACTGAAAGATCTATGGAGGGCAGTTGGCCACTGCTGGCAGATAGTGCTTGCAAGAATAATCAGCAGAGCCTTATACTCGGTATACATTCTTCTTGAGACCTAGCAAGGGCAAACATTGCCACATTGCTTTAGTTAATTTGCAGGATGATTGTAATCCTTTTCTTACATTGTCAAATAAAGTGTATTTATAAAGAAATCCGTTTGTTGACTTCTCCCAACCAGCAAGATGAAGTTCAACTATGGACCAGATATGGTGCCTAGGACTCTGAAGGTAGTACCCTGCATCTGCAAAGTGAAGCAGAAGGCATTCCCCATTGTGGCAGAAGACTTATTTTGGACATGGACATGTCTGAGCTACTATTCTTTTGTAGTGATTCTTTACAGAATCATAGGGGGGACTGTAGAAAGGGACCCAGAGGGGGTACTGGGATCTCAGGGAAACGTTCAGAGTGTGAGAATAGAATATTCTGAATATACTGACATATTCACTTTGGGCGTTTATGAATAAGTGAAGGTAATCAAGGTTACATCTTACAAGATAGAATGCTTGTCATGATTAGAAGTGGTCAATATGTCAGTGCTCAGCTTGACCTGGGAAATGTAGGTCAGTTTTGTCAGAGCAATATTTGTCAATATTCTCTAGGTTACTCTGAAATAGTATCTGAAAGTACAATGTATCTTGCAATATGACTTTAAATCGTCTTCTTGTTTATTATTTATATTTTGAGCTCTTACTTGTAGCGACTAGCGGGGTCTCAGACTCTGGGCAACCAAAAACTTCAATG
Organism: Ichthyophis bannanicus; assembly: GCA_033557465.1. Classification (NCBI taxonomy): domain Eukaryota; kingdom Metazoa; phylum Chordata; class Amphibia; order Gymnophiona; family Ichthyophiidae; genus Ichthyophis; species Ichthyophis bannanicus. The sequence goes on from CM066048.1 coordinate 7,099,061, forward strand.
TATCATTGAATTAAGCCCCTATTGTATCAACGACCCTTTTTGCATAGTCACTCATCATATCAGCTATTGTTTAATAAGGTAATGAACAGTGCTTAGTTTTCGTTGTTTTCCCCAACGCTATCAACCGCGCTTCTCTTGCGTTTCACCCAATCCGGTTTCATCAGGGGGCAACTTTGAAAGCACTGAAATATAAACCATTTCCAAGTTCAATGAGTACATACTTTCATATTAATTCTCTCTGAGTTCTATTACCACCAACTAGCAGTAAAAAACAGCGGACAATAACAGCCAACATACCCTTTTGTATTCCGGTTTTTCTTTCTGGCAGATGGAGATATCAGCTATAGCCACTGTCTGAGCGTACTGGCTTACCAGACATCGCGCATGCGGATTAAACTTTTATACATGTTATAGAACACAAGTCAATTGCAGTGATGTCAGTGGCTATAGCTGATATCTCCATCTGCCAGAAAGAAAAACTGGAATACAAAAGGGTATGTTGGCTGTTATTGTCCGCTGTTTTTTCCTGCTAGTTGGTGGTAATAGAACTCAGAGAGAATTAATATGAAAGTATGTACCGGAAAAAGGGTCATTGATACAATAGGGGCTTAATCCAATGATACATTGAAGTTTTTGGTTGCCCAGAGTCTGAGACGCCGCTAGTTGCTACAAGTAAGAGCTCAAAATATAAATAATAAACAAGAAGACTATTCAAAGTCATATTGCAAGATACATTGTACTTTTAGATACTATTTCAGAGTAACCTAGAAAATATTGACTGGGAAATGTAGGGCCAATATTAAGTTAGGAAGGCTATGCTCCTCTTTGGTGCATAGCCCTCCCCACCAAGCTCTAACCCTGGATATACAATGCTAGGGTCATATGCAGTCCCGGCTTAAAGATAGGAAAGCTTTTGCCTCACCTATAGTTTAGGCTGAGGTCACTAACAGGCAGTATTCAATATTGCTGCTGCCCAGTTATTGGTCGTCACTACCTCTGCACCTCCTTAAAATGCCCCCGACATACCCTGATGCTAAATGGTTAGCAATGAGGCATGTAGCGGAGAAGAGAGGACATATTCAAAGGGTTTTGGAGCAAAATATGCTACCTAGTGTCAGAAAGCTAGGTCTGGTTTGAAGGTCATGGGCTCTCCAGTAGGACAATGACCTAAAACATACATCCAAAAGTACAAAAGAATGGTCAAAAAGGAACAAATGGACTGTGTTAAACTGGCCAGCAATGAGTCCTGATCTCAATCCAATCGAGAACCTTTGAAAAGAGCTGAAATCTGCCATGGGTAAAAGGAATCCTGGAAACATTCATAAGCTTGATCAAATCACAGTTGAAGAATGGGAGAACCTACCAGCAGACAGATGTACGAAACTTAGAGATAACTACAAGAAACATTTGGAGACTGTCATCACTGCCAAGGGTTGTGCAACCAAATATTAGTGAAGAGTGCCATTAATCCTGTCCAGGCCATATTTTGCTTTTTTCTCAGAAATTACTAAGCTTAAATTGCAGACATCTTTTTTCTTGTATATTGTACCTTTGAACATACTATTAAAAAATTATGATGACATACAGTTGCAACATTTCCAATTATTTCTCAAGATATTGTACACGACTTACCTAAATTGCAAGCATTCCAATAATGTTGACCACAACTGGAGGGAGGAGTGGCTCAGTGGTTGGGACAGGTTATCTCAGACCAGAAGGCCAGGGGTTCAATTCCCACATGAGGACAAGCAACCTCAGGCTAGGGGGGAGGGGGTCTCCAGTCCCATGGCCACTCCTTGTAGCCTTGGGCAAGCCACTTAACCCTCCATTGCCTCAGCTACACTTAGGGGTATGTTTACTAAACTGTGGTAATGTCATTTGCATTAGGTTCCCCGTGGTAAAGGTAGAGATGGCTATATAAGGGCATGGGCGGTGCATCATTACAGCAAGCCATATCAGCTAACACATGTTACAAACTAAGGCACATTACAGGGCGCCTTGGAAGGTGCCTAATAAGGTGCTTTGTAAGGTGCCCTATACAGTAGGGCTCCTTAGGCTATGAGCTGTATTAGGCACCCCTGGACAGGGCACCTTAGAGGGCACCCTGGGTTACAGAACCATAGGTTACGGTGGCCTAACAAGGTTATGATGCCCTAGGTTAGTGTGCCCTAAGTGCTGCAAGGTGCTGCAGAATGACATGCATGACCTGTGAGGAACAGAGACAGATGTAGCCCTAACACTAGATAGAGCACTCAGGAAAGGCAATGAACAGGTGAGTGAAGGAGGTAGAGCTGGGAGCTGCTGGACCTGCCATATCTGTGGGCATCCCATATGGCTGCCAGTACTGATAACAAACATGGTGGGGCAACTGTTCCACAGCACAGGGTGTTGGCAATGTAAAGTACAGGAAAGACAGTTGGTGGCAGACAATGGGAATACATGTCCCCCAGTGGAGGCAGAGGTGGCAGGATAGTTACAATGATGGGTGGACAGAGGAGTGGTGGTGCCATACAGATCAGGCACAGGTGAGGCAAGCATGAAGAGGTGCAATGCAGGAAAGGGTAGCAGTGCAGGACATTGGGTGACAGCCTGCACAGGTAGACAGGACTCTACACAGCTGACAGACGCAGATAGATGGACTGAGGGAATGTTGGCAATTGTGGCAAGGGTATTAGGGGCTGGCAGCACAAATCTGCAAAAATATGACTGTTACAGGCATGCATACTATTTTAGTATGAGAGGAGGGAACAATAAGGAATTGAACTCATGAACACTGCCAAGAATGGCATTGTATTAACCAATAGGCTATACCTCCATGGTGTATGTCACAGCAATGGCTGGGTACAGAAGGACTGCAGGTCACCGCACAAACTGTCTGCTCTGTGCCAGGATAGGGTAACCCCACCAGTACCCATGATGCAATGCACATGCTGAATAGCTGTCTACAGCTGATCAGCAAATGGGGTCTGCACCTCTCCGGTACCTCAGCTTGGAAAGACGAACTGACAGTGCATGATACTGGCACAGAGTAGCTACAGACCATGCCATTGTGCAGGTTCTGTGTTCCCCCTGGGGGATAGGAGGGGTGCCCAGCACTAGGTCCGCAATACATGTGGTGCTAGAGCTAGGCCCATCACTACCAGTGTGTGACAGGTGTTCCTTGCAGTGTAGCTGAAGGTAATTTGGTGTCCATCTGTATCCTGCAGTCACATGTGACCCTCTGGGACCAGACACCACCCAGATTAGTGTGTACCCCGTGTTAGGGTCTGGCTGACATGGGCACATGTTATCAGGGCAGAGGGGCTTCCAAACTTGCATGAGGTTTGTGTAGCAGTACCTTGATAGTTCAAAGGGGTATACACTACATACCCCAAAGGGTTCACATCACCCTTTTTGTAGGTAAGGAACAGGTGCCCCAACCCCTGTGAAGCAACCTCCATCCTGCTGGTATGCGACAGCCCTCCAGGGTTGGTGGGCTAGAGCCATACCTGTGGCTGGGGCAGTGGCAGACCAGCAGCAATGATAGGGTTAGCTCGGGAAAACCCCAACTGCCTCACACCACTGTCTGCCAATCACCAGCAGACAGCACAGTCAGACTGCGCTGTATAGGTGTTCCAACCATGCACAGTCTAACTGTAGACAGTCCACTAGCCAGTCCATAGTGCATAGTGCATACTCACAGAGAAACTATGTGCACCAAGCAGGCATCTCAGTGATTGTGGCCCCAGCACTGGGGACACAACAGGATCACTGGAGACAGATAATATAGAGCGCTATGTGGGAACCTAGACATGCCATGTCACTGCTCGGTCAGAGTAAGTGCCTTCCTAGCATGCCATGATGTGGCCACCCTGTCCTTGCAGGTGGTTGTTGGGCACTACAGTGTCCCAGCCATTGCTCCACACCCTGTGAAGATGCATCCTGGCCAATCCGCCCTGTCCGGGCCATACCCACAACACTTTGCTCCTCATTATGCACATATTCAGGCTAACACTGGTACCAATGGAACATTGTGGGCCCGGTGAGATATGGGCAGCCACAAAACAATGGATAGACATACACACACACACTCCTATTGCAGCATTGTGCACAGATAGGTGTGGTTGGCAACCCTGCCCGCCACACTGGTCCTGATCACAGTGCCGACATTGCTAAACTGTGCAGGAGGTAGTAGTAGTGCTCTGGTGATAACTGCAGCTCAATGCTGGGGCCAACAGCCTGACTCTCCATGCAGCTTTGGATTGTGGAGCCTGTGTGAGTGGGTGTTTGTACCCCTGTTCGCTGCTGCTTTTGGCTTTGCACATGTTGCTGTTGTATCTGCATTGTAGGATAAAACATAAGGACATGCCCTGCAGGAACCACAGCTGGGGCTTGAACCTGTGACCCTCTGCTTCTGGACACACTCACTGGGTGTACTGCACCACACTGTTGCCACAGATGCATGGTGGTCCCTGGGGCAACCTGTACCTTTCCTCAGCCAGACCTTTTATGTTGCACTGCACACCACGTACTGGTACAGGGCATGGCCTAGGTCCACTGCAGACAGGTGCCACTTCCCCCTCCAGCAAGGGCACACACCCCCCTGCCATGCTTACAGGCCATATGCTGTCAGTGCTGGTAGTGCTCAGTCCCAGGCCATCCACTGTGTGGGTAGGTGGTCGCCTAGGGAGCGGGGTCTGGTGCATGGGGCATACATGAGCATCCTCACATCCTCCCCCCCCCCCCATCATCACCTACCAATAGTCTGTTCTTTCCGCTTGGGGGAGGGTTGACTGGGGTATGTCAGGTCAGTGCCCTGGCAACTGTTAGCTTAGGTGGACCAGGAAGATGTAGGTGGATTGTGTTTGGACTTTGTCAGCTGCTGTCATGATGATTTCAGGTTTCTTTGTGCCTATGTGCCCCCTAGGCGCCCGCCTAGTCCACTCTGTGCCCCTGCTGCCCCCGCTACATGTCCCACCTGCAGCCTCCTATGCCCCACTTGCACCATCGCTATAGTGGCCTTTCATACTTGGGCACTATGCTGGTGCTGGACATGGAGCACTACTATCACTTTTCTTGGGCTCCCTGTCTATGCTATACATTGCTGACACTTAAATGGTTTCTCTCTCCTGCAAATGTGCATCTAACGACAGGTTTTCTTTCACGGTAGGATTCAGCCCTTCAGTTCAGCGCGTTAGTGTGCAGGGAGCATCTCCCTGCCCATTGACCCCTTCCCCCCGCCCTCTCTCCACCCTCTGCAGTGTTTACCGCGGCCGGGGACGTTAACGATCGTTAAGTAACGTTAACGTGTGTTAATGTTACATACCACGCATTAACGTTACCTAACGAGCGTTAACATTACATAACGCATGGTCTGTAACGTACCGCAGTTTAGTAAACATACCCCTTAGATTGTGAGCCCTTCAGGGACAAAGAAATAAAAAGTTCCCGTTAGTATACATGTAAACCACACTAATTCTAAAGAGCACAGTATAATAAATATATAAATAGACTATAAATAGGCAGCCTGAGGTCAAGCACCCATTTTCTCTCATATTTAATAATCCACAGAATCTCAGATTTTTCTAGATTCACCTTCAATATGCTGCCAACCAGATGGCTACAGTGACCAGTCAACTAGCCGTCTTATCCAAAACTGGCATTGGGTGGCTCTCACAGCTGCCATCAACTGAATAGCATGAGTGAACAGGTGAAACATCTCAGCAGGGATAAGGGTGCTCAAATACACATTAAGCAAAAGGTCTACTAGCACTGACCCTGAGGTAATCCGTAGGACAGCAGGAGACCCTTCAAGTACACGCCCAGACAGTAGAGTTAGTTCATATGATATATTGGTTTACAAGCTAAAACAGTAGAGGCTCCATTATATAAAGAGCTATGTAAAGAAGTCAGTCCTTTCATCGCAAGACTTATGAACCTCTCCTTCACAACTGGAACTTTCCCCATAGACCTCAAATATACCTCCATCAGACCCCTATTAAAAAATCCCAAGCTAAACCCCCAGAAAGTCGATTCGTATAGACCCATAGCAAGCATACCTCTATTAGCCAAGATCATCGAGAAAGAGGTACAAAGACAAGTTCAAGATCACATAGACACCGCAGCCCCACTCGACCAATGCCAACATAGGTTCAGGGAGTATCATTTATTTATTTATTTATTTATTTAATTGGATTTTTATACCGCCTTATCATACAATCAAAGCGGTTTAACAAAAGAGAAAATTAGTAATAGTGAAAAAATCTGTGATAATATATACATAGTTTGTAAATATATGATTAAATGTCTTGGGAAAAGGTGCACTATATATATTGTGAGCTATACTATAAAGTGAGCTATTGTACAATGTATATATAAATAATTGCTTTCTTAAAAATTAATTAGTTGATTGCATGACCGTAGTGCTCCGTAAACAAAACTGTTTTCAGTTGTTTTCTAAAGTCTTTGATGTCCTGAGCTGCTCTCAGATCATTAGGTAGGGAGTTCCAGATGGAAGTCGCAGCAAACGAGAAAGCTCTCTCAGAGGTCTCCTTGCGTGTTTTTCTGATGTCATTTGAGGAGCTGATTCTATTTTCAGATACACTTCTCCTAGGTCTGTTGCTAATATCTGACCGGATAAGATACGTCAGACTTTTTGCAGAACATTGTTGCTTTATCTTGAAAATATAAATTACTGTTTTGTATTTAATACGAGATGATATTGGTAACCAATGAAGCTCCTTTAAGATAGGAGTTATATGCTCTTTACTTGATAGACCAAAAATTATACGAGCAGCGGTGTTTTGCGCTAACTGTAAAGGCTTCAGTGACTGCTTAGCTAGACCCAGATATATTGGATTGCAGAAGTCAAGTAATGGTGTAATTAGAGCATGACAAACATTGCGGAAGTGAACAGTTTCCAGAAGCGGCCTTAGTCTTCTGATGATTTTCATTCTATAATAAGCGTTTCTAATCGTCTTGTTTATGTGTGATCTGAGATTTAATTCCTTGTCTAGAGTAACTCCAAGATATTTCACTTCTGATTTAATAGGAATAATTGAATTATCTATCTTGATGACAGGTGGATGTGCAAAATTTTGGTTACGAGATACAAATAATGCCTCTGTCTTGCTAAAATTAATTTGCATATTGTTGGTTTTACACCAGGTGGACATTTGTGATAGACAATCTGTGATGCTGGAAAAATCAGGTTTCTCGATGGAGATAGTTGTGAAAATCATAATATCGTCAGCATAAATTGTATACTTTATGCCACTTTTTAATGGAATATTGCAAATTGGCTGCAAATAAATGTTGAAGAGAAGCGAAGAAAGAGCGGAACCTTGTGGCACACCTTGTAATACTCTTATGGGCAGAGAAGTTTTTTGTCCAATCTTTACTTGTAAAAATCTCTCTGTCAGATATGATTGAAACCATTTTAATGTGACCCCATGTAGACCAATCTCCTCTAATCTATGTAATAACCTATTGTGATCTACAGAATCGAATGCAGCCGAAATGTCTATAAAAATCATTATAATACCCTTTTTAATGTCATCAATGGTACGGAGAACGTAATCAAAAAGATAAATCATTAAGGTTTCAACTCCATGGTTTGGGCGAAAACCATGTTGGTTATCGTCTAAAGGCGCATGAATATCAATGTGCTCTTGGAGTTGAAGTTGCACTGTCTTTTCAATGATTTTCGCTAAAAAGGGTATGCTGGAAATAGGCCGGTAGGCAGCTGGGTTATTCTTGTCTAACGTTGTCTTCTTCGGGATTGGTCTAACAGTTGCAAGCTTTAAGTGCTTTGGTAAATTACCTTGAGAGAGGGAATTATGCACAATGTTTTGTATTATGTGAATAAAATTTGACTTTGTGGACTTTATCCAAGATACAGGACATGGATCGGTTGGAGAAGTGCATGTGTTTATGGAAGAGATAATGTGCGAGAGTTGCTCTTTAGAAGGAAAAGAGAATGTATTCCAGACCCTGAAATTTGAGACCAAATTCAAGTTGAGACTAAATATATCTTTTACCTTAGAGTGGAATTTTTCCTTAATATAATCTGCATACTTCTGCGGTTCAATTTCAGCTTCACCTTCTGTTTTTTGCTCTTTTGTTAAACTCTTTACAATTTCAAAAAGCTCTCTAGGTTTGTTGATGGAGTTATTTATTATATTTGTATGGTATTCTTTCTTTGAGACTTTTCAGCAACATAATCTCAGGTATTGATAACATTCAGCAGGGGTTCGTGCTCATCTTTCTTGACATTGCCGCAGCTTTCGACTCAGTGAATCACGAACGTCTCCTGGGGCGGCTTGAAGAGAAGGGCATCTGTGGTAATGCGCTAAAATGGTGTAAATCATACCTTGCCGAAAGATGGCAATGTGTGAAATCTGGATCAGCTACGTCCAAACCTTTCCACCAAACTCAAGGAGTCCCTCAAGGCTCCTCACTATCATCACTCTTTTTCAACATATACATACAACCTATCTGTAATCTCATCAGATCTTTTAATGTGAGCTGCCTAATATACGCTGATGATATCCTGCTCTACACCCCGTTCTCTACAGAACTTCTGAATCTCCCCTCTGATAGAATGTTTTGACGCAGTTTCTGAATGGCTCCTATCCCAAAACCTCCGTATCCAACACAAGAAGACAGAGGTTCTATTCATTACAAGGGACCACAACTTCACCCCACCATCATATGTAAGAGTTAAAGAAGCAGAACTGCAAACAAAATCCACAATTCGTTATCTGGGGGTCACACTGGATCAACATCTTGATATGAAAGTGCACATAGAGAATGTAGTAAGAGCAGTTTATTTCAAGATTCGTTCTCTCAGGCATCTTCGCTCCTTACTTGATCCAGAAGACTACAGGACAATATACCAGGCGTTAATTCTACCACATTTCGACTTTGCTAACGCTATCCTACAAGGCCTTCCTCAATCCACTATTAACCCTCTACAACTTGCTATGAACACCACAGCTAGGGTCCTTCAGGGAGTTGCCAGATTTGAGCACGTGACTCCTATATTAAAACAACTCCACTGGCTCCCCATACATGGTAGGCTCACTTACAAGACCATACTGCTGACCTTTAAGGCCATCCACAGACTTTCATCCTCCTCACTCTCAAATCTCATCCATGTAACTCCATCGACTAGATCCAGAAGACCGACGGCTATAAACACACTAACACTTCCTAAGGCAGTAACAAAATGCACCCAGATAACGGCAAGCAGATCTTTTATATTCTACGCCCCAAGATGCTGGAACGCCTTACCACCAAGCGTTCGTGCCATTAACGACTTAACACAATTTAGGAAAGCACTTAAATATCACCTTTTCCTCATATACTACCCACCAAACATTACCCCCAGCAAAAGCCCCCCCAAATAAGAGACACACCTTATCTTCAAATAGCCTCTCCCACTTTCTCAGTAAGATTACTAGGACTTTTGTGTTGTCATGATACCTTTTATATAATCATGTTTGTAATAAGTTAACCTTATGTTACCCAAGTTTATATACCTATTTGCTGTAAACATGGAATAGCCTGTTATTCTGTTGATGTTGTTGTATGTGAACCGCGCTGATACCAAATAGCGCGGTATATAAAAGATTGTAATAAATAAACTAAATAAATAAATAAATCCAGCTGAAAAATGCAATGCCCAAGGTTAAACATTCACAAATTACAACCTATTTTACAAACATCCACTGAATGCTAAGCCTTTAGTAAAATATCTATAGGGCAGCAGGAAACATGGATTTCCTTCTATGTGCAGCAGAAGCAACCATTCTATAAAATGAGACATTTAGAATAAGAACAGTGTCACTCGGCAGCTGCTCTTGTCATGATGGAGTTTAGACATGAACAGTAAGTGCTGAGGTGGACTCCTTACTCGTAGAAGCACTGATGATTATGCATACAAGAGCCATACAAGACCCGACCTCATACCGCCCCATATCCAGCATTTCATTCCTGGCAAACTCCAAGATCACCTTGATGAACATAATACCTTAGACAAACAACAATACGGGTTCAGAAGAAATCATGGAGTTGAAACACTGTTGATAGCGCTAATGAACAACCTCCTCAAAGGACTAGAAGACAGAAAGAAAATGTTTATACTCATTTTCATTGACATCTCCGCCGCCTTTGACACCGTACATCATGGGATCCTCCTTAACAAACTGGAATCCATAGGAGTTGTGGGAACCCCCCTCAAATGGTTCTCCTCCTACATATCGAACAGAAGGCCTCAAGTACAATTCAATGGCGAACAAGCTGAACCGTTCTCTCAAACACAGGGCATACCCCAGTGTTCAGCTCTCTCGGCACTACTGTTCAACGTTTACATGCAACCCCTCTGCGTCATTTTTAAAAGACATAGCATCAACTACCACATCTATGCGGATGATATTATGCTCTACACACAACTGGACACCGCTGACCCCAATTATACACAGCTCGAAGGCTGCCTGGATGAAATGTTGCTATGGCTACAGGAAAATAACATGACGATTAACCACAAAAAAACGGAGGTCATGTATATATCCAGCAAACCGAACTTCAAGCCCCCTGATACAATCACCCTGTGCAATAACACGTACAAAGCAAAGGCTGAAATCAAATATCTAGGAGTCACACTCGACTGCAATCTAAAAATGGAGGCTCACCTACGTAAAACAAACAAAGCCATCTTCCATAAACTTAGAGTGATACAACCTCTAAGGAAGATAATAGCACCAAGTGACTTCCGGTCCGTGGCTCAAGCACTCATTATGCCACACCTGGACTACTGTAATGCCATCTTACAAGGTCTGCCCAAGAAATCACTAAATATCCTTCAGATGGCCCAACACGTTACCGCCAGGATCATAATGGGTACAAGAATTTCAGAACACATCACCCCAATATTAATCGACCTACATTGGCTTCCAATTGCAGCTAGGATACAGTACAAGATGCTAGTAACCACATTCAAACTTATCAACAACATAGCCCCCTCTTTCCTGGCCTCACTTATCAGCACACAACCTGCAAATAGGGACAGAAGAGCTACCAACTTGGGCACCCTACAGGTCCCCACCACCATCAGAACTGTGAAAACAAGTACATCTCGCAGAGCCTTTTCATTCTCTGCACCAACTATATGGAATCAACTCCCTTCTGAGCTGCGTTTAATCACGGACATTACAATCTTCAGGAAAGAGATAAAAACCCACCTTTTCAAATGCTACTACAATCAGCCATGACTATGAATATGTAAAAATGGGTAGTCCAAAAATGTGTAATCCAAATATGTAAATATGTAAAAATGTGTAATCCAAAAAGGTGTAAATGTACAATTGTCAGCCAGAAATGTGTAAATATGTATGTATAAATGTAAATATGTATAATTCTTCCCCCAAGACACTAACCCTGTGTGCTGTGACCTCCCATCAGATCTAGGTATTTACTGTACCCTCCCAGTCCTGATTTGACACCCCCCAAAAGAAGAATCGAACCGCTGCTGATCGCTGGAAGCAGCGGTATATAAGTGTGTATTAAATAAATAAATAAATAAATATTCCAGAAAATGACACACACATAAGAACATAAGATATGCCATACTGGGTCAGACCATCAAGCCCAGTATCCTGTTTCCAACAGTGGCCAATCTAGGTCATACATACTAGCAGTCTCCCCAAAAGACACAGGTTCCACAATGCTTGTATAGGGTCAAGTACTGATATCCTGGGTCCCTTCTTAATAACGTTTATGGACCTTTCCTCCAGGAACTTGTCCAAACCTTTTTTAACCTTTTTTATATTAACAGCCTTTACTACATCCTCCGGTAACAAGTTCCAGAGTTTGATTACATGTTGAGTGAAAAAATATTTTCTTTTATTAGACATAAATAGTTTACCCTGTAGCTTCATTGCATGTCCCCTAGTCTTTCTATATTCTGATAACATAAACAATTAATCTACGTTTACCAATTCCACTCCGTTCATTAATTTATAGACTTCTATCATATCTCCCCTCAGCCGTCTCTTTTCCAGGTTAAAGAGCCCTAGCCTTTTTAGCCTTTCTTTATAGGGGTATCCTTCTATCCCCTTTACCATTTCGGTGGCTCTTCTCTGAACCTTTTCTAAAAACGCTATATCCTTTTTAAGATACGGTGACCAGAATTGCACACAATATTCAAGGTGTGGTCACACCTTGGAACGATAGAGAGGCATTATAATATCCTTTGTTTTATTTTCCATTCCTTTCTTTGTGATACCTAGCATTCTATTTGCTTTCTTGGCTGCCGCTGCACACTGGGCCAAGGGTTTTAACATGTTATCCACGATGACGCCTAAATCTTTTTCTGGGGTGGTGGTTCCTAATGTGGAATCTTGCATCATGTAACCATAGTTTAGATTGTTTTTCCCTAGATGCATAACTTTGCACTTGTCTACATTAAATTTCATCTGCCATTTTGATGCCCAGTCTTCCAATTTATCAAGATCCTCTTGCAATTTTCCACAGTTAAGAAGCCAAGCCCTTAAAGGCAATTTTACATTTTAAAGGTGACAGAAATTACCAGAAGGCTAAACCAGCATTTTACCATCAATTCTGCATGCCTCAGAAGAGGCACAAAAACAGTGGAAACATTTTTAAAAATATACGGGTATTCCTGTGCAAGATTTGGAAAATTATTTGGACTGCCCGATCCATGCTCACATTATGCACCCTTTGAATTGGTGAATCGCAGTACAATCCTATGTGGAAATTACGGCATTCTATAATCTGAATTTATATATACCATCGTACTGGGCAGACTAGATGGACCATACTGGTCTTTATCCTCCGTCATTTACTATGTTACTATGTTACTGTAAATGCTGCTATCTGCGCAGATAATTTCCATGTAAGGCTTCTAAAATGGTTTCCTCTATCCACCAAGAAAGATCATGCATGATGCATTAAAACTGAAAAAACTGCTGACAAAGTTAATACTTACATAAAACAGCTGAGGGCAAAAGGATTTTTTCTGTATTCAAAAATGTCTTCTGAATTTGTGAGAGACAGCTGAAAAATACAACCCAGTATGAGGTTCCCATTTCTTGAGTAATTTAGGATTTGTCTGAGATGTGTACCGGTATTCAGGCTGCATGCATCTTTAGAAAGGGTCTTTCCTGCTGTACCTTTCATAGAGGTTAATAAAAACATGATTTCCAGCCACTTCAGACAGCTGAAACACAGACCTTTAAGAATCTGCATTACACTGCCCTGGTCCTTTCTGCCTTGTGGATTGTCAGAATAGCTAGTCTGCCTCTGCCAGGCACTCGGCTCAGAGACAATATCCCTGAACAGCTTGTACTGAACGGTGAGTTATGAGAGAGAAGAATTGGAATATCCTGCTGATAAAATGTCTTTGAGAAGCACTCTTTTTGCCCCTTCCTTTTATGCTGTAAACTCCTTTGCATTTTCCTCTAGGGCTCAGGTGATAATATTAGAATATTATCAGTTGGGATTGCTCCAATTAGTCACATACAGTAAAAAGGTGATAATCTAACTGCTGAGCTGAGACATAAGAATTACACCTACCTTTCTGGAAATCTTCTGAGGGAAGGTGGTAAGCATGTTTGAAACATCTAATGTGTGAGTCTATATTCCTGTATTAATGTTGTCTGAGTCTTATTCCTTATTTCAAACTCCTAAATATTTTGGTGTATGTGCATTGCTGTGTGTATGGGGATGGTAGGAGTGAAGGTGGGGGGGGGGGGGGGAGAAAATGTAGTTAAATGAACGAGATTAAAGATGAAGGGAAATGTAAAATGTAATATAGGGCCTGATATTAAAAGGCATTTACAAGGTAAATGACGCTGAATGGGAAATTCAATGCCGCTGAATGTCCCCAACTAACTCCGCGATGTTAAGCACTTAGAATCGGGGTGTGTCTTGGGCATTTTAAGGCAATCCAGGGGCGGCAACAATCGTTAACCAGGTAGATGTGATATTGCATTGCTACCTGGTTAGTGACCTGCGGGTAAAGCTAGCGCAGCAAAAACAAACCTAACTTTACCCATAGGAGCTAACCGGGTAATGGTGCAATATCGCCACTACTCGGTTAGTTTCTGTGGCTACGGAGGCTCTGCGGCGACCCTGAATATTCAATGCTGGGGCTGCATATGGGATGGAATTGAATATCTCGGTTTAAAGCTAAGCGCTGTACTTGTGCCCAGCAGCCGGTGCTGAATATCGGGCCCATAGGACTTTATGTTATAAACCTCCTTAAACCTTGCAGTCGTGGAGGGTCATTTTATAAAAGAACACTATGGGGAGGTGCCTACAGAGGCACTTAGGTAAGGGCTGTTTTATAAAGACAAACAACACCCGTTTCTCTTTATGAAATACATGCATATGTGGCATAAAGTGTGCCTGTGTTGCAGGCCAGCTCTAGGACTGATGTTGCTGCTGCCTGGATACCGATGAGTGCTGCACCAGAACGCACCTGACGTGCTCTGATGCTAATCATCTTGCATTGGAGCATTTAGCAGCAGCACCCGCGGATATTCAGAGGCACTACTCTGTTGGTGTTGCTGAATATCCTGCTGAGTGGCACTTACATGGTTTGAAGGTTTGCAAATGCCTTTAGTTATGCCCCATTCATCTTCCTAGCACCTCCTGCTGTGACACTGATCCAATCGATACTGGGGTAATTGAAATCACCCATTTTACTGTGTTGTAACTTTTATTCTCCGGGAACAAGCAGGAATCAATCCTCACATGTGGGTGATGACGCTGATAGAGCCCGAGCAGAGCAAATCCCCAGCTTTCAAAGAAAGCCTTTAGGAGTTGCCACCACGCATGCATGGTCCCCTTCTCGCCCTAGGGTGCCATCTTTCTCAGTCTCCTTTTTTCTATGGAGCCCATTGCACGATTGCCCCTCGTGTCCTGGAAAAAAATGATTTTTTCTGTGCCTTTTGGCAACCGGTCAACACCAGTATCCTTCCCACCTCCGGCTTCAGTAATTCGGTATCAGGTCAGTCCTGTTTTCGTTAGTATTTTTACCATGCGTGTCTTCGTGCCCTTCTTTTCTACTTTTCATCGCTGGCTGGTAAGGTCTTTGACCTAGCCGGGGTCCTTTTTCCCCTGACAACCACCAGCAGGTTTAAAAAATGCAATCGGTGCAGGAAAATAATGTCCCTCACCGATATGCATGACTGCTGTCTCCGGTGCATTGGTCCGGACCACAACCCGACGGTCTGTCTTCTGTGCAAGAAAATGTCATCTAAGGACTTGTGGATCCAAAAGCAGCAGCACAACAAGATTTTTCTGCAATCCCCGTGCCTCTGAGAGCCAGGACCTCATCTGAGACCTAGACATCTTGATGGGATCACTCCAAGCCCGAGCTCGTTGGGGCTCCTCAGAAAGGGGTCTCCCTCGCGGGAGCACAAGAGGAAGAAGATGTTCTCAAAGGCGACATCTCTGGATGACTACAAATGACCAGGTTCCTCACGGGCACCGATCATGGAGCCCCAAGCGTTGGTTGAGATTGTCAGAGAAGAAGTGCCCAGCCAAAGGCCCTTGATGAGAATGGGACCAGCCGAGGCAAGTACTGACTGTTCTGGTTGTGGACTCCCCTCCGGAGGAACCAACATTGGTTCCGACTGTGTCAGCCTCTGAGCCGGTAGCTGTGGAGCCTCCGGAAATCATGTCCAGGATGGCTGCCTTGGAGCGCAGTTTTACTGCCTTCATCGAGCAGCAGCGGGAGCTGATGTCCGGCATCTCTGGCTCCTCCGCCCCGACCACCGGGCGCTCGACGTCCAAGTGAACCCTGGAGGCCGAGCTGATCCTCGAGACTTTTCAGACTTGAGTCTATCCTCGGTCGAGGTCACACTCGGCCTCCCATTCAGGACCGAGTTTGTCACCGCCGAGTCGATCGGCATCGGGGCAGATGGTACCCGGGTCCTCAATGCCCGAGGAGCCCCACGAATCCTCCTCGGAGGCCTCAGCCTGGGAGATGGATGACAAAGAGTCCCCAGATACCCGGAAGCATCAGGATGTTTCCTCAGATTCCCCCGTGTCTGAACCTTGGAGAAGGTCCACACTGGAGGATATGGGTTAACTGGAATTCGTGTGGGATATAAGAACATAAGAACATAAGATATGCCATACTGGGTCAGACCAAGGTACATCAAGCCCAGTATCCTGTTTCCAACAGTGGCCAATCTAGGTCATATGTACCTAGCAGTTTCCCCAAAAGACACAGGTTCCACAATGCTTATATTGGGTCAAGCATTGATATCCTGGGTCCCTTAATAACGGTTTATGGACCTTTCCTCCAGGAACTTGTCCAAACCTTTTTTAAATCCAGCTACACTAACAGCCTTTACTACATCCTCAGGTAACAAATTCCAGAGTTTGATTACACGTTGAGTGTAAAAATATTTTCTTTTATTAGTTTTAAATAGTTTACCCTATAGCTTCATTGCATGTCCCCTAGTCTTTCTATATTCTGATAATGTAAACAATCGATTTACATTTACCCGTTCCACTCCATTCATTAATTTCTAGACTTCTATCATATCTCCCCTCAGCCATCTCTTTTCCAGGTTAAAATTGTTGTTATTAAGTATCGTTGAGTCGAAGTTGACTCATGGCGACCCTCTGGATAGCTATCCTAAATTGTGTTCGGTCTTCAGTCAGGCGGCTCATTGTTGACAGACTGGTACCCGTAGTTGCTGTTATTGTATCGATCCATCTCATTGCTGGCCTTCCTCTTTTGCGTTGACCTTCTATCTTGCCAAGCATGATTACTTTCTCTAATGATCTCTCTCTTCGCATGATGTGTCCAAAGTATGAAAGTCGAAGTCTGAGCTTCTAAAGAAAGCTTAGGTTTTATCTCCTCTAGTACCAACTGGTTTCTTCTTCGGGCAGTCCATGGTATACACAGTATTCGCCGCCAGCATCATAATTCAAAGGCATCAATTTTCTTCCTGTCTATCTTTTTCACTGTCCAGCTTTCACATCCATATGACGTTATTGAAAATACCATGGCTTGAACAAGTCGAATCTTTGTATGGAGAGAGAAAACTCTGCTCTTGCGAATCTTATTTAGGTCTTTCATAGCCATTCTGCCAAGAGCAATGCGTCATCTGATTTCTTGACTGCTTGTTGTTTCTTTATTGATAGTTGATACAAGTAGGTTAAAGTTGTACACGATTTCAATTTCTTTTCCTTCAACGATGAACCTGTTGATTATGCCAGTTGTCATGATCTTTGTCTTCTTTACATTAAGGTGAAGTCCCATTTTGAGACTATGGGGCATGTTTACTAAACTGCGTTAACGTAGCCGCGGCAATGTTAAGGCATGTTAAGGCACCTTAAGGTGCCTTAACAGTACATTCTGTAACGTTAAGGCGCCTTAAGGCGCCTTAACGTTCCTGGCCGCGTTAAGCGCAGAAAAGGGTGGAGAGAGGGCGGGGAGAAGGGGGTCAGTGGGCAGGGAGTGGGCGAGGAGAGGCCCCTTTCACACTAACGTGGTGGAATTAAGGGTTGAATCCTAACGCAACTGAAAACCAGGCGTTAGCACACAATTGCAGGAGAGAGAAACCATTTCAGTCAGCAATGTACAGCAAAGCCAGTGAAACCTACAAAAAAGTGATAAGTGTGATACATGTGAACGGAACAAAAGGGCAAATAAACATTGAAAATGACCTGAACAAAATGTAAAATAAACATAACCAAGCTGGGAAATAGTGATATTAATGGGAGACATCAAAAAACACTACCGAGAAAGCCCCCCAAAAAAGATATTATGTTTGGAAGGGTCTATGCTCTTTCCCCTTACAAGGTGAATGATCCCATAGTGCAATAGCGCTGATCAGGGTCTTCCCGTTTTATTGGAAAGGTTCCCTATGGCATGTACATATTCTGCAACAGCAGGGCGGGCATGTCAGAATGGGAAACTGGACAGATGCTGGAAAATGGGGTACAGAGGGCTGCAGGCGGCACATGCTGTGGTGCAGCTGGGCCACAGTGTGGGCTAGGGTGATGCCTAGGTGGTCCATCGGAATGCTGAAACAGTAGAGCAGCCAAACAGCAACAGATGATGGCCCAACATGGGCACGAGTGTGTTTCTCACAGTGTCACAGGGGATAGTACCCAGCTGGTACCCCCAAGGGCACAGAACATTGGCAGGCGGTGCTGGGGGGAAGCGTGGATGTCCATGCAGGCACCCCTACCCCAGAACCAATGTTCCCTCTAATTTTCTGTAGGCTGTGTGCGCATAAAATATCAGCTGTGCCGCTTTTGAAGGAAGGTTAAATTTTTGTGCGCCACATAACGACACTCAGAGTTATATACTTTAAAATTTGACTACACGTCAGAATACAGTATGTGCACCACATTGATTTTAAAGAAATTAAATGAAAATAGACGATTACTAAATGAAGTGGAAAAATTCTAGTAATTACAATCACAACTTTTAAATTTTAAGACGTCTATGTTGTTTTCTATCAGAATCGGAACAGTAATTTTTGTGGGCTCTGTTGTAAAGTATGTGTTCTCGCTTGGCGAGGTGTGTGCGCGCGCACACGTGCACAGCTTATAGGGAACAGTGCCCAGAGCACGCACCATAGGCAGCCACCTACCGGCACACTGGATGGCCTGAGATGGCACACCACCAGCACCACCAGCAGAAGGGCATGTCAGCATGGTGGCAGAGGGGTACTGGTGGTGGAGGGGGCAGTGGCAGCTGCCCAGAGTAGACCATGGCCTAGCCCTGTTTAGGTGGGTGCCATGCACTGCAACAGACAGGCCGTGTCTGATGAACAATCATGGTATCCCCAGGGAAAGCAGTGTCTCTGTGACAACACGGTGGTGCAGTACACACAGACAGTGTGTTCAGGAGCAGAAGGTCACAGGTTCAAGTCGCAACTGTGGCTCCTGCCAACCCAGTCCCCATATTTTCCCCACTACTAAAACATGGTAATACAGACAGAACCTTTATTGCAGATAACGTAAACATGCCCAAAACGCCTACATTTTGCCCTACAGAGCACAGACACCATAAACATGAGCATTACCTAGAGCAGAGTCCCCCAAATGCAGTCCTGGAGGGCCAAACACCATTCAGGTTCCATGCTTCCTCTAATAAATGTGGCTGTGCTGCATTGCTATGCACCGTCCCCATGGTATGCAGATGTATCTCACGCATATTCATTAGGGACAGCATGAAAACCCGAACAGTGTTTGGCCCAACAGGACTGGAGTTGGGAACCTCTGCCCTAGAGCAACGGCCAACAGGGGCACAAACACCCGCACCCACAGGCTCCATTATCCAAAGCCTCCTGGAGAGGCAGGATGTTGGGCCCTGCGTGCATCTCCCAACTAGCACTTGCATACCTTAGCAATGCCACCCTAAACCTGGGAATACGGTACACATATATCAAAAGGTTGCTATTATCACAGGCAGATAGCAATTCCTAAGTTAAGCACAATCTGCTCATTGAGCTGTATCATACCAACCTCTCTGATGTCTGTGGAGTGTGTTTCAGGTCTGGTGTCTGACAGTGTTCACCACACTGGGGAGTGACCCCAACAGTATTGCGTACCATAGCCATGCCTGCACTGTGCACAGGAATGGTGCGGTGGCCAGGGCTGCCAAAAGCCTCTATAGTTGCACAATGCTGGCATAGGTGTGGGAGTGTTTGTCTGTCTATCCAGTGTGTGGTGGCTGCCATCACCTTCCTCAGCCCACACTGCTTGCACTGTTGCCAGTGTTAGCCTGCCAATGTGCATTATGAGGAGCAAGGTACTGTGGGTATAGCCTGGACAGGGTGGCCTGGCCTGGATGCATCTGCACAGGGCATAGGGCAATGTCTCGGATATTGTAGTGCCCGGCCACAACCTGCATGGACAGGGTGGCCACAGCATGTCCTGCTGGGAGGTCACTCTCAACCTGACTGAGCAGTGACCACGACATGGGCAGGTTCCCCCATAGTGCTGTATAGTATTTTTCCCATGTGATATTTATGGGTTCTTTTTTTCTGGGGCCCAATCACTGACTTAGCTGCTTGGTGGATGTGCTCACATCCCCTCCAGGAGCATGCATTATGGACTAGCTAGCAGACTGTCTGTAGTTAGTATGTGTATGGCTGGAACACCTTGCAGGGTGCAGTGGCTGGAGACTCACTGGGCTTGCTGCTGGAGAATGTCAGATAGTGGTGGGGGGGCAGTTGAGCATTTCTGGGCCTACTGTCTGTCTGCCATTGCCATATGGATGCGTACAGATCTGCATTGCCTGCCCTGAAGGGTATCTGTTCCCTAGCAGGACTGGGGTTGATGGTACCCTCTACTGCCACCATTGCAGGGATGTTGAATGTGGATCTGTTGGTGGTGGATCCTATTCCCTACCCTGACCCACAGGAGCGGGTTGGTTGGTGCTTATATAATCCGCTTTGGAGTCTGTATACCACCCTTCACTTAATCTGTGACCATGACACCCACACAGGAAATGCACTGTTCTGGGTGCATCATAGTCCACAAGGACTAAACATGACTGGGAAACACAAATGGATACAGGCGTATCCTAGGTGTGTCTGCAGGGACTACCAATGACACATTGGCACTGACAGAAATCTGCAGTACAGCCTATCTCAGCCATGTCATGTGCTGCGGACCTGGTGCTGGGCCCCCCACTTCACCCTCAGGGTGAGCACAGGAACCACATGCTGTCACGGTCTGTAGCTACTCTGTGCCAGTAACACAAACGGTCAGTTCCCCCTACCAGGCCGGGGTGCTATATTGGTGCATACCCCATCTTGTGATCAGACGTAGGCTGCTGATCTGCATGTGCAGTGCATCATGGGTATGGGTGGGTCTACTCTATCCTGATAACTACAACTGACAGCTTGTTTGGTCACATGCAGTCTTTCTGTAGCCAGCCAGCAGTGTGATAGACACTAGAGAGCTGTAGCCCACTGGTTATAGTGCTGACTGTAGAGGCAGAGATCATGGATTCAATTCCCTGTTGTTCCCTCCTGTCCAATGTAGTTTTTTTGCTTGCCTGTGACAGTCATATCTTTGCAGCTATCAACACTCCTTAAAAGATATTACAAGGCTCTTATTTGGGAACACAGTACAAAGCGTCTTATAACTCGCCTTATACGGCGCGTTATAGAGCGCTTTATAAGGCACGTAAGGCACATAGGCACGTGCCTTCTACGGTGCCTTATAACGTGCCTTTTAACGCGCCTTATCTGACATTCGGCTTTACTGCTGTCCCGCCCACTCCTTTATATGGGCATCTCTACCTTTAACGCGGAATGCCATTACCGCAGTTTAGTAAACATGCCCCTATATTCTTTGATTGTGAGAAGCAAATTGATCAGATCATCTTCTCTTTCAGCTAATAATGTGGTATCATCAGCATAGCGAAGGTTGTTGATGAGTCTTCCACCAATCTTCACACCTCTGTTGTCTTCATACAATCCTGCTTCTCTGATGATTTGTTCTGCATATAAATTAAACAGGTAGGGGGAAAGTATGCAGCCTTGTCTTACACCTTTGCTTTTTCTAAACCATTCTGTTTCTCCTTGTTCCGTTCGAACTGTTGCTTCTTGATCAATGTACAGATTGTGTAAGAGTACGATCAGGTGTTCTGGTATACCCATGTTTCTTAATGTGGCCCAGAGCTTCTCATGTTTTACAAAGTCAAAAGCCTTGCTATAGTCGATAAAGCACAAATAGATATGCTTTTGGTATTCTTTAGTCTTTTCAAGGATCCATCTCACATCCGCAATAATGTCTCTCGTTCCTCGCCCTTTCCTGAACCCTGCTTGCACTTCAGGTAGTTCTTGTTCCAGGTATGGTTGTAGTCTCTTTTGAATAATCTTCAGTAGAATCTTGCTGGCATGTGGGATCAGAGCGATTGTGCGATAATTTCCACAGTCAGTTGGATCACCTTTCTTTAGTATTGGTATAAACACAGATCTTTTCCAGTCAGTTGGCCATGATGTTGTCTTCCATATTTCTTGGCAGAGCCTTGTAAGTACGGTAACAGCTACATCAGATTGCTTTAATACTTCTATGGGAATGCTATCAATGCCTGGTGCTTTGTTCTTTGATAACACACAAAAGAAAACCTTAGTTGGTTTGGACATATAAAATAGCAAAAAAGAAAACCAAACCAAAAATACAACGACCTATTAGTAATTAAACAAAAAAACTTTTTTTGTCAGAGCTGGCCGGAGGAGGGTCGAAATGAGAAAACGACCCACACCAGACGGCCAGCTACTTTTAGCCGCATTGATGGCGTTTCGGATGTCGGTTGCTGGAAATTTTCTAATTCTTGGATATTGCACTTGAGACAGGGCAAGATACCCGAAACGTGCACGTCGTGCAGAAAGACTTTTCTCTACTAGCAACTTGGGATTGAAATAAACTAAGATAAGTGAAATAAAGTTTTTTTAGATTTTACTATTGGGGTGAAGAACCTTCTGAGAAAAAAAGTAGCTGGCCGTCTGGTGTGGGTCGTTTTCTCATTTCAACCCTCCTCCAGCCAGCTCCGACAAAAAAAGTTTTTTTGTTTAATTACTAATGGGTCGTTGTATTTTTGGTTTGGTTTTCTTTTTTGCTATTGTTCTTTGATAAGGCTTTCAATGCTGCTTCAACTTCTTCTTTCACAGCAGGACAAGCTAAAGAGATAAAGTTTCTAGATGAAATGAATGACTGCTTCTTGGAGCAGCTGGTTCATGAACCGACCAGAGGGGAAGCCATACTGGACCTAGTCCTTAGTGGAACGCCAGATCTGGTGCAAGAAATAAGGGTGTTGGGACCACTTGGCAATAGTGATCATAGTATGATCATGTTTGATTTAATCAGTGGAGGACAGATAGTAAAGGAATCCACAGTACTACCTTTTAACTTTCAAAAGGGTGACTATGATAGAATGAGGAATATAGTTCGGAAAAAACTAAAAGGAGCGGTTCCAAAGGTTAAAGACTTACAGCAAGCTTGGGTGTTATTTAAAAATACTATCCTCGAAGCCCAGACCAGCTGTATTCCACGCATTAAGAAAAGTGGAAGAAAGTCCAAAAAACTGCCAGCATGGTTTAAAGGTGAGGTCAGAGAGGCTGTTGCTGCCAAAAAAGCAACCTTCAGGAAATGGAAAAAGGAGCCAAATGATGAAAACTGGAAACAGCACAAGCACTGGCAAGTTAAATGCAAAGCATTGATAAGGCAGGCAAAGCGGGAATTTGAGAAGAAACTTGCTACGGAAGCAAAAACATGAAATAAAGACTTTTTCAAGTACATTCGTAGCAAAAGGCCTGTGAGAGAGTCAATTGGACCATTAGATGATAGAGGGGTAAAAGGTGCAATAAGAGGAGACAAGGCTATAGCAGAGAGACTGAATGAATTCTTTGCTTCGGTCTTTACTGAGGAAGATGTAGGGGTGTTACCCAAGACTGAAGTGGTATTTAAAGGTGATACTGCAGAGGAATTGAGAGAAATATCGCTACACCGGGAAGATATATTACAACTATTTGATAAACTGAATAGTAGCAAATCACCTGGACCGGATGGTATACATCCCAGAGTGTTGAAAGAACTGAAATATGAGATTGCAGACCTGTTATTGGTAATCTGTGAACTTTCATTAAAATCATCTGTAATACCTGAAGATTGGAGGGTCGCCAACGTAACACCAATTTTTAAAAAGGGTTCCAGGGGTGACCCGGGAAATTACAGACCGGTGAGCCTGACGTCAGTACCAGGGAAAATGGTAGAAGCCATCATAAAGAACAAAATTACACAGCATGTAGATAGTCATGGCCTAATGGGAGACAGCCAACATGGCTTTAGACAAGGAAGATCTTGTCTTACTAATCTGATCTGTTTTTTTGAAGGTGTGCATAAACAGGTAGACAAAGGTGAGTCGGTTGATATAGTGTATCTGGACTTTCAGAAAGCTTTTGACAAGGTCCCCCATCAGAGACTTTTGGCGAAGCTAAAAAGTCATGGGATAGGAGGCAGTGTACTATTGTGGATCGGGAACTGGTTAAAAGATAGAAAGCAGAGGGTAGGGCTAAATGGCCAATATTCCCAATGGAAAAAGGTGAATAGTGGAGTACCCCAGGGATCTGTACTGGGTCCGCTACTTTTTGACATATTCATAAATGACCTGGAAAAGGGAATAACTAGTGAGGTAATCAAATTTGCAGATGACACAAAACTGTTTAAAGTTGTTAAAACCCAAGAGGATTGTGGAAAACTGCAGGAGGATCTGGATAAATTGGAAGACTGGGCATCCAAATGGCAGATGAAATTTAATGTGGACAAGTGCAAAGTTATGCACCTAGGAAAGAACAACCCACACTATAGTTACAAGATGCAAGGCTCCACATTAGAAACCACCACCCAGGAAAAAGATTTAGGAGTCATCGTGGATAACATGTTAAAACCCTCCGCCCAGTGTGCAGCGGCGGCCAAGAAAGCAAATAGAATGCTAGGTATCATAAGGAAAGGGATGGAGAATAAAACAAAGGATATTATAATGCCTTTGTATCGCTCCATGGTACGACCGCACCTTGAATATTGTGTGCAATTCTGGTCACCGTATCTTAAAAAGGACATAGAGTTATTAGAAAAAGTACAGAGAAGAGCCACCAAATTGGTGAAGGGGATGGAAGGCTACTCCTATGAAGAGAGGCTAAAAAGGTTAGGGCTCTTTAACCTAGAAAAGAGGCGGCTGAGGGGAGATATGATAGAGGTGTATAAATTAATGAATGGAGTGGAACAGATAAACGTGGATAAATTGTTTACGCTATCAGAATATAGAAGGACTAGGGGGCATGTAATGAAGCTACAGGGTAAACTATTTAAGACAAATAGGAGAAAATATTTCTTCTCTCAACGTGTAATCAAACTCTGGAATCTGTTACCGGAGGATGTAGTAAGGGCTGTTAGTATAGCTGGGTTTAAAAAAGGTTTGGACAAGTTCCTGGAGGAAAGGTCCATAAACCACTATTAAAAAGGGACCCAGGATATCAATGCTTGGCCTAGTACAAGCAATGCAGAACCTGTGTCTTTTGGGGAAACTGCTAGGTACGTATGACCTAGATTGGCCACTGTTGGAAACAGGATACTGGGCTTGATGGACCTCGGTCTGACCCAGTATGGCATTTCTTATGTTCTTATGTTCTTATCACCAGTGGTTCCCGATCATAAGGTACAGGTTGAAACGGCTGTTGGTCCACTTGATCTTTATCATATAAAAACTCTGTATATTCCTTCCACCTTTTCTTGATCTTCTCAGCATCATTCAACATAGAACCTTGAGCATCTTGTAACATTCCAATTCGAGGCTGGAACTTTTTAATTCACTCTCGTAGCTTTAGGAAAGCCGATTTTGTTCTTCCTCTAATAATTTCTGCTTCTATTTCCTTGCATGCATCGTTGTAGTACTTTTCCTTCTCCTGTCTTGCTGCAGGTTGGAAATCTCTGTTGAGTTCTGTGATTGTCTTTCTTTCTCCTCTGGCTTTAGCTTCTCTGTGTTTCTGGGCAATTTTCAGAGTTTCTTCAATCATCCATTTTGGCCTTTTTTTCTTTTTCACCTTTTGTAGAGACTTCTCGCTTTCTTCCAACACAACCTTCTTGATGTCATTCCATAACTCTTCTGGAGCTCTATCATTAGTATCTAAAGCAGCAAATCGATTTTGCAGGCAGTCTTTAAATTCCAGTGGTATATTCTCAAGGTCATATTTTGCTGCATTCATGAGTGGTTTGCTCTTTTTCATCTTTAGCTTTTGTTTGCATACTAGTAGTTGATGATCTGTATCACAGTCAGCTCCAGGTTTTGTCTTTGTTGATGTTATAGAGCTTTTCCATTGTTGACTTCCACAGATGTAGTCATTTTGATTTTTATACAATCCATTGGGTGAAGTCCATGTGTACAGTCGCCGCTTGTGTTGCTGGAAGAAGGTGTTTGAGATGAATAGATCGTTGGTTTTGCAGAATTCTATCAGTCTTTCTCCAGCTTCATTTCTGATGCCAAGTCCATATTTTCCAACTACTTTGTCTTCTTCTTTGTTGCCAACCTTTGCGTTCTAATCACCCAGGACTATCAGGATATCCTGTTTGCATGTTCTGTCAATTTCAGCTTGTACTTGTTCATAGAACTCTTCAATTTCATTCTCTTCTGCAACTGTTGTTGGAGCACATACTTGAATTATAGTTGTGTTGATAGGCATTCCTCGTAGACGAATAGAGATTAAGCATTCGCTGACTGCATTGTATTTTATTACAGTTCTTGCAAGTTTCTTCTTTATTATAAATGCAACACCATTTCTTTTGTCTTTCATTTCCAGCATAGAAGACCATGTGATCATCTGATGCAAAGTGCCCGATGCCAGTCCATTTCAGTTCGCTGACACCCAACAGATCAAGATGTACACGTTCCATTTCATTCTTGACCACCTCCAACTTCCCTTGGTTCATGCTTCGTACGTTCCATGTTCCAATGTGTATGACATCTTTACAGCTTCTGACTCTCATTTCATGCACAGCTACATCAGCAGTCAGATGTCCCGAGGGCCTTGATCCAACCACATCATAAATGTTGGCTTTACTCGGAAAAGTCTTCAGCTCTTCCCCAGTAGCTAGTTGAGTGCCTTCCAACCTGGGGGTCTCATCTTCCAGCACTACAGCACAATTTGTTTTTTTGTAACTATCCATGCGCTCTTGTGCGACTGTTGGCTTTCCCCTATTATCTAGTTTAAAAGCTGCTATATCTCCTTTTAAAGATTAATGCCAGCAGCCTGGTTCTATCCCGGTTAAGGTGAAGCCCATCTCTTTGGAAGAGCCCCTTCTTTCCCCAGAATGTTCTCCAGTTCCTAACAAATCCAAAACCCTCATCCTTGCACCATTGTTTCATCCACGCATTGAGACTCCAGAGCTCTGCGTGCCTTTTGGGTCCTGTGCGTGGAACAGGAAGCATTTCGGAGAACGCTACCCTGGATATTCTGGATTTCAACTTCCTCCCTAAAAGCCTAAATTTAGCCTCCAGAACCTCCCTACCACATTTTCCTATGTCATTGGTACCGACATGTACCAAGACAGCAGATTCATCCCCAGCACTATCTAAGACCTTATCTAGGTGGCGCGTTTAGTCCACTATCTTCACACCAGGCAGGCATGTTACCAGGCGATCCTCATGTCCACCAGCCACCCAGCTATCTACATGCCTAATGATCGAATCACCAACTATAATGGCTGTGCTAACCCTTCCCTCATGGGCTCAGGGCCCTAAAGAAACCTCCTTGGTGCGAGAGGGTTTTACATCACCTGGAGGGAAGGTCCTAGTTACAGGATCACTTCCTGCCACACCAGGGTGATGCTCTCCTGTCACATGACCTCTCTCCTCCATGGAAACAGGGATGCTGCCAGACTGCAGTTGGGACTTCGGGTGAAGTTGGGACTGGAGGTGGGACCTACAGGACTATATCCCTGTAGGTCTCATCTATGTACCTCTCTGTATTTTTTATGTCTTCCAAGTCTGCTACTCTGGCCTCTAGAGAACGGACTCGTTCCCTAAGAGCAAAGAGCTCCTTGCACCTAGTGCACACGTAAGACCTCTCACCAACTGGGAGAAAATCATACATGTGACCCTCAATGCAATAGACTGGAAAGCCACCATCTTGCTGCTGGACTGCTGTCTGCATCTTAGTTTTAAGCTTGTGTTTAGATCTTTAAGTTCTTTACTTACTAAGGGTTGCTATGGATACTTATACTAATAAAATTGTACCTAATACGTTTAATATGCCTTGTTCACCTGACGCTTAATTTAATCTCAGGCCCTTAATGTATGACTGATTTGGATAATGAGCTGCACCTGAAAGCACCTTCTTTTCTTTAAGATGTGTAAGAACCTATAAAGCTACGATTATCAAAGGGGTGGGTGGGTATTGGGGAGGGCAGGAGGGAAATAACACTTATTAAAAGAGGGCTGTCCTGTGCTTCTGAGGTAAGCTGTGACCAACTTCTTGGGTGATTAACAGTCCTTGCTTGGATAGAAGGAGTCTTTCAAAATGAACTTTTGACCTGCCACCTGGTGTTAACACCCATTGAAAAAGTTTCACAGGTCTCTTGCCCCGTAGGTAGAACACCTCTTTGTAAAGGTCTCTAGAAGACTTACCCTTTTTTGTCTTTTATGCTAAGTTATTTTCTGATTTCATTTAAATTAAAGCTCTTTGCTGCTGCTAGATTCTGACTTATTATGAAATTTAAACTAGAAGCTCTCTGCTGAGTTCTAAATTTAACCAGAAAGCTGTATTCTGTATTTTAAAATTAAACTAAAAGTACTTTGCTGATACTAGGCCCTGTGTAAGTATTAAATTTAAACTACAAGTTCAATGCTGGGTTCTAAATGTAACCAGAAAGCTCTCTTCTGTGTTTGAAATTTAAACTAAAAGTACTTTGCTGATACTAAGCTCTGAGTGAGTATTTAATATAAACAACACTCTGCTGGGTTCTGAATTTAACCAGAAAGCTCTTCCTGTGTTTTAAATTTAAACTAAAAGTACTTTGCTGATACTAGGCCCTGAGTGAGTATTAAATATAAACTACATGCTCTCTGCTGGGTTCTAAATTTAACCAGAAAGCTCTCTTCTGTGTTTTAAATTTAAACTAAAAGTACTTTGGTGATACTAGGTCCTGCGTGAGTATTAAATTTAAACTACAAACTCTCTGCTGGGTATGAAATCTAACCAGAAAGCTCTCTTCTGTGTTTTAAATTTAAACTGCTGCTACTAGGCCCTGACTTATTTAACAAATACACTCGGTTCACAGATTAATCAGCTTTTAGATAATAGGGGAAAGCCGACAGTCGCCCAAGAGCGGATGATTCGGAAGACTGTATCCTTGAAGGATACTACCAAAAGCAGAGAGGTTCCAAAAAAGAGTAAAGTAGCCCAAATGCCCTCGAGTATGGAGCAGACAGAGCTTAAAGATCCCAAATTACCCATGTCTACCAATAGCCAAATTAATATGAATAAAATAGAGTCTCTAAAATGCTTGTATGCAAATGCTAGAAGTCGAAAAAATAAGATGGGAGAGTTAGAATATATAGCACTAAACGAGAGAGTAGATATGATTAGAATATGTAAAAAACGGAAGGTGATGGCAGTGGGGGTGTACTATCGTCCTCCTGGCCAGAATGAACAAATGGATGATGAAATGCTCAAAGAAATCAAGGAAGCTAACAAGAATTACAGCGCAGTAAAAATAATGGGTGATTTCAATTACCCCGGTATCGACTGGGTCAGTGTCACGGCAGGACATGCTAGGGAGAAAAAGTTCCTAGATGAAATAAATTACTGCTTCTTGGAGCAGCTGGTTCATGAACCGACCAGAGGGGAAGCAATATTAGACCTAGTCCTTAGTGGAACACCAGATGTAGTGCAAGAGATAAGGGTGTTGGGGCCACTTGGCAATAGTGATCAAAGCATGATTGCGTTTGATTTAATTAGTGGAGGAGGTATAGTAAGGAAATCCACAGTACTACCTTTTAACTTTCGAAAGGGAGACTATGATAAAATGAGGAAAACAGTTAAGAAAAAACTAAAAGGAGCAGTTGTAAAGTTTAAAGATTTACATCAAGCTTGTGTGTTGTTGAAAAATACTATCTTGGAAGCCCAAGCCAGCTTTATTCCACGTTTTAAGAAAAGTGGGAGGAAGTCAAAAAAACTGCCAGCATGGTTTAAAGGTGAGGTCAGAGAGGCTGTTGTTGCCAAAAAAGCATCTTTCAGGAAATGGAAAAAAGAGCCAAACGACGAAGCCTGGAAACAGCACAAGCACTGGCAAGTCAAATGCAAGGCATTGATAAAGCAGGCAAAGGGAGAATTAGAGAAGAAGCTTGCTGCAGATGCAAAAGCGCAAAATAAAGATTTTTTTCAAGTACATTCACAGCAAAACACCTGTGAGAGAGTCAATTGGTCCATTAGATGATAGAGGAGTTAAAGGGGCACTTAGAGGCGACAAGGCGATAGCAGAGAGACTGAATGAGTTATTTTCTTCGGTCTTTACTGAGGAAGATGTAGGGATGTTACCAATGACTGAAGTGGTATTTAAAGGTGCGGAAGAATTGAAGAAAATATCGATACATCGGGAAGATGTATTACAACTATTAGATAAAGTGAAGAGTATCAAATCACCTGGGCCGGATGGTATACGTCCAAGGGTGTTGAAAGAACTGAAATATGAGATTGCAGGTCTGCTATTAGTAATCTGTGAACTATCATTAAAATCATCTCTAATACCTGAAGATTGGAGGATCGCCAATGTAACACCAATTTTTAAAAAGGGTTCCAGGGGTGATCCGGGAAACTACAGACCGGTGAGCCTCACGTCAGTACTGGGAAAAATGGTAGAAACCATCATAAAAAATAAAATTGCTCAGCATTTAGATAGTCATGGCCTAATGGGAGACAGCCAAATGGCTTTAAGCAAGGAAGATCTTGTCTTACTAATCTGTTATGTTTTTTTGAAGGTGTGAGTAAACAGGTGGACAAAGATGAGTCGGTTGGTATAGTGTATCTGGACTTTCAGAAAGCCTTTCACAAGGTCCCTCATCAGATAATTTTGGCAAAACTAAAGAGTCATGGGATAGGAGGCAGTGTACTACTGTGCATCAGGAACTGGTTAAAAGATAGAAAGTAGAGGGTTGGGCTAAGTGGCCAATTTTCCCAAAGGAGAAAGGTGAGTAGTGGTGTACCCCAGTGATCTGTGCTGGGTCCGCTGCTTTTTGACATATTCATAAATGACCTGGAAAGTGGAATAACGAGTGAGGTTATCAAATTTGCAGATGACAAAAAAATTTTAAAGTTGTTAAAACCCAAGAGGATTGTGGAAAATTGCAAGAGGTTCTTGATAAATTAGAAGACTCGGCATCAAAATGGCAGATGAAATTTAATGTGGACAAGTGCAAAGTTATGCACCTAGGGAAGAACAACCCAAACTATGGTTACACGATGCAAGGTTCCACTTTAGGAAACACCACCCAGGAAAAAGATTTAGGCGTCATTGTGGATAACATGTTAAAACCCTTGGCCCAGTGTGCAGCGGCGGTCAAGAGAGCAAATAGAATGCTAGGTATCATAAGGAAAGGAATGGAAAATAAAACATAAGATATTATAATGCCTCTATATCGTTCCATGGTGAGATCGCACCTTGAATATTGTGTGCAATTCTGGTCGCTGTATCTTAGAAAGGATATAGCGTTATTAGAAAAGGTTCAGAGAAGAGCCACCAAAATGGTAAAGGGGATGGAAGGATACTCCTAGGAAGAAAGGCTAAAAAGGTTTGGGTTCTTTAACCTGTAAAAGAGACTGCTGAGGGGAGATATGATAGAAGTCTATAAATTAATGAACGGAGTGGAACGGGTAAATGTAGATCGATTGTTTACGTTATCAGAATATAGAAAGACTAGGGGACATGCAATGAAGCTACAGGGTAAACTATTTAAGACTAATAAAGAAAATATTTTTTCACTCATCGTGTAATCAAATTCTGGAATTTGTTACCGGAGGATGTAGTAAAGGCTGTTAGTGTAGCTGGGTTTAAGAAAGGTTTGGACAAGTTCCTGGAGGAAAGGTCCATAAATCATTATTAAGAAGGGACCCAGGATATCAATGCTTGACCCAGTACAAGCATTGTGGAACCTGTGTCTTTTGGGGAAACTGCTAGGTACGTATGACCTAGATTGGCCACTCTTGGAAACAGGATACTGGGCTTGATGGACCTTGGTCTGATCCAGTTTGGCATATCTTATGTTCTTATCTAAAGAAGTCCCTTCAGAAAAATTCCCAGAAGTATATACTCACAATTGCATATCTCTCTCCAGAAGTAGCAGTCCCCTTTTCTAATCCAAGGCGTTGGCTTTCCCCACAGAGTCCGAGGAGGAGCCTCGAGCCGACGAGCTTGAGAGCCTCCAGTATGAGGCTCCTCCTCGGGAGACCCTCACGGTACCCATTCCTCCAATCCTGGAATGACTCATGCTACACATATGGGAGACATCGGCATCAACACCAGTGTTCAGCAAACGGCTGGACTCAATGTATCGAGTCCGTCGGATCCCTGGATTCCAGAAGTCACAGCTGCCGCACAATTCTATGTTTCTGAAATCAGCCATGCATCAGATTAAGAGCCAGAAAATGCATTCCTCTGTACCCCCCCCCCCCCCGGCAGGGAGGGCCATAACCTGGATGCTCTCGGCCAAAAGTGTTTCCAGAGCGCGATGCTGAATTGTCAAATCCAGGCGTAGCAGTTGTACATGGGTATTGTGATGCAGTGGATAAAATAGAGCATATGGAAGTTCAGGAAAGTGAAGAGCTTACCTCTGATTCAGCTGTAGGAAAAGATACAAGGCATAGGAAAACAGCTGAGCAGAAAACGCTGTTAGTACAAGAAAAGCCAAAAGCTCATCAAGAGCACCTGTCTCCTAGTTCTCACGTTACGTGCAGGGCTGGGAACCATATAAGGGAGAGTCTTAGTCAGTGCAAGCAGAACTGCCAGCAGAACTGCCAGGGGAACTGCCAGGAGAACTGCAAAGGAAGTTGCAGAGGAGTGCTGGGAAAGGAAGCTGCAATCCAGGAACCAGGAAGTGGCAGCAGTGCTCGAGAGAGAAGGGTTGGAAGGAGCAGTGCTGGGAGACGCTTTGATACAGGAAGCAGACCTGGAGAGAAACCAGGAGGGGCCAGCAGCTCAGGAGGATGGTATCTGCAGTCATGGAGCACAGGTCAGCCCAGAGGAAGTTTACCTAGGGAAGGGAGCTTCAAACATAGCTGTAATCTAAAAAACAGCTGGGAGGCTGACACGGAGTTTCTTAACTCACAGCCTGACTGGGAAGCCGGGGAGAGAAGCCACTACAACCCCAGAGCTAAGACTAGCACCAAGGTAAAGAGAAGGGAACCTTCTTCTTTTAAAGAAAGGTTTAAATACCATGACTGTTGTAAAGGGTGTAGCCCTGAATATAATGCTGTGAGGGAAAGATATCCTAAACTCTCACTTTGTGAAGAGGACCAGTGGAGGGCTTTCCGCAGACCAGGAAAATATAACCCTGGGATTAAAGAAGCTTTTGCAGGAAGTGATAGTGAACTCTCACAAGAGGTTGTGCCAGAGTCCTACACATGGGAGGAATCTGATTCAGACGGTTTGGGAAGTGAGCCTGAAGGGATGGTATGGGAGAATAACAGCCACCTTTCAGATCCCATACCAATGGATTGTAATATATGCTGTAAGAATAACCACACTTCTTTATGTTGACCTTTTTAAAGGAAACTGCTTTGTGAAGATAACAAAGGAGAGAAGTTTTTGTTACCATTTTTGTGCACTGCTGTGTTTAAGTTTTTGTCCTTAAAGAATGTCCGTTCGGGAGGGGGAATAAAACCCATACTTATTTTTCCTTACCACTTGACCACAAGACTCTGTTTTTCATAGCAAGAGCAGGGTAAATGTTTACAACCCTAGGCGACTGCCTAATTAGGGTTTTAAAGGGCTCCACCATACGTACCTGAGGGACCTGGTGAAGGAGCTTGCTGGGTTCTCGGCTGGTCTCTCTGAGGAACCCTTGCAGCACTTCAAAGGTCTGTCCAAAGCTGCCTGTGAATGCTCCAAGTTTGTGTCTCGGGTGGCCTATGACGGGTTCGAGTCGGTGACTCGAGTAGCTGCGGCGGGCAGCAGTGTGCGCCGCCAGACTTGGCTGCAGTCATCCAACCTCGAGCAGTGATCGATGTCCCATGCCAAGGGGAGAACCTCTTCGGTAAACCAGTAACCGACAAGGCCCCAGAGCTGGTGACTGAGTTCATGACGAGGACACGGCTCTCTGAGTAGACCTCTGCCCCTCCTCTTAAGAAAGGCTCATATAAGAAGCTCTTTTACCTGAGAAAGAGAACTGTTTACCAAAACTACCCCCTTACCAGGCCTTCCCCGCTCCCCCATAGGGGCAGCAGGCCAAGGGACAGGGGTATGGCCCGTGTAAGCAGAAAGCCCCAAAGTCTCAGGCTCCTGCTCCGGCCCAGCCTGGTGGGGGGTTTCGACTTCATCAGCATGGGCCCTCTCCCAGCAGGTACGGGGCAGCCTACAGGGGCTAGTCTTCTATGCCCACAGGTGGCAGGCCATCATCACCGATTCCTGGGCGTTGCAAGTGGTCAGGGAGGGATACCTTCTCTATCTAGCCCTCGTGCCTCCATACTACTTCTCAGGAGAGCCTCCAAGGTCTCCACTTCACCGGGACCTTCTTCTGAAGTAGTTGGCAGGTCTTCCTGAGGACCGTGCGGTGGAACCGGTGTCCCACCACCTCAAGGGAAAGGGATTCTACTCCAGGTACTTCCTCGCCCCAAAGAGGACAGGGGGCTTAAGGCCCATCCTCGACCTGCCCAACCTCAACAAATTCCTGGTGAGGGAGAAGTTCAAGATGCTCTCCCTTGGAATATTGCTGCCCTACCTCCTTCAGGGAGACTGGCTATGCTCCTTAGACCTAATGGATGCCTACACACATATCCTCGTCCGCCGAAGTCACAGGCAATACCTGCACTTCATGCTGGGGAACAACCACTACCAGTACAGAGTACTTCCCTTTGGCCTTGCTTCGGCCCCCAGGGTGTTCACAAAGTGCTTGGTGGTGGTTGCAGCCTTCCTCAGGCTTCAAGGGATTTTCGTCTTCCCCTATCTCGGTGACAGGCTCATCAGGGGCACATCAGCTGTAGAGGTGCAGCAGGACTTGAGGTTTGTAATCAACTACCCCAAGTCCAGTCTCTGCCCATCTCAGGAGCTAGACCTCATTGGTGCAAGGCTCATTACCCTGCAGTCGAAGGCCTTCCTGCCAGCAGACAGAGCTGACAGGCTTATAGCCCTCGCATGGAAAGTGCACCACAGCTCCTCAGTGTCATGTGATTCAGCTGCTGTGTTTCCTCAGACACATTTATTTATTTATTTATTTAATGGTATTTCTATACTGCCTTATCAAACAATCAAAGCGGTTTAACAAACAAGACATACAAAGGCAGTGAAAATGTCAACAGGCAGTAATGAAAATGGCTTCCATGGTCCATATTACTCCAGATGCCCACCTCCACATGTGAACTGCACAGTGGTGCCTCAGAGACTAATTTGTCTCAGGCCACTGGACACCTCCAGGACAGGATCAAGATGACCAGGCGTCTGGTACAGTCCCTGGCCTGGTGACTCTTGCCCTAGCCCTTGAGGGCAGGTATGCCTTTTCAGGCCCTTCCCCATTCAAGGGACCTCACCACAGATGCCTCCTTACGGGTCTGGGGGCCCATTGCCAGGGGTTCTGCACACAGGAAGTTTGGTCCCTGGAAGTGAGTGCCCAACAGATCAACTTGTTGGAGCTCCGGGCCATCTGTCTCGCCCTGAGGGTGTTTTCAGGCAAGATCTGGTTCACAGGTCAGTTCTGGTTCAAACGGACAACCAAGTAGCTATGTTCTATGTGAACAAACAGGGAGACACAGGATCACGCACCCTCTGTCAGGAGGCCCTGGACCTGTGCTCTTTTGCAATCCAACAGGGGATTTTCTTCAAGGACGTTTTCCTGCCGGACCAAGAAAATTGGCTGGCCGATAGGCTCAGCAGGATCCTCCAACTGCATGAGTGGCAGCTGGACCGGGCGGTGGCCAACAGGCTTTTCCAGGCCCAGGGGGAACTGGTGATGGACTTGTTTGCGAGTCCAGACAATCACCAGCTTCCACAATTCTGCTAGAGGCAGCCACATCCTTCCAGGATGGCCGCCAATGCCTTTCTAATCTCATGGTCGGGGGGTCTTCTGTATGCTTTTCCCACGACGCCTCTGATCACTCAGATTCTGTTCAAGATCCTTCGGGACAGAGCTTTTGATATTCTCATAGCCCCATGGTGGCCCCGGCAGCCGTGGTTCCTGTTTCTCTTGCAGCTAGCGGTGGAGCCCCCCATTCCCCTGGGGTCGTCTCCATGTCTCCTCTCCCAGGAGGGGGGCTCTTTCTTGCATACCAATCTGAGCCCCCTTTTGCTGATGGTGTGGCATCTGAGAGGGTGACACTCGCCCCACTCCTCCTTCTGGCGGAGGTGGAGGA
The DNA here is from genome assembly GCA_033557465.1 of Ichthyophis bannanicus. Classification (NCBI taxonomy): domain Eukaryota; kingdom Metazoa; phylum Chordata; class Amphibia; order Gymnophiona; family Ichthyophiidae; genus Ichthyophis; species Ichthyophis bannanicus. The sequence goes on from CM066048.1 coordinate 7,135,162, forward strand.
GGTCTTACTGGCTTCACATAGGCCATCTACTAGACGGATGGATGGATGCCTTTAAGTGTGTGACACCGAAGTTCTACCTTATACCTGTAAGACACAGAGAGATGTAGAGTTCAGCACAATTTCTGACAGGCAGGGAGAGAAAAAGCTTCCAGGTTGCCATAGGCAACAAAGGCAGGCTGAGACACGAGGTCTGAGAGCACGCCCAGAGAACAAACACTCCCCTAGCAATCAGCAGAACAGTGTGCACATGAGCAGGAGAACGCCCCTAAACCTGAATAAAAAGCATGTTAGGCAAACAGAGTTAGAATTGGATTCTCATGGTTTGGATGTGGATTCTGATCCTGACGGTGATTTGTTTGGTGAATGCTCAGAAGCTGAGAATGACTGGGAGACTTGGCAAGTAAAAGATAACTTGAAAGTTTCAAACAGAAGGTCAGGATATTCTCCAGCTGATTCTGTTGTGTGTGAGCCGTGGAACAGAAAGTCCAGGAAGGATTCAAGGAGGGACAGAAAGCTTGTTACAAACAGAGGGATTAACTGGAGGAAACCCTCATCTGTGACGCAGGAAGAATTTACTAGACACAGAGTACCGTGGAGGGAAAGGAGAGCAGCTGATAAGGTTCCCTGCTTATCTGAAAGGCAGAACCACCAGAAGTACTTACAGCCTTGGGAAAAGGAAAGAAACGTAGGTCAGAACATTTGTATGAGTGAAGAAGATGATTGCATGTTTGTAAAGCCTTACAAGAAACTGCAGAAACCTGTTAGGAACAGAGCAAGGCAGTTCTATGAGCTCTCTGATAAGTACTTGCCATATCATAGAGAGAGTTCTGATGAAGGTTCTGAAACTGAGTTAGGAACATTTCAAACTCTCTGTCCACAAGATAATACAATTGAAGAGCCCATGTGTACAGATAGTTATATGCCTTATGAGGAAGACATGGACTGCTCTCTAGTCATAACTGATGAGAATTCTCTACGCTAGCTAAGCATAAGGGTGTCGTGCACAAAGCTAGAAGAATACAGAGAAAAACTGTCAGCATTTATTTCACCTGGTTCCTGTTTTATTACTGATTTTGTACAAGCAAGAAGCTGTTTTCATTTCACCATTTTGTTTGCCAGAAGTATGGCTACCTCTTAATTTCATACTGTGTATTACTTTGAAAATCCTGAAACCCCGGGAGGGGAATAAAGCCTGTTTTCAACCTGACACTCCGTCGCAACTACAATTTCTCACCTGGAAGGGTCAGGCCCAGCAGTGTACCTAGCCACCTATACCTAGTTGGGCCACTGCTGGTGACAAGTGGCACAGATTTGCAATCTGATATGCTGAGCAAAAGGTTGACCCCTTTTCTTGCCCAGTGGTTTTGGTGTTGAAGTACCTTCTCCACCTTTCCGAGTTGGGCCTTCAGTCCATCAGAGTGCACCTCAGTGCCCTAGCGGCGAACCACTTTCCCATGGACGAGAAGCCTTTATCTGCTCACCCAATGGTATCATGGTTTCTAAGAGGCCTGCTCCTGTTGAAACCCCCGATATGTCCTCCGGAGACCGAATGGGACCTTAATGTAGTGTTGGGAGAGCTTACCCGGCCACCCTTTGAGCCTATGGCCACGTGCCATCTCCGCTATTTCTCCTGGAAAGTGGTATTGTTGGTTGTGCTTACTCCTGCCCGGAGAGTGAGTGAGCTCCAGGCTCTCGTGGTGGAGAGGCCTTTTACCAGCTTCTACAAGAATACGGTGGTGCTTTGCACACATTCCAAATTCCTTCTGAAGGTGGTCTCTTCATTTCATCTCAACCAGGAGGTCGTTCTTCCTACCTTCTTTCCCAGGCCGCATGCCAGTCGGGCAGAGACGGTCCTCCATACCCTGGACTGTAAGAGGGCCCTGTCCTTCTACATCCAGCGTACACAAACTCACTGCAAGGCCTCCCAGATTTTTGTTTCCTATGACCCGAGTAGACTGGGGAAGGCAGTGACAAAGCGCACGTTGTCCACTTGGGTGGCGGATTGTATTGCCCAGACTTATGAGGCAGCAGGGCTTCCACTGGAGGGCCGTGTTACGGCTCATAGGGTCAGTGCCATGGCATCATAAGTGGCTCACCTGGTCTTTGGTTCAGACCATCACGGATCATTGCTGCCTGGATAGGGAGTCCCAATGGGGCAGTACCTTGGGCCAGGCTGTGCTCTGTAACCTGTTTGAGGTCTAGGCAACTCCTGCCCTCTGACCCCTCTGTGTTCAGGGTACCAGAGTGCTACTTCCCTGGTTAGGGTTTCATTGTGGCTGCTTGTGGCTCTCGAAGAGAGAGCTTTTTTTTTTGGACTATAGGTTTCAGGTAGCCTGTAGCTGGGGAGTCCCATATGTGTGGACTGACTTCCTGCTTGTTTCTGGAGAAAGCATAGTTACTCTCCTATAACAGGTGTTCTCCAGGGACTGCAGGGATCAGTCCTTACGACCCTCCCATCTCCCTTGGAGTTGCAGTCCAATTATTTTTGTTTTCTTTCATTTACTTTGCAGTCTTTTTAGCTATGTCATTTGACTGAGCAAGATGGCACCCTTGGGCGGGAAGGAGACTACACATGCGTGGTGGCAACTCCCAAAGGCTTTCTTTGAAAGCTTGGGATTTGCTCCACGCGGGCTCTGTCAGCGTTGACGTTACCCATATGTGAGGACTGATTCCTGCTGTCCCCGGAAAACACCTGTTAGAGGTGAGTAACTACACTTTCCCTCACTTGATTTGCAGCTTGTCATGCTGTGAGGGCTTATTCCTGAATAAAGTATAGCCCAGTATAATTACATCCCAATCATGGTTTTCTGTGAACCACGTCTCTGTAACCGCCATTAAATCCAAGTCTGCCTCTTCCATTAAAGCCTCAAAATCTAGGATCTTAGTATCCATAGCAAACCCATCATATCATAACAGCACTACAAGGCTCACAAAGCACCAAACCCTATCAAAAGTCAACACTGCAAATATTAAACCAATACATCTCAGAGAATACGTCTCCTACTAGGGAAAGAGAACAAGTGACACTCACATAAAAACTACATGAACAGAATACCACAGCTCGGTTACACATGCAAAACATAGACCATCACCAAACATAGAACAGGGGATCACAATTTAGAAATATGAAGTCAATAGCTGGAATTTGGAATGTACAACAGCACTGGAGAAATAAAGCTATATATAAATTAATTTCCTCTTGTACTAAACAAAACACAAAGGCGTTAGCAATGAACATTTCCCAGAGCTGAAATATTTGTTAATAAATTCAAAGTAAAAAAAAAATCTTTTCTACCTTTTGTTTAAGCATTTTATTTTTCAGTTGCAATTGCTCCAGCCACTTTCTTCTGATTTCTTCATGTTTTCTGCTAACTCTCCATTGTCTGCTGTCCATTTGTCCTTTCTTCTCTCTTCCAGTTTTTCCATTCTGTCTTTACCTCTGCTGTAATATACTGATCTTTCCCCTTCGGCTCTTTCCTCCTTTTCTTTCTTTATTCCTTTTTCATCCACTCAAATTTCACCTCTTTATGCTCATTCCCCACTTACTCTCCCAATACTTGGCCATTCGTAGATTTTGCTTCCCTCCCACACAAAATATCTTTTCCCCTCTCCATCCTCACTCCCCCAGCTTCTTTCTTTTTTTCTTTCCAGCCCCAACACCTTCTAGTCCTCTCCCAACATCAGCTCCCTCCCAGTTCCAGCCCCTCTCAGGATCTGCTCCCTTCCAGTCCCATTCTCCATTCCCCCCCCCCCCCCACCCCCCACATCAGCCCAATTGCAGTCTTAGACCCCAGCCTTCTTCCAGGGCCAGCAGCTCTCTCCTTCCCTCCCCCCATCAACCCATTTCCAGTCCTAGCCGCAAGTTTTCTTCCAGGGTCAGAGCTCTATCCCCCCCCCCCCTGATTTCCTGTCCCCTCATGTGAGATAGGAAATGCCCCCATTTAACCTCCTGGCACTCAGCGTGCCGGCAGGTTCAACTTTAATGGAGCCGTGGGAAAAAAGGAAAATGCTGGTCTTTTCTTCCGCTTCTCTGAAGCCTGTCAGGTTGGCACGGGGCTTCCAGAGGTACAGGGCCATTTGCAGGCAACATTCCCATACAATGGATGTGACAGCCCTGCATCCAGGATTACTCACAGGGCCACACTGAAGCACAGAGTGTCAAGGTATGGGGGCACTGCAAGGGCAAGGGGATGCATATCATGCAGGCATTAACATGTCTGTGCTGTTCATGCATGGATGTTCAGCTATGGTGGAGGGGTATGTGTACAAAAGCATGGGTGGTTAAGAAGCTTCTGGGGCAGAGTTGCCATTGGGCAGTGTGGGGACCTGCATGGTGAAGGAGTCAGCTTTAGGTTAGTGCGGTGTGCACATGTGAAGTGGTGGGCTGTTACGACCTCTGCTGGGGACAGGCAGGGGAGACAAGAGAGGCGGGGGATTGGCAAGGGGAGATAGCAGGGGGGGATGGCCAAGGGGGGACAGGCAAGGGTATCCTTTTGAAAAATTACTAAATGAGTTAGTTTTGCATATACCATGACAGTCATAAACCTCACTTCTGAGCCAGGGTATGTGGAGTGCGATCTCAGTCCCTCCAATTTACTGCTCATGCTCAGCATAGTACTTGCATTGTGCCAAAGAGAGCCTCCTATGGAGTTTGTAAGATGTAACACGTACTGGTAACTTATCAAGCTTGTGGAACCCAACACTATGGGGAATAACTTGGTATCTTTCTGAAACATTTTCTTGGTCTTTGACTGTATTACTTGATACTTTTAAGATTTCCTCCCTCTCAACATGATTCACAGAATAGTCGCTTGAGACTGACACCTCTCAATGCCATTCTGGTGTTGTTCTTCTTTACTATGTCCAGCTTCCTTGGATCCAGCTTTTTGTCGGTCAGGATGGGAGCATCCCAGGTTATTATAACCTCTTCATTCTCTATAATTCTCTTAGGTTCAGCATGCAGTGTGTTCTATATAGACTCCAGTACTCAGCATGGGTTTCCAGTCTAACAGAAAGCTTACCCAGGAGGGAGCAAGGATCCAAGGTATTTTCACTGGCTCACAGACCATGTGCTGACTGGTGACTGCTACTACTTGGCATAAGTCACAGTGAAAGTCCAGAGACAAGAGGAAATTACCTTGTTTTTGTGACCCCATCCGATGATGATATGATCCCATTTGCAGGGCCGGCCCGTCCATTGAGCAAGAATGTTTTTTGCACAGGGCCCCGCGTTTCGGGGGGCCCCGCGCAAAGAACATTCTGCTTTTTTTTTCTTAATTAAATTAAAAAAAAAAAAAAAAAGCTGGCCGCTGCCGCCGCGGCGGCATGGAGTGTCCCGCAGGGCTCCCTCTGCCCGGCGGAACTCTCCCAGCGCGGCTGAGCCCCTCTGTGCCGGCTTGCAGATACGTGAAGGGAGAGTGTCTCCCTCGTGTCTCTGTTAAGCCCGCAGGGGCTGATGGGAAGCAGGGGCTGATGGGAAATTTCCCATCTGCCCCTGCGGGCTTAACAGAGACACGAGGGAGACACTCTCCCTTCGCGTATCTGCAAGCCGGCACAGAGGGGCTCAGCCGCGTCGGGAGAGTTCAGCCGGGCAGAGAGGGCCCCACGGGACACTCCATGCCGCCGTGGCGGCAGCGGCCAGCTTTTTTTCTTTTTTAAAATTGCCATGAGCCGATGGGGGGGGGGGGGGTAGGACTGGCAATGGGCTGGGGGGGGTTATTACTGGCTCTGGGGTAGGGGGGGTTAAGACTGGCAAAGGGCTGGGGGGGTTAAGACTGGCAGTGGGCGGGGGGGGTTAAGACTGGCAATGGGCTATGGGGGGGTTAAGACTGGCAATGGGCTAGGGGGGTTAAGACTGGCAATGGCTGTGGGCTGATGAGGGCTGTCTGGAAATGGGGTGATGGGGGGCTTAGGACTGGCAATGGGCTATGGGGGGTGTTAAGACTGGCAATGGGCTATGGGGGGTGGGCTAAAACACTCAATGGGCTATGGGAGGGGTTAAGACTGGCAATGGGCTATGAGGGGGTTTAGACTGGCTATGGGGGGGTTAAGACTGGCAATGGGCTGTGGGCTGATGGAGGCTGTCTGGAAATGGGGTGATGGGGGGTTAGGACTGGTAATGGGCTATGGGGGGGATAAGACTGGCAATGGGCTATGGGGGGGGTTAAGACTGGCAATGGGCTAGGGGGTGGTTAAGACTGGCAATGGGCTGGGGGGGGTTAAGACTGGCAATTGGCTGTGGGCTGATGAGGGCTGTCTGGAAATGGGGTGATGGGGGCTTAGGACTGGAAATGGGCTATGGGGGGGTTAAGACTGGCAATGGGCTATGGGGGGGGTTAAGACTGGCAATGGGCTATGGGAGGGGTTAAGACTGGCAATGGGCTATGGGGGGGTTGGGTTAAGACTGGCGATGGGGGGGTTAAGACTGACAATGGGCTGTGGGCTGATGGAGGCTGTCTAGAAATGGGGTGATGGGGGGTTAGGACTGGTAATGGGCTATGGGGGGGTTAAGACTGGCAATGGGCTATGGGGTGGGTTAAGACTGGCAATGGGCTATGGGGGGGTGAAGACTGGCAATGGGCTGTGGGCTGATGAGGGCTGTCTGGAAATGGGGTGATGGGGGGTTAGGACTGGCAATGGGCTATGGGGGGGGGGTTAAGACTGGTAGTGGGCTGATGGGGTGGGGTTAGGACTGGTAATGGGCTATGGGGGGGTTAAGACTGGCAATGGGCTGTGGGCTGATGGGGGCTGTCTGGAAATGGGGTGATGGGGTTAGGACTGGTAATGGGCTATGGGGGGGGTTAGGACTGGTAATGGGCTATGGGGGGGTTAAGACTGGTAGTGGGCTGATGGGGGGTTAGGACTCGTAATGGGCTATGGGGGGGTTAGGACTGATAATGGGCTATGGGGGGGCTAGGACAGGAAATGGGCTGATGGGGAGGGGTTAAGACTTGAGGTGGGCTGATGTGGTTAGGACTGGTAATGGGCTGTGGGCTGATGGGGGGGTTTAGGACTGGCAATGGGCTATGGGGGGCTGACTGGAAATGGGCTGATGGGGGGTTAGGACTGGAAGTGGGCTGATGGAGGGTTAGGACTGGTAATGGGTTATAGGGGGGGCTTAAACTGAAAATGGGGTGATGTGGGTTAGGACTGGAAGTTGACGGGGGCTAGGACTGGTAATGGGTTGGGGGGTTGCTAGGACTGGAAATGGGCTGAGTGGAAGGGGAGGCTTGAACGGCAAATAGCTGATGGGGAGGGGGCTTGGAATGGAAATGGGCTGTGAGGGAAGGGAGCTAGGACTGGAAATGGGCTGTTGGGGGAGCTAAGATTGGAAATGGGCTGTGGTGGGGGCTTGAATTGAAATGGACTCATGGAGGGGCTAGAACTGGAAGTAGGCTCATGGGGGGGGGCTTTTACTGGAATTGGGCTGAGTGGAGGGGAGCTATGATTTGACATGGGCTGATGGTGGGACTAGGAAATGACTAGAAATGGGCTGATGGGGGGCTAGGATTGGAAATGATGATGAAGGGACTTGGACTGGAAATGGATGGGGGAGCTAGGACTGGAAATGGGCTGATGGGGGGCTAGGACTGGAAATGGGCTGATGCAGTGACTAGAAGGGAATGGATGTTTGGTGAGACTGGAACTAGAAGGGAGCTGATGTTGTGGGAGGATTAGAATGGGATAGGGATGGGGCTGGGAGAGTAAAATGGAGAGGGGAAAAATATTTTGTGTAGGAGGGATGAAAAATCTACAATTGGCCGGGTATTGGGAGAGTAAGTGGGGATTGAGGATGGAGGGGTAAAATTTGTGTGGATGAAATAGGAATGAGCAAAGAGCAAAAGGAGAAAGATTAGTATGTTAAAGCAGATGTAGAGAGAGAGAATGGAAAAAAACTAGAAGAGAGAAGAAAGGACAAATGGACAGCAGATGATGGAGAGTTAGCAGAAAACATGAAGAAACCAGAAGAAAGTGGCTGGACCAATTGCAACTGAAAAAAAATGCACAAAAGGTAGAAAGATATCTCTTTATTTTGAATTTATTAACTGGAATATGTCAGCTCTGGGAAATGTGCATCATTAACGTCTGCGCTTTGTTTGGTACAAGAGGAAATTAATTTATAGTTTTATTTCTACAGTGTTGTTGTACATTCCAAGTCTGGCTTTTGGGGTTCCCAGTTTAATTATTGCCTTCCTGTTTCTAAATTGTGATTCCTTGTTTGGTGATGGTCTATGTTCTGCATGTGTAACTGAGCTGAGGTATTCTGTTTATGTAATTCCTATTTGACTTTGCCACTTGTTTTCTTTCCCCAGTATTCTCTGAAATGTATTGGTTTAATATTTGCAGTGTTGCCTTTTGATAGGTAGGGTATGGTGCTTTGTGAGTCCTGGTAGTGCTGTCAGGATACGGCGGGTTTGCTATGGGTTCTAAATGGGCAGCGTTTGTAGTAGTTCCTAATGTGTCTGGCAGTTGGCACTGGATTATAGTAATGTAGAAATCTTTTAGTCTTTCTTTATCCATACACTCATTAAGAGACATGTTTACTAAAAGTTAGTGTATGGTAACATTATGCAAATATTTATGCAAATAAGGCCACTTATGCAAATGAGGCCCCGCACCGAGTCTCCGCACATGGCCCCGCACCCCCCTTGGGCTGCCCATGCCCATTTGGGAACCTTACCCCAAGTTTGGGAACCACTGCTCTAGTCTCTCAACAAACCATTATCCCTCCTAGAATTGCCAAATTTATGAAGGAGAAAAGCCGACCACCTGTGACTAGTTATGCTCTGCCCATGCCCGCCCTGTCCCTCCCTCTGCCCTACTCCCTGTCCTGCCCCACCCATAAAAAATAATTGCAGAGAGGACAGCAGTGAAGGCTTTAGTGTTTGCAGGCTATATTAAGAGGAGTTCAAGAAGGTGGACTCTTCAGTACCTATTCTGTGACAGTGCCCTTCTCAGGTCCATCCAACACACATATGCTCTCTCATATGGCATTAAATCCAAACATAAATTCTGTTCCAGTGAAACCCGCCCCTATCCCCTTTCTCAACAATCTGTGCAGAGCAGAGCCAGACCCTTCCAGATAAAACTTATTATACAATAAGCAATCTCTCTCAATATCAAGCATATTGTGAATTAATCAGGGCAAGCCCCAGAGTTGATTCAAAGTGTTGGCACAGTAAGCAAAACCCCTGGTGTCAGAATTTATTGTTTAGCTTTGAATGCCCTACTCTCTTAGAGATGGGAGAGGTTCCACAGGACTGGAGACGGGCTTATGTGGTACCTCATCACAAAAGTGGTAATAGGGAAGAAATGACAAACTATAAGCTGGTAAGCCTTACTACTGTGGTGAGAAAAGTCATGGAGGTGCTCTTGAAAGAAAGAATATTGGACTTTCTGGAAACCAATGGATTTCATAATCCAAGACAGTAAAAGCTGTTAGTGTAGCTGGATTTAAAAAAATGTTTGGGCAAGTTCCATTATTAAAGGGGACCCAGGAAATCTACTGCTTATCCCAATACAAGCATTGTGGAACCTGTGTCTTCTGGGGAAAATGCTAGGTACTTGTGACCTAGATTAGTCACTGTTGGAAACAGGATATTGGGCTTGATGGACCTTGGTTTTACCCAGTATGGCATATCTTATGCTCTATGACTGTGCATGTGATGGATGTGATATACCTAGATTTCAGCAAAGCCTTTGATAATGTTCCTTATAGGAGGCTTATCATTATAAACTGAGCAGACTGGGGATAGATCCCAAGGTAGTGAACTGGGTCAGAAATTGGTTGACTGATAGACAACAGAAGATGGTGATGAACAGAACTCACTCAGAAGAAAGGAAGGTGTGTCCTGCGACCAATACTGTTCAATGTATCTGTGAGTGATAGTGCAGAAAGACAATGGAAAAAGTCTGTCTTTTTGCAGATGAAACAAAAATTTGCAACGTAGCAGGCACTTCTGAGGGAGTGGACAACATGAAGAAAGATCTACAAACAATGGAAGAATGGTCTAATGCTTGGCAGTTAAGACTTTATGTGAAGAGGTGCAGAGTCATAACCTCAGATGCAGAAATCCAAAGGAACTGTATGTGATAGGGGAAGAGAGATTGGTATGCACAGACCAGGAAAGGGACCTGAGAGTGCTAATGTCTGAGGATCTCAAAGTGTCAAAACAATGCGACAAGGCGGTATCCAAAACCATAAGGGATATGGGAGGAGTGGCTCAGTGGTTGGGACAGGTTACCTCAGGCCAGAGGGCCGGGGGTTCAATTCCTGCATGGGGACAAGCAACCTCAGGCCGGGGGGACCAGGGTCTCTAGTCCCATGGCCACTCCTTGTGGCCTTGGGCAAGCCACTTAACCCTCCATTGCCTCAGGTACACTTAGATTGTGAGCCCTTTGGGGACAAGGGTATAAAAAGTGCCTGTTAGTATACATGTAAACCGCACTGATTCTAAAGTGCGTGGTATAAAAAATAAAAATAAGGATGTTGGACTACATACAGAGAAGAATAAACAGAAGAAAGCAGGAGGTATTAATGCCCCTGTACAAATCATTGATGAGTATTGTGTTTAGTTTTGGAGACCATATCTCACAAAGGACATAAAAAACTTAAAATGATTCAGAGAGAGGCAACCAAAATGATTTGGAGCCTGTGCAAGAAGATGTATGAGAAGAGACAAGAAGACCTAAATATAGTATGACTATCATAAAGGAGAGGAGGGACAGGGGAGATATGATACAGACTTCTACTTAAAGGGTATCAATAAACAAGAAAAAACGTTTAAAAAAAGGGGAAGCTGTAAAACTAGAGGACATATGATAAAGCTACAACACAGTAAACTTAAAAGCAACATCAGGAAATACATTTTCACTTAAAGGATGGTAGATGTTTGGAATGCCTTCCTGAGAGGTGGTGGGGGTAAATACAGCGATGGAATTCAAAATGGCATGAGACAGACACAGTGAATTCTTTTATAGGAAGAGGATGAAAGCAAAACAAACTTAAATAACTTTTACATTTCAATAAATAAAGGGGGGCTGACCTGTACAGAGCAGCAGGTACACCCCTAAACACTGGCTCTTGAAAGAAAGAATATTGGACCTTGGTTTTACCCAGTATGGCATATCTTATGCTCTTTGACTGTGCATGTGTACTTTTAGTTTAAACTTGAAACACAGAAGAGATCATTCTGGTTAAATTTAGAACCCAGCAGAGAGCTTGTAGTTTAAATTTCATAATATCAGAATATAGCTTAGCACAAAAGGCAAAACAGGGTCAGTACTCTTTGAGCAGCAAATAAAGTCTTCTAGAGACCTTTACAAAGAGGCCTTCTACCTAGGGGGCAAGAGACCTGTGAAACCTTTTCAATAGGTGTTAACACCAGGTGGCAGTTCAAAAGACCATTTTGAAAGACACCTTCTGTCCAAGCAAGGACTGTTAATCATCCAGGAAGTTGGTCACAGCTTACCTCAGCAGCACAGGCATAAATAGCACAACCAGAGCTCTGTGATCCTCAGTCTTGAAGGACTAGAAAAGGGAACTGTTACTTCTGGAGAGAGATCTGCAATTGTGAGTATATACTTCTAGGAATTTTCTGAAAGGAATTCTTTCTATTAAAGCTAATAAATCTGTGAACCCACTATTTTTTGTTAAATCAGTCAGGGCCTAGTAGCAGCAGTTTAAGTTTAAATTAAAAACATAGAAGAGAACTTTCTGGTTACATTTCATTCCCAGCAGAGAGATGTACTTTAAATTTAATAGTCACTTTTATAGTCACTCAGGGCCTAGCATCAGCAAAGTACTTTTAGTTTAAATTTAAAACACAGAAGAGAGCTTTCTGGTTAAATTTAGAACACAGCAGAGAGCTTGTAGTTTAAATTTAATAGTCACTCAGGGCCTAGCATCAGAAAAGTACTTTTAGTTTCAATTTAAAACACAGAAGAGAGCTTTCTGGTTAAATTTAGAACCCAGCAGAGAGCTTGTAGTTTAAAGTTCATAATAAGTTAGAGCCTAGCAGCAGCAAAGAGCTATAATTTATATCGAATCAGAATATAGCTTACCTCAGAAGCACAGGACAGGGTACAGTGTAGCAGCCTTCTTTTAATAAGTGTTATTTCCCTCCCTCCCTCGCCACACCCACCCACCCCTGGGATAATTGTAGCTTTATAAGTACTTACACATCTTAAAAGACAGGAGATGTTATCAGGTGAAGCTTGTTACCCAAATCAGTCATACACTAAGGACCTGAGATTAATTAAGCTTCAGGTGAACAAGGTATATTAAACGTATTAGGTACAGTTTTATTGGTATAAATATCCATAGCAACCCTTAGTAAGTAAAGAACTTAAAGATCTAAACACAAACTTAAAACTAAGATGCAGACAGCAGTCCAGCAGCGAAATGAGAGCTTTCCAGTCTTTTGCATTGAGTGTCACATGTACGATTTTCTCCCAGGTGGTGAGAGGTATTACGTGTGCACTAGGTGCAAGGAGCTCTTTGCTCTCAGGGAATGAGTCCGTTCTCTAGAGGCTAGAGTAGCAGACTTGGAAAACATAAGACAGACAGAGAGATACATAGACGAGACCTACAGGGATATAGTCCTGAAGTCCCACCTCCAGTCTGGCAGCATCCCTGTTGCCATGGAGGAGAGAGGTCACGTGACAGGAGTGCATCACCCTGGTGTGGCAGGAAGTGATCCTGTAACTAGGACCTGTCCTCCAGGTGATGTAAAACCCTCTCACACTGAGGAAGTTTCTCCAGGGCCATGTGCCCATGAGGGAAGGGTTAGGACAGCCATTATAGTTTATTTATTTATTTAAAAGGATTTCTATACCGCCTTTTCATTGAATCAAGGCGGTTTTCACAGCAAACAATCACAAATGTGTTTTGGGGGGGGTCATGCAGTGTTCCATGTGTGCGAGTGTGTTAGGGTATATTAGATTTGTGATGCATTATTTACATTAAGCGCTATTATACAAGTAGTGGGGGCGGGGGATTGCTGGTGATTCGATCATTAGGCATGTAGATAGCTGGGTGGATGGTGGACATGAGGATCGCTGATAACATGACTGCCTGGTGCGAAGGCAGTGGATCTCACGCGCCACCTAGATAAGGTCCTAGATAGTGCTGGGGAGGAGTCTGCTTTCTTGGTACATGTCGGTACCAATGACATAGGAAAATGTGGTAGGGAGGTTCTGGAGGCTAAATTTAGGCTTTTAGGTAGGAAGTTGAAATCCAGAACTTCCAGGGTAGCGTTCTCCGAAATGCTTCCCATTCCACTCGCAGGACCCAAAAGGCAGGCAGAGCTCTGGAGTCTCAATGCGTGGATGAGACAATGGTGCAGAGATGAGGGTTTTGGATTTGTTAGGAACTGGGGAACATTCTGGGGAAAGGAGGGGCTCTTCCGAAGGGATGGGCTTCACCTTAACCGGGATGGAACAAGGCTGCTGGCATTAACCTTTAAAAAGGAGATAGAGCAGCTTTTAAACTAGATAATAGGGGAAAGCCGACAGTTGCCCAAGAGCAGATGGTTCGGAAGAATGTATCCTTGAAGAATACTACCAAAAGCAGAGAGGTTCCAAAAAAGAGTAAAGTAGCCCAAATGCTCTCGATTATGAAGCAGACAGAGCTTAAAGATCCCAAATTACCCATGTCTACCAATAGCCAAATTAATATGAATAGAATACAGTCTCTAAAATGCTTGTATGCAACTGCTAGAAGTCTAAAAAATAAGATGGGAGGGTTAGAATATATAGCACTAAACAAGAGGTTAGATATGATTGGAATATCAGATACATGGTGGAAGGCGGACAACCAGTGGGACACTGTGATACCTGGGTACAAACTATATCGTAATGATAGAGCTGATCAAATTGGTGGAGGGGTTGCATTCTATGTTAGAGAGGGCATTGAATCAGAAAGGATTAAAAATTTGCAGGAAAAAAATTTGCTGTAGAATCTCTATAGATTGAAATTCCATGTAAAAAGGGGAAGGCGATGGCAGTGGGGGTGTACTATCGACCACCTGGCCAGAATGAACAAATGGATGATGAAATGCTCAAAGAAATCAAGGAAGCTAACAAAAGTTACAGCGCAGTAATAATAATGGGTGATTTCAATTACCCCGGTATCGACTGGGTCAGTCTCACAGCAGGACATGCTAGGGAGATAAAGTTCCTATATGAAATAAATGACTGCTTCTTGGAGCAGCTGGTTCATGAACCGACCAGAGGGGAAGCCATATTAGACCTAGTCCTTAGTGGAACACCAGATGTAGTGCAATAGATAAGGGTGTTGGGGCCACTTGGCAATAGTGATCATAGCATGATCGCGTTTGATTTAATTTGTGGAGGAGGGATTGTAAGGAAATCCACAGTACTACCTTTTAACTTTCAAAATGGAGACTATGATAAAATGAGGAAAACAGTTAAGAAAAAACTAAAAGGAGCAGTTGCAAAGGTTAAAGACTTACATCAAGCTTGGGTGTTCTTGAAAAATACTATCTTGGAAGCCCAAGCCAGCTTTATTCCACGCTTTAAGAAAAGTGGAAGGAAGTTAAAAAAACTGCCAGCATGGTTTAAAGGTGAGATCAGAGAGGCTGTTGTTGCCAAAAAAAAGCATCTTTCAGGAAATGGAAAAAAGAGCCAAAAGACGAAACCTGGAAACAGCACAAGCACTGGCAAGTCAAATGCAAGGCATTGATAAAGCAGGCAAAGGGAGAATTTGAGAAAAAACTTTCTGCGGAAGCAAAAAAAACAAGATTTTTTCAAGTACATTCGTAGCAAAAAACCTGTGAGAGGGTCAGTTGGTCCATTACATGATAGAGAAGTTAAAGGGGCACTGAGAGGTGACAAGGTGATAGCGGAGAGACTGAATGAATTCTTTGCTTCGGTCTTTACTGAGGAAGATGTAGGGATGTTACCCATGACTGAAGTGGTATTTAAAGGTGCGGAAGAATTGAAGGAAATATCGATACATCGGGAAGATATAGTACAACTATTTGATAAACTGAAGAGTAGCAAATCACCTGGGCCGGATGGTATATATCCAAGGGTGTTGAAAGAACTGAAATATGAGATTGCAATCTGTTAACTATCATTAAGATCATCTGTAATACCTGTAGATTGGAGGATCGCCAATGTAACACCAATTTTTAAAAAGGGTTCCAGGGGTGATCCGGGAAACTATAGACCAGTGAGCCTGACGTCAGTACTGGGAAAAATGGTAAAAACCATCATAAAGAATAAAATTACTCAGCATTTAAATAGTCATGACCTAATGGGAGACAGCCAACATGGCTTTAGACAAGGAAAATCTTGTCTTACTAATCTGTTATGTTTTTTTGAAGGTGTGAATAAAGAGGTGGACAAAGGTGAGTCGGTTGATATAGTGATCTGGACTTTCAGAAAGCCTTTGACAAGGTCCCTCATCAGAGACTTTTGCAAAAGTAAAGAGTCATGGGATAGGAGGCAGTGTACTACTGTGGATCAGGAACTGGTTATAAGATAGAAAGCAGAGGTTTGGGCTAAATGGCCAATTTTCCCAATGGAGAAAGGTGAATAGTGGTGTACCCCAGGGATCTGTGCTGGGTCCGCTGATTTTTGACATATTCATAAATGACCTGGAAAGTGGAATAACAAGTGAGGTTATCAAATTTGCAGATGACACAAAACTATTTAAAGTTGTTAAAACCCAAGAGGATTGGGGAAAATTGCAAGAGGATCTTGATAAATTGGAAGACTGGGCATCAAAATGGCAGATGAAATTTAATGTGGACAAGTGCAAAGTTATGCACCTAGGGAAGAACAACCCAAACTATGGTTACACGATGCAAGGTTCCACTCTAGGAACCACCACCCAGGAAAAAGATGTAGGCGTCATTGTGGATAACATGTTAAAACCCTCGGCCCAGTGTGCAGGGTCGGCCAAGAGAGCAAATAGAATGCTAGGTATCATAAGGAAAGGAATGGAAAATAAATTAAAATATATTATAATGCCTCTATATCGTTCCATGGTGAGACCGCACCTTGAATATTGTGTGTAATTCTGGTCGCCGTATCTTAAAAAGGATATAGCGTTATTAGAAAAGGTTCAGAGAAGAGCCACCAAAATGGTAAAGGGGTTGGAAGGATACTCCTATGAAGAAAGGCTAAAAAGGTTAGGGCTCTTTAACCTGGAAAAGAAACGGCTGAGGGGAGATATGATGGAAGTCTATAAGTTAATGAATGGAGTGGAACGGGTAAACGTAGATCGATTGTTTACGTTATCAGAATATAGAAAGACTAGGGCACATGCAATGAAGCTATGGGGTAAACTATTTAAGACTAATAAAAGAAAATATTTTTTCACTCAATGTGTAATCAAACTCTGGAATTTGTTACCGGAGGAAGTAGTAAAAGCTGCTAGTGTAGCTGGGTTTAAAAAAGGTTTGGACAAGTTCCTGGAGGAAAGGTCCATAAACTATTATTTAGAAGGGACCTAGGATATCAATGCTTGACCCAGTACAAGCATTGTGGAACCTGTGTCTTTTGGGGAAACTGCTAGGTATGTATGACCTAGATTGGCCACTGTTGGAAACAGGATACTGGGCTTGATGGACCTTGGTCTGATTCAGTATGGCATATCTTATGTTCTTAAATATGTGTCCACGTTACAATGTGCTCCCCGTCTGTCGTCTTTGTCTGTGACAACCCCATATCTACTGTGTACCTTGCTCTACCCCCCCCCCCCAGGTAATATCCAGACCATCGAGGAAGCCTAGGAGGACAATGGCGGGGAGCCCGAGTCAGCGGATGTCGAGGAGGCGCCGCATGCAGAGGCTGCCATCAGCGACGCCCCAGACACCCCATGGGCTGATATGTTGCCTATGGAGGTGGCCACCCAAGATAACAAAGTCACCCCTGCAGAGCAGGTACACATGCCCCACAGTGGCTGGCGAGGGGCCTGAGGATGTTGGGGTCAGCCCCACACTGCCACCACCAGGGCCATCGACTGCAACAATGGGTGCAATGCATGTCGTCCTCCAAGAGCTGTGGGCACATACGGCATCGGCATGCAGGGATGCTGCAGGTAAGCAACTGGCAGGATGGTTGCATGTGCTGGTATGGCACACCAACCCCCTGACACAGCGGTGGGGCCACACACATGCACGATAACAGTGGGCCTCTACACATACATATGCCCCCCTGGCCATATCTGTGGCATTTGATGTGGCTCAGTGGGGAATGGGTAGATCATACACGTTGGGGTTTAGGCAACAGATATCTCACAGGTCACCCTGTTCCTCTCCCACAGGCACTTGCCAGGCGCTGATTGCTATACAGGCAGAGATATGTGGCCAGCAGTAGGTACAGCATGCCCAATGCCAGGCGGTGCGGGCCCTCACGTGGGCAGGGTTTGGGCTCCGCAGGGACATCAGGGAGCACAGCCTGGAGACACAGCAGCTGCGAGGGACTGCCGTGGATATCACAGCTGGAATAGGCCGGGTGGCGGATGCCCTCGAGGCCGTGGCGGGACGTATCCTGCGGCCTGAGGTGGTGCCAGAGGCAGAAGCATCAGCAGTAGCAAGGGGTTTGTGGGCCGTGGGAGGGGGCGAGGTGTGGGCGTGGGTGGTCTTGCAGGCCATAGGTCTGTGACTGTACGTTGGACTGTCCACCACGTTGATTAAAGCATTACCTTTGGTCACCGATGTACACGTGTCCATTTCTGTGTCGGGGGTTCCCTGAGTGGGCTGTCCCAATTGGGGTTACCATGGTCACATGTGCCCTACCATGTCACAGGCTGGTAGGGTGTATGCACCAGCAGCAGTCATGACAGAGCGGTCCACACATGCCCTGTGTTCCATGCACCGTGCCATGTGTTAACGGCCATACATATGTCTGGGGTTACACCCTCCCTCCCCCTGCCACCTGTTGTATATGTCTGCTTGTTCACCAATATTGTGGGCTATATCTACCCTCTGTCCTGCATATCATCCACATCAGGCTATCTACATGGGTGACCCATCTGTCAGACACACACCAGGGTCACCGTGGCATACTAACCGCACATGCTTGGTGGACAGACATGACGTACAGATATACCTACCTGATGTCAGGTGTTTACCCCCTACAACGCTTGTAGTGAGCCGCTGCCCCTTCACCCCACCAGACCCCATCTTGGTGAGACGCACCAACTGACGCCCTGTCAGACACGTGGATCCCCGCATACATCACATCTAGGTTGCATCTTGGGTACCACATACATACCTCCTCACCATCCTATCATATGCTGCATCCATGCTACAGACTGACTATCCGTGACAACGTGCATGTGTCCATGTCTGTTGGATGGTGTAGCATAAGGTTACATCATGATGTCATCAGGGGATACATCCGGCATCGCACATGGTGCTCCACACAGCCTGTTGTGGGGCAGGGGCAATGTCTGTGGCACAAATATACACTGGGACATGCACACAGGTGTCACATCCGCCGCTACAGCATGTATGTACAAAGGTCACATGACCATTGCAAGATGTGGCTGCCTACACAATGTTTTAATACAAATATGTGTTGGTAGGTGCCATGCAAACCTTAGAACGTACAACGGAACAACACCCTCCCACAGGCGAGTTAACATTAAAACTGGTTTACATTTGGCGTTAGCTCAGCATGTACATCCATCTCACACGTTAGTGGGGATACATTTGGCTATTAGGGATGCCACCTTTGGCATCTGTGCATCCCCTTAACTACCTTGCAGACACTTGGAGATGGCCACAGATATATATGTTGATCACACATCCGGGGGCCCGCCGTGGGTGTATGGCTGGGGATGCGCCGTGAACATGCCATGGTAATACTGGCGGCGCATCACCTCAGCCATATCCTCAACAGCAGCTGTCAGCTGCCTGATGGCATGGCCATGGTCGCTCAGGGTCTGCATAATGGTGCCCATTGCCACACACAGGAGACCCACACATTTGCCACCACATTCACACCATGTAGCTGTGATCTGGGTGGTAGCATCTGCATTGGCCCTGTGTGTGGCAATGTGTGGGGGTCCCACACCTGGCCTGACACCTTGGCCATGCACATGACCTGTGTCTGCCCTCAGGCACAGGCCCCCCCTCCATACCCTCCATGGCCCCCCCGCCCTGGCCGTTCCCCTCACTCTCCCCAGAACCCTCCCCCTCAATCTCCTCACCCGCCCATTCCACCTCCCCAGCACCCTCTTCCCACCCCTCCTCACCCTCCATGTATTCCTCCCCCACATCCATGGCGTCCACCGGCGCTGCAGGTACATCCTTCCCATCGGTACCTCCAGTCGTCGTGGGGAGGGCTGCCACCAGGTGGTGTGGGTGCAGAGGTCCCCTCCCCAGCATCTGCAGCCTCTGTGGAGAAAGCGGGTATGAACAGGGCGTCATGCATTTGTTATGGCACAGACACATTGTATGTGGCATCACAGGCCACTGGGACATGGTGTGGTGCAATGCATAGGCTGGGATACTCACCGTCACCCCCGGCCATTGCCTCCTGCTGCATGCGGTGGAGGTGTCCAGGGCAGTGTAGCCTCATCTCTCTGCCCTTCTTCTGAAGCTCCTCCACCTGGGGGGATAAGCAATGTTTGCAACCATTAGGGCCCTGTCTCCCTGCCCATGGCAAACCACATGGCACACATGTCTGCGTCAATGGGGACTGCCCCTGCTATGAGCAGGGGGTCCCATACTAGCTGTTGGCAGATCCGCCTGCATGTGTGGGTGTGTGGCTGGGCATGTGTGGTGTGACACCTACATGCCCTGTGCGCCGCCTCACACCCACCCCATTCCATGTCCCTGCCATCTTATGGCATGAGATGATAGCAACATGGCATGTGGGGCATTCCAATTCTGATCTACACGGGGTGTGACTCCATACCCTCAGTGCAGTCCAGCACACAACTCAGTGTTGGGAAGCCTGTCCCACATCAACAGGAGCCATCACCATGACGCCTGGATGCTGCTCCAGCCTCTGTGGTGAGGGCTTGGACACCTGGTGATGTGGGGGAGCTGGGTACCTGCACCAACATCAGCTACCATTACACCGGGATGCTTGGTGGACCACTGGAATCTGGTGTGCAGCCTCCTGGGGATGTGGCGGATCTGGGAGCCTGCAACAGCAGCAGCAGCCATAACACCAGGGTGACTGATAGGCCTCTGTGTTGTGAGCTGGGGCCCCCTGGGGGTGCGCCACAGCTGTGAGATGGCAACTGCAGCAACCACCATGACCCCAGGATGTGTACTACGCCCCTGCCATCTGATCTGGGGGCCTCCCGGGGATAGGGTGATGTTCCACGCATACACAGAAGCAACCACCATAACACCAGGATGGAGAATAGACCTGTGTAGTCTGGTCTGATGCCTCCTGGGGTTGGGGCAGAGCTGGGAACCTGCAACAACAGCAACCACCATAACACCAGGATGGAGAATAGAGCTGAGAACCTGCAACTGAAGCAACCACCCTGACACCAGGATGATTGATACACCTCTGTGCACAGGTCTGGGAACCTTCAGGGCCAAGGGTGATGTTCCACACATAAACAGAAGCGACTACCACACCACCAGGATAACTGCTGGACTTCTGTCATCAGATCTGATGTCTCCTGGGGATGGGGCAGGGCTGTGGTACTCCAACTGCAGCAGCTACCAGTGCACCATGCTGACTACTTGACCTCTGTGATCAGTTACGATGTCTCCTGGGTAATGGCCAGAGCTGGTAATAGCAGCAGCCATCATGGCACAGGGATGCCTAATAGAGCTCTGTCATGGGGGCTGCAACTCCTGGGGGTTGGGCAGAGGTGTGCACTCCAACAGGGGCAGCTTACATCACACCGCTCTAACCTCTGCACCTCTGCTTTCATGTCTGTGGCTCCTGGGGATTGGCATACGTGCACACAGCTACATTAGCAGATAGCTTGATCACAGGGTTGCCCACATACATGTGTCTCGCACATGTGGTGCATGTCTTATGTGTTTCTATTGCTAGATATTGTGTTGCACACCTTCCATTTAGTGACCTGTCCCCATACACTTACCTCATGTGGGTAGTCTGCTACACGGTTGAAGCGCTTGTTATGCACACCCACACCCTCCTGACATGTTCCAGATCCTGGCATTTTGAGGCGCCTGGGAAAAGGCACGGCTGCCTGGTGCAGATTAAGGCTGCCAGCTGTCGCACGTCATGGCGGCTAAATGCTGGCTTGCGGGATTGCGTCGCCATTTCGGGGATGCGCATGTGTTGATGACACATGCATGTACGCCGAGCATGTGCTGTATCGTGCCACGCACATGTCACGGACGCCACACAGAAAACTATCTCTGGGGCCGCATGTATACGTGTCAGATATGGAGAGTGGCGGACACGGTGGCTGACTTTAGTTTACAACATCGCATGACTTATGTCGTTTGGCATGGACTGCATCTGGTGCGCCTTAGCTTTAGGTGCCTTATGATGTGCTTACGCTGATGCAACGCCACACCTCTCCTTAGAGGCACGGGACAAAGGTTATAGTGTATTACGCTTGTGTCACTGATTGTAGAGATGTGTCTGACTGTTACTAATACTCACCTTGCTGTTGGTGCAGTGGGGATTCAAACCCCTAAGCAGTGACTCTGAGGGCATCGCATTACCCAGTATGCTATGCCTTTTCTCATAGCACGGGCTGACTACACAGCAACTGCAGGTCAACCCAGTAAATGTCAGCTGTGCTTACCGGGATTGGGTATACCCACAGCTAAGGCACTTTACAGGGTACCTTAGGCTTTCCAGCTGAGGTGACGGTTTATTTTTGGTGGACACACTGATATTTGCTATGGGGTCTGTGTACTACACCATCCTCATGTTACCGGCGAAACTCCCAGCAATAATGTGAGCAATGCCATATAGGGGAATGGGCATGCCAGCATCCATGTAGCATGCATTGTGTATCGCCCAATAGGAGGCACGTTGGCTGTTTATGCGCAGTAACCATAACTTCATGGCAGCGCTGTGAGAAGGTGTATAGAGCTGTAGCCCACTGGTTAATGAGGTCATGAGTTTGATCCCTCAGGGGTCTCATCTGATATGGATGTCTGAGGCAATCTCTTTTGCTGCATGTAACAGTCTGACACATCTCTACAATGTGTGCTGCCAGCAGAAACACCCTCACCTCATTGCCATCACCTACTGTGCCCTATAGGGCAGGAGGGGTGTCTGGACCCATATGTAGATTAGGGGCAACACCTACCGACCCACCCTCTCAGGGCCATGATCGGCCACCAACAGACCCACACTCTACATCTTTGCAATGGCAGCAGCGGAGGAACATTATGGAGGGCTGTGAGACCAGCTACCCCAGTCCTGCAGGGGAAGGGCACCCTCCAAGGCAGTCAATGCAGATCTGTTTGTATCACACAGGGCACGGGCAGACAGGCAGTAGGCCTGTAAACACTCAGATACCCACTGTAGACGAGGACTAACCCGACTAGGCCCCAAATGCAGATTGGATATAATCAGTGAAGTAGAAGAAACAGCTGCAGACAAACAAATTTATACACCTATGACTTATCCAGGATATGCAGACTTGGAGCTGTCAGATTCAGAGACACATAGCGGATCGGGATCAATAATATCGATTGGAATAGAACCAAAAACAGCTATACATGAAACTATATATGAAACAGGATTATAAAAATCTAGCCTGCTATAGGCCTAGAAAATACAGGTCTGAATTGCATTTAAAACTATCCCTTTAAAGAGTATTTCTGCTTTTTGCTAGGACATTGAATTTAGCAACTGGAACTTGTGGGATTAGCAAATAGAGTTTGTGTAACAATAAATATTAGGTCAGATTGTAGTTCCTTAATTAAATAGAACAGAGGGTGAAGTTGCTCATCCTGCAAGTGGATAGGCTAAAGTAGTTACTGGGTCAGGTTGTGCTGCTCTTCTGAAACTGGCTGCAATTCAATTAGTAAATATGACAGAGATAGTTTGCTTAACTAATAGAACATCAGCAAGAATTATAAGTAACTAATTAGCTTTTTCCTGAATAGAAGAATTAGAGCGACACCTACTGAATTTAGTGAACATAGTCATGAGACATAACTTCTGCTTTCTTTATAATAATGTTGTCTACGCTAGCAAAATTTATGTACACGTGGAATTTGGAAAGCACCAGATGTAATTAAAGATTAACTGAATCAGCTAAAATTCCTAATAAAAGCAAGAGTTCTGCAGGACCATTTTTGAAGAGGCTAGATGGATATGTCAAATTAGACTCCATGCGTCTCTTCCCTATAGAGCTCAATAGAGATTGATTAATAATTGTGTCGTGTCTTTTCTTGCTGTTGAATGGTATAGGGATATAAAGAATCCAGGTATTGTGTGTGGGATTCCAGACCCCAGCAGGGTAAGAGTCAACACCCACCACCACCATCTGACATTCACCAGCAGAGAGCACTATCAGTCTTCACCCTGCAAGGTGCTCCAACCATACACACTCTAGCCGCAGACAGTCTGCTAGCTAGTACATAATGCATGTCCCTGGTGAAACTGTGTGCACCCAGAGGTGGTATATCAGTGATTGGGCCCCAACCATAGAAACTCCCAGACATCATTTGAGATAAACACTGTGGGGACCTAGCCATGCCATGGTCACTGCTCAGTCAGGGTGAGAGTGACCCCCCCCCCTCCCCCAGCATGACATGCTGTGGTCGGCCACTACAATTTATTTATTTAGCTGTATTTATATCCCGCTTTTCACCGGGTCAAAGCGGTCAATTGGGGATACATTTAACACGAGGGGATATGAGACACACACACTAATACATACAGGGAACATGGGCATTGGAGGGTTAAGTGGCTTGCCCAAGACCACAAGGAGTGCCTATAGGACTAGAAATCCCAATCCTTCTGGCCTGAGATTGCTGTCCCCAGGTGGGACTTGAACCCCTGACCCTCTGGCCTGAAGTACCTTGTCCTAACCACTAGACCACGCCTCCCCCCCAGCCATTGCCCTATGCCCTGTGCAGATGCATCCTGTCCAGGCTGCCCTGTCCGGCCCATACCCACAGTACCTTGCTCCTCATTATGCACATTGGCAGGCTAACACTGGAAACAGTGCAAGCATTGTGGGCTCCTAAAGGTGTGGCCAGCCACAAAACACTGGATAGACATACACACTCTTCTTCACCTACTTCAGCATTGTGCAAATATAGAAGGTGGTTGGCAGCCCTGGCCTCCACACCGGTCCTTGGCACAGCGCAGGCATTGCTATGGAATTCCATACTGTTGGAGGTCACTCTCAGGGGTGGTAAACACTGTCAGAGACATAAACTGAGACACACTCCACAGATATCAGACAGGTTGCTCTGATGGATCTCTGTTAACATATTGTGTTTCATTTTGGACTTGTTATCTGACATTAATCATAGTAACCTCTTGATATATGTGGAACATGTTTCAAGGTTTATGACGGCATTGCTAAGGTAAGCAGGTTCTAGTATTCGTAGATGCTGCTCCGCGCAGGGCCCAACAGCCTGGCCCTCCATGAGGCTTTGGATAGTGGAGCTGGCCGATGCTCTGGGGCAGAGGTTCCCAACTCCGGTCCTGGTGGACCCAACACGATTCAGGTTTTCATGCTGTCCCTAATGTATATGCAGGGGATACATTTGCATACAATGGGGGCGGTACATACAAATGCATCTCAAGCATATTTCTTAGGGACAGCATGAAACCTGAATGTTGTTTGGTCCTTTGGGACTGCAGTTGGGAACCTCTGCTCTAGGGACTGCACATGTCTATGGTGAATGTGCTCTGTAGGGTAGAATATAGGCGTTTATGGCGTGTTTATTTTATCTGCAAAAAAGTTCCTTCTTTATTACCACGGTTTAGGACTGGGTAATATATAGGGACATGGTCTGCAGGAGCCACATCTGGGACTTGAACCTGTGCCCTTCTGCACCTGAATGCACTGGCTGGGTGTACTGCACCAAACTGTTGCCACAGAGGCAAGTCATTCCCTGGGTATACCATTACTGTTCGTCAGACAGACCTTGTCTTTTGCAGTGCATGGCACCCACCTAGACAGGGCTTGGCCTTGGTCTGCTGTGGGCAGATGCCACTGCCCCCACCACCATGGGCACCCCTCCGTCACCATGCTGACATGCCCTTATGCTGGTGGTGCGCAGTCCCAGACCATCCAGTGTGCCAGTAGGCGGCTGCCTATGTTGTATAATATGGGGTAGGGGTGCCTGCATGGACATCCATGCTTCCCCCCGGCACCACCTGCCAATGTTCTGTGCCCTTTGGGGTATGTTCTAGGTATTGTTCCCTGGGACACTGTGGGACACAGACACTCATGGGCATGTTTGACCTTGATCAGTTGCTGATATTGTGTTTCTGTTTTCTATGTGTCAGCTAGGCATCTGCCTAGCCTGCCCTATGCCCCAGCTGCCCCACTGCATGTCACGCCTGCAGTCCCCAGTAGCCCATGTGCGGTCACACCATAGTGCCCTTTTGTATTTGGGCACTATCTGGTGGTGCAACACATGTATCACTACTATCACTGTTCTTGGTCTCCCTGCCTTTGCTGTATATTGCTACTGAAATGGTTTCTCTCTCCTTCACTTTTGCCTCTAACACCAGGTTTTCACTCGCGCTATTTTTCGGACCTTCATTTCACGGCACTAGTGTGCCTGGAGCCTCTCCCCGCCCACCCCCTGCCCATTGACCCCTTCTCCCCGCCCTCTGGGGAGCCTTACTCCACCTTTTCTGTGCCTTAGCGCTGCCAGGGACGTTGTCGGGCGATACGGCATGTTATCGCGCGATAACGTTACATATTGCGCAATGATTGCGCCGCTGCTACGTTATCACCATTTAGTAAACATACCCCTAAGTAGCACATTTCGCTCCAAAATAATTTGGTAGTCCTCTGACTTCATGATTCCTTTAATATGTTCCAGGCCTCCAGTTCCTGAGACAGCAAAACAACCCCACAACATTATGGAACCTCCACCATATTTAACTGTTTTTTTTTTTTTTTTAGTGCCATCAAGTCAGTGTTGACTCATAGGGGTATGTTTACTAAACTGCATTAGTGTGATTCATGCTAGGATCCGCGGTACAGGCAGAAATCCCAAATAAGGACATGGGCGGTACATCATTACCAAGAACGCGCGTTACAAGACACCATAAATTAACAAGCGTTACATGGCACGATACCGCGCGTTAATCTTAAGAAGGCGCACAGACATAAAACACAGAAACAGAGCTGTAGCACAATGGTTACTACATAGACTGATGGTACAGGGGTCATGGGTTTGATCCCCCAGTGTGCCCAATGCATAAGGCTGGCTGAGGCAGCACCCTTTACATTTAAGTAGTGATTGTGGAGGCATTTTACGTTTAGTTTCAGTAGTGCTGCCAGCAAACACACCCTCACAGTGGCGTAACCGAAGGTGCCGCATAAGGCACCCCATAACGCACTCCATAGGGTACATTATAAAGTGCACTGTCCACCAAGGCACCCTATAATGTCCCCTATGGAACACCCTATAAGGCACCTTATAGGGCACCCAATAAGGTGCCTTATGGGGCACCTTATGAGGCACCGTAAGGTTACAGTACTCTGAGGGTGTTTTTGCTGGCAGCACTAATGTACATCAAAAATAGACAATGCCTCAGACAGCCCTATCAAATAATCCCATCATGGGTATGAACCCATGACCTCTGGCCACACAGGCAGTGAAGTAACCAGTGGGCAACAGCTCTATAACTGCTAACAAACCCCTGGCTGGCTGCAGAAAGACTGCACACCACCACACAAACTGTCTGCTGTGGCTACCAGGATATGGTTAACCCACCCATACCCATGATGCACTGCACATGCAAATCAGCAGTTCACAGATGGGCACAGGATGGGGTATGCACCCCCACAGCACCTCGGCCTGGTAGGGGGAACTGACCGTGTGTGGTACTGGCACAGAGTAGCCACAGACCGTCACATTGTGTGGGTACTGTGCTCCACCTGAGGGTGAGGTGGGGCACCCAGCACCACGTCCACAGCACCTGTCATGGCTGAGATATGCCATGATGCAGGTCCCCATCAGTGTGTGATAGGTAGTTCCGGCAGACACACCTAGGATACATCTGTGTCCCTCTGTATTTCTCAGTCATGTCTAGCCCTTATGGGCTATGATGCACCCAGAACAGTGCATATTTTGTGTTGGTGCCATGATGTGGGTGAAGGGGGGGGGGGTGTTTGGATCCATAGCCAGAGTATGTACCACCACACAACCCATCCTCTGGGGCTCAGGGCAGGAAACAGGATCACCCACCAATAGATCCACATTTCACCTACCTGCAATGATAGCAGTAGAGGGGGCCATCCACCCCAGTCCTGCTGGGGAACAGGCACCCTACAAGGCAGGCAATGCAGATCTGTACCCATCCATAAAGCAATAGCAGACAGACAGTAGGCCTTGAAATGGCCAGCTGCCCCCCACCACTATCTGACATTCTCCAGCAGCAAGCCTCCAGCCGCTGCACCCTGCATGGTGTTCCAGCCAGACACATACTAGCTGCAGGCAGTCTGCTAGCTAGTCTATAGTGCATGTTCCTAGAGAAAATGCATGTACCCAGCACTGGGATGTCAGCATACACACCAAGCAGATACGTTAGTGAGTGGGCCCCAAAAGAAAACCCACAAATACCATATAAAAGAAATACTGTATAGCACTATGGGGGAACCTAGCCATGCCGTGGTCACTGCTCAGTCAGGGTGAGTGTGACCTCCGAGCAGGACATGCCGTGGCCACCCTGTCCGTGCAGGCGTTGGCCGGCCACTACAATGTCTGAGCCATTGCCCTATGCTATGTACAGATGGATCCAGGCCAGGCCATCCTATCCTGGCTATTCCCACAGTACCTTGCTTCTCATTATGCACATTGGCAGGCCAATACTGGCAACAGTGCAAGCAGTGTGGGCTGTGGAGGTTGTTTGCAACCACCACACACTGGATAGACAGACACACACTCCCCACACCTATGCCAGCATTGTGCAACTATAGAGATGTTTGGGAGCCCTGGCCACCACACCAGTCCTGGGCAGAGTGCAGGCATGGCAGAGTGCAGAGTAAGCAATACTGTTGGTGTCCTGGGCAGAGTGCAGGTAAGCAATACTGTTGGTGTCACTCCCCAGGGTGGTAAACACTGTCAGACACCAGACCTGTGGCACACTCCATAGACATCAGAAAGGTTGCTATGATGCAGCTCAATCAGCAAATTGTGCTTAACTTAGGAATTGCTATCTGCCAGTAATCATAGCAACCTTTTGATAGATGTGTACCATATTCCCAGGTTTCGGGTGGCATTGCTAAGGTATGCAAGTGCTAGTATTGGGAGATGCACGCAGGGGCCAACATCCTGCCTCTCCAGGAGGCTTTGGATAATGGGGCCTGTGGGTGAGGGTGTGTCTGCCCCTGTTGGCTGCTGCTTTACAGCAGAGGTTCCCAACTCCAGTCCTGGTGTGCCAAACACTGTTCGGGTTTTCATGCTGTCCCTCATGAATATGCATGAGATACATCTGCATACCATGGGGGCAGCGCATAGAAATTCAGCACAGGCATTTTTATTAGAGGCAGCATGGAACCTTGTGTTTGGCCCTCCAGGACTGCATTTGGGAGACGCTGCTCTAGGTAATGCACATGGTTATGGTGTCTGTGCTCTGTAGGGTAATATGTAGATATTTTGGGCATGTTTACGTCATCTGCAATAAAGGTTCTGTCTGTATTAGCACGTTTTAGTAGTGGGTAAAACAAGGGGACTGGGTTGGCAGGAACCACAGCTGGGACTTGAACCTGTGACCTTCTGCTTCTGAATACACTGGTTTTGTGCACTGCACCACCATGTTCTCACAGAGTCAGCACATTCCCTGGTGATACCATGATTGTTTGTCAGACAGGGCCTGTCTGTTGCAGTGCATGGCACCCACCTGCACAGGGCTAGGCCACGGTCTGCTCTGGGCAGCTGCCACTGCCCCGTCCACCACCAGTGACCCTCTGCCACCATGCTGACAGTCCCTTCTACTGATGGTGCTGGTGGAGCGCAGTCTCAGGCCATCCAGTGTGCGGGTAGGCAGCTGCCTATGGTGCGGGTTCTAGGGTAGGGGTGCCTGCATAGGTGTCCACGCTACCCCCCAGCACTGCCTGCCAATGTTCCGTGCCCTTGGGGGTAGCTGCTGGGTACTATCCCCTGTGACACTGTGGGAAGCACAGTCATACCCATGTTTGGCCTTCAGCAGTTGCTGCCTGGCTGCTCTGCTGTTTCAGCATTTGTATGGGCCAGCTAGGCATCACCCTAGTCCGCACTGTGGCCCAGCTGCACCACGGTATGTGCCACCTGTGGCCCTCTGTATCCCCTTTTCCGGCATCTGTCCAGTTGCCATTCCGACATGTCCGCCCTGCTGTTGCCGCACATGTGCATGCCATAGGACACCTGTCCGATGAAATGGAAAACCCTGCACAGCGCAATTTCACTGTGGCTCGTTCACCTTGTATTGGGATGGTGCATAGACTCTTCCACGATTTATATCTTTTCTATGGAGCCTTCTCGGGGGGGGGGGGGGGTTGATGTTTCCCATTAATACCATTATTGGCCAGCTTGGTTAAGATTTTTTTCCAGTTTGTTGAGGTAATTTTCAATGTTTATGTGCCCTTTTGTTCTGTGCACATGTATCACACTTATCACTTTTTTTTAAGTTTCCCTGCCTATGCTGTACATTGCTGACACCTAAATGGTCATGAAATGTGCATTTAACGGCAGGTTTTCAATCGCATTGGGATTCAGCTCTTCAGATCAGCACGTTAGTGTGAAAGGAGCCTCTCCCCGCCCACACTCCGCCCATTGACCCCTTCTCTCCGCCCTCACTCCACCTTATGCGGTGTTTTACCACGCCGCGGAACTTTAGATTGTTAACTTACGTTAACGTGTGTTATGAGACGTTAACGATCGTTAACGCATCATAACGCGCGTTAACGTCTCATAACGCGCGTTATGTAAAGTTACCACAGTTTAGTAAACATGCCCCATAGTGACCCAGTTACCTCTGGGTTTTCTTGGCAATGTATCACTGGAAGTAGATTGCCAGCCTTTTCTTCCAAGGCAATGGAGGGTAAAGTGACTTGCCCAAAGTCACAAGGAGTGCCAGTGGGAATTGATCCCTTGATCTTCTGGGTACTAGGCAGTTGCTCTAACCACTAGGCTACTCCTCCACTCCTATTTAACTGTAGGAAGGGTTTTTTTTTTTCCTTATAAGCTTCATTTCTTCACATGTAAGAGTATCACTGGTCTACACTGCAAAGAACTTTTTCATCTGTCCAAAGAACATTTTCCCAGAAGGACTGTGGTTTCTCAAGGTGGGTTAGGGCAAGGATCAGGCCTTTTAATGTCTGTCTTTAAGCAACTGGGTCTTCCTTGGCCTCCGCCTATGAAGTCCTTCTTTATATTGAGCAATGTGGTGTGCCGGTTGAAACCACCACTCCATATTGCTCCAGGTCAGCCTTAAGCTCTTTGGATGTTGTACATGGTGTTTTTCCAATAGTTCGCACTAACCTTGGAAGACTTTTTGGATTAATTTTCCTCTTCCCACCATGTCCTGGGAGTTTCTTGATCATTATATGAGCAGAAAACGTCGTAATAACATCATGAACTGTAGACACAGGAATCCCACGGTCTTTTTAGATGGCCTTGTACCCCTTTGAAGTTTGATGCTCGGTGATAATGGCTTTTATGACATTTTCAGACAGCTCTTTCATCTTCACCGTTGTGAATGTGCCCATTTTAAGCATTATAGCCATCATTCATTGGTTGATTCACGTCATGTGAGTACTGACAATTGATCACAGGTGTGTTTAATTTTTACTGCAATTGGAGTGTGTTTTTTCTAGTCAAACTGATTTGAATTGTTTATAAGGGTACCAATAATCATGTCCTGGCAATGTCCCAGTTTTTATACTATTTTCTACTGTTTTCTTTTTTAATTGATCTTATTTGATTATTTTATGTGTCAAATATGTGTGCATATACTTATAGTCCAAAGAGATTTAACTGGCCACTTTGTTTTTGTCTGTACAGGGCTGTGTACACGGTAAGGGTACTTAATAACATCATATTACTAAAAGCCCTAAGAAAGAGTTAACACCACAGATATTCCAGAGCTTATTACTCAGCAACAGCCTTGAAAGACTCTACTGAAAACTAGGCTGAACTTTCCAAACAAAACAAAGACACTAGTCTTGTTATAAAAAGATAGTAAAGGGAGCAATTTGTTTTCAGCCTCTCAGTCCAAGATATTAAAGTTGCAAGTGTTAGAATTATTGTCTCAAAAGTTATGTCTGGGAATATGTGTATGTCTCCTCATGATGAACTATGATGTTATGGATATACGTGATGCTTGACGTAGAACAATAAGGTGGAAATCATGCTGTGTAATGGAATATTTACCTATAAATAAAATGGCTGAAAGCTGAGATGTCAGAGTAAACAAGGTGCTAAATTGCTTTGCTCTCCCAAATCTTTGGTTGTTTATTTTTAATAATGCAAGTGTGTTGTATATTATTTACTGATTTACCAATTCTCCTTCTCATTGCTTTGTGTGTGGATATCCGTTACCCAAGAGCCCTGATGAGTTACCAGTGAGGGGGGTGTAGAGTACACTTTCACCAATAATGTTGACTACAATTATATTTATTTCAAATTGAAACAACCTATTTCATTGCATTTTTCATTTGATTTTTAAATGAACACATATCCTTGTTGTCTATATCTATATTAGTCTTTTGCATCTTCTGCTGCATTTATCATCTGAACGTCTTAATTAGCATAAGCCAATATCATTTATCCAGATCCAAGAATAGAGTTGCTCAAGCAAGGTTTTCTTGAACATCTAAGTAGTTTTGACATATTGATTGCCTTTTTCTGTAACCCAACTTCTGGTCAACCCTTACATCATTGCAATGATGCAACCCTTACATCATTATCACCTATTTCAGGCAGGACAGTGTTAAAAATAGTTATCAGCTGACAAAAGTCATGTGTGAGTATCTTTTATGCCTGTTTCTAATAAATCTACAGCATTATATGAGCCTGATGTGAATTAGGAAATGACATACAGACTGATAGACAAATAGTAAGATAATATGTATTATCCACTCAGGTGTAGAATTAAGGAAATAAACAAAGAAATATAAGATAAAAATAAACAATCCAAAATGCATCAAGCATTTTAATGCCAACTTGGAGAGCCCCCATAATGGTGAAAATTGTCATTTTAAACAAATTGTTATTGTTGGGGTATTTTTACAAAGAATGTTCTATATATTAAACATGGTATACACATGAAAATGGCTATTACAAAATTGTGTGGTAAATGCACATATACATTCAAGTATTCTCTCCGATGGGATTACACACACACTTTTGCTTGGTTTGCACCATTTGGCTATTCCTGGGGACAGTATTTGAGCAGAAATGTGGTGAAGTTGCAGTCTGCAGACACACGTCATAGAATATGCACATTTTACAAGAGGTGGCCAAGGTTATGTGGACTGGAAGCGGCGTGTTTGTCTTTATAAAAATCTAGCATAAATCCTGCAGAAATTGTGCCTACATTACTCGTCTTGAACATTATGAGCAGGTATGAATGCCCATGCATAGATTAATGAAGTACTCACGTGAATTAACATATATTGTAATCTATGCATGCACTTTGCAGCTCTACCCATGTTCCCCCCAGTTGCCCCAGGCAACGCCTATAGTAAAGGTGCCTGCGTGCATGCCATCACGCATACTTCTACACCCCGTGCAATTTTAGAAGAGACATTTTACTCATAAATAGTCCCACATATGTGTGAAAATGTCTTTACAAATGGCCAATACAGTGCAAGCACATATTTGTTCCTTGTTTGGAGCAGATGCAAATTTCTTCAAAGACATTTGTCTTCTGTTGAGAGCAATTCTGGGCGCCCATGTTATTATGGCCCATAGGTGCCTGTGTTGCCTTTATAAATTATCCTGTATGTTTAACTACTAATTGTTCTCTTGTGTTCAGCTCAGGTTTTAGCAAAATAATGTAGCACTTAGGAATAAATATGGAACCCAGGAGCCCTGCACTGGAAACTAGAATAGCGAATACCTCCACAGCAACCATGTATTTCCCTTTGGTGCTCAGGTATGCTGGGATGAAGGACACCCAGACACTGCAGAACACCAGCATGCTGAAGGCGATAAACTGAGCCTCATTGAAATTGTCAGGTAATTTCCTAACTTTAAAAGCCACAATAAAACTTAATAATGCCAGACATCCCATGTAGCCAATTACAGCATAGAAAAAAATGTCAGACCCCTCATTGCATTTTAATATTATCTTCCCAATTTCTGTCTTTGTATCAGCCTCTAGAAATGGAGGAGAGCTGAGGATCCAAATGATACAGATCAGGACTTCACCCAATGAACAAAGACAAATAAGATAGATGGATACGCGCATCTTTAACCATTTCTTTAACCTGCTATCTGGCCTTGTAGCATTGAAGGCCATAGAAACTGTGAGGGTTTTAGCCAGCACAGAAGAAACGGCAACAGTGAAAATAATTCCAAATGCGGGTTGTCGAAGCAAACAGGTCAACTGTAAAGGGCGACCAATGAAGAGCAAGGAACACAGGAAGGAGAACAGGAGGGAGAGGAGGAGAGTATAGCTGAGGCCTTGATTATTTGCTCTCACTAGGGGTGTGTTCTGATGCTTCATAAAAATCCCCATCACTCCAGCAGTTACAATGCAAAAGAAAAGAGCAACAGAGGTTAAAGCCACACCCAAAGGTTCCTCATAGGAAAGGGAGTCAATGGTTCTTGGGATGCATCGATTTCTCTCCTGATTTGACCATTGATCTTCTGGACAGGGCTCACAGTTTTCCATATCTAGAAATGAATCAACAAGAGATTTTTTTTAAAGAAATGAGATGAAAGGGTAGAATAATGTTTAATTTTACACTGCATATGATTACTGTATATGTCAATAGAAAAAAAAATCAGTACAGAAATATTTCTGCCACCACCGTTGAAGGAGGGTTTGTTTTGAATTAAATTTCTCTGCTGTATCAGCAGCAGAAAATGAAAATGAAGCTTACTCCCTTCTGTTTTATGATTGTTGTATACTGTGGCTCGTTAGCAAGTAGTCCATAGTGACTTAATTTACAATCCATAATAAAACAATAGTTTATCAATAGTACAGATCATCAAATACCATAAAAGCCAATTCCTCTACTCACACTTCCATAAAACCAGGACTTCATATGTTTACAAATGTTCTAATTTCTAACATCAATCTTACTTCCTGAGGTAACCATCATCTCTATTACTAGAGATCCCATTAGTCCACCACTATCCCCAGAATGATTGAGCAAAAATGTCAAAAGAACTGCCAGAAGGTTTTTAGCAACTTTAATATCCTTGGAATTATCCCTTCCGTCCCTTCTCCTTTCTGTAGTCTTGCCATGTATATTCTCGTGACTATCTTCTTTATGATCTTGTTTTTTTGTTGACACTTTATTAAATTCCAACTTTTATCTTTAACTCACTTGTTTGTTGGTGGGAAACCCCTTATTCAGCCAACTTCCATGGACTGTTCCTCATCTAGTTTAAATTCTTTCCAATGTGTGATTAGAACTGTTTACTTAAAATTGTGGTGGCCATTTTTGAAAGATGCAAACTGTCTTGGTTGTAAAGACTCTTGTACTTCTTAGGAGAATCTTATTTCAAAGGGAGCTCATAACCCTCCTCTTTCTATAAGGTTTTAAATGTGCACTAAGGTTCCTGGTGCAATGTAACCTGTCTTTCACAAGTAATACAGTAGATCAGAAAATACTGCTGTCCTTGAGAACTACCAAAAATGATGCCGCAGCCCTATATGTCAAAAGCAATATTAAAGCTGCTAAAATGCAGGAGACATGGGGAAAGGAAGAAGCACTGTGGATTGTGTTAGAAAGAGGAGATGGCACTGTTATCTTCAAACCGAAGAAATGGATTGTGAATTGATTATTGATGTTGCAAAGATAACCATGAAGGGGGAAGTGATCATATTGGGTGGCTTTAATCTTCTCGATGTGGATTGGAGTATTCCTTCTGAAAATCTGGAAAGAAGTAAAAAAAATTGTGAATGCCTTCCAAGATGCATTACTTAGACAACTGG
Source organism: Ichthyophis bannanicus (assembly GCA_033557465.1). Classification (NCBI taxonomy): domain Eukaryota; kingdom Metazoa; phylum Chordata; class Amphibia; order Gymnophiona; family Ichthyophiidae; genus Ichthyophis; species Ichthyophis bannanicus. Next base: position 7,170,400 of record CM066048.1, read on the forward strand.
TAATGGAACCAACCAAGGAAAGATTGATGCTGGATTTAGTACTCACCAACGGAGATAGCGTGTCGAATATCCAGGTGGGAACCCATGTGAGCAGCAGTGACCATCACACGGTGTGGTTTGAGATAAAAGCCAAGGCAGAGTCCAGTCACAGCAAGCTCAAAGTCCTAGACTTCAAAAACGCTGACTTCAGTAAAATGGCCAAGTACCTGAAGGAGATGTTGGCAGGGTGGGAGGGGATAAGGGAAGTGGAATTGCAATGGGCTAAACTAAAGGAGGCAATTAAAGAGGTGACAGATACATATATAAGGAAAAGAGGAAAAGGAAACCTATTCTCCAAGAAGTGGCAGCAAATAATGGCAAAAAACACAGAAGTTTGTAAACAGAAGAACACAGAAAATGATATAGGATAAAAATAAAAGAGACAAAAAGAGAAAATAAGGATAGCAAAATCAAAGGCCGAAGAAAAGATGGCTAAAGATATGAAGTGTGGCGACAAGACTTTTTTCAGATATTTTCGGTTGAGGAAGAAAATCAGAGATGTAAATGCAGGACTCAAAAGTGCTGGGAACGTATTTGTGGAAAGTGACATTGAAAACGCGAAAATGCTAAACAAAAACTTCTGTTCTGTTTTTACTAAAGAAAATCCTGGAGAAATTCCACCTGTGATTGGAAAATATACAAATAGGAATGGAGTAGATACCACACCATTAGAACAGCTTGCAAAACTGAAAGTGGACAAGACCATGGGACCGGATGGGATATATCCCAGGATACTGAAAGAACTCAGAGAGGTTCACGCAGGGCCATTAAAGGATGTTTTTAATAAATCCTTGGAGACAGGAAAAGTTTCACAGGACTGGAGAAGGGCTGATGTCGTATCTCTTCACAAAAGTGGTAATAGGGAAGAAGTGACAAACTACAGGCCGGCAAGCCTTACCTCGTGGTCGGAAAAGTCATGGAGGCGCTCCTGAAAAAAGCAAATAGTGGACTTTATCGAAACCAACAGGTTGCATGATCCGAGGCAACATGGTTTTATCAAAGGATGATTTTGCCAAACAAATTTGATTGAGTTCTTTGACTGGGTGACCAGAGAACTAGATCAAGGACATGCAATGGATGTGATCTACCTAGATTTCAGCAAAGCCTTTGATACTGTTCCTCATAGGAGGCTTATCAATAAACTAAACAACAGAGTGGACTCCCCTGTGGGAGTGGAAAACATGAGGAAATATCTACAAAAGCTGGAAGAATGCTCAAATTCTTGGCAGTTAAGATTTAATGTGAAAAAGTGCAGTGTCATGCACTTGGGAAGCAGAAACTCAAGGGAATTGTATGCGATAGGGGGTGAGAGGTTGGTGTACACCAGGGGTCTCAAACACGCGGCCCGCGGGCCGCAAGCGGCCCGCGAGACAACTTTGTGCAGCCCGCGACGGCGGAAAACCAAAAATCCCCCAAAACCCTGGCTTCTGCTGCTGCCGTTGCCGCCGTGGCAGCAGCAGAATCAATTGTCAAATTTAAAAAAAAAACTGACTTCTGCTGCTCAAGCAGCTGTCCTGCGGCCCCTTTCCCTCTGCCCGGAGATCCGACTCTGCTCTCAGCGGCGTGCTTTTCAAGCCGCGAAGAGAGTATTCCCCTCTCGCGCGGCTTGAAAAACCGCGCGAGAGGGGAATACTCTCGTCGCGGCTTGAAAAGCACGCCGCTGATAGAGCAGAGTCGGATCTCCGGGCAGAGGGAAAGGGGCCGCAGGACAGCTGCTTGAGCAGCAGAAGTCAGTTTTTTTTTTTAATTTGACAATTGATTCTGCTGCTGCCACGGCGGCAACGGCAGCAGCAGAAGCCAGGGTTTTGGGGGTTTTTTTGTTGGCCGGTAATGAGCTATGGAGGGGCTGACTGAACTGGAAGTGGGCTATTGGCAGAGGGGGGAGGGGGGGGTTATGACTGGTAATGGGCTGGGGGGGGTTATAACTGGTAATGGGCTATGGTGGGGGCTAGGACTGGAAATGGGAAGATGGGGGTTAGGACTGGAAGTGGGCAATTGGCAGGGGGGGAAAAGACTGGTAATGGGCTGGGGGGGGTAAAAACTAGTAATGGGCTATGGTGGGGGCTAGGACTGGAAATGGGCAGATGGTGGATAGGACTGGAAGTGGGCTATTGGCAGGGGGGGTTATGACTGGTAATGGGCTATAGTGGGGGCTAGGACTGGAAATGGGCAGATGGGGGTTAGGACTGGAAGTGGGCTATTGGCAGGGGGGGGGTTTATGACTGGTAATGGGCTAGCGCGGGGGCTAGGACTGGAAATGGGCAGATGGTGGTTAGGACTGGAAGTGGGCTATCGGCAGGGGGGGGGGTTATGACTGGTAATGGGCTATGGTGGGGGCTAGGACTGGAAATGGGCAGATGGGGGTTAGGACTGGAAGTGGGCTATTGGCAGGGGGGGGTTATGACTGGTAATGGGCTATGGTGGGGGCTAGGACTGAAAATGGGGTGATGGGGGTTAGGACTGGAGGTGGGCTGATTGGGGGGTTAGGACTGGTAATGGCCTATGAGGGGAGGTAAGACTGAAAATGGGGTGATGGGGGATACGACTCCAAGTGGGCTATGGGGGGGACTAGGACTGGTAATGGGCTATGGGGGGGGGGTAAGACTGAAAATGGGGTGATGGGGGGTAAGACTGGAAGTGCGCTATGGGGAGGTTAGGACTGGTTATGGGCTATGGGGGGTCTAGGACTGGTAATGGGCTGGGGGTTGCTAGGACTGGAAATGGGCTGAGTGGAAGGGGGGCTTGAACTGCAAATGGCTGATGGGGAGGGGGGCTTGGAATGGAAATGGGCTGTGAGGGGAGGGAGCTAGGATTGGAAATGGGCTGATGGGGGGCTAGGATTGGAAATGGGCTGATGGTGAGGCTAGGATAGGACTGGAAATGGACTGATGCAGGGACTAGAAAGGAGCAGATGCTGGGTGGGGCTGGAACTAGAAGGGAGCTGATGTTGGGGGAGGATTAGAATGGGATGGAGCTGGGAAAGTGAAATGGAGAGGGGAAAAATATTTTGTCTGGAAGAGAAGACAAATCTACAATTGGCCAGGTATTGGGAGAGTAAGTGGGGATTGAGGATGGAGGGGTAAAATTTGAGTGGATGAAATAGGAATGAGGAAAGAGCAAAAGGAGAAAGATTAGTATGTTAAAGCAGATGTAGAGAGAGAGAATGGAAAAAAACTAGAAGAGAGAAGAAAGGACAAATGGACAGCAGACGATGGAGATAGCAGAAGACACGAAGAAACCAGAAGTGGCTGGAGCAATTGCAACTGAAAAAAAATGCACAAAAGGTAGAAAAATATCTCTTTATTTTGAATTTATTAACTGGAATATGTCAGCTCTGGGAAATGTGCATCATTAATGTCTGTGCTTTGGTACAAGAAATTATTTATAGTTTTATTTCTACAGTGCTGAGGTATTCTGTGTAATTCCTATTTGACATTGCTACTTGTTCTCTTTTCCCAGTAGGTCATGTATTGTTCTCTGAAATGTATTGATTTAATATTTGCAGTGTTGCCTTTTGATAGGTAGGGTCTGGTGCTTTGTGAGTCCTGGTAGTGCTGTTATGATACGGGGGGTTTGCTATGGGTTCCAAATGGGCAGTATTAGTAGTAGGACATAATCACCATTGCCAACAAAGAAATTACCATAAACCTAATTTACAGATCCCCCTCCTCTCCACCGGAGGTCATCTCTACCTTTATTGACCTTGCCTGCAACCCAACTAACCCTCGCAACCCCAACTGGCTACTTGGAGACTTTAACCTGCCCTCCCTGCAATCCATCCAAGCAGATGCCTTCCTAGAAGCTATGCAAACACTTGGGTTCGAGCAAATAGTGAACACCTCCACTCATCTTAAAGGAAATCCACTGGATCTAATTTTTGCTCCCCAATCCGCTATCAACCAGAAGGCCAACCTAAACATGGAGATCACCCCCATTCCTTGGTCAGACCACAAGCTAATCACGTTCCAGATACCCACCCATCTTACTCATTCCTCATCCAAAGACTCCAGTACAGAATCCAGACCTACTTCTCACTTCAGAACACTTGATAAAGATGAGTTCGTTAAACTGGCCTTACCTAAGCTTAATCCAATGCCTCTGAACCTTGAAGAAGCAATCACCAATTGGAACATCACGCTGAAAACATTTGCTCAACTACCAGCCATAGACAAATCATTAGCTCCTAAGAGACCTAAAGGAAGGAGACATCCAGCCCCGTGGTTTACAACAGATCTTCGGTCATCCCTCCTCTCCCTTAGGAAGCTTGAAAGAAAATGGAGAAGATCCCGATCCGAAATCGACAAAGAAACATACCTATCCAGCCTTAAACTCCACCGTGAAACCATATACCTCAGAATGAGTGAATACCATGCCAAACTCCTTCTCCGCTCTCTAAACAAACCTAGAGACCTCTTCAGCCTGGTAAAATCCCTAACCAAGGAACCTTCACCTACCCAACTTGACTCTATCTCCCCCCTATCATATGCGGACTACCTCCAATCTAAAACTTCCATAACCAACACAGTTTCAGCAACCACTCCTAGCTATGCACCCACCTCAATTCCACCTATCACAATGTTCACAACTCCAACAGAGAAAAACATCCAAGACCTCATCGCCATCATCAACGCATCTACAGCTCCAAGTGATCCCTGTCCAGCATACTGGATCAGAGCTCTGCGAGTTGAACTTAGCCCAACTCTAATCAACATCATTAAACTCTCATTTAAAACAGGCTGTTTCCCCACATTCCTCAAACAAACATCAATAAGACCACTTCTGAAGAATAACAGACTTGACCCACTAAAAACTGACTCCTACCGACCAATCTCCAGTATACCTATAATGTCCAAGATAATAGAGAAGGTTGTTCAGCGGCAGATTCAACACCACATTGATGAGGTGGCACCTCTCGACCCCTGTCAACACGGATTCAGGGAGTCTCACGGTGTAGAAACTCTCCTCACCACCCTAACCAACGCTTTGAACAGAGGATTGGACAAGGTTGAAAACGGCTTCGCTCTCATTTTCCTAGACATCTCTGCCGCATTTGACTCCGTTAATCACATTCAACTTCTCACTCGTCTCCAGGAGAAGGGCATCTGTGGCCTCGCCTGGGAATGGTGTAGGTCTTATCTATCAGATCGTTGGCAGCATGTCAGAGTTGGTTCCACCACATCCACGCCTTTCCGCCAACACCAAGGTGTTCCGCAGGGCTCCTCCTTGTCTGCGCTGCTGTTCAATGTATACATGCAGCCGATATGCGACATCATTCGCTCCTTCAATATCTCCACTCTAATCTATGCAGACGACGTCCTGCTGTTTACACCATTCAAAATCAAACAACCAGACTTCTCCACCCTTATCAATTGTTTCAACGCCATCACTGACTGGTTACTATCTCAAAATCTCCGCATAAACTTCAAGAAGACGGAAGTTCTCTTCATTTCAAGGAACAAAGATTTCTCACCTCCATCCTCCCTAAAAGTAAGAGATGCGGAACTCCCTAGCAAACCTTCCATTCGCTACTTAGGGATTACTCTTGACCAGCATTTCAACTTTAAGGAGCACATACGAAACACCACCAGAGCTGTTTACAATAAAATTAGAACGCTAAGACACCTCAGGCCCATGTTACCTCATAATGACTTCAGGACCATCTTCCAGGCCCTCATTCTCCCACATTTTGATTACGCAAATATGGCTCTTTATGGACTCCCCAAGAACACCCTTAATCCGCTACAACTCGCCATGAATGCGGCCGCGCGTGTTCTCTGTGGTTTAACAAGATCAGACCATATTACCCCGATACTCAAGGAACTCCACTGGCTTCCTATTCACTGCAGGTTAACATACAAGATCCTTCTCATCATCTTCAAGATCATCAACAACCTAGCCCCCACAACACTCAGTGACCTTATCACCCTCACCCCGAAAAACAGACTCAGAAGATCAGTAACTGACAATACCTTGATCATCCCCAAAGAATCCATCAAGTGCACACAGACGACCAAGAAAAGAACATTCGCCTTCTATGCCCCAAAATGTTGGAACGAACTTCCACCTGAAATTAGATCCATCAAAGGCCTTATGCAGTTCCGTAAGGCAATTAAACACCACATTTTCCTACTTCACTTTGCTCAAGCATCCACCCCACCTCTACTCGCCCACCTGCCAATGTCTACAAACCGCACCCTGTCACAAGTATCTTGAACCCGCCTTAGACCTCCTGTATATACAATCCAAATCTAATTATATTTTGTACATATGTTTTTAGTTCCCCTGTTGCTCCAAGTTTATGCTCCTGTTACAATGTATGTTCCAAGTTTAAACTCCTGTTACAATGTAAGCACAGAACAGACTTCTGACTGTGCACCCTTGTTGTATGTAAACCGCACTGATAACAAATAGCGCGGTATATAAAAGTTATAAAATAAATAAATAAATAAATAGTTCCTAATGTGCCTGGCGGTTGGCACTGGATTATAGTAATATAGAAATTTTCTAGTCTTTCTTTATCCATGCACTCATTATGCAACATTATGCAAATATTTATGCAAATGAGGCCCCTTATGCAAATGAGGCCCGTGTCTTATGCGGCCCCCGGGTTACTTTACAAGTCCTCATTCGGCCCTCAAAGCAATTTGAGTTTGAGACCCCTGGTGTACACAGACCAGGAGAAGGACCTTGGAGTGATTGTTTCTGAGGATTTCAAGGTGGCGAAACAGTGTGACAAGGCGGTGGCAAAAGCCAGAAGGATGCTGGGTTTCATACAAAGAGGAATTACCAGCAGAAAGGAGGAGGTACTAATGCCACTGTACAAGCCGATGGTGAGGCATCACTTGGAATATTGTGTTCAGTTTTGGAGACCGTATCTTGCAAAGGATGTAAAAAGACTGGAAACAGTTCAGCAGAAGGTGACCAAAATGATTTGTAACCTGCATCAGAAGACTTATGAGAAGAGACTTGAAGACCTAAATATGTACACTCTGGAGGAGAGGAGGGAGAGGGGAGATATGATTTAGACCTTTAAATACTTTAAGAGTATTAACAAACAAACAAACCTCTTCCAAAGATGGGGAAGCTGTAAAACTAGAGGTCACAATAGGAAGCTGCAAGGGGGTAAACTGAAAGACAACATCAGGAAATGCTTTTTAACTGAAAGGGTGCTGAATGCTTGGAATGCCCCCCCCCCCCCCGGATGGAAGTGTTGGGGGGCAAATACAGTGACGGAATTTAAAGTGGCATGGAGCAGACACATTAGATGCCTTTATAGCAATAGGATAAAATCAAAATAAACATAACTCTCTTATATCTCAACAAATAGGGGTGACCCTTAAACAAAGGCATGGGGAGGGGTGACCTGCACGGAGAGGCGGGGCACCTACTCTTATTGATTTGCTGGACAGACTACATGGACCATACTGATCTTTATTTGCCAGCGATCCTCAAGGCCCAATCCGGGCTCTGCAGCCAAGCATTTAAACTTTCACGCCAGCAGGCGCGCCCGCGTCTGGCGGGCCCGCGCCTGAGGGCCTCGCCAGAGGGCCCTTTGGCGTGGCCCTTAGGCGGGGCACGATAGGCGGAAAACAGAGTCTTCACCTAACACTACAGAACCAGCGTGTGCCAACGTCGGAACCTGTCCTCCTCGTCATGCTGTTTAGGCAAGATTGCAGCTCCTCATAACAGTTTCCCTCCCAGTCGGGGTAGAGCGTGCCGGAGTCTCCGATACCACCACCCATGTGATCGCTTTGGCTGGGCATGTCTCACATCCACTCCCTGCATACTCAGGAACTGTGAAGTTACTTCTCCTTCTCATTGCCTCAAGTAAGATTAGATAGACCCCTTATGTATCTGCTATTTTGCCTTATACCTGGAGTTTCTCATGTAATGATTCACTGTTGACTAACTATCGCTCAGTAAGCTCTCATACAATATTTACCTGCTAATTTGTACCCCACTGAACAGCATTGTCTCCGAAACTCAGTCAGAATTAGATAGTTTCTGAAATCCGTCATATACCTTGTGTAATACTTAATAGCTTTACCTCTAAATTCTGTCTCATTGATATATTTGATCCATTTGTGCCTGTTGTACACTACTAGAACTTGCATATTATACATCTGTTTACACCCCTATATCTATTCACCGCCAAACCACTACAAAATACTGCATTTGCTCTCTTGACAACCCAGCAGTCAGTAATACCCACTAACACAGCATAGACTTACCACTGATACACTAACAACAAGGCTGACACCAGATCTTCAACATCCAAGATCAACACTGAAATGGCCCCACCCATCACGGCCATAATGAGCGGCCTCATGATCTTTTCTTTGCTGATTGTTGAGTCCCTAGCCTTATTCCACGCTACTAATCATATCCCAATACTCCAGCACCATGCCAAAACATGGACAAACTATGCCTACCCTAACAACTTAAAGAACACACACACGTCAATCATATTTGTTACACATAGCTCTCCAACATAACAAACAAACTAAACCAGAGAAATCCACTCTAGTTCTTAATTGCGCCCTTATAAATGCAAGATCAATTCGTAATAAATGGCCAGTTGTCACTGAATTAATTGCATCCCACAACCTGGATATTCTCTTAATAACTGAAACGTGGCTTTCCAACGTAGACAATGTAATTCTCAACCAACTATTACCCAACAACTTCACAAGCCACTCCCGGCATAGAGGAATCAAAAGAGGAGGGGGGGCCCTTATCTTAACCAAAACGGACTTGCACTTTCATACAACAGACTCCTCCAGTACCAACAATCTTGATATCATATCCATAGCAAATGATCAATGCGCCATCAACCTGCTATATAGAGCACCCTCATCCTCAACTGACGATCTCTGCAACATCCTCGACCTAGCAGCCAACACTCGCAACCTCAACTTATCAAACTGGATACTAGGAGATTTCAATCTCCCTTCACTTCACTCCAGTCATGCCACTGCCCTACTAGAAGCAATTAATGATCTGGGCTACAAACAAATCATCAACGAACCCACCCACACCAAAGGGAACATACTGGACATGATCTTTGCCCCTCTGTCATTACAAGATCCAAATGAAAAGCTGGTAACATCACTCACTTCTGTACCATGGTCAGATCACAAGCTTATCAATTTCAGCATACCTATCAACAACAACTCTCTACACAACAATGGAACTTTAAGCAACACCACTTCTCGAAATTTCAGAGCCTTCAACAAAGATCTCATACTGGCTGAAACTCTTCCCCTATACAACAATGCAACCCTCAACCTTGACAATTTAATCTCCTCATGGAATAAGAATCTTAGCGCTATTGCCCAAAAACCTACGAAGAACAACATCGTAAATAATAGAAAACATTCTCCTTGGTTCTCTCCTGAACTATGTATCTCCCGCTCTCATTTACGGAAACTAGAGAAAAGATGGAGGCGTTCCCACTCAGCCGGAGACCTGTCAGCTTACAGAACTCACCTTGCAATTTACAAAGAGGCTATCCTATCAAATATGAAACAATACCATACTGACACCCTCAAAAGATCTCTAAACAAACCTCGTGACCTCTTCGAACTAGTTAAATCATTCTCTAAGGAACCATCTCCAAGCCATCCCGAAGAGATCCACCCACAAGAGTTTGCCAACCATTTACAATCCAAGCTACTTCAAACTGATGAAGTTAACACTTTCATAGCACAAGGCACCACCAGTCCAACTTTACTTTATAAGTTCTCCACACCATCCAAGAAACATGTGGAAGATACTATTGCAGCACTCAACACCACGACTGCACAAACTGACCCTTGCCCTGCATATTGGATTAAAAATTTACGATCAGAACTCAGCCCACTTATCACAAAAATGATGAACCTATCATTCTCAAATGGATCTTTCCCTGCACCACTCAAGCAAACATCCATCAGACCTCTGTTAAAGAACCCTAAACTGGACCCAAGCAAAGTTGAATCCTATAGACCCATAGCCAGTATACCTCTATTAGCCAAAATAATCGAAAAGGAAGCACAAAGGCAACTCCAAGACCATATAGATTTAGCCTCCCCACTAGACCATCGGCAACATGGCTTCAGGGAATACCATGGCGTCGAAACCCTACTTACCTCTCTCTTCAATAAAATCGTCACAGGTATCGACAACATCCATCAAGGTTTCGCCCTCATCTTTATAGACATTGCGGCAGCCTTTGACTCTGTACACCATGGTCTGCTAATAGAACGACTAAAAGAAAAGGGCATAAGTGGCGTCGCCCTCGATTGGTGCAGATCGTACCTTGATGGCAGATGGCAGCATGTAAAATCAGGTTAAAGATCTTCCGAAACCCTTCCATCAGCGACAAGGCGTCCCCCAAGGGTCTTCCCTCTCATCTCTATTATTTAATATTTACATGCAACCTATTTTCAACATTATCGAATCATTCAAGGTCGACTGTCTAATTTATGCTGATGACATCCTCCTATTTATGCCATTCTCCACAGAAAAAATGGACCTTTCGCCACTGATTGAATGCTTCAATACAGTCTCCGAATGGCTCCTATCACAAAACCTCAGGATCCAACACAAAAAGTCTGAGGTGCTATTTATCACCAGAGACCAGAAATTCTGCCCCCCAACTCATATAAAAGTTAAAGAAGCTGAGCTCCAAACCAAATCAGCAATTCGGTACTTAGGGGTCACCCTCGACCAACGACTAGATATGAAAACCCATATATCCAACATAGTCAGAGCCGTATACTTCAAAATCCGGTCACTCAGACACCTGCAATCCCTTCTAAGCACTGAAGACTTCCGGACAATATACCAAGCACTTATCTTACCACACTTTGACTTTGCCAACGCTATTCTCCAAGGTCTCCCTCAATCATCTCTAAATCCGTTGCAACTTGCCATGAATGCCGCAGCCAGAATCTTAGTAGGAGCAGCAAGATGCGACCATATAACGCCTATCCTAATACAACTTCATTGGCTCCCCGTTCAAGGAAGGCTTACATTCAAATCTTTGTTACTCACCTTCAAATCTATCCATGGCATCACCTCCCCCTCTTTAACCAACATCATCCAGCCAGCTCCTCCCAACAGAACAAGGAGAACCCCATCTACAAATGTGCTAGTAATTCCAAAGGCTTCAACAAAGTACACAACCGCAACATCTAACAGGGCATTTAGTATCTATGCCCCAAAATGTTGGAACGCATTACCACCAGGCATCCGTGCAATTACTGACCTATCACAATTCAGAAAGGCTCTCAAATCCCATTTATTTACTCAATACTACCAGATTAACCCTACCACTACATAAGTGCCTCTCCCTCACCCCCTCAAGTTAATATATCAACTCCATTGTACACATGTTCACACTGAATTCCCAATACTCGGTCTCATTGTACATATGTAAGTAGTTTAGTTTGCATTCCCCGTTTATCCAAGTTATTACTCCTGTTCTATGTAAAGCATAAACATGTTATCCAAGTTGTTTTCTCCTGTTCTATGTGAAGCCAAACAGTTTGTTATGGTCATTTTGTTGTATGTAAACCGCGCTGACAATAGTGCGGTATATAAGAAATTGTAATAATAATAATAATAATAATAATAATATACTATGTCACTATGTTAGCCCTAGCTTGTGCATTATGATTTTATGATTGTGCTCACCTGTCTTATTGGCGACTTCTCCTTCAGGACATGGGACACAGTGAAAGCAGCAGATGGGTTTTCCGTTCCGAGAGGCTTTCCTGTATCCGGGAGGGCAACTCTCACTACACACAGAACGAGGAATCTGGGGTGTTATGAAAATTAAAGGAAAAGCAATACGATTTTAGAGACCTTAATATGGGAATTTCACCATTATTTTCTTCAGTTGGTTCAAATAAGCAGGCAAAGATATTGTCATCTTCCAATTAACTACAGATGAAATGATTCAGGCTCCTAGATTGTTGCTCCTTTTCCCTGTTCCATATGCAGAAATCTCATGTGAAAACCTCTGAGTAGTAGGAATATCAAAGCATATTAAAACAAGTTCAAAAGAGCAGCCAAATATCACTGCTGCCTGGTTAACTAAAAGACTAATCAGGATCACCGGAAGTTCAATGCAAGTGGCAGGATATGACCCCAGCATTAAATATCTGGGTCTTAGCTAAAGCGGCAATGGCTTTAAATGTGCTGGCCGCTACAACCACTGAATATGAGACCCTAAATAAATAATTCAATTTAATAGGCTTGTGAAGAGACGAATGTTGGGGGTAATGAAGAAGGGAAAGGAAGAAGGGGAGAAAGTCTGAGAAAGGAAAGAGAAAGTGGGGGGTGAGGGGGACAACATGAAAGGGCTTGGGAGAGGGAAGGGTGCAAGAGTTGGAGGTTGAAGAAATGAATGCATGAGGAGTAAAGGACAAATTGTGTATATGCTAAAAGGTAAACCCCCCAAGCCAGTGTACTACATAAGCAGCCTAGCATTAGGGCTAGTAACATTAGGACTGACTGATGATGTAACTGCGCATGAAATGAGAGTCAGAAGCTGTAAAGATGTCTTACACATTGGAACATGGAACGTACGAAGCATGAACCAAGGGAAGTTGGAGGTGGTCAGAAATGAAATGGAACGTGTACAACTTGATCTGTTGGGTGTCAGCGAACTGAAATGGACTGGCATCGGGCACTTTGCATCAGATGATCACATGGTCTACTATGCTGGAAATGAAAGACAAAGAAGAAATGGTGTTGCATTTATAATAAAGAAGAAACTTGCAAGAACTGTAATGAAATACAATGCAGTCAGCGAACGCTTAATCTCTATTCGTCTATGAGGAATGCCTATCAACACAACTATAATTCCAGTATATGCCCCAACAACAGCTGCAGAAGAGAATGAAATTGAAAAGTTCTTTGAACAAGTACAAGCTGAAATTGACAGAACATGCAAAAAGGATATCCTGATAGTCATGGGTGACTGGAATGCAAAAGTTGGCAACAAAGAAGAAGACAAAGCAGTTGGAAAATATGATTTGGCAACAGAAATGAAGCTGGAGAAAGACTGATAGAATTCTGCAAGACCAATGATCTATTCATCTCAAACACCTTCTTCCAGCAACACAAGCGGCGACTGTACACATGGACTTCACCCAATGGATTGTATAAAAATCAAATTGACTACATCTGTGGAAGTCAACGATGGAAAAGTTCTATAACATCAACAAAGACAAAACATGGAGCTGACTGTGGTACAGATCATCAACTACTAGTATGCAAACTCAAGCTAAAGTTGAAAAAGAGAAAACCACTCATGAATACAGCAAAATATGACCTTGAGAATATACCTCTGGAATTTAAAGACTGCCTGCAAAATCGATTTGCTGCTTTAGATACAAATGACAGAACTCCAGAACAGTTATGGAATGACATCAAGAAGGTTGTGTTGGAAGAAAGCGAGACGTTTCTACAAAAGGTGAAAAAGAAAAAAACGGCCAAAATGGATGACGGAAGAAACTCTGAAAATTGCCCAGAGAAGCTAAAGCCAGAGGAGAAAAAAGACAATCACAGAACTCAACAGAGATTTCCAACGTGCAGAAAAAAAAGGACAAGGAAAAGTACTAGAATGATGCATGCAAGGAAATAGAATCAGAAACTATTAGTGGAAGATCGGCATTCCTAAAGCTACAAGAGTTAAAGAAAAAGTTCCAGCCTTGAATTGGAATGTTACAAAATGCTCAAGGTTCTATGTTGAATGATGCTGAGAAGATCAAGAAAAGATGGAAAGAATATACAGAGTTTTTATATGATAAAGATCAAGTGGACCAACAGCTGTTTCAACCTGTACCTTATGATCGGGAACCATTGGTGATGAAAGAAGAAGTTGAAGCAGCATTGAAAGCCTTATCAAAGAACAAAGCACCAGGCATTGATAGCATTCCCAAAGAAGTATTACAGCAATCTGATGCAGCTGTTACCATACTTACAAGGCTCTGCCAAGAAATATGGAATACAACATCATGGCCAACGGACTGGAAAAGATCTGTGTTTATACCAATACTAAAGAAAGGTGATCCAACTGACTGTGGAAATTATCGCACAATCGCTCTGATCCCACATGCCAGCAAGATCCTACTGAAGATTATTCAAAAGAGACTACAACCATACCTGGAACAAGAACAAGAACTATCTAAAGTGCAAGCAGGGTTCAGGAAAGGGCGAGGAACGAGAGACATCATTGCGGATGTGAGAAGGATCCTTGAAAAGACTAAAGAATACCAAAGGATATCTATTTGTGCTTTATCAACTATAGCAAAGCTTTTGACTGTGTAAACCATGAGAAATTCTGGGCCACATTAAGAAACATGGGTATACCAGAACATCTGATCGTACTCTTGCACAATCTGTACATTGATCAAGAAGCAACAGTTCAAACGGAACAAAGAAACTGAATGGTTTAAAATAAGCAAAGGTGTAAGACAAGGCTGCATAATTTCCCCCTACCTGTTTAATTTATATGCAGAACAAATCATCAGAGAAGCAGGATTGTATGAAGACAACAGAGGTGTGAAGATTGAACATAAGAACATAAGATATGCCATACTGGGTCAGACCAAGGTCCATCAAGCCCAGTATCCTGTTTCCAACAGTGGCCAATCTAGGTCATACGTACCTAGCAGTTTCCCCAAAAGACACAGGTTCCACAATGCTTGTACTGGGTCAAGCACTGATATCCTGGGTCCCTTCTTAATAATGGTTTATGGACTTTTCCTCCTGGAACTTGTCCAAACCTTTTTTAAACCCAGCTACACTAACAGCCTTTACTACATCCTCCGGTAACAAATTCCAGAGTTTGATAACACGTTCAGTGAAAAAATATTTTCTTTTATTAGTCTTTAATAGTTTACCCTGTAGCTTCATTGCATGTCCCCTAGTCTTTCTATATTCTGATAACATAAACAATCGATCTACGTTTACCCGTTCCACTCCGTTCATTAATTTATAGACTTCTATCATATCTCCCCTCGGCCGTCTCTTTTCCAGGTTAAAGAGCCCTAACCTTTTTAGCCTTTCTTTCATAGGAGTATCCTTCCATCCCCTTTACCATTTTGGTGGCTCTTCTCTGAACCTTTTCTAATAAAGCTATATCCTTTTTAAGATACGGCGACCAGAACTGCACGCAATATTCAAGGTGTAGTCTCACCATGGAACGATACAGAGGCATTATAATATCTTTTGTTTTATTTTCCATTCCTTTCCTTATGATACCTAGCATTCTGTTTGCTCTCTTGGCCGCCGCTGCACATTGGGCCAAAGGTTTTAACATGTTATCCACAATGACGCCTAAATCTTTTTCCTGGGTGGTGGTTCCTAAAGTGGAACCTTGCATCGTGTAACCATAGTTTGGGTTGTTCTTCCCTAGGTGGCCATTTAGCCCAGCCCTCTGCTTTCTATCTTTCAACCAGTTCCTGATCCACAGTAGTACACTGCCTCCTATCCCATGACTCTTTAGTTTTGCCAAAAGTCTCTGATGAGGGACCTTGTCAAAGGCTTTCTGAAAGTCCAGATATACTATATCAACCGACTCACCTTTGTCCACCTGTTTATTCACACCTTCAAAAAAACATAACAGATTAGTAAGACAAGATCTTCCTTGTCTAAAGCCATGTTGGCTGTCTCCCATTAGGCCATGACTATCTAAATGCTGAGTAAATTTATTCTTTATAATGGTTTCTACCATTTTTCCCGGTACTGACGTCAGGCTCACCGGTCTGTAGTTTCCCGGAGCACCTCTGGAACCCTTTTTAAAAATTGGTGTTACATTGGCGATCCTCCAATCTTCAGGTATTAGAGATGATTTTAATGATAGTTCACAGATTACTAATAGCAGGTCTGCAATCTCATATTTCAGTTCTTTCATCACCCTTGGATGTATACCATCCGGCCCAGGTGATTTGCTACTCTTAAGTTTATCTAATAGTTGTAATACATCTTCCCGATGTATCGATATTTCCTTCAATTCTTCTGCACCTTTAAATACCACTTCAGTCATGGGTAACATCCCTATATCTTCCACAGTAAAGACAGAAGCAAAGGATTCATTCAGTCTCTCCGCTATCGCCTTGTCGCCTCTTAGTGCCCCTTTAACTCCTTTATCATCTAATGGACCTACTGACTCTCTCACAGGATTTTTGCTGCAAATGTACTTGAAAAAATCTTTATTTCGTGTTTTTGCTTCTGCAGCAAGCTTCTTCTCAAATTCTCCCTTTGCCTGCTTTATCAATGCCTTGAATTTGACTTGCCAGTGCTTGTGCTGTTTCCAGGTTTTGTCGTTTGGCTCTTTTTTCCATTTCCTGAAAGATGCTTTTTTGGCAACAATAGCCTCTCTGACCTCACCTTTAAACCATGCTGGCAGTTTTTTGGACTTCCTTCCACTTTTCTTAAAGCATGGAATAAAGCTGGCTTGGGCTTCCAAGATAGTATTTTTAAACAACACCCAAGCTTGATGTAAGTCTTTAACCTTTGCAACTGCTCCTTTTAGTTTTTTCTTAACTGTTTTCCTCATTTTATCCTAGTCTCCCTTTCGAAAGTTAAAAGGTAGTACTGTGGATTTCCTTACTATCCCTCCTCCACGAATTAAATCAAAGGCGATCATGCTATGATCACTATTGCCAAGTGGCCGCAACAGGTCCTAGTTACAGGATCGCTTCCTTCCACACCAGGGTGATGCTCTCCTGTCACGTGACCTCTCTCCTCCATGGCAACAGGGATGCTGCCAGACTGGAGGTGGGACTTCAGGACTATATCCCTGTAGGTCTCGTCTATGTACCTCTCTGTCTGTCTTATGTTTTCCAAGTCTGCTACTCTAGCCTTTAGAGAATGGACTCGTTCCCTGAGAGCAAAGAGCTCCTTGCACCTAGTGCACATGTAAGACCTCTCACCAACTGGGAGAAAACATACATGTGACACTCAATGCAAAAGACTGGAAAGCCCCCATCTCACTGCTGGACTGCTGTCTGCATCTTAGTTTTAAGTTTGTGTTTAGATCTTTAAGTTCTTTACGTACTAAGGGTTGCTATGGATATTTATACCAATAAAACTGTACCTAATACGTTTAATATACCTTGTTCACCTGAAGCTTAATTATTCTCAGGTCCTTAGTGTATGTCTGATTTGGGTAACAAGCTTCACCTGAGAGCACCTCCTGTCTTTTAAGATGTGTAAGTACCTATAAAGCTACGATTATCCCAGGGGTGGGTGAGTGTGGGGAGGGAGGGAGGGAGGGAAATAACACGTATTAAAAGAGGGCTGCTACACAGTACCCTGTCCTGGGCTACTGGGGTAAGCTATATTCTGATTTGATTTAAATTATAGCTCTTTGCTGCTGGTAGGCTCTAACCTATTATGAAATTTAAACTGCAAGCTCTCTGCTGGGTTCTAAATTTAACCAGAAAGCTCTCTTCTGTGTTTTAAATTGAAACTAAAAGTACTTTGCTGATGCTAGGCCCTGAGTGACTATTACATTTAAACTACAGCTCTCTGCTGGTTATGAAAGGTAACCAGAAAGTTCTCTTCTGTGTTTTAAATTTAAATTTAAACTTAAACTGCTGCTACTAGGCCCTGACTGATTTAACAAAAAATAGTGGGTTCACAGATTAATTAGCTTTAATAGAAAAAATTCCTTTCAGAAAAATTCCCAGAAGTATATACTCACAATTGCAGATCTCTCTCCAGAAGTAACAGTCCCCTTTTTTAGTCCTTCAAGACTCTAGTAGTTAAGGTATTGGCCCAGGGATCAACAGGAGCTGCACTTCATAGTTAGGGTTGAGGTAATTATGCTCTGTAGGATACTATATATGAATGAAGGAGGGGAAGGAGAATTTAGATCAAAGTATGCAACACTTACAGCAGCTATCCAAGATTGGAGGTGAGCAACTGTTGACGGTATTGCTTTTGTTCCTTTTCTTCTGCCTGCATTCCCTGCCTAAGGGTCACACCAAAGAGCCCTCTGGCGAGGCCCTCAGGCACTGGCCCACCAGGCGCGAGTGCATCCAATGGCACTCAGCACTTTAAAGTTCTTTAAATGGCCCTGATTGGCCTTGAGCCTGTGAGCGGGGAAGGGATCTCCTTCCGCTCCCTCGCCCGATGCCGGTCAGGGAGGAGGAGATGGTGTTTCCTTGTGCTGCGCTGCTCCTTCCTTCACGCCCGATGGCGCTCAGCACTTTAAAGATGGGATGTCTATCTGCCAAAAAACGTTTATTGGCATATTCACCACTTTTGGATCCTGATGCTGTTTATGCTAAAGGAGATAATCTAGGGGACCCGAAAAATTCCTGTGGCCTAAAAATGGGATTGTTGATGTAGGAATAGTATGTGAGTGAGTATGGAAAGGATTCTTGTTTAGGTGAGAGACGGAAATCATACATTTGTGATCAACATTATTGGCACCTTTGCATTTTAGGTATGTTGTATATAATATCTTGAGAAGTGGAAATATTCCAACTGTATGTCATCATAATATTTTAATAGTATGTTTGAGGGTATACAACAATAAAAAAATGTCTGTGCAACTTAGACATAGTAATTTCTTTGAAAAATACAAAATATGACCTGGACAGAATTAATGGCACCCGTCATTAATATTTGGTTACACAACCCTTGGCAGTGATGACAGCCTCCAAACGTTTCTTGTAACCATCTATAAGTTTCGTACATCTGTCTGCTAATAGTTTCTCCCACTCTTCAACTGCATTTTGTTCCAGCTTATGATTGTTCCCAGGATTCCTTTTACCATTGGCAGTTCTCAGCTCTTTCCAAAGGTTCTTGATTGGATTGAGATCAGAACTCATTGATGGCCAGTTTAAAACAGTTCATTTGTTCCTTTTTAACCATTCTTTTGTACTTTTGGATGTATGTTTTAGGTCATTGTCCTGCTGGAGGACCCACAGTCTTTGATCCAGACCTAGCTTTCTGACACTAAGTAACACATTTCGCTCCAAAATATCTTGGTAGTCCTCTGACTTCATGATTCCTTTAATACTTTCCAGGCCTCCAGTTCCTGAGGCAGCAAAACAGCCTCACAATATTATGGAACTTCTACTACTACTACTACTGAGCATTTATATAGCGCTACAAGACGTACGCAGTGCTGCACAAACATGTAAGAGACAGTCCCTCTTCATCTGAGCTTACAATCTAGTCAAGACAGGCAACAGAGTAGGTGTAGACAGGGATACATCTAGGGAGAATGGTAAAGAAACACAAGGAGATTAGGTGAGTCAAGATCCCAAAGCAGCAGTGAAGAGGTTTCAGCCTGGATTTGAAAAGGGCCAGAGAAGGCGCTTGAGATTAGGATTGCTAACCGGCCGGTTTTCAGCCAGCCTGGCCAGTTTTTCCATGGCCAGGCCAGCTGCCGGGAGAGATACAAAACTGGCCCTTGAAAAGCCGTTTTTTTGCTCTGGCCACGATATCGGAAGAGGCCAGAGAAGAAAAACAGCTTTGCAATCGTGATCGCTGTCCCCTCTTGCAGCCGCTGCTCCTGCTTCTTACAGAGAAATGGCTGCAATAAAGTTAATTTAAAAGGAAAGAGAACCTGTGAGGAGCCCTCCGATCCTATGAAACAACTTCTGCAGTGCCCGCCCCCTCTGACATCACTTCCTTTTTAGCCCGAGCACTGCAGAAGGAGTTTCCTAGGATCAGAGGGCTCCTCACAGGTTGTCTTTTCTTTTAAATTAACTTTATTGCAGCTGCTGCTCTGTAAGAAGCAGGAGCAGTGGCTGCAAGGGATGAAGCTACACTGGGGGGGGGGGGGTTAGGATGCACTGAGGGGGGATTTAAGCTGCCCTAAGGGGAGGGTTAAGCTGCACTGAGGAGGGGGTTAATCTGAACTGGGGGGGGAGAAGGGAAATTGAAGCTGTACTGGGGGTTAAAGGTGCACTGGGGAGGGAAGGTGAAGCTATATTGGGGGAAGTGAAGCTGTACTGGGGGGGGAATGAAGCTGCACTGGGGGGGGGATAGGGGGAAGGTGAAGCTTTACTAGGGGAGTGAAGCTGTACTGGGGAGAGAAGATGAAGCTGCACCTGGGGGGGGGGGGTGAAGCTGCACAGGGAGGGGGGGGGAGGAAGGCTCCACACAGGTTTAAATTTATTTTTAACTTAACTTTATTGCAGCCGCTGCTCTCTAAGAAGCAGGGAAAGAGGTGGCAGAAGGGACTGACAGGTGGAAGGTGAGGGCTGGAAGAGAGCTGAAAGGTGGGGAGGAGGTGGCTGGAAGGGAGCTGACTGAGGGGGTAAGGAGGTGGCTGGAAGGGAGCTGACAGAGGGGGTAAGGAGGGGGCTCAAAGGGAGCTGACACCTGGGAATGGTACTGGTAAGTGACTGGGTAATGGGGAGGAGGCTGGAAGAAAGGGGGCACTGGGACTGGAAGGGAGCAGAAATGTGGGGATGGCACTGGAAGGGGGATGGACAGAGGGTAGGTGACTGAAAGGGAGCTGACACAGGGAAGGCACTGGGAGTGGAAGTGAGCTGATACCTGGGATGGTGTTTGGACTACAAGGGGACTGGACAGTGAGGAAGGAGGGGGACTAGAAGGGAATGGACACCACTGGCAGTCCTGGGAACACAAGGAGATTGGCATTGGAATGTAATGGGAGGGGAGTACTGGAAAGGGGGCTGATGGAGGGTTACTGGGACTGGAAATAGGCTGATGGAAGGAAGTGAAGGAAAGAAAAGAAGAGATAAAAAATGGCACATGGACTATAGACCATAGAAAATGAGCTAAGAGAAGACAGGAAAACGGAAGCCTCAGATCGGAACCAGCATTATCAGAGAATAAAATGGTCAGACAACAAAGGTAGAAAAAATAATTTTATTTTCAATTTAATGATTGGACTTTGTACTATCTTTGTATTTTACATAGTATGGGGAACTGTATCTCTTATTTATCTGATATTGCACTGCATGCAGAGTCTGTCTTCTTGGGGTTGCAGTTTAATTTTTGTCTATATATTTCTCTTTTTTTTGTGCTCATATATTGATGAAGACCTGTCTGTATTGTGTGTGTGTGTGTGTGTGTGTATGTGTGTACAACCAAAGCTGTGAATTCTGTCAGTATATAATTTCTGTTTAAGAATGTGTAGAAATCTTGCTCGTTCAGTTTGCACATTGCCCTCTGTGCAATTTTTATGGGGACAGGAGGTGGAGCAAGGGTGGGGTGGGGGTGGGGGTGGGGCAGGGGCGGGAAAGGGCGGGGTTGTGGTGGGCATGGGCAGAGCGTGACTAGCCACAGGTGGTGGGTTTTTCTCTTTCAAAAAGTTGGCAACCTTACTTGAGATACAGACTCAGGTAGTTTGTTCCAGGCTTATGGTGCAGCAAGGTAAAAGGATCGAAGTCTGGAGTTAAGAACAGAAGAGAAGGGCACAGATAGAAACAATTAGCCAAAAGAGTGGAGTTCCCGAGGGAGAGTGTAGGGAGAGATGAATGAGGAGCTACAGAGTGAATGCACTTATAGATCAGCAGGAGAAGTTTGAATGTAGGTAAGGTGTTTTTTTCCTTATAAGCTTCATTTCTTTGCCTGTATATGTATCACAGGTCTGCATTGCCAAAGTGCTCATTTGGTTTCATCTGTCCACAGAACGTTTTTCCAGGATTTTGGTTTCTGAGGTGGATTTGGGCAAAGATCAGGCATGCCTTTTTATGTCTCTCTTTGAGCAGTGGGATCCTCCTTGGCCTTTGCCCATGAAGTTCTTTTTTGTTTAGTGTGTTACATATGGTGTGGATCGAAACCACCACTCCAGATTTTTCCAGGCCAGTCTTAAGCTCTTTGATGTTGTATGTGGTGTTTTTCCAACAGTTTGCACTATCTTTCAAAGACTTCTTGGATTAATTTTTCTCTTTCCACCATGTCCTGGATGGTTCTTGACATTCCATGAGCAGAAAACCTCTTAATAACACTGCAAACTGTAGACACAAGAATCCCAAGGTGTTTGTAGTTGGTCTTGTACCCCTTTGAAGTTTAATGTTTGATGATAATGGTGTTTTTGACAGTCTCAGGCAACAATCTTGTTATCACCATTGTGAAAATGGAACGGGGAGTGAATGTGGCCATTTTAAACATTAGAACGATCATTCATTGGTTGATTCAAGTCATATGAGTACTGACAATTTGATCACAGATCGTCTAATTTTACTGCAATGGAAATGTGGTTCTTTTGTTCAAACTGATTTGAATTGTTTATAAGGGTGCCAATAAGGCAATCTCCCAGTTTTGATACAATATCCTACTATTTCTCTTTTCAATTGATCTTGTTTTATTTATTTTATGTGTCAAATATGTGTGCATATATAGTCCAAAGCCATTTCACTGTCCACTTGTTTTTTAGAAGATATTGCACATCAAGAGGTTGAACTGCAAGCGTGCCAATAATGTTGACTACAACTGTATTTTTGGTCTTGGGACTCCATTCTATTATGTTATACCAGCTGTTACTTATAGGTTCAGGACATTTTTTTGGCAGAATTATGTTTTTTGTGACTGAAAGTGTGTGTGTGTGTGTGTGTGTGTGTGTGTGTGTGTGTGGTTTGAGGGTTGCACGGATGAATCTGGTGTGCTCATCTGCAGTTCAGGGGGGATATGAATGCCTGGCCAATACGTGGACTGTACGGATGACCACACAAAAGGTTCGCCATAGCTAAATGTCAAAACATATCTCTCTCAATAATAAGAGACCCTCAAAATAAGAGTATTCAACAGTGCAAACAGCACTAAAACATGCTCAAAAGAACCATTTTTTGTGAGGTTTGTAAGAGTCCATACTTAGCATTATAAAGACTGTTTATAAAGATGACCAATGAAAAAATAACTAAGGATTTCTTCTACCGCCACATATGTTTTAATGGAAGGTATGTTATGACAAACATATCACTTTCTACTTACTGTTGTTTTATTGATTAGGTATAAGCTCTGATGAGCAGGGACTGTGTCTTCCATACCTAATCTACCTGAGAGTGTGATGTAACTAGCCCCTCCCTCTTCCCTCCCCCATTGAGGGATTGTTCACTCCCTTTTCCTCCCTTGCCACATGTGTTCAACCCTCTTGCCTTCCTGTTCTGAAGAAGAGCTCCATTACAGGTGTCTGTGCCTAGCTCCTGGCTTGGGTCAGACATTTAACTGCTTGCTTCTGAGTCCTGTCTGTCTACTGAGATATATATATATATATATTTTCCATTGTTAGTGTGCTTTTTGCCTTACCTGTATTTTTGTTTTGTAATGTTCAGCTTTCTCCTATTTTCAGCTCTCTGTCTCTTGTTCCTCCTCTTCCTTATCCCTCCCTCCCATCCCACAGTCCACCCACCCACTGGCTAACACTCTCATATAGCTGTCCTGTGCTCATTACAGCTATTACTCACAGGTGCATCCTTGATCCCCTGAGATCTGCCTATCCTTCATATATCTCTTCTGACCTCTGCTCTCCTCTCCATCTCTTTCTTAAAGCTCCACATCATTTTCTCTTCCTATTGTTGACACTCCTTAGCCTTCTCATACCAACCACTTCAAGCCCTGCTTCCTTATCTTCCCCTCTTTACCATCCTTGCTTCTCTCACCATCTTGTAATCCACCCTATCATCAGCACTTGAGCTTCAGTGTTTTCTTCCTCTCATTCAGTCATCTCCTCTCTCTCTGAAAGAACATCACCTCGTTACTGCCGTGCTTTCTCCTCTCTGCCCTGCACTCTTCTGTTCCTTCTCCTACTGTCATCTGGAGATATCAATCCCAAACCTGCCCCCCCCCTAGACTTTTCTCACACACCCTAAACAGATCCTCATGCAACTGCTCAAATCGTATTCTTATCTTTCTCCTTTCCCTCCCCTCTCTCCCTTTCTCATGCGCCTTGTAGAATGCACACTCCATCTCTAATACTCTTGCCTTTATTCATGCTCTCTTTGTCTCTAATGCTCTCCATCTTCTTACTCATAGACCTGGTTCCTCCCAAAGGACTCAGCTTCAGTTGCTGCCCTCTGTCAAGGGGGGTTACCAATTTTCTCATATGCCTTGCTCTGTTGGGCGTGGCAGTGGTATTGGGTATCTACTCTCTCATTCCTGCCAATTTCAACCCCTCCTTTCTCAGTCTCACTTCTTTCTCTCCTTTGAAGTCCACTCCATCTGCCTTTTTACTCCACTACCTCTCCAGACAGCTGTTATTTATCAACCCCCTGACAAGTCCACCTCTACTTTTCTCACTGACTTTGACTCATGGCTTTCCTTCTTTCCGGATTCATCTTCCCTCCCTCCCCTTTATGCTCGGGGATGTTAACATTCACGTTGATAACCCCATTGACCCTTATACTTTAAAGCTCCTTTCCCTTACTTCCTCATTCAACCTCCAGCTTTGCTCTACTGCCCCCACTCAGCAGCATGGCCACTGCCTCAACCTTGTCTTCTTCTCTAATTGCTTACCCTCAAACCTATGTACCTCAGTTCTTCCCTTATCTGACCATCACCTGCTAACCTTTACTCTTCATCACCCCCCACTTCATTCTTGCCCAGTCTTTTCCAACCTCTTTAGAAATCTTCATGCTATCGACCTATCAGCTCTCTCCACTATTGTCTCATCAATTCTTCCCTCCTCTATGTCATCAGAGTCTGTTGATGAGGCAGTAGCTTCCAATAACACTGCACTTTCCTCTGCTCTGGATGCTCTTGCTCAGCCTTGGCTGTCTTTGACTACCTGCTATCTATGTTCTTGTGCCCACTCAGCTGAGTGCATTTGATTCAAATCACGCACCCTTGCGGACTTTCTATACTTCAAATTCATGATTGCCTCTTTCTGGTCAGCCATAGCACTCACCAAACAAGACTAACTCTCTTGCCTCTGACCCTCACTGTCTCTTTATAATTTATTTATTTATTTAATAGCTCTTATATACTGCCTCTTCCAATGATCAACGGCAGTTTACATTGAACAAAAATTACAGAAACTTACAGAAATTCTCAACTCTCTACCCAAGCTGCCTCTACCTCTGACCTCTCCTTCCCTTTCTGCCCAAATTTTTGCCAACTATTTCCATGACAAAGTCCACATAATTACACTCCAATTCCTAAGAGATCAGCTCCATCCACTCTTCCCCCTCTTCACTCCCAGTTCTCCTTAACCACCCTTTTTTCCTTTTCTAAGATCACTGAGGAAACCATACATCTTTTTTTCTCCTCCAAATTCACTACCTGCTCTTCTGATCTTATTCCCACCCATCTCCTAAGCTGCATCTCCGTCACTGCCATCACTTCCATCTCTCATATTCTCAACCTATCATTCTCCACTGCAGCTGTTCCTGCAGCCTTCAAGCATGCTGTGATGACATCTCTCCCTTACTAGGCTCTACCTGTCCTAATTATTGACCCATCTCCCTCCTTCCCTTTCTAACTACTTGAATGTGCGGTTCACCGCTGTTGCCTTGACTTTCTCTCCTCTCAAGCTCTATGTAATAACATAGTATAAGATGGCAGATAAAGACCAATATGGTCCAGCTAGTCTGCCCAGTAAGATGACTAGAGTGGCCGTAACTGCAGCTCCATGCAGGTCACCCCCCTCTATGCCTGTGTTCAGGGTTATACCTGCCATTCTGTGCAGGTCAGTCCCCATCTATCAATTGAGTTTAAAAGATACTTAAGTTTGCTTTGATTTCACCCTCTTGCTATTTTATTGTATTTATTTATTTAGTTAGAGAACATTTGTATACCGCTGCTTCCAGCGATCAGCAGTGGTTGACTATACATATCAGGAGGGGTAATCAACAGTTATTACAGAATGATTGCATGCCAAGATTCACACTGGGTTCACACTGGGGATCAGCTCTCTCGGCTCTACTGTTCAACATTTACATGCAACCCCTCTGCGACATTTTTAAAAGACATGACATCAACTACCACATCTATGCGGATGATATTATGCTATACACGCAACTGGACGCCGCTGACCCCAATTATACACAGCTCGAACGCTGCCTGGATGAAATGTTGCTATGGCTACAGAAAAATAACATGACGACTAACCACAAAAAAACAGAGGTCATGTATATATCCAGCAAACCGAACTTCAAGCCCCCTGATACAATCACCCTGTGCAACAACACGTACAAAGCGAAGGATGAAATCAAATACCTAGGAGTCACACTCGACTGCAATCTAAAAATGGAGACTCACCTACATAAAACAAACAAAGCCATCTTCCATAAACTTAGAGTGATACAACCTCTAAGGAAAATAATAGAACCAAGTGACTTCCGGTCCGTGGCTCAAGCTCTCATTATGCCGCATCTAGACTACTGTAATGCCATCCTACAAGGTCTGCCCAAGAAATCACTAAATATCCTTCAGTTGGCCCAAAACGTGACTGCCAGGATCATAATGGGAACAAGCATTTCAGAACACATCACCCCCATATTAATCGACCTACACTGGCTTCCAATTGCAGCTAGGATACAGTACAAGATGCTAGTAACCACATTCAAACTTATCAACAGCATAGCCCCCTCGTTCCTGACCACACTTATCAGCACGCAACCTGCAAATAGAGACAGAAGAACTACCAACTTGGGCACCCTACAGGTCCCCACCACCATCAGAACGGTGAAAACAAGTACAGCTCGAAGAGCCTTCTCATTCTCTGCACCAACTATATGGAACCAACTCCCTTTTGCACTGCGTTTAATCACGGACATTACAATCTTCAGGAAAGAGATAAAAAACCCACCTTTTCAAATGCTACTACAATCAGCCATGACGCGCAGGTGCCATGGAATCGTAGCAAAGCAAGCAGATAACTATATGCGTTGGAATCCACTTTATGTAGAAATATCCAAAAATGTGTAACCCAAAAATGTGTAATCCAAAAATGCGTATTCCAAATGTAAATATGAAAAGGTGTAATTACAAAAATGTGGAAATGTACAAATTGTAACCCAGAAATGTGTAAATACGTATGTATAAATGTAAATATGTATAGTTCATTCCCCCATGACACTAACCCTGTGTGCTGTGACCTCCCCTCAGACCCATGTATTTACTCTCCCCTCCCAGTCCTGATTTGACACCACCAAAAGAAGAATCGAACCGCTGCTGATCGCTGGAAGCAGCGGTATATAAGTGTGTATTAAATAAATAAATAAATAAATAAATAAATAAATAAAACAATATTTACAGATGCAATTACATATATACATATTGTTACAATATTTACAACTTGCAGTTATATATATATATATATATATATACAATCTGTTACACTAATTACAGCTAAACTGGGGGGAGTTGCACTAACCTAGATGCATTACATGGTGTTCAAATCCCTTAAAGTCATATTGTAAAGTCACTCTAGTGTCATGGATATGGTTGACCCTTTGTGTTCTAGTTATTATTTATAAAGTGATCCACTGTGTCTGTCCCATGCAATCTTGAATTCCATCACTTTATTTGTCCCAACACCTCCGTCGGGAGGGCATTCCAAGCATCCACCACCCCGTCAGTGAAAAATTATTTTAAATATCTGCCTTTTTTAAGTGATGTCAAGTCAGTGATGACTCTTAGCAATCCAGCAGCCCCTGGGGTTTCTTGGCAAGGCATGACCTTAAGTAAATTGTCAGTCTTTTTCTTCTGAGGCACTGGAGAATAAAGTGACTTATCCAAGGTCACAATGAGTGCCAGTAAGAACTGAACTCAGATCTCTTGAAGATTTGGGCTATTGTTCTAACCACTAGGCTACTTCTGGATCCATTGTGATCTGGCTTTTATTTATTTATTTATTTATTACAGTTTCTTATATACCGCGCTATTTGGAATCAGCGCGGTTTACATCATAACAAAACGACCATAACGACAAACTGTCAGGTTTTACATTGAACAGGAGTACAAACTTGGATAACTGGGTTAACTATATACAAACTTAATTATATACAAACTTGGATAACTGGGTTAACTATATGCATAAACTATCTACACTGCAGTGTGAGGGCATTTCTAGATTGGGTCATTTCTTGGAGGGGATATCTAGTTCAGTTGCTGTCTGGGAAATATTGCAGAAAAGGTATGTTTTGAGAGCCTTCCTGAACTGATATAGATTGGTAATGGCTCTAATGTCAGGGGGTAGGGTGTTCCAGCATTTTGGTACATAAAAACTGAATGCCCTGTTTGTGGTGTTCGTGTTGGACTTTGTTGAAGCCTTTGGTATTGCTAGCAAGTTTACAGCTGATGTTCTTCTTGCTCTGTTGGGGGGGACCATGTGGATTAGATTCGTGAGTGAGAGGGATGAGGTGCCTTTGATTGCCTTAAATGCTAATACAAGGGATTTGAAGGTGATTCTCCCGTGAATTGGTAGCCAGTGTAGCTGTTTGAGAATAGGAGTCACGTGGTCGTTTCTGGATGCACCGTAGAGGACCCAAGCTGCGGCATTCATGGCCAACTGTAAGGGGGTTAGTGTGGATTGGGGCAGACCTTGTAGGATGGCATTTGCAAAGTCAAAATGCGGCAGGATCAGCGCTTGATATATGGTACGGAAATCGTCTGGGTCCAGCAGGGAGCATAGGTGTTTGAGGGAACGGATTTTGAAGTAGATGGCTTTGACTACGCTGCTTATGTGGCGTCTCATGTCTAGATGTTGGTCCAGGGTCACTCCCAAATATTTTATTGCATCTTTAGTTTGCAAATCAGCTTCCTTGACACTGACGTGGGATGGGGGCGTAAAGCTGGAGTCTCTGGAGATGAAAAGGACCTCTGTTTTTTTATGCTGGATACGTAGGTTCTGTGTCTGGAGCCATGTTGAAACTGCATTGAAACAATCTGTGAGTGGGGTCAGGTCCATGTGGGTTGTGGAGAAAGGCATGTATAAAAGAATGTCATCTGCATATATCATGCAGTTTACGTTGAATGATCTTATGATATTGCATATGGGCTGCATGTAGATATTGAAGAGTAAGGAGGATAGTGAGGATCCTTGAAGTACCCCTTGTTTTTGATGGAAGTGGCTAGACTCTTCTGATCCAGACTTCACATATTGCCATCTATCGTCCAGATAAGACTTGCACCATTTTAGTGCCTTGTTGCAGACACCCTTTTCTTTTAGTCTTCCCAGGAGGATTTCGTGACTGACGGAGTCAAAAGCCGCGGCGATGTCTAGGAAAATGAGGACAAAACCTTGATGGATGTTGTCAATTCCTGTGATGATATTGTTGATTAGACCAGTGAGTAGTGTCTCAACCCCATGATGTTCTCTGAACCCATGTTGGCAGTTATCTAAGGGAGCAACAGAGTCTATGTGATCTTGAATTTGCCGTTGCGCTTCCTTCTCAATTATTTTGGCTAAGATGGGGATGCTAGCTATTGGTCGATAGGAGTCCACCCTTTGGGGGTCCAGTTTGGGGTTTTTCAGTAATGGTCTAATGGACGTCTGCTTGAGTGAAGTGGGAAAATAACCTGTTGTAAAGGAGAGTTCCATTATATTTGCGATGACAGGACTGAGCACATCACGTAGTTCCTTGATCCAAAAAGCTGGACATGGGTCGGTCTGTGCAGTGGAGGTGTTGAGTGATGCTATGGTGTTCTCAATACATTTAATGGATGGTGTGGAAAAAAAGTTAAGTGGAGAGAGGTCCGCTGGTTCTTGATATTGGACTGCTGTGACCTTGTTAGTTTGTACAATCTTGGATTGCAGATAATCAGCGAAATCTTGTGGGTGTATGTTGATGTGTTGCTCGGGTGATGGTTCCTTTGAGAGGGATTTGACCAAATTGAAGAGGTCACGAGGTTTATTCAATGACCTCTTTAGGGTGTCAGTGTGATATTGTCTCATTCTGATAGAGATTGTTCCTCGATGTATTGCAAGGTGGGTTAGGTATGCGGTCTGATCTTCCGGTGAGCGTGATCGGCGCCATCGGCGTTCGAGTCTACGTAGTTGCATGAGGGAAGCGCGTAGGTCAGGAGAGAACCATGGGGCGGATTTTCTTTTCGCTCTGGCTGTAGTGTTAGGGTTTGGGTGTTGTGAGATGGCAAGCAGGCTGGAGTTCCAGTGAGAAATTAGTTCATCAAGGTCAGGTGTTGTTTTGTTGATGAGTGATGGGGTCTCCGAAAGGATGAGTTCCCTATCGAAGGGGCGGAAGCATCTAGTGGAAGTTCGAGAGGTGATGTTCTTGGGTTGGCTTCTGTTCAGCTGGTCATTGTTGCTGGGAATCTGGATAATGATCAATTTGTGGTCGGACCAGGGTACATCCACGACTGATGTTGGCAGATTGTGGCTTTTGTCCTTGACTGGATGTGGCATAAAAACCAAGTCCAGAATGTTCCCTTTTGTATGTGTGGGTTCATTTATGATTTGTTTGAGACCCAGGTCTTCCATTGCCTCAAGGAACGCATTTGCGTGGTTTTGGGTGTAGCGATGGGAGATTGAAATCACCCATTATCCAATTTGGTTTGTTGGGAGTGCGGGTGTTAGCTGCAAGGTCAATGATGGTTGGAAGGTCAACAGGAGACGTAGATGGTGTTCTATATAATAGGGTAAGGGAGAATTGTTGGTTAGCAACAGAGAGAGTGTCCAGGCTGTTTGTGCTAGAAGAGTCCACAATCTGGAAGTTGAGGTCTGATTTGGAGATTATGAGCACCCCTCCTCCTTTTTGTTTTCCCTATGTTTCGTGTGTATGGAAAAATTGGGGGGAAGTAGTTGATTGAGGAGGACGTTGTCTTCTGGTGATAGCCATGTTTCTGTGATCATGAGGATCTCAAGGTCATAGAAGGAGATTGTGTCAAGGACAACAGGCCATTTTTTGCGGATGGAACGTGCGTTAATGATGGCACATTTTAGGGGTCGGCATCTACAAGGTTTTTCCTGGTTGGGTGTATTGGATAGCTGGAGTGCTACATGTATCAGGTGGGAGTGGCGTGGGTAGGTGTAACTTTCTGTGTTGAAGTAAGGGGGACTATTCCATCTTTTGCCATGGCTATTCAGGATTGGAATCCTGCCATGTGGTATGTAGAGAGATTGGGAGGTTCCAAGCCAGTGGGTGAGGAGGTAGAGGCTAAGAATGACAGCGACCTGTAGGGCCATTCTGAGGGTTTGGATTGTGTGTGAGACACTGTAGAGGAGTAATTATATGAGAGCGCACAATAGAGCAGGTACAGTTTACATGCAAGATAATGACTAACTTTGAAGAGAGAATGCAGTATTGCAGTAATGTGAACACTGTAAGAAGTGCAAAGCTGGCAGTTTAAATTGACTTCCAACTGGCAAGATTGTATTGCTAAGATAGTATCTAATACGTTATGATGCTATCAGGTTACTTTGTAAGTTAAAGTGGCTTACAATAGATGGAGATATTCAACAAAAACACATTCTCACAGTTCAGATGTTGGTAGAACGCTGGAATCTTGGTCAGGTGTCAGGCAGTTAGGTCACTGGTGAGGCATCTGGTGTGCCGCCTCTCGTGCTCCGCCTAAGGGCCACGCCAAAGGGCCCTCTGGCGAGGCCCTCAGGCGCGGGCCCGCCAGTCGCGGGCGCGCCTGAAGGCGCGTGAATTTTAACTCCCTTGCTGGGCCCGGATTGGGCGTCGGGAGTCAGCAGGCCCCTGCTGCTGCCGGTGGCTCGATCCCCGGGAAGGGGAGAGCTGCTGGTGGTGGTGGGGGCTGCCGGATGTCGGCGCCTGAGGGCGCGTGGAGTTTAACTCCCTTGCTGGGCCCGGATTGGGCGTCGGGAGTCAGCAGGCCCCTGCTGCTGCCGGTGGCTCGATCCCCGGGAAGGGGAGAGCTGCTGGTGGTGGTGGGGGCTGCCGGATGTCGGCGCTGAGGGCGCGTGGAGTTTAACTCCCTTGCTGCTGGGCCCGGATTGGGCGTCGGGAGTCAGCAGGCCCCTGCTGCTGCCGGTGGCTCGATCCCCGGGAAGGGGAGAGCTGCTGGTGGTGGTGGGGGCTGCCGGATGTCGGCGCCTGAGGGCGCGTGGAGTTTAACTCCCTTGCTGGGCCCGGATTGGGCGTCGGGAGTCAGCAGGCCCCTGCTGCTGCCGGTGGCTCGATCCCCGGGAAGGGGAGAGCTGCTGGTGATGGTGGGGGCTGCCGGATGTCGGCGCCTGAGGGCGCGTGAATTTTAACTCCCTTGCTGGGCCCGGATTGGGCGTCGGGAGTCAGCAGGCCCCTGCTGCTGCCGGTGGCTCGATCCCCGGGAAGGGGAGAGCTGCTGGTGGTGGTGGGGGCTGCCGGATGTCGGCGCCTGAGGGCGCGTGGAGTTTAACTCCCTTGCTGGGCCCGGATTGGGCGTCGGGAGTCAGCAGGCCCCTGCTGCTGCCGGTGGCTCGATCCCCGGGAAGGGGAGAGCTGCTGGTGGTGGTGGGGGCTGCCGGATGTCGGCGCCTGAGGGCGCGTGAATTTTAACTCCCTTGCTGGTCCCGGATTGGGCGTCGGGAGTCAGCAGGCCCCTGCTGCTGCCGGTGGCTCGATCCCCGGGAAGGGGAGAGCTGCTGGTGGTGGTGGGGGCTGCCGGATGTCGGCGCCTGAGGGCGCGTGGAGTTTAACTCCCTTGCTGGGCCCGGATTGGGCGTCGGGAGTCAGCAGGCCCCTGCTGCTGCCGGTGGCTCGATCCTTTACATTCTACTGAAATGTCTCTTGCCAAAGTCTATCCTTTACATTCTACTGAAATGTCTCTTGCCAAAGTCTCCAGCAATTATTTCCTTGCTGAATCCAAGGGCCTTTATTCAATTCTCATCCTTCTTGATCGTTCTGCTACTTTTATACTGTTGACCACCACCTTCTCCTCGATACCTTGTCCTCGCTTGGTTATTTATTTATTTGATTTATCTGTTTTTTTAATACCACCTCATTTGGGAAGCAATGCAGTTTACAAGGGATAATAACATTATGGGTTTACATAAAACTTCTGAAACATGAACAATAACATAACGGGTCTGCATAGAAACTCTAACCATGAACAGCATGGAACATTGCTATTAAAAGGTAACTGTAGTCTCTAATTTACAGTCTGTTTACAATTGGGACTTATGCTGACGTTGAGTCATGGGAGGTGAGGAATGAGCGAGGGGTGGTTGTGGGGTGGGGTGGGGGGGGGGGTGGTGGTGGTTATGGTATATGTATCCATAGTATCTCTATGCTATCCAGGTTCTCTTCTTGTCTCTCCCATTGCACTTTCAGTGTTTGTTCTGGTGGATACTCCTGTACTGCTATCTTGCTCTAAGTTGGTGTATCCCAAGGATCTGTCTTGGGCCTACTCCATTTCTATCTCTGTACCCAGTCCCTTGGTGCATGCATCTCTTCCCATGTTTATCAGTACCATCTGTATGCTGATGACTCTCAGATCTACCTTTCTGCACTTGAAATCTCTCTGGCAATCCAGGCCTGGATCTCTGCCTGCCTATCTGACATTGCTGCCTGGATGTCTCACCATTGTTTGAAATTGCACATGACCAAATCCAAGCTTCTTATTTCTCCCTCTAAACCCACCTTCCTCATTTCTCAATTTATGTGGATAATGCTCTACTACTCCCTGTTTCCTCAACCTTGGGGTCATCTTCAACTCTTCCATCTCCTTCTCCATACACATCCAACTAAGAGCTAAAACCTGTAATTTCTTTCTCTATAACATCAGCAAAATTTGCCCCTTCCTTTCTGAAAATACTACTAAGACCTTTAAATCACCTCCCATCTAGACTATTGCAACCTCCTCCTTGCTGGTCTCCCTTTGAATCATCTCTCTCCCCTTCAATCTTTTCAAAAAACAGTTGCGTGGCTAATCTTCCATCAGCCTTTCTATACTCATATAACCCCTCTTCTCAAGTCACTTCACTAGTTTCCTATTCGTTTCCATATCAATCTCAAACTTCTACTGACCTATAAGTGCACTCATTCTGCTGCTCCTCACTATCTTTCCTCTCTTACCTCTCCCTATACCACTCTTCAGGAACTCCGCTCTTCTGGCAGATCACTTCTATCTGTGCCCTTCACTTCTACTGCGATCTCCAGACATTGATCCTTTCACCTTGCTACTCCTTATGCCCAGAACAAACTACCTGAGTCTGTGCATCAGGCTTCAACTTTGGCCCTTTTCAAAACCAGGCTGAAAATTCACCAATTCGAGGCCACTTTTGGATCCTGATCCTCTTAGTCTCCTATGTAAAAACATAGAAACAGGATAGCATGTTATCTACTCCTTCCTGGGTGTCTACTTTATTGCAGACTTTGGTATCATCCGCAAAGAGGCAAACCTTACCTGACAGCCCTTCCGCAATATCACTAAAAAGATGTTAAAAAGAATTGAACCAAGGACAGATTCCTGCGGCACACCACTGGTAACATCCTTCTGTTCAGAGTGAGCTCCATTTACCTTTATCCCTTGTTGCCTCCCACTCAACCAATTTCGAACCCAGTCAGTCACTTTAGGATCCATCCCTAGGGTGCTCAGTTTGTTGATAAGTTGCCTATGCGGAACGGTGTCAAAGGCATAACTGAAATCTAAGTACAGCATATCTAGGGCTGTCCTCGGTTCAACTCCCTGGTTACCCAGTCAAAGAAATCAATCAGATTTGTCTTACAAGACCTACCTATGGTAAACCCATGCTGCCTCAGATCCTGCAATCCATTGGGATCCAGAAAACTCACTCTTCTCCCTTTTAGCAGCGTTTCCAATAATTTACTCACCACAGAAGTTAAATTAACCAGCCTGTAGTTTTCAGCCACATCTTTACTTCCACTTTTGTGTAAAGGGACCACATGTGCCTCTCTCCAGTCCTTTGGCATCACTCTCGACTCCAATAAGGCATTGAAAAGGTCAGTCAGTGGAGCTGCTAGAATGTCCCCAAGTTCCCTCAATATTCTAGGGTGTATTCCATACGCTCTCATCGGTTTGTCTACTTTAACTTTAGCTAGTTTCTCATGAACACAGTCTTCTGAAAATCATTCTAGATGCCCCTCACTTCTGTTCCTGTTTGTGGGTGTTCTCTGATGTCCTGCTCCTGGTTCTTCATCTGTGAATACAGAACAGAAATATTTGTTAAGCAATTCCGCTTTATCCTCATCAGCTTCTACATATTCCTCCCCTTCACCCTTGATTCTGACAATATCACTTTTGCCCTTCCTCTTCTCACTAATATATCTGAAAAATGTCTTATCCCCCCACTTTATTGCATTGGCTATTTCCTCCTCTTTTTGAATCTTTGCTTTCTTGACTACTTTGCTAGCTTCTCTAAGTTTTTCCAAATATAGATGCCTGTCTTCCTCTCTCTGTGATCTCTTGTATTTCTTGAAGGCCTCCCTCTTACTCTTCACCTTTTCAGCTACCTCTTTTGAGAACCATAGCAGTCTCCTTTTCCCTTTATCTTTATTTACCTTTCTAACAAAAAGTTTGGTTTTCCTTAAAATATCCCTTTTTAGTTTTGCACACTGTTTTTCTACATCCCCCTGCTGTTCTGATCACACTAACACCTCCCTGAGATATTGGCCCGTCTTGGCAAAGTTAGTTTTCTGAAGTCTAAGACCACTGCTTTTGAATTAATTTTATCATCTCTAGACCTAACACTGAACCATACCATCTGGTGATCACTGGGTGTGAGATGATCTATGACATCAGAAATACTTTCCCCATTGTGTTTTCTTACCATTCCCCTAGATATAACCTTGTCCTCAGCTGTTGTGTTGTCTGTCTTCATTAGATTGTAAGCTCTGATGAGCAGGGACAGCCTTATACATGTGTCTGTACAGCACTGCGTACGCCTTGTAGCGCTATACAAATTATCAGTATTTATTTATTTATTTGTTTGTTTTATTTATTTAACTGGTCTTTTATACCACCTTATCAAACATTCAAGACAGTTTACATAGAACAGTTACAGCAACGAGCTTTACATAGAACAGGGTTATACGAGGGGGTACCCAAAAAAACAGGAATAACATTGCTGTGG
Organism: Ichthyophis bannanicus; assembly: GCA_033557465.1. Taxonomy (NCBI): domain Eukaryota; kingdom Metazoa; phylum Chordata; class Amphibia; order Gymnophiona; family Ichthyophiidae; genus Ichthyophis; species Ichthyophis bannanicus. The sequence continues at coordinate 7,206,365 of CM066048.1, forward strand.
GTGAAGCTTGTGTAGTACGCACTTCTGCCGCTAGGCGTGTATAGTGCAACTCATTGTCAGTTCAGTGCCGCCTGTGTTGTCGACCTGGCTTGTTCTGTTCATCTGCAGTGATTGTTTTTGCTAGCGCTGTTTTGTTCTTGTTTCTTTTTTTATGATGACAAGTTTAAGTGAACAACGTGCAGCTGTGAAATTTTGTTTTCTACTCGGTAAAATTGCTGCTGAAACTGTTTTAATGTTGAAAACAGCTTATTAAGATGACGCTATGGGAAAAAGTCAAGTGTACCAGTGGTTTGCTCGGTTTAAAAATGGCGACATGTCGATTGATGACAAACCTCGTTCTGGGCGTCCATCAACTGCCCGAATCGACGAAAATATTGAAAACATTCGAGAGCTTGTGCTCACAGACCATTGACAGACAATTGATCAACTGTCAGAGATTAGTGGGTTATCTTGGAGCTCGGTTCAGCAAATTTTAACGGAAGATTTGGGAATGAAAAGGGTTGCTGCCAAGTTTGTTCCTCGGGTTCTGACTGACAATCAAAAGGAACATCGAGTTGAAACATGTCGTGTTTTGAAACAACAGCTTGAAACTGATCCAGATTTTCTGTCAAAGGTCATTACAGGTGATGAGTCATGGTGCTATGGTTACGACCCAGAAACAAAGCAACAGTCAAGCCAATGGAAGACGTCATCGTCACCCCGTCCAAAAAAATGTCGTCAAGTCAAATCAAACATCAAAACAATGCTGATTTGCTTTTTTGATGCCAAGGGGGTAGTTCATTCAGAGTTTGTTCCCCCAGGTCAGACCATCAATCAAACCTTTTACTTGGAAGTTTTAAGAAGATTGTGCAACAGTGTTCGTCAAAAAAGACCCGATTTGTGGCAGACAGGAGACTGGTTCTTCCACCACGACAACGCACCTGCACACACAGCTATCTCTGTTAGACGGTTTTTGGCTAAAAATGGCATGGTTCCGCTGCCCCACGCACCTTACTCGCCTGACCTGGCTCCGTGCGACTTTTTCTTATTTCCACGCATGAAAAGGGGCATGAAAGGACACCGATTTGACAACATTGAAGAAGTCAAGAAAAAAAAGAGGGAGGAGCTGTCAGCCGTTTCTAAAGATGACTACAAAAAATGTTTCGAACAGTGGAAGCACCAGTGGGACAAATGTATCAGTTGTAATGGAGAGTATTTTGAAGGGGATAAGGTTGTTTTGTAAAGAATTTGAAATAAATAGCTTTTAAAAAATAATTACTGTTTTTTTTTGGGTACCCCCTCGTATAACATGGAGGTTAACTGGGATATAACAGACACTTAAAATTGCAGTTATTTACAAGAAAACTGTAACAGTGTTTTATGGTCCATTTCATTAGAGATCATTATCATCTTGGGTAGCTCTGAGGTATTCTAGGAAAAGGTGTGTTTTTATTGCTTTCCTAAAGTCCACTACGTCTTTGATTTCACGTGTTGAGATGGGGAGATCGTTCCATAGCTGGGGAGCAAACATGGAGAAGGCTCTATTGCAGGTGGATTGAGTTGCTTTCCTGATTTTTAGTGGGGTTTCTAGGATGTTGTTGTCTGTTCCTCTTCTTGTTCTTGTTGGAGGAGTCTTCCTGATCAGTGGTTGGAGAGTTGCTGGAGAGAGGTTATTTAATATTTTGAAGATTATTATTTTGTTTTTGTATTTGGTTCGTGCAGCAATGGGGAGCCAGTGTAACTGATGGAGCATGGGGGTTATGTGACTGTATTTTGCTGTTCCAGTGATAATTCTGGTCGCAGTGTTTTGCACCAGCTGTAAGGGGAGACTTGCTTTCTTTGGAAGTCCATGGTAAATTGCATTGCAGAAATATATTATAGGCATTATTATGGCTTGGCATACAGTTCAGAAGTCGTGGTCGGTGAGTAGTGGTTTGAGTTTGCGTAGCATTCTGAGTTTGTGGTAGGCTGATCTGGTCGTCTTGTTGATGTGTGGCTGGAAGGTGAGTTGCTGGTCAAAGGTGACTCCGAGGTATCTGACTTCCTGTTTATTACTTATGGTGTGGTCGAATATCTTTATTGAGTCCGGTGGTGAGAATATGGTGCTCCTGGTGATGTGTATGAGGTCAGATTTCTTGTAGTTTATGAAAAGGCCTTTACTGTTGAGCCATTCTGACATTGATTCAAGTCATGCTGTGATTTGTGTGTAATCTGGATGTTTGTTGTTTATGAGGGTGAATATCATGATGTCGCTTGCGTAGTATGTAATGGATGTTGAATTTCTTTATAATGTTACATATTGGCTGAATGTATACATTGAATAGTAGTGCCGAGAGAGCTGAGCCTTGTGGGACGCCTTGGTGTTGGGTGAAGGGTGCGGACAGTTGGGTTTTGCTTCTTACTTGTTGTGTACAGTGAGATAGGTATGAGAAGAACCAGTCTAACACTGTGCCGCTTATGTCCACATCTCGGAGTCTTTGTAGTAGAGTGTTGTGATTTACTGAGTCAAAGGCAGCAGTGATGTCTATGAAGCATAGTACAAAGCCATTGTTTATGTTGTCCATACCTGTTATGAGGGTATCCAAGAGGGATGTAATAAGTGTTTCTATACCGTGGTTTTGTTTAAAGCCATATTGGTGGGGTCCAGTGGGGCGTGAGGGTCTATGTGATCCTGTAGTTGATGCTGTACACATTTTTCAATTATCTTGGCTATGAAGGTGAGGCTGGATATTGGTCGGTATGAGTTTGGTTCATTTTTGTTGAAATTATTGTTCTTAAGGATTGGCCTGATGGATGCTTTCTTGAGTTGTTGTGGTAGGTATCCTTGTGTGAGTGAGGATTCAATGATCTTTTGTAGATGGGGTGTTAGGTATTCTTTTGTTTGCTTGATCCAGGTAACTGGGCATGGGTCTGTAGGGGCGGTTGTTGTGTTTGTTGGTTATGATAGAGTCGAGTTGTTGTCTTAATGGGATATAGAACGAGTCACAAGTTTCATCTTTTATGTACTGTGTATTAGCTTTGGTTGGTTTCTTGAGTGATATCTGTGTGTATCTGAGTTGCATATAGTCGGCTAAGTCTTGTGGATGAATGGAGTCTTGGTCATCTTTATTCGTCGGTTCTTTTGTGAGATTGCTTACTATAGAGAAGAGCTCCCTTGGTTTGTTGATTGATTTCATTATCAGGTTTGAGTGGTATTCCTTTTTGTGTCTGTTTTTCATAATATGGTACGTGACTTACATTTTGTTGTATTTTGTCAGGATGTTCTGTTTGTTTGGTTCTTCTCCATTGTCTCTCTATTTTCCTCAGGTGTTTTTTATGTTCGTTGATGTCACTTGAATACCAGGTGGTGTAGTGGTTTATTTTGTTGTCATTGGTTGATTTGGTGGGCTTGCTGTGTTATGTAGAGTTCTGTTCCATTTGGCAATGGGGGTATCAAGGTCTGATATATTTTGCTCTAGTTCTGGCAGTACCTCTTCCAGGAATTTGTCTTTGTGGAAGGTCCAGAATCTCCTTTTTTCCTTGAGGTTTGTTTCAGGTGTTCGGCTCATCATGGGCGTGTTTATGGAGAAGTTGATCATGTGATGGTCTGACCAAGGGATTGGGGAGACCATTATACATGTTATCAAGTCCAGTTGATTTGGTGTGAATATAAGGGCGAGGATTCTTCCCAGCTTGTGGGTTGGGATATTTATTAGTTGAGTTTATCTCAGATCTTCCATTGTTTCCATGAAGGTATCTTGATTCTGGGTGGCTAGTGATGGAATGTTGGGATCCCCAAGGACTATGAGTGGTTTGTCTTGGATTGCTAGTGAGCAGATTTGTTCTAGTATGGTGGAGAGTTTGTCTTCATTTGAGCTTGGGGCTCTGTAGAGGAGACAGAGTGTTAGATGTTTATTTGAGACTGTTATTATGTTACTTCCTGTGGTTCAGATGTTGGATGTGGTGCTAAATTGTAGGTGCGACTTAGCAAGAACTAGCACACTACCGCCTCTACGTGTTGGTCTTGTGGAGTTGTGTATCGTATATTGTTGGGAGGCTATTTGATTTATGAGTACATTGTCCATATCAGAGAGCCATGTTTCGGTGATGCACATGATGTCTATGTCCTGGTTCTGTATGTAATCCATTATTGTGTGGAATTTATTCCATATGCAGCGGGCATTAACTAATGCACAGGAAAGTGTGGCATCTTGTGGTATTTTGATAGGAGGTATTTCTTCATTGTTGGTATGAGTTATTTGTATTATTCTTTGTGATCTGTTGTGGTTCTTTTGATTCATAGTTAATATCCATCTTGTGCATTGCATATCTGTTAGTATGAATAATTGGTATCTGGTGAGTATGTGATGGTAGATTGGCTTCTCCAGAATGAGAGTATCCATTTTTGAGTAGTAGGAGGAGGAAGAGCAGTGCGAGGAATATTTTTTTATCCATTTTACTTGTTTTAGTGAATGTTTAGTGGATGGTAGTAGGTTAGGGTTGATTGCACAGAGGTTAGTTGGTAAGTAAAATTGGTTTAATTAAATGTGAGATTGAGGTACTTATGGTTGCTTTGTTTCGATAAGTGCTGTGTTCAGGTTTACTTACAGCTTCTCATGTTCTGTGTCATGGTTCATCTCTGGTCTGTGTCAGGATTTGTGCTTTTGCTTCCCCTGTTGTATTGGTCAGGGCTTCAGGTGTTCTTCTGCTGGTGTTGCTGGGTTCCAGTCACTGTCATTTGCTGGTACTGTAATTGTAGTGGTGCCTACTGTCCATGTGCTCTTGCTGGATCCTGAATTTAAAGCTGCTGCTGCTTTGGTCTTCGGTGCAGGGAACAGGGGGAGGCTCCGATCCTGCTCCCTGTGCTGGATGCTGATCGGGCGGGTTGATGGTGCTGTTCGCGCCCTTGCAAAGCCCCAGTTTTAAAGGCTTCAGTTGTGGCATGATTGGCCTTTGGTGCAGGGAGCAGGGGGAGACTCTGATCCTGTTCCCTGTGCTGGATGCCAATTGGGTGGGCCAATAATGCTGAACAGCTTTCTTTTAATGAAGTTTTTGCTCTTTAATCTTCTTCTTGCATTGCTGGTCTTCAGATTTCTGTTTTGTTTCTTGTATTGGTATTGTTTGTTCCGTGTGTTTATGTGCCCATTTATGCGTTTGACTCCTCAGCTTTAGTAGTAGTAGTCTTAGTACATCCCATCCTATTTTTCCTGCCAGAGGATTTGTACAGCCCTTAACACAACTGACCTTGTAACTAGAAAGCATTTTCTGCAATCAAACCTAATAAGCTATGTAAGCTCCTTCCCCCGCCTAGGCGGTTGCCTATAGAGGGGAAAGGGGGCTTCTTTCAATGTCCCCTTTATGTGGGCTCCCAGAGCTAGGGCTTCTGGGAGTTGTAGTTGCTTGCACTGAGTTGTAGTTGTGAATAAATGATTAAGGCCGAGGGTTTGAAAGCACACAGGAATTTATTTGCCTCCTTGGTTCAAAGGAACTTCCATAGAAGCTTGGCACAACATAAACGGTGAGATACTTTTCCTCAAAAGAAAGATAATTTCCATACAAACTTTTTACAGAGTCTCTAATTATGTTTGCTTCCCTCAGCAAGGTAAATGTCTCTTCAAGCCACAAAATATCACATCACAGTCTTTGGCTGGCTTCTGCTACAAAACAGTGGTTTTTAAACTGCAGCACTTAAACTTTAAGTTTTCGTCTTTACTAGGATTATCACAGGTTTTGTTAATGGCTCCAGACACATTCAGAATCCAGTCCTGACAGTCTCATGCATTTTAAAATCACAGCAGCAACTTCATATCAAACCTTCTTAGCCTTGCTTTAACCACAGACATTCAAGCATAATAAGTCTGGGATTTTCTTCAGGTTTACAATCTATAGGTTTTCACTTTACCCTCCTAGATAAAGCACAGTCCATCTCACATTCTGAGAAATCAGATTATATAAGAACATAAGATATGCCATACTGGGTCAGACCAAGGTCCATCAAGCCCAGTATTCTGTTTCCAACAGTGGCCAATCTAGGTCATATGTACCTAGCAGTTTCCCCAAGAGACACAAGTTCCACAATGCTTGTACTGGGTCAAGCATTGATATCTTCGGTCACTTCTTAATAATGGTTTATGGACCTTTCCTCCAGGAACTTGTCCAAACCTTTTTTAAACCCAGCTACACTAACAGCCTTTACTACATCCTCCGGTAACAAATTCCAGAGTTTGATTACACGTTGAGTGAAAAAATATTTTCTTTTATTAGTCTTAAATAGTTTACCCTGTAGCTTCATTGCATGTCCCCTAGTCTTTCTATATTCTGATAATGTAAACAATCCATCTACGTTTACCCGTTCCACTCCGTTCATTAATTTATAGACTTCTATCATATCTCCCCTCAGCCGTCTCTTTTCCAGGTTAAAGAGCCCTAACCGTTTTAGACTTTCCTCATAGGAGTATCCTTCCATCCCCTTTACCATTTTGGTGGCTCTTCTCTGAACCTTTTCTAAAATCGCTATATCCTTTTTAAGATACGGCGACCAGAATTGCACACAATATTCAAGGTGCAGTCTCACCATGGAACGATATAGAGGCATTATAATATCTTTTGTTTTATTTTCTATTCCTTTCCTTATCATACCTAGCATTCTATTTGCTCTCTTGGCCGCCGCTGCACACTGAGCCGAGGGTTTTAACATGGTATCCACAATGACGCCTAAATCTTTTTCCTGAGTGGTGGTTCCTAATGTGGAACCTTGCATCGTGTAACCATAGTTTGGGTTGTTCTTCCCTAGGTGCATAACCTTGCACTTGTCCACATTAAATTTCATCTGCCATTTTGATGCCCAGTCTTCCAATTTATCAAGATCCTCTTGCAATTTTTCACAATCCTCTTGGGTTTTAACAACTATAGATGATTCAATATCAGGCTCATCTATTTGCATACACTCACAGTCAGGCTCTGCAGCCTCCTGACTGGAAACAGCTTGGGACAGCGTGGGTTTAATTTCCTCCAGCAGTTTAACAACACGCTCCCAATGAGACCTCCCTCTTGGCTCAGGGGTATTATCAGGGCACAGGAAATCCTTATTCCGTAGCAAGCTATTTAAAACTTCTAAGGAGTTTAGCTCCTTTCTATTACCAGCAATTTTCAACAGCCTTCCCCGTGGTAAAACCTTTTGACCCAGCTCCTTCTGGAAAGTCCCCGTACCTGGGTTATAGCCAGCAGTCTCTTCAGGATTAAACCTCCTGCTTTCTGGCACAGCTGTAGTCTTTCTACGGCACTGGGTCTGCTCAAGACTCTGTTGCTGGCTATGAGAGGAATCTTCCCTTAAGCTGTCATTAGAGTACCTTTCTCTGGACTCTCTGCTAGAATCCTTTCTTTCTGTCAGGATTTCTTCCACTTCTGTTTCTCTGCTGCTTTCTCGGTTGTGCTTGCTCCTGATTTCTCTGCCGTTCCCCCTTCCGTCTCTCTCCCTTCCTGTTCTCTGGGGCTTAAATGAGTGGGTATGCCCTGCACCTTTCCACTCCCCCCTCAACTGTCTCTCATTACCTCCCTTAGTTGCTATGGTGCTGGGGTGTGGCCTTAGGACAGCAGCTTTTGGTATGTTTTTTTCTTCTCCAGCTGAACTTTTAAAGCTACGGCTCCCTGCACTTTCTTTCTGCCTGGAGGTAAAGGTTTGTGTTTTTCCTATTTCCATAGGCTCTGGAGTAGCTTCGTCACCACAGCTATCAAATAACTCCAACGTACTTTGAGAATCAAGATAAATCAGCAGTATGCTTAGTTCCCTATCTGACACTGAATAACCCAACAAACATTCAGCCCCAGCACTTTCTGTAATGACAACTGTCAAAACAAACCCCTCCTGGTGCACCATCAACCCCTACCACCCTCCTTCCCACTACATGCTACGTGTGTAGACAAATTTTAGAAAGGACATGGAGAGGGAAATTCAGATATTCAAGTTGCAATATGGAGAAGGTCCATAATACTTTACAAGAGTCTTGAAGGACTAGAAAGGGGGACTGTTACTTCTGGAGAGAGATCTGCAATTGTGAGTATATACTTCTGGGAATTTTTCTGAAAGGATTTTTTTCTTTTAAAGCTAATTAATATGTGAACCCACTATTTTTTGTTAAATCAGTCAGGGCATAGTAGTAGCAGTTTAAGTTTAAATTTAAAACACAGAAGAGAACTTTCTCATTACCAGTAGAGAGCTGTAGTTTAAATTTAATAGTCACTCAGGGCCTAGCATCAGCAAAGTACTTTTAGGGGTATGTTTACTAAACTGCGGTAACCACGAACAATGCGCGTAATGAGACGTGAACGATCGTTCGCACGTCTGAATGCGCGTTATGACGTGCGAACGATCGTTAATGTCTCATTACGCGCGTTAACTGTAGCTAACGATCGTAAACATCCGCGCTGCGTTAAAACACCGCAGAAGGTGGAGAGAGGGCGGAGAGAAGGGGTCAATGGGCGGAGAGTGGGCGTGGAGAGGCTCCCTCCACACCAACACGCTGATTATCAGAGCTGAATTCTAACGCGAATGAAAACCTGCCGTCAAAGGCATATTAAAGGGAAGAGAAACCATTTCCGTCAGCAATGTACAGCAAAACCGGGGAAATCTACAAAATGTGAGCAGTGTGATACAAGTGCACAGTACAAAATTGCAAATAAAACCTGAAAATGACCACAACAAAAATTCTAAAAAGTATAATTCAGCTGGGCAACAGTGATAGCAATGGGCAACAATAAAAAACACTCCCAGGAAAGCTCCAATAAATAGAAATGATATTTGGAAGGGTCTACGCTCCGTAGACCCTTCCAAAAATCATTTTTATTTTCTGGAGCTTTCCTGGGAGTATCTGTTATTGTTGCCCATTGCTCTCATTGTTGCCCAGCCTGGTTATGGGTTTCCCCTCCGTTTTTCGATGTCATTGTTGAGGTTTATTTGCCCTGACGTCCCCAGACAAGGTAAATGAGCCCACATGAAAATAGTGAAGAGCAGGGTTTCTGACTAGTCCTGCCAGGTGTCCTATCTCCAGGGACTGCACTGTCTCTGTGGCCACAGTGTGGTGCAGCAGACACAGCCAGTACCTATAGGACCAGAGGGTCACAGGTTCAAATCCTAGCTGGGGCCCCTGCCAACCCAGTCCCCATGCTTTACCCACCACTAAACAGAGATAGTAAAGGCACCCCTTTATTGCAGAGAACATAGGCATTGTTCAAACACCAATATGTTACCCTACACCGCACACACACCATAACAATGGGCATCACCCACAGCTGAGTCCCCCAAATGCAGTCCTGGAGTGCCACACCTCAATCAGGTCATATGCATTTTCCAAGATAAGGACATGTCAGCATGTTGGCAGAAGGGTACAGGTGATGGAGGGGGCAGTGGCTGCTAGTCACAGCAGACAGTGGACTAGCCATGTGCAGGCTGGCACATCCACAGCAACAGACAGGCCCTGTTGGACGTACAGTCATGGACCCCCCAGGGAATGCAGCCTATCTGTGGCAACACGGTGGTGCAGTGCACACAGACCATGTGTGCAAGAACAGAAGGTCACAGGTTCAAAGCCCAGCTGAGGCTACGTCCAATCCATTCCACATATTTTTCTCACAACTTTACCGTGATTGTAATGACAAACCTTTCCTGCTGAGAACATACGCATGGTTAATACGCCTATATTTTACCCCATCGAGCACAGACACCATAAACAGGCGCATTACCCAGAGCAGAGTCTCCCAAATGCAGTCCTGGAGGGCCACACACCATTCAGGTTCTCTGCTGCCTCGAATAAAGATGCCTGTGCTGCATATCTCTGCACCACCCCCATGGTATGCAGATGTAGCTCATGCATATTAATCAGAGATAGCATGAAAATCCGAACAGTGTTTGGCACACCAGGACTGGATTTGGGAACCTCTGCCGTAAAGCAGCAGCCAATAGGGCCAGACACACCCACACCCACAGGCCCCATTGGCTAATGCCCCCTGGAGAGTCAGGACATTGGGCCCTGCGTGCATCTCCCAATACTACCACATGCATACCCTAGCAATGTCACCCTACACCTGGGTATATGGTACACACCTATCAAACATTTCCTATGAGTACTGACAGATAGCAAGTCCTATGTTAAGCACAGTTTGCTCATTGAGCTACATCATAACAAGCTTTCTGATGTCAGCGGTGTGTGCTACAGGTCAGGTCTCTGACAGTGTTTACCACCCTGTGGAATGACGCCCAATGGTATTGCGTACCATATCCATGCCTGGACTGTGCCCAGGACTGGTGACAGAAATACTCTGTAGCACTATGGGGATGCCTAGCCATGCTGTGGTCACTGCACAGTCAGGGTGAGATTGATCTCCCTGCAGGACATACAGCGGGCACCCTGTCTGTGTAGGTGGTGGCCGGGCACTAATATGTCGCAGTCAGTGCCCTATGCGCTGTGCAGATGCAGCCTGGCCAGGCCACCCTGTCTGGGCTATACCCATGGTACCTTGCTCCTCATTATGCACATTGGCAGGCCAATATTGGCAACAGTGCTGGCAGTGTGGGCTGTGGAAGGTGTTTGCAGCCACCACACACTGTAGAGACAGACACACACTCCGACACCTATGCCAGCATTGTGCTACTGTAGAGGAGTTCAGCAGCCCTGCCCATCACACCAGTCCTGGGCACAGTCCAGGCATGGATAGGGTCCCTGCTGGGTCAGCTGCAGGCATTGGATGGTCGCCCTTGGTGCTGAGGACCCCCCCGAGCCCTTTAAAGTCCAGCGGGAGCTACAACTCGCTGGGAAAGATCTTTGTTACCTGGGAGCTGCCGCGGGTGCTTGTTCCGCGGAGCGGCGTAGCAGGTGGGAACCGGGTCCCTGCTGGGTCAGCTGCAGGCATTGGATGGTCGCCCTTGGTGCTGAGGACCCCCCCCCCCCGAGCCCTTTAAAGTCCAGCGGGAGCTACAACTCACTGGGAAATATCTTTGTTACCTGGGAGCTGCTGCGGGTGCTTGTTCCGCAGAGCGGCGTAGCAGGTGGGAGCCGGGTCCCTGCTGGGTCAGCTGCAGGCATTGGATGGTCGCCCTTGGTGCTGAGGACTCCACCGAGCCCCATAAGATCAGCCAGAGCTACACGCGGCTGCGTGTTCACGGCCTGCGGGGGCGCATCCTAAGGGGCAGGTCACAAGGGGCCTGACACGCTCCTTATGTGCTCCTTCGGTGCTCCTTCGGTTCTCTGAGCACCGGTGGTTGAAGCTGTTTCTGTGTCGATGGGGAAGCGCAAAGCAAAAGCGGTGAATAAGGTGGCCGCCAGGGCCGGCCCGTCCATTGAGCAAGAATGTTTTTTGCACAGGGCCCCGCGTTTCAGGGGACCCCGCGCAAAGAACATTCTGCTTTTTTTTTTTAAATTACATTAAAAAAAAAAACCTGTCTCTGGCTGCTGCCGCTGCCGCGTCCGTCGCAGCAGCGGCAGAATGGAGTGTCCCGCGGGGCCCCTTCTCCTCGTTGAGCCCTCTGCAAGGGCTTTCAGATTCGCGAAGGGAGAGTGCTCCCTCGCGTCTCTGTAAAGCCCGCAGGGGCTAATGGGAAATTTCCCATCTGCCCCTTTAGACGCGAGGGGCTGATGGGAAATTTCCCATTAGCCCCTGCGGGCTTTACAGAGACGCGAGGGAGCACTCTCCCTTCGCGAATCTGAAAGCCCTTGCAGAGGGCTCAATGAGGAGAGGGGGCCCCGCGGGACACTCCATTCTGCCGCTGCTGCGATGGACGCGGCAGCGGCAGCAGCTAGAGCCAGTTTTTTTTTTTAAATTTGCCAGAAGGGAAGGGAAGGGAAGGGGAGGGGGGGTTAAGACTGGTAATGGGCTGGGGGGGCTGATGGAGGCTGTCTGGAAATGGGGTGGTGGGGGGAATAGGACTGGAATTGTGCTGGGGGGGGTTAGTACTGGAAATGTGCTGGGGGGGGGGTTAGGACTGGAAATGGGCTAGGGGGGTTAAGACTGGTAATGGGCTGGGGGTTGATGGAGGCTGACTGGAAATGGGGTGATGGGGGGTTAGGACTGGAAATGTGCTGGGGGGGGTTAGGACTGGAAATGTGCTAGGGGGGGGTTAGGACTGGAAATGTGCTGGGGGGGTTAGGACTGGAAATGGGCTGGGGGGGGGGGTTAGGACTGCTAATGGCCTGGGGCTGATGGAGGTTGACTGGAAATGGGGTGAGGGGGGGTTAGGACTGGAAATGGGCTAGGGGGGGTTAGGACTGGAAATGGGCTGGGGGGGTTAAGACTGCTAATGGGCTGGGGCTGATGGAGGCTGACTGGAAATGGGGTGGGGGGGTTAGGACTGGAAATGGGCTGGGGGGGGTTTAGGACTGGAAATGGGCTAGGGGGGGTTAAGACTGGTAATGGGCTGGGGGTTGATGGAGGCTGTCTGGAAATGGGCTGGGGGGGTGGTTAAGACTGGTAATGGGTTGTGGGCTGATGGGGCTGTCTGGAAAAAGGGTGATGGGGGGTTAGGATTGCTAATGGGATAGGCGGGGGTTAGGACTGCTAATAGGCTATGGGGGCGCTAAGACAGGAAATGGGCTGATTGGGAGGGGTTAGGACTTGAGGTGGGCTGATGTGGTTAGGACTGGTAATGGGCTGTGGGCTGATGGGGGGGGGTTAGGACTGGCAATGGGCTATGGGGGGCTGACTGGAAATTGGCTGATGGGGTTAAGACTGGAAGTGGGCTGATGGGGGGTTAGGACTGGTAATGGGTTATAGGGGGGGCTTAAACTGAAAATGGGTTGATGGGGGGCTAGGACTGGTAATGGGTTGGGGGATTGCTATGACTGGAAATGGACTGAGTGGACGGGGAGGCTTGAACTGCAAATAGCTGATGGGGAGGGAGCTTGGAATGGAAATGGGCTGTGAGGGAAGGGAGCTAGGACTGAAAATGGGCTGATGGAGCAGCTAGGATAGGACTGGAAATGGACTGTTGGGGGGGAGCTAAGATTGGAAATGGGCTGTGGTGGGGGCTTGAATTGAAATGGACTCATGGAGGGCCTAGAACTGGAAGTAGGCTCATGGGGGGGCTTGGAATGGAAATTGGGCTGAGTGGAGGGGAGCTAGGATTTGACATGGGCTGATGGTGGGGCTAGGAAATGACTAGAAATGGGCTGATGGGGGGCTAGGATTGGAAATGAGCTGATGAAGGGACTCAGACTGAAAATGGATGGGGGAGCTAGGACTGGAAATGGGTTGATGGGGGGCTAGGACTGGAAATGGGCTGATGCAGGGACTAGAAGGGAATGGATGCTGGGTGAGACTGGAACTAGAAGGGAGCTGATGTTGGGGGAGGATTAGAATGGGATGGGGCTGGGAGAGTAAAATGGAGAGGGGAAAAATATTTTGTGTGGGAGGGATGAAAAATCTACAATTGGCCGGGTATTGGGAGAGTAAGTGGGGATTGAGGATGGAGGGGTACAATTTGTGTGGATGAAATAAGAATGAGGAAAGAGCAAAAGGAGAAAGATTAGTATGTTAAAGCAGATGTAGAGAGAGGATGGAAAGAAAACTAGAAGAGAGAAGAAAGGACAAATGGACAGCAGACGATGGAGAGTTAGCAGAAAACATGAAGAAACCAGAAGAAAGTGGCTGGAGCAATTGCAACTGAAAAAAAATGCACAAAAGGTAGAAAGATATCTCTTTATTTTGAATTTATTAACTGGAATATGAAAGCTCTGGGAAATGTGCATCATTAGCGTCTGCGCTTTGATTGGTACAAGAGGAAATTGATTTATAGTTTTATTTCTACAGTGTTGCTGTACATTCCAGGTTTGGCTTTTGGGGTTCCCAGTTTAATTATTGCCTTCCTGTTTCTAAATTGCGATTCCTTGTTTGGTGATGGTCTATGTTCTGCATGTGTAACTGAGCTGAGGTATTCTGTTTATGTAATTCCTATTTGACATTGCCACTTGTTCTCTTTCCCCAGTATTCTCTGAAATGTACTGGTTTAATATTTGCAGTGTTTCCTTTTGATAGGTAGGGTCTGGTGCTTTGTGAGTCCTGGTAATGCTGTCAGGATACAGCGGGTTTGCTATGGGTTCTAAATGGGCAGCGTTTGTAGTAGTTCCTAATGTGCCTGGCGGTTGGCACTGGATTATAGTAATGTAGAAATCTTTTAGTCTTTCTTTATCCATACACTCATTAAGAGACATGTTTACTAAAAGTTAGTGTATGGTAACATTATGCAAATATTTATGCAAATAAGGCCACTTATGCAAATGAGGCCCCACACCGAGTCTCCGCACATGGCCCCGCACCCCCCTTGGGCCGCTCCTGGTGGCCGCTAAGGAGAATCAATGAGGTAAGCTGAGCGGCCCCATGGACAGGCATCTTCTTCCCCTGCCGCCTGCAAATCAGTCTTCGGATGGGGCTTCTCTTAGCCCTGTGCTCCGAACGCTGCCTCCCTTCCCTCAACTTCTACAATCTTCTACGCTCTTGGACTCACCTCCTCTTGTTGTCGTCCCGACTCTCCTCCCGGTGGACCCAGCTGTATCAGAGGAGGTTTCAACTCCCCTAACCCGGGAAGTGACTCTCTCTGACATCTGGCTAGCGCTTCAGCGGATAGATTCCCGATTGTCTATGACAGTCTCTTCTCTATGCACATTTACCCATTCAGTAGTGGATAAAGTTCAAGTTATTGATTCCCAGCTTGTTGCCTTTTCTAAGTCTCTTGCCCGTGTTGATACAATGCTCCAGTCGGGTAGAGACGTTGATGTCTCTTTTATCAAGGATTTTTCCTCATTATCGTGTCGACTGGAAGCACTTGAAAATCAACAAAGGGCTAGAAACTTGCGTTTCCTAAACTTTCCTCATACTCATCTGCTTTCCTTTGAAATCTTGTTAAAGAAATATTTTTCTGAAATTTTGCATTTGAATGAGACAGTGGATGTGGTGCAGATGTATTGTATCCCTGTATCTGTTCCTGCCCTACCTACAGAGGAAGGGGTTCTTCCTCCAACCGATGTCTCAGTAGCGCAGGACCTTACCGCTTTTTTGGAAGATTCACTTGATCTCATTACCAGGCGTTGTACCTTGGTGGTGACTTTCGGTACTGAATCTCTCAAATTGCGTATTCTTCGTGCTTATTTTATTGAATTTTCAATTTATTACATCCAATGCTTATTTTAAATGCAAGGATGCTTTGTTTTGTGGATTCAAACTGCAGGTGTTTCCAGATGTTGGCCGGACCACTCAGGCTCGGCGTAGGCAGTTTCTGGAGTTAAGATCACGGGTTGTAGCGTTGGGAGCCTCTTTTTTCCTTAAATTTCCCTGCCGTTGTTTAATCACACTTGAGGGACAGAGATATGTATATACTGACGTGGCTCAGCTGCGTCAGTTGATAAATGAGAAAGAAGTCAGAGGGGAGGAATAGGGGGGTTAGATTATTATTAAAGCTCTCTTATGTGGTGTGATTCGTCACTCCTTATTGCTTTTGATTTATTTTGTGGATTGATGAAGTTTCTTTCCTCATGATGTGTATCTTTATGATGGGTGATATTATGTCTTCTTGAATATTGTTTGTTCAATATATATATTTCTTATTTTTATGTATACTCAAGAAAAGCTTAAATAAAAGATTAAAAAAAAAACACACTGCTTTGGACATCCAGCATGGCCTATGTTTGCCATGCATGGTGCTGTGGACCTAGTGCTGTGCGCCTCACTGCACCCTCACGGTGAGTGCAGTACCCGCACAATGTGATGGTGTGTAGCTGCACTGTGCCAGTAAAACACATGGTCAGTACCCCCTACCAGGCCTAGGTGCTGTGGGGGTGCACATGGTCACGTCCCCCTACCAGGCCGAGGTGCTGTGGGGGTGGATTCCCCATGCTGTGTATCTGTGGACAGCTGATTTGCATGTGCAGTGCATCATGGGTGTGACTGGCCCAATCCAACACTGTGAACTACTATAGATGGACTGTGTGGTGAACTGACATCCCTCTGTAGTCAGCCAGTCATATAGAAGGAGATACAGATACAGACAAAACTTTAACCCACTGTCAAATGCACCGACTGTGGAGCCAGAGGTTATGGGTTTGAACCCACTGTGGTGATACGTGGCAGGGCTGCCAGATGCATTTCCGCTCGGAGCAGTGGTGTCTGCACAAAAATATTATCTGCGGTGAAATACAGAATCAAAGCCAATATTCTCTGCCCAAAGCCCAGAGAGGAAATAGTCCAAAGATGAAAGAGCACGCATGAAAATGAGCAAATCCCTGCTATACATTCCCAAAAAGTCAAAAACAAAACACCTCCACATTGTTCCCAATGTCAACCCTACATCTAATTAATCTGGGACTCCCTCTGTGCCCCTGTCTCCACACATTCCCCTCAATACATCTAAACAAAAGGAACATCAGAAATGTCAGAGACATCTCTACGTCATGGTCACCTCTAGGCAAACGAAAGTGAATGTATGCTAATGCGAGATGTGTGAAGCAGAAGGGGCTATGAAACATAAAGCAGACCCTGTAATGAGCAGAGTCCCAAAGACTTTACCTAGGATATGTAGCAGCAGTACTAAAACCTGGGGGTTTAAAATCCAGCACCTGCTCACAGTCTCTGATAAACCATAGGCCATCACACTTACATCTGTTAGCATAATTCATAGGTGCAAGACATCCTAAAGAGTATGAAATATAAAGTGCCCACGCTGGTAACAACACACGTACCCACGCACGATATTACGCCCGCACCAAGGCACGTGGCTACGCCTGTACCAACACACATAGCCACGCCCGCACCAACGCACGTGGCTATGCCCGCACCAACGCACGTGGCTACGCACAAGAAATTCTTTCAGAAGACATGGATGCAATGTCGAGGAAGGGTCCACAAAGAGAACAGATGAGCAGAAACAAAAACAGGAAGCTTCCTGTTTTTGTTTCTGCAATGTCGAGGAAGCCTGCATTCAATCAAAGGGAGCTCTACCTGCTCACTGAGCTATTCTGCCTCAGACAGAGACGCCTATTCCCTGGATCATCCAGAAGGCAGAATCTAGCCAGGGTCAGAAGGGCATGGGAGCGCCTCACTATTAGGTACAACAGAAGCTCTGACTACCCACGTGAGGTAAGTTCATGGGAAAAGGCACCCCAACCCAGGATGTGCAGAGGAACACCATGTAACCAAATCAACAATCAACTATGCACTAACAGGGACTGCAAGGTGTCTCCGCACCCATCTGGGAGTTAGGTCTGTCCTACCCCCAAAACAGAATCCCCCTGGCCACAGGGGGTACCTGAAAACATCGCACAGGTGAATTACAGCCCACGTTGTTATGGTATGTGCCGCTGTTGTAGCCTCAATGATGTGCCCTATCCACAGAGGAGCACAGGCCCATCACAGATGCAAAGAGACACACAGGGGTCTGTCACCTGGCCCTGTCTGCGATCAAAAGGCCAACACACATCCCAGGATACAGCAGGCCCCACCTCAGGGGCCATCCCCCGTCCTGGTGCAATGGTATATGTCCCTGTTAGGGAGTAAAAGACATAACTATAGCCCAAGGATGCTGCAGGCCCCAAATGAGGGCCCCATTCCCCGTCCTTGTGCTATGGTATCTGTCCCTGTTGGTGAGTAAAAGACATAACTATAGCCCAAGGATGCTGCAGGCCCCAAATGAGGGCTCCATCTTCCGTCCTTGTGCTATGGTATCTGTCCCTGTTTGTGCATACAGGGTTCAGCTATAGCCCAAGGATGCTGCAGGCCCCAAATGAGGGCCCCATCCCCCGTCCTTGTGCTATGGTATCTGTCCCTGTTGGTGAGTAAAAGACATAACTATAGCCCAAGGATGCTGCAGGCCCCAAATGAGGGCTCCATCCCCCGTCCTTGTGCTATGGTATCTGTCCCTGTTTGTGCATACAGGAAACAGACCATAGACCCAGGATGCTGAAGGCCCCAAATGAGGAGCCCATCCCCTGTCCCTGTGCCATGGTAGCTGGCCCTGTTTGTGAGTACAGTAAAAAAACATAGCCCCAGGGTGCAGGGGGCCCCAAATGAGGATTCCATCCCCTGTTCTTGTGCTACAGTATCTGGCCCTGTTTGTGAGTACAGGAAACAGACCATATCCCCAGGATGCTGTAGGCCTCACCTCCGAGCCCTACCCCTCAACCTGGTGCTGTGGGGAATGCCCCAGTCTGTGAACACAAGGGCAAACCATATCCCCAGGATGCAGTAGGCCTCACCTCCGAGCCCTACCCCTCATCCTGGTGCTGTGGGGAATGCCCCAGTCTGTGAACACAGGGGCAAACCATATCCCCAGGCTGCAGTAGGACTCACCTCCGAGCCCTACCCCTCATCCTGGTGCTGTGGGGAATGCCCCAGTCTGTGAACACAAGGGCAAAAAATATCCCCAGGATGCAGTAGGCCTCACCTCAGAGCCCTACCCCTCATCCTGGTGCTGTGGGGAATGCCCCAGTCTGTGAACACAAGGGCAAACCATATCCCCAGGATGCAGTAGACCTCACCTCCGAGCCCTACCCCTCATCCTGGTGCTGTGGGGAATGCCCCAGTCTGTGATCATAGGGCCTAACTATATTGCACACTGAGAAATATATGTGTTGCAGCAGAGGCCCCGAAAGGGTGTCTGTCCCCTAATGTCAACATGTGTTGTCACTCCAATAGGTCGAGGATCTCCGTAAGAAGGCGCGGGAGCTGAGGGCAAAATACCCCCGGTTTGTACGTCATGTACAGAGGGAGCGGATGGCCCAACAGGACAGTGAGTGATGTGACATGGCCCTGTGGGGCACTGGCTGTCATGATCACAGGATGTATGTGACTGCTGTGGCTGATGTGTGACCATGGAGATGACACGTGTTCCCCTCTCCCACAGCGGATGCACGTGCTGCCGAGGAGCCTATGGGGCAAGATGCGGGGCAGGAGGAGCCGCAGAGAGACGACGGGCAGGAGGTGGTGGCCGACCCAGTGGCCATGGAGGAGGAGCACGGCACCCCGCAATCTGAGGGCGATGCAGCAACCAACGCCGAGGGGGAGGAGGAGGAAGCGGAGGAGGGGGGGCCGGGGGAGGAGGAAATGGAGGTGATTTGGGTGGCTAGGGCAGGGGAGGAGGTGGGGGAGGGGGAGAGGGCAGAGGTGGTGGGAGGGCAGGGGGCGGAGGGGTGGGTGCAGGTGGGTTGGGAGGGGAGGGGCCCTGCTGTGGGGGGACAGGGGCCGGAGGGAGATGATCTGGGCAATGTGGAGCTGGAGGAGGATGGGGCGGGTGCGGGGAGGGTTGTGTCACATGTGCCATGTGCCCATCTGCATGGGTTGTCACAGGGCTATGGGGGTGCCAGCCACCTGCACCATGGTGATGGCAATGCGTCCCTCCTGGACGTGGGCATGGCACACATAGCCGCTGACACACGCACCGTGGATGCAGCCACACAGACACGGGGAGACCTGTGTCTGTGTGGCTGCATGTGCGGGCTGCGCGTGGCTGCGGCTGTGCGTGCGCATGCACATGCCCAGAGGCAGCACGCACTCATCATAGGGCAGGTCCTGGCAACCCTGACCATGGTGGCTGACCGGCTGTGCTTGCTGGAGGAGCGGGTAGCTGGTGGCGCGCCGGATCAGCCACCATGTGACAGGGGTCCCCGGGGTGTGTAGCGTGCAGATGCGCATTGCACACCTGCCCTGTGACAGCCCATGCAATGGCCTGCCCCACTCACCGCGGGCAGCAGGGTTGGCTGACAGCAATGTCGGCATGCTGGTCAATGCCAAATGTGGCAACAAATGTTTATTGTAAATAAAAGTTTACATTGTTAACAGTCAACTGTGGTGTCCAGATATCGCTCCTTGCAATGGGTCAGTGTTGTGTGATTGACACATGTGGGCACCCATATGCGTGTCCGTGTGAGATACAATGGGAGGATGCAGGGTACTGTACCCGTGTCATGGGTGGAGCGATATTACGGGCATCACATGGGCCAGTGCCACACATGGCCAAACGCACACACATTAAACAGTGCCTAGGGGTCAGCTGTGGTGGAACATGCAAGGCTATGTGCAGCATCTGTGATGGGCACAGACCATGGTGGATGCTGGCATGGACACAGCAAGGGGGCTAATGGACACTGAACCGTCAAGTGCACAGGGCTAGGGGTGGACAGAGTGGACATGGCCGCAGGGGGACATGGGCTGGGTCTTTAATTTGGTCCATTCTTTGTGTATGTCATGTTTGTGGGAGGTGTTGTTTGTATGAGGCTCAGGGGGTTCCACTGCATTAAGGGTGACTGCTGTCAATTGTCTATAGAAAATAAATAAGATTAAACATAACACAGGACAGCAGTTCTGTCACCGATCCCTGATACCTAATGGTCAGTCCCTCCAAACATGTACTTGAGGGGCATCTCCTACGGGTCAGGATATTATGCAAATTGCCAGCTGTTAGTCGCAAGGGAGGAGCCTAACCTGTAGTTAGCATGTGTGGAAGCCTACACGTGTGCTGTCATGTGTGCTATACTGAGGGTTGTCCAGACGCCACAGGGACAGGTTTCGGAGACAGTAGGATATATAACAGAAGAGACTGGCAGTTAGACTGTCAACCAAAATGTGCCTATGCTACAGTCTATGGTCATCAGAGGGCAGCTTGTGGACTCAGTAGTGCCTGTCAATGACTGAGGGTATGCAGTACATACCTCAAAGCTATGGTAGCAGTCTGGGTAAGTTTTTCTGCTGTGCTTTGATCTCGTTGATGTTGTCAGAGACCTGGATATGTGCAGTCCTATCCTGTTCACATAAACGATGGCATACCAAAGTGAGAGGGGCATAGCCACCCCATTTCTGTCCGAGTGCCCTCAGCACCTCATGTGTTCCTCCCAGGACCCTATGAGGCCAGATCTATTCATTTCCCGGAAACAACTTCTGCCCATGCCATATCCTAGCTCCCCTCCACCCAGCAGGATACCAGTCCAGGCCCCCCCCCATGAGCCCATGTAACGGTCCTGTACCTTCATGGGTCCACTATATGTCAAACCCCACCACCATGCATCTTCAATCCGAGCTACCCCAAACCGTCCAAGTCCAGTCCTAACCCCATCAGGCCATTTCCGGGAAGCCCCAAATAGGCCATTGGCAGCCCCCCCCCTAATCAGCCCAATGCCCATTAGCAGTCCAAACCACCTCCCCATCACCCACAGCCCACCTCATGTCATGCCCTTTCCCCCTCTATAGGCCATGACCGGTTGTAAACCCCCCCCCCCCGGCTCACGGGAAACGTTGAGGAAAACAGATTGCGGCTGCAGCCGCTCGGTAGTGTGTGCCTGCTGGTGTGCGCCCAAAAGCAGGTGGGGCATCCCATGCTGGCCACAGCAGGGTCGGTGCCTACACCGTCTTGCAGGATAGTTTGCATCGGGCAGGCCCCAGGGTCATTCACGGGTGTGCTGTACGTAATATGGCCCCCCACAAGCAACACAGGAGACATGACATGTGCTACAGCCGCTTGTGTTGCGGTTTATTTCCCCCTCCCCCTGCCATGCCTTGCACGGCCCCTCCCACCCTGTGTTGACGGTGGCTCTGCTGCCGTCATTGCTACTGCTGCTGCTGCTTCCGCTGGTGGTGGTGGAGGTGGTGGTGGTGTTGGCATCAGCCCCATGTGTGCCACAATAATCGCAAGGCTCGCAGCCATGCTTTGCGCTGCTGCAGCCAGTTTCTGCATCCCCACCAGGACCCCGGACATTGTGCGCTGCTGGCGGCATTGCGCACGGCGTTGCCGGCACTGTTCCCTCAGCCCCGCTTGCAGTAAATGCCGTATACCTGTGGAGACAGCAGGTAGTGCATTGTAAGACTGGAAAACATCCACCACCTATGCAGAGGCATTGACACAAAACAAATATTTGGCACTCACCCTCTGCATCCCTCTGTGCTGCTGCGGAGTGCGCCTGCATTTGCAGTATGACATCTGACACAGCGGACAGCGCCGCTTCTCTGGTGCGCTGGTCGGCCGCAGCAGCCCCCCCCCCCCCTGGGGCTTCACTGGTTGTCATTGCTCTTCCAAATGCAGCCTGTGTGACAGTTCCGATGTCCTCCCCTGGGGGGGTGGGGGAACACCTGCTTCCACCTGGCCCACCTCCGGCACAGGGTCCATGGGGGTGCACGGCCATGGCTGGTTGTCCCCTGGCGCCTCCTCTGTTGCATCTATGGCGCATATGTCACCTGTAGGCCACAATGTTACATAGGTAATATGTGGCATGACTGCCTGTCTACACCCGTCCCACTCCCCTAAGGGCACATGTGTGTGGGTGAGCCATATGGGTCTTGGCAGGGGCCCCTCCATCCCTTGCCCTCCTTACCTATCTATCCATGCCGTCGGGCCCTTTGCCCTGCAAGTTCCACTGTCCCCTCCCCCTTGCATGCTGCCACACACCCCATGCAGCCCCGTCACCGCTTTCAGCCCTGCAAACACAGCCCATGTTAGACACAGGTGCATTGTGCTGTCCCATCATCCACATTAACACCTATGTGGCTGTGCTGCCTCCACCAGCCCTGCACCATCTCCCCTGCAACATATTGGCAGCCTCTGCTGGTACTGTGGGCCTGTCCTCCTTGCCAACCCACCCATCCACTGTGCTGTGCTGCTCCCTGCCCACCATGGACATGTTCCCCCCCCAATGGGTCATGGGCCAGAAGCTGGCCGTATGCCTGTGCCGCCCCCTGGGTCCTCATATTGCCAACTCATGCCACCCACACCCCACTCCACCCTTGGCCACACCCACACATGTGCGTTTGCAGTCTCACACTGGTGCAGCTCACTCTCACACTTACCAGCACTTGGGTGCGCTGTGTCCAACTCAGGGGGCAGGCCATGTATATACATAGGCCCTAGTCTTTCTGCCAGGCGCCGCTCCAGTGTGGTCAGGTTGGCGACCTGTGCTGGGCCCCCTCCAGTGCTTTGGGCCACTCTCCTCTCCCTTGCAAGCTCATTACGGATGTTCCGTTTGATGTCACAATATCGTTTTCGGAGACTCTCTACATCCCGATGTGGGCCATCAGCGGTTGCCACCTCCGCCTGCACCTCTGCCCATGCCCTGGCACGTGTGGCACCTGTTGTTGTTGAGCTGTGTTGTCCGAAGAGTATCTCATAATGCTCCAGGATGCTTGCCAGGAGGAGATCATTCTCCTCCTGGCTGAACCTCACTGCCCTCCTGCGCACCTCCTCTGGGAGTGTGGGTCGGCGCCGCCTTTGCCCCATTGTGCCAGTGGCCTGTTGACATGGGAGTTGCTGTAGGCCAGATGGGCCTGGCCTCTCATCAGCATCTGCAATTGTGTCCATTGCTGGTGTTTGCTGCAGTCCAGCAGGATCAGATATCTGGTTGGTTGGCTCCATCCCGGATGTGTGCTGAGGTGCGTGCCATTTTGTCCTCCCTAAATATATATAGGTATGTTTTGAGTGTGGCTCTGTGCGCATTGCGTATGCGCATTGCGTACGCGCGCAGCGACGCGCTTTACCCCTGCGCACGCATGGACGTGACATGGTTATGTACCCTACGTGCCTTACTGTGCATGGTTTCCAGCTTTTTAGTGTTCCTCCGATTCAGCCCTGGGTGTACCCGCTACACGCGCCCTCCTCCTACAATCCATTTTTGTGCTGGTAAGTAACACAAATGTTTTCTGGCATAGTACGCGTTTATTTTGTTCTGCGCGCTACCACACGCGTTGGGTGATGGTTACGTTTTCGTGATGCACATTACATGGCACGTGCATTGCATGTACGTGTATGTGAACGTGGTTGGCATCCCTGCAACATCTTGGCGTTTTCCATATTTGGAAAGGGGTATACCTCGCAGTAGCTTTACACCATGCTGTGTCACAGGGGAACACGTCGATGGCTTTTGTCGGGTGCAATGCGGGAGAACGCGCGCTCCTGCGCGCGCTACGTTGCTGACTACAGGACGTTGCTGACTACAGGGTGTTGCCTGTGATGGATGTTCCTGGTTGAGCAGGTGTGTATCATTATTGTGATTTCTGTGCCCGCCCCGCACCCTATTTCCCAGCCACTGTCCTCCATCCTGTGTCTATCATGGCTCAGACTGTGAATGCAGGTGGTGTAGTCATTGCATTGCTGGCGCTAGCTGGTCTGCGCTTTCCGGAAGAGGGAGATGATGTTCCTGGGGCAGCGGCACTGGGCATGGGTCCTTACCCGATGCAACTCAGGCCTGCAGCTGTGGGGGGTCCACAGGCAGGTGTGGGGGAACAACGGTGCCATAGGCGTGCTGAGGAGTGGCCCCGCCTGCAACGCCTCTACAGGCCCAGGGCCATGCTCCAGGACATCAGGGAGGACCAGGTAATCTCCCTATACCGGCTGGACACAGGGGCTATCAGGGAGCTCTATGAGGATCTACGACCTGACATTGAGCCCCTGACTGCCCAGTCACATGCTATACCGGGATTGGCCAAGCTCCTTGCTGCCCTACATTTCTTTGCCTCTGGCTGTTTCCAATCCTCAGTGGCCGCAGTGGGTGGGATGAGTAGGCCAACGTTCTCTCGCTGCCTCCACCAGGTACTGTGGGCCATGGTCAGCGGGGTTGTGAATTACATTGCCATTCCCAACAGTAGGCAACATTGGGTGGCCCTGGGACATGCATTCCAGCAGATTGCAGGGATACCACATGTGATGGGCACAATAGATTGCGCACATGTTGCCCTGGTCCCGCCACGCGACAGGGAGGTTGTGTACCGCAACCGCAAACACTTCCATTCCCTCAATGTGCAGGTTGTCTGTGATGCAGGTATGCGTATCCTGAATGTGGTCCCACGGTTCCCAGGGTCAGCCCATGACTCCTATATCCTGCAGAACTCAGCACTGTTCAGCCAGTTTGAGGCCAGGCAATATGAGGACTATGTCCTGCTGGGTAGGTATTCCCCACATCCTACTTGTAACTACCATATGTGTTTCGCGGTGGCACCATTGTCACCTGTGTCCTCTGCATGCATGACATTGTGGTGTTGTTTCCTGGTGCTGCCTATTCTGGGCCTGACACTACATCACACCCTGTCACCGGGAATGTGGTCACATACCTCTGTGCGGTACCACACATCTCCATGCCTACCATGTGTGTGTTCTTGCTCATCTGGGTCTCCCCGCACCCATGTGGTATCGGCTGTACCCTGCCTCTGCTGTTCACATCGCAAACGCCTGTGTACAGGGGCAATCTGGACACGCATGGTGTGTCCCCTCAATGGATGTGGCTCCTACACCTTTGGAGGTTTGACATATGTCTGCCTGTGTGGTGTGTCCCTTTCCCACCCCATGTGCCATGGGTTTGTGCATGTGCCATCCAGGGGGGAACTTTGGAGGATTGGGGACACAGGACCATACACATGGTATACAGTGTGTATGGGGCCTCCTCATTCGCCATGTAGGGGGTGACACGTGTCCTGGGCTGTGTGCGAACCAGCTATCACACATGTCTGCTGCATGACTGTTCTCTTTGGCCTGTCTGCACTGACACTCCCATCTGGCCCCCCTGGGGTTGTGGTCCGCTGACATATCCCCTGTGTGCCATGTATCATGATGTTCCACGACTTGCACAGCTGCGCATCTTTGTCCCACCAAGTGTGCTTTTGGACTCCCCAATGCAGACTCTAGTGCACCCCCATCGTGTGCAATGCTGTGCCGTCAGATGTGTGTGACCATGCTTCTCTGCTGTCCATTTGTGCATTGCTACATCATGGATTCCATTGGTCCATCTTCTCATGTGTGTCTTTCTGCTATCTCTGTTTGCAGGTGATGCAGGATATGGATGTCGTGCCTGGCTGCTGACCCCTGTGCATCTCCCTTGGACAGGTGCAGAGATGCGGTACAATGAGGCCCATGCCTCCAGCCGCTCAGTCATTGAGCGCACCTTTGGCGTTCTCAAAAGTCGCTTCAGGTGTCTGGATAGGACTGGTGGGGCCTTACAGTACAGACCCATGACTGTGGCAAAGATCATACTAGCCTGTTGCATCCTCCACAACATTGCTCTCAGGCACAATGTTCCAGTCGATATTAATGAGGATCTCGGGGTGGATCCTGTGTGCCCTCCTCCACCTGGCCATGGTGACACACGTGCGGGGAGGGCAGCTCGGCAACATCTGATCGAGGAGCTCTTCTTCTGAAGTTCTGCTTGTGCTGGAGACGTGTCTCTGGGTTCACCATGTGTGAGCAGGTGTATGGATTGTGCAGCACTACCGTGACATGTCTCGAGATGTCTGATGTGTTTTTGCCTCCCCAGGATGAGCTTCTGTGTTCCGGGCCCCCAGGGATTGCCTGACCATACTGCCCGATGCTGTGCTGCGTGTGGGGATTGTGTGTACATCACTGCAACATGCAGGTGACTCAGGTGAGTTGGCATGCAGTGCGGTTTGCATTGCTGTCGTCACGGTTTGACACATATATGTTGATTCCTCTCCACTGCTCCTATGGTGCTGCACATGTCTCTGGCCCACTACTCCATCACCCATAGCTTCCGTTTCTCACACATGTGGCCATTACCTGTGCACATCTTGGGAGTCCTACTGGTGTATCTGCTGCACATTATGAGAGCCTGTGTGAGTACACAGGCACAGGGCATTCTATTGTTTGAGAGCATGTGGATCATTCACTGCCATTGTGGCATTTTCAGGATGCGTGGCACTCATGCATGTACTGATGGGGGTCTGCACTTGTCGGTGATTGTCGGGGGTCCTGCCATCTGCACCTTCTGGCATGCATACCTTGTCTCACAGTGTATGTTTCTGTGTCTGCTTGACCTGTCCACATGACCAATCATTCTGCGCGATGCTGCCTATGTGTGTTTCAGGGATGTGTATGGCCACCTCTCCAGTGATGTTTCCTCATCCCTCTTTTCCCTTCTGCTTGTGGGCTACTGTACATTGTGGGCATGTGTCATATATTCTTTTCAGACGTGTCTCAGGTTTGCTGGTGGACCGATGTACGTCAACATTTTGTTTCCGCACAACACAACACACCTTGGACATGCTGCACTCACAGCTACCCATGCACACATGGTAATGTCCTCAGTCCATTGATGTCTGCAGCCTCTGTTGGGTCTCTTTGTGCTCTTGCCTGACACGGACATTCCCAGTCAGGCCACAGCTCTAACTTTCAGGTAGGCCTCAGCTTCCAAACTCTGGGACATACACCACGTGCTGGTGCTGCATTTGGCCTGTTGCTATCATCATGTCTTTCTTTGTTATCTCTGTGCGCCACCACTGCTGGACATGCTCTGGACCCCTGTGGTGCCTATGTGTCATGTGCATTTACATGAACATATTGGGATGGTGTCCTGATCTTCAGAGACATCTCCTGCGTGCTATCTATGCATTCTGGGGTGAACTCTTTCTATCACACTGTCTCCTTTCAGACCTACAGGGGCCGTGGGTTGGTGTGCCATTCCCTTACCTGATATCTACATCTTTTCAAACAGTACACAGACAACATACATGACACATCTACTACACTGCATCTGGAGATCCCGTCATCCATATGTGCGTGGACACAGCACCACTGTGAGACTGTCCCTGGATGTTGTTGCCACAGGGAGATGGGCCTCTGCAATTTGGCCACAGGCCTTTTTTTCAAAATCATTGATGGCCTATTTTGACTGTCACTGGGGGGACTGGGCCACCGTTGCTGCCATGAACTGTCTGGGTATTTCGTTTCTTGCAGTAAGGGGGGGGGGGAATGAGCTGTACATGGATATGTAGCCCTGAGACGTCAATGTTGACATGGCATGTTGCCTTATCACTCTGCATGCTTTCACCAAGTTCTTTTGGTGGCTGGGGATGGTGACTGCTGTGCATACGGTGTGTGCGAACAATGTGGGGACATGTCGTGGTGAGGCCCTCCACATCACATATTACTGTCTGTTTGCGACTGCTGATGAGCTGCGGCATAGGATTTGGGGTGGGACCAGTGGGGGGTGGTCAGGGTGTGTAGGCTCCACGGGAGGCAACAGGTGGGTGGACTCTCAAAATGGATTGGGTGTGTGCTGGCAACGTTGGCTGCGACACACGCCCCATGTCTTTCCACAGGTCATATGGTGCACCGGGATGCGGGATACAATGGCTGCATGGGTCTGGTGACTGCCTTTTGTGGACGACTGTTTGCACTTTTGTTGTTTTGGATATTTGGGATATTGGTCACCCATTTTCATTGCCACTCGGGAGCTTGCCAGTTTGGGCAATACCTGGCATTAATCTTTTCCTTCCTTGTTTGATGCTTACTTGCCCGTATGCTGTGTGCAGCCCCATCACATATCCGCCCACCCTTCCATGGTTGAGCTGTGCATGTCAGTGTGGCCTGTTTGCAGCCTGTGTGCCACATTGTCTGGACTATTTGTTGTTTCCCTCCTGGGGTGGGGCATGTGACTGGGCTGCCTGTGTTTTGGGACTGCTGCTGCCGGTTGGTCTGGGCCACATCACTGATCTGGTTGGTCATGCACATGCTCCTCTTTCAGTCCATTGTCCTTGACCACAGCCCATCCACATGGCTTTCCATTGGCCTGGCCCCTTCCAGCCCTCATGTGTCGCTCCCCTAATATATTGCATGTTGTTTACACTGCATTATATTTCCTGGGGTGTGTGTGGACCTGTTCATATGTGCCTCCCATCCCACCTGTGGACTGTGATGTTGGCTGTGGACCCCTGCTCTACATGTGTACTGCATCTTGGTTACTCTTTGCGGTGCCCTCACCTGACACACAGCTGTAGTTTTGTATGGTGACATGCTGTGCTCCTGTCTGCATCCATTTCTGTGTGCCTAATGGTGTTATTATAGTTAATTGATTTTCTGCAGTGCTTTCCATCCTAGTGGTCATGGCTTTTCACTCTCTCTGTTCTCCTGTTTTGATGCCTTTCCTGCACTGGTACCTGTGGTCGCTGTAACAGTCATCTCTTGGCTTCTATGTCCTGGCCGCTCTTATCATCCTCATCACCGTTGCGGCCCATCCTTTGGTCCATCTATCTGCATCAGTGTGATGTGAGATGTCCTGTATGTTGCTGTGCACTGTCACCCCGTATCCTACACTGCTACCCTTGTCTGCATTGCATCTCTTTGTGCTTGGCAGGCCTGTGCCTGTTCTGCGTGGCAGGCCCACTCCTCTGGCCACCTCCACCTCCACTGGGGGACACATATTCTCCTCACCTGCCACACACTGTTTTTCTAGTACTCTAGGGTGCCAACAACCTTTGCTGTGTTGCTGTTGCCAACACCATGTTTGTCTGCACTGCTGCCAGACACATGGGATGCCCGCAGGGGTGTGGGTCCAGTAACTCCCTACTCTCCCTCCGTCAGTCACCTGTTCATTGTCTTTACTGTGGGTTCTATGTGGTGTTTGTACTACATCTGTCTCTGTTCCATGCAGGTCCTGCAGGTCCTCCAGACACCACATGCAGTCCCTAGGGCACACTGACCTTGGCCAACATACCCTTTTTGAGGAACTGTGCCATATGGTTCAATGGTCCAGGGTTCCATCTGCACTCTCTTATCCCTGTGTACCTCATATTGCACTTAGCTTGGGACACCCTTCTAGGCACCGTACTGGTCACCTTTTCAAGCTTCTTCTTGGGCACACTGTTGGACTACTGTCTTTTGCTGCTCTATGGCACTGACGCACATATTCATTTCTCCCTTCAGGGCCAGGCGCTGTGGGGGTGCCTACCCCCTCCTATGTTCATCTCGGGACTGCTGATGTACATGTGCAGTGCACCATGGGTATTGTTGCATACACCCATATCCTTCAACCCCCAGCAGGCACTTTGGGTGGTGACATGGCGCCCCTCGGTGGCCAGTCAGGGGGTTATTGGTTCTGGTGGTACAGACATCTGCATATTCTTTCTCCACATATTCATAGTATGTTCGGGTTTGCTTTTGCTTTTGCCAGTGGCTTTCGGTTTATGAAACAGGTCTGTGATGTTATTGGGCCTTTTATATTTGGTAATGATCTTGGCCTTGGTCTTGATTGTGTTTGCCATATGCCCTTGTTTGCTGAGACCTTGGTTTGTTTCATTGACAGGCATTCTTTGTATGTACATAGTGCAACTGCTGTGGATCTGGTGTGGGGGTTTTGAGCTTTTCACAGTTCTGCTCCATGGGCTGGCCACCTCATTATTGGGACTGTGTTATTTGCACTAGCAGTATGGGCCAATAGCTACTTCACTGCCTGTGGGGGCCCCTAGGTCATGGGTTTCAGCCCACAGAAGGATTGTTTGGTGGCCCTTTGGGGGGCATTTTGTAATTTTGCTTTACATTGGTGCTGACAGCAACACCACCCTCACAGTGCAAAATCCTCACGGTGCCTCATTGGGAACCCTAAAACATGCTCTATGGGGCGCTCTGTAACACGCCCTATAGGGTGCCCTGGCAGACAGTGCACATTTATCTTTACCCTCTGGTGTGCCTTGTAGGGTGCCCTATGCGGCACCTTTGGGTTACAGCCCTGTGAGTGTGTGTTTGCCAGCAGAACCTGTTCGACATACTAAACAAACTGCTTCTGACATCACTGAATTGGTGTAAGGGTAATGTCGCAGACTCATCTACAAATACCCCCGCCTGGCAGGGACACATTCACTTGATACAGGGCCCAGAGTTGGGCCGGCAAATGCATGGCGTGGTGGCGTTTGCTGCTGGAGTACAATGGCAAGACAATTGGGTTCTTACCTGCCTTGTTTCCAGCACGTTTTGACGTTTTATTTCCTTTATTACATGATTTGTGGATATATTTGACTTTGTACATTTCTCAAACCCAGTTGTGGCTGCGAATTCACACTATTTTCTTCTTTTGGGGCTGAGGCTCTCTTGATTAAAAGGGCACTTCCAATGAGGGGAGGTGGGCATTTTCTCCCACCTCGCAGGTTGGTTGGGGCTGACAAAAATGGGGGATATGTATGGTTTTAACAGAGTGGTGACTGGTTATACATATCCATGACTACGATTTGTGGAGGGTAATGACGCAGGCAGCTTTAGTCCTTAGACACACAGGGGGATTTGAACTCAGAAACCTTGCACCATCTGACAGTGTCTTAACCATTGTGTTACGGATCACACTGCCTTAGGGGGGGCACCTTTTCTAACTTCTTATGGGGCACCCTGTTGGGCTCCTGTCTGTTGCTACTATGTGACAGTGATGCACACAGTCATTTCGCCCTACCGTGCCAGGGGGCTGTGTGGGTACATACCCCTTCTTGTGTTCATCTGTGGACTGCTGATCTGCATGTGCATTGCACCATTGGTATGCTTGCATTGAGACAGATCCTAGCCAGCACAGCAGGCGGTTTGGGTGCTGTCCTGATGCCCTTCAGTGGCCAGCCAGGGGGGGTGTTAGCAGCTATGGGGCTGCAGCCCAGTGGTTCCTCCACTGCCTGTGGGGCCAGTGGTCATGGGTTCAGACCCCTAGAGGCTTATTTTATAGGGCTGTCTGCAGCATTGTATATTTTTAATGCACATTAGTGCTACCAGCGACAGCCCCTCAGTGTAATATAACCTTACAGTGCCTCATAAGGCGCCCCATGCGGCACCCTAACTGGCGCCCTTTAGGTTGCCTTATGGGGTGTTCTATAGGGGACATTTTGGTGTGCCTCTGCGGACAGTGCACTTTATAATGTAGCCTGTGTAGTGCATTATGGGGTGCCTTCTGCGGCACCTTCGGTTACGCCACTGTGAGGGTGTGTTTGCTGGCAATACTACTGAACGTAAATAAAAACATGCCTCCTCATTCCCTACGTAATGTACAGGGTGATGCCTGGACCAACCTTCTGCATTAGGCACACTGGGGACTCAAACTCATGCTGCCTGTTACAGCAGTCAGTGAGGTAACCATTGTGCTACAGCTCTGTTCCAGCGATTTGTCTCTGTGCGCCTTCTTAAGAATAACGCGCGGTAACACGCCACGGCGCCCTGCGACACTCGTTAGTTTTTGGAACGCGCATTAGTGGGAACGATGTACCGCCCATGTCCTTATTTTGGGTTTCGGTCTCTACCGCGGCTCCTAACGCGAATCGCACTAACGCACTTTAGTAAACATACCCCTTAGTTTCAATTTATAAAACAGAAGAGAGCTTTCTGGTTAAATTTAGAACCCAGCAGAGAGCTTGTAGTTTAAATTTAATAGTCACTCAGAGCCTAGCATCAGCAAAGTACTTTTAGTTTCAATTTAAAACACAGAAGAGAGCTTTCTGGTTAAATTTAGAACCCAGCAGAGAGCTTGTAGTTTAAATTTCATAATAGGCTAGAGCCTAGCAGCAGCAAAGAGCTATAATTTAAATCAAATCAGAATATAGCTTACCTCAGCAGCACCGGACAGGGTACTGTGTAGCAGCCCTCTTTTAATAAGTGTTATATCCCTCCCTCCCTCCCCACACCCACCCACCCCTGG
The DNA here is from genome assembly GCA_033557465.1 of Ichthyophis bannanicus. Classification (NCBI taxonomy): domain Eukaryota; kingdom Metazoa; phylum Chordata; class Amphibia; order Gymnophiona; family Ichthyophiidae; genus Ichthyophis; species Ichthyophis bannanicus. The sequence goes on from CM066048.1 coordinate 7,238,719, forward strand.
GATAATCGTAGCTTTATAGGTATTTACACATCTTAAAAGACAGGAGGTGCTCTCAGGTGAAATTTGTTACCCAAATCAGTTATACACTAAGGAACTGAGATTAAATAAGCTTCAGGTGAACAAGGTATATTAAACGTATTAGGTACAGTTTTACTGGTATAAATATCCATAGCAACCCCTAGTAAGAAAAGAACTTAAAGATCTAAACACAAGCTTAAAACTAAGATGCAGACAGCAGTCCAGCAGCGAGATGGCGGCTTTTCAGGCTTTTGCATTGAGTATCACCTGTATTATTTTCTCCCAGTTGGTGAGAGGTCTTACATGTGCACTAGGTGCAAGGAGCTCTTTACTCTCAGTGAACGAGTCTGTTCTCTAGAGGCTAGAGTAGCAAACTTGGAAAACATAAGACAGAAAGGTACATAGACGAGACCTACAGGGATATAGTCCTGAAGTCCCACCTCCAGACTGGCAGCATCCCTGTTGCCATGGAGGAGAGAGGTCACGTGACAGGAGAGCATCACCCTGGTGTGGCAGGAAGTGATCCTGTATCTAGGACCTGTCCTCCAGGTGATGTAAAACCCTCTCACACCGAGGAAGTTTTTCCAGGGCCATGTGCCCATGAGGGAAGGGTTAGGACAGCCATTATAGTTGGTGATTTGATCATTAGGCATGTAGATAGCTGGGTGGCTGGTGGACGTGAGGATCGCCTGGTAACATGCCTGCCTGGTGCGAAGGTAGCGGACCTCACGCGCCACCTAGATAAGGTCTTAGATAGTGCTGGGGAGGAGTCTGCTGTCTTGGTAAATGTCGGTACCAATGACATAGGAAAATGTGGTAGGGAGGTTCTGGAGGCTAAATTTAGGCTTTTAGGTAGGAAGTTGAAATCCAGAACTTCCAGGGTAGCATTCTCTGAAATGCTTCCCGTTCCACACGCAAGACCCAAAAGGCAGGCAGAGCTCCGGAATCTCAAAGCGTGGATGAGACGATGGTGCAGAGATGAGGGTTTTGGATTTGTTAGGAACTGGGGAACATTCTGGGGAAAGGAGGGGCTCTTACGAAGGGATGGGCTTCACCTTAACCGGGATGGAACCAGGCTGCTGGCATTAACCTTTAAAAAGAAGATAGAGCTTTTAAATTAGATAATAGGGGAAAGCTGACAGTCGCCCAAGAGCGGATGGTTTGAAAGAATGTATCCTTGAAGGATACTCCCAAAAGCAGAGAGGTTCCAAAAAAGAGTAAAGTAGCCCAAATGCCCTCAGATATGCAGCAGACAGAGCTTAAAGATCCCAAATTACCCATGTCTACCAATAGCCAAATTAATATGAATAAAATACAGTCTCTAAAATGCTTGTATGCAAATGCTAGAAGTCTAAAAAATAAGATGGGAGAGTTAGAATATATAGCACTAAACGAGAGGTTAGATATGATTGGAATATCAAAGACATGATGGAAGGAGGACAACCAGTGGGACACTGTGATACCTGGGTACAAACTATATCGTAATGATAGAGCTGATCAAATTGGTGGAGGGGTTGCGCTCTATGTTAGAGAGGGCATTGAGTCAGAAAGGATTAAAGTTTTGCAGGAAACAAAATTTGCTGTAGAATCTCTATGGATTGAAATTCCATGTAAAAAGGGGAAGGCGATGGCAGTGGGGGTGTACGACCGCCAGGCCAGAATGAACAAATGGATTATGAAATGCTCAAAGAAATCAAGGAAGCTAACAAAGGTTACAGCGCAGTAATAATAATGGGTGATTTCAATTATCCCGGTATCGACTGGGTCAGTGTCACGGCAGGACATGCTAGGGAGATAATGTTCCTAGATGAAATAAATGACTGCTTCTTGGAGCAGCTGGTTCATGAACTGACCAGAGGGGAAGCAATATTAGACCTAGTCCTTAGTGGAACACCAGATGCAGTGCAAGAGATAAGGATGTTGGGGCCACTTGGCAATAATGATCATAGCATGAGCGCCTTTGATTTATTTAGTGGAGGAGGGATAGTAAGGAAATCAACAGTACAACCTTTTAACTTTTGAAAGGGAGACTATGATAAAATGAGGAAAACAGTTAAAAAACTAAAAGGAGCAGTTGCAAAGGTTAAAGACTTACATCAAGTTTGGGTGTTGTTGAAAATTACTATCTTGGAAGTCCAAGCCAGCTTTATTCCACACTTTAAGAAAAAGTGGGAGGAAGTCCAAAAAACTGCCAGCATGGTTTAAAGGTGAGGTCAGAGAGGCTGTTGTTGCCAAAAAAGCATCTTTCAGGAAATGGAAAAAAAAGCCAAATGACGAAACCTGGAAACAGCAGAAGCACTGGCAAATCAAATGCAAGGCATTGATAAAGCAGGCAAAGAGAGAATTTGAGAAGAAGTTTGCTACGGAAGCAAAAACTTGAAATAAAGATTTTTTCAAGTACATTTGTAGCAAAAAACCTGTGAGAGAGTCAGTTGGTCCATTAGATGATAGAGGAGTTAAAGGGGCACTAAGAGGCGACAAGGCGATAGCGGAGAGACTGAATGAATTCTTTGCTTTGGTCTTTACTGAGGAAGATGTAGGGATGTTACCCATGACTGAAGTGGTATTTAGAGGTGTGGAAGAACTAAAGGAAATATCGATACATCGGGAAGATATATTACAACTATTAGATAAACTGAACAGTAGCAAATCACCTGGGCTGGATGGTGTACATCCAAGGGTGTTGAAAGAACTGAAATATGAGATTGCAAACCTGCTATTAGTAATCTGTGAACTATCATTAAAATAATCTCTAATACCTGAAGATTGGAGGATCGCCAATGTAACATCAATTTTTAAAAACGGTTCCAAGGGTGATCCGGGAAACTACAGACCGGTGAGCCTGACGTCAGTACCAGGCAAAATGGTAGAAACCATCATAAAGAATAAAATTACCCAGCATGTAGATAGTCATGGCCTAATGGGAGACAGCCAACATGGCTTTAGATAAGGAAGATCTTGTCTTACTAATCTGTTATGTTTTTTTGAAGCTGTGAATAAACAGGTGGACAAAGGTGAGTTGGTTGATATAGTGTATCTGGACTTTTAGAAAGCCTTTGACAAGGTCCCTCATCAGAGACTTTTGGCAAAACTAAAGAGTCATGGAATAGGAGGCAGTGTACTACTGTTGATCAGGAACTGGTTAAAATATAGAAAGCAGAGTGTTGGGCTAAATGGCCAATTTTCCCAATGGAGAAAGGTGAATAGTGGTGCACCCCAGGGATCTGTGCTGGGTCCGCTGCTTTTTGACATATTCATAAATGACCTGGAAAGTGGAATAACGAGTGAGGTTATCACATTTGCAGATGACACAAAACTATTTAAAGTTGTTAAAACCCAAGAGGATTGTGGAAAATTGCAAGAGGATCTTGATAAATTGGAAGACTGGGAATCAAAATGGCAGATAAAATTTAATGTGGACAAGTGCAAAGTTATGCACCTAGGGAAGAACAACCCAAACTATGGTTACACGATGCAAGGTTCAACATTAGGAACCACCACCCAGGAAAAAGATTTAGGCGTCATTGTGGATAATATGTTAAAACCCTCGTTCCAGTGTGCCGCGGCAGCCAAGAGAGCAAATAGAATGCTAGGTATCATAAGGAAAGGAATGGAAAATAAAACAAAAGATATTATAATGCCTCTATATCGTTCCATGGTGAGACCGCACCTTGAATATTGTGTGTAATTCTGGTCACCGTATCTTAAAAAGGATATAGCGTTATTAGAAAAGGTTCAGAGATGAGCCACCAAAATGGTAAAGGGGATGGAAGGATACTCCTATGAAGAAAGGCTAAAAAGGTTAGGGCTCTTTATCCTGGAAAAGAAACAGCTGAGGGGAGATATCATAGAAGTCTGTAAATTAATGAACGGAGTTGAACGGGTAAACGTAGATCGATTGTTTACATTATCAGAATATAGAAATACTAGGGGACTTGCAATGAAGCTACAGGGTAAACTATTTAAGACTAATAAAAGAAAATATTTTTTCACTCAACGTGTAATCAAACTCTGGAATTTGTTACCAGAGGATGTAGTAAAGGATTTTAGTGTAGCTGGGTTTAAAAAATGTTTGGACAAGTTCCTGGAGGAAAGGTCCATAAACCATTATTAAGAAGGGACCCAGGATATCAATGCTTGACCCAGTACAAGCATTGTGGAACCTGTGTCTTTTGGGGAAACTGCTAGGTACGTATGACCTAGATTGGCCACTGTTGGAAACAGGATACTGGGTTTGATGGACTTTGGTCTGACCCAGTATGGCATATCTTATGTTCTTATGTTCTTATGAGATGGGAGCAGACAAATTGTTGCCGTCTTTATTTAATTTTCTTTTAAATGAAACAAAGTTTAGCAGCCTATGTGCATTTTTCCTTCCATGTTTATGTGAATGCAGATCCTTACAAATTTGGTGACTTATGAACCTGCTTACTGATTTAACAAACTCATTTGAATCTTTTGGAAAAGAATCCAATGCCTAATTCTTACCTGTGTAAAATGTGATTCCCAGGCAATGGCATCTGCATTGATGAGGAGCTGTTGACCCTTGAGAGCTGATGGAATATATTTTCCTACTTGGTTTTTCCTTATGTAGCTTCTGGTTCCCACAACGGTTGCCCAAATATCACCAATCAAAGAATTACTTAGACGGCAGTTGCTATAAGAACTTTTATTTCAGCATAACAAAATAGCAGTGTCATACAGAACAGCAAAAGCCCGTCTATAGAAATGGCAGACAGTACTTCCTTCTCTGTGAAAGGGAAGAAAATACTGCCCACCCTTCCTCCAAAATAACCACCTTATATACATCTCAAATGTTTGCTCTACATTAGCCTCAGTGAATCCATTATCACTACTTAGGTGTCACTTTTCCCAGGGGAGAATCTATTTACATTTGTACATTTGTACCTGCACTTAGACCTGCTTATTTATACATGGCCTATGACCTCTATACATCTGGAAATGCTTTTAGGTCTAATTATCTATGCATGGTCTGTGACCTTTGATCCTTCCTGTATTTTTCCTTCTTCTTGGCACTATTTGAAATCAGGCAGAGATTATGCTGTGCTCATCAGTTTGAATTCTTTGCTTGACCTGTACTTTCTTGTTAGGCCCAATATTCTGCACACTCCTATCCAGAATATGGTTACCCAGAATTCTCCATAACAGGCCGCATCCATATTCTTATGGCAAGCATATACTCTCATATAGCTATTGTCTTCTTGTCTGTCTTCTTGTCTTCTGTGCCATCCATCCTCCTGTGTAGTTTCACCAGGCAAGAGTTCAGTCATATAAAGCCAATATATACATATATAAGCAGACCCAAGGCAGACTTTAAGTCAGATTTCCCTACACTTATAGATCCGTTTCGGAAGATCAGCCAGTTTATGATGTCAAACTGACTTGGCAGTTTCCCTTCACTATCAAAGATAATCTCATCACCTGCTGAAGTTCTGAAGTGAAGATTTCTCATGTATTGGTTTATCTTAAAACAAGAAAAATATGTCAACTGAGGTGCAATGTTATGTGAGACAGTCAGTTATGTTTAGATAATCTTAAAGTTTGAATATCTAACTTTTGAAATCATATACCTAAATTGGCCCCTTTAAGGACTGAATGATAAAAATAGGCACCCAAAAAATGGGTCACTATGGGGACATAGGGGTATGTTTACTATACTACAATAAAGGAGCAAGTGTGCTATTAGTGCATGCTATCAGGATACCTGGACTTAGAACATCCAAAACATTGCTTTAGAGCATGCTAATGTTACCAGCAGCTTAAAGTGCCCTGTGGGCAGAGATAAGGTATGCATGGGGTGGAGACGAGGGGTCAATGGGCGGGGAGTGGGCGTTAACAAGACACTCTCCCTTAACGACAATTGTGCAACCTGCTGAAAGGCACTTTAATACCGGGAATCCTAACACATACCAAAACCTTGCGGAAAAGGTACCTTACGGTGGTGAGAGAGACTATTTCATGTATGCAATGTGGCAAACCGACAGGGGAGCCCGAGTTAGTGATAGCAGTGCTCCATTATTAGCAACAGCATAATGCCCAAGTATGAAAGGGCACTATGTTGATGGTGCAAATGGGGCAAAGGAGGTGGCACATGGCTAATACAGTGGGGGCTATTGGTGCAGTGGGGGTTATTGGTGCTATTGGACCAGGCAGCTGCATAGGTGACAAATAAAAACATTAGATTAGAAAATATGTCAGATTTTGTCAGACCAAGGTCCATCATATCCAGTATCCTCTGTCCAACAGTGGCCAATCTAGGTCACAAGTACCTAGCAGTTTCCACAAAAGACACACAGGATCCACAATGTGTATCATGGGACAAGCAGTGCATATCCGGGGCCCTCTTTAGCAATGGTTTATGGACCTTTTCCCAGGAACCTGTCCAAACATTTTTAAACCCAGCTGCACTAACAGCTTTTATTACATCGTTTGGTAATGAATTGCAGGGTTGGATTATACATTGACTGAAATAATATTTTCATCTAGTAGTCCTAAATTCGTTACACTATAACTACATTGCATGTCCCATAGTCTGTCTACAGTAAAATGGCATAAACAATCAACCCACATTTACCATTTCCACTACAGTCAATAATTTATAGACCTCTATCATATCTCCCATCAGCCGTCTCTTCCCCAGGTTGAAGAACCCCAACCATTTTAGCCTCTCCACAAAGGGGTATTCTGTCATCTGCATTACCATCTGTGATGTCCGGCATGATCCCACAGTGACAGTGGTGGCACATAGGCACGCTAATGCTGTGGAAAGGAGATGTGCCACATGGGGCGGTCCAAGGATCCTGGCACCCTAGGCAGAGATCAAGGCTGGTTTCCCCCCTGCTGGCACTGAACCCAGCTGTGGAGGAAGAGGCAGATAGTGCCTCCAGGTAACTACAACATGCAGGCACCCAGGGGTCTACCAAAGCAGTGTCTGTCATTCTCCCCCCAAGACGTATTATTGTCAGGTGGTGATGGGGTCCCTGCAGAAGCAGATGGTTGGGGGGGTTGTGTGGCCACCCATGTATGCCTCTGCCCCACCCATCTGATCCTTGCACCCTAGGCAAGCTCCAACCCACATGTTGGATGAGCTGGGGCCGCACACCACCAATACTGACAGCACACAGGCATGTCAGCATGGTGTGGGGGTGTTTGTGGAGTGGGCAGTGGCATCCACCTGCAGCAGACCAAAGCCATGCCCTGTCCCTATGCACTGTGCACATTGCAACATGTGTCAAGGTCCGTCTGATGCAAAGCATGAGCCCCAGGGAGTGCTGTAACCATATGGCAGCACTGTAGTTCAATGCACACAGTTGGTGTGTATGTTAGCAGAAAGTCACAGGTTTGGGTCCTGGCTGTGGATCATGCACTGCATGTCCCTGTGGTTAAACCTTAGCCCAAAATGCAGGTATAACACCAACATGTACAACTCCCAGTGAATCGGCCAGGAAGGGTATTGCTCAACTATCCACAGCTGGATGGAGAGTCAGGCTGATAGTACTGGCATCCTGAGCAGGCATTAACATCAATGCATGCTATTCACTACTGAACAATGAGCACACATTAACAATTCCTGAGCTGATATTGGGACTAAGATATCCATTGTGTTGTGGCTTTCTACACCTCACTGAGCATCACATTGCCTAAGCTGTTTCCAGCGTTGGTCTGCAAATATGCATTATGAGGAGCAAAGCATTGTGGATATGGCCTGAGACAGGACGGATTGGCCAGGATGGGTCTGCATCGGAAGTAGGGTCAATGACTGAGATGTCATAGTGTCCATCTGCCATGTGCATGGACTGGGTGGCCACAGCATGTCCTGCTAGGAGGGCAGTTTCACTCTGACCAAGCAGTGACCATGACATGACTATGTAGCCATGACACGGCTATGTAGTGCTATATCTTGTCTTGTTCCAGTGATGTCTTGTTCCAGTGATGTGGGTGCACTTCCTGTCCTATGGGCCTGTTTACTGAACCAAATGCTGGGTGTCCATGCTATTTATCCCAAGTCTGGGTGCATATGCAACGTGTACTGACCAGTGGACTATCCAAAGTTGGTATGTGCATGGCTGAAAATCCCAGTGGTAGGCAGCAGGTGCAGTCTGACTGTGCTTGTGGTGAAATATCAGACCTAAGTGGTTGGGACAAGCAGTGTTTCAGGCCTACACCCTGGAGTAATGTTAAGGCCAACAGGTCTAGATGTCCCCACTGTAGGTGGCATCAGCTGTTTAACACTGGGTATTGACATGCACCCCTCACTTGGTTTGCAACTTGCCATGCTCTGAGGGCTTGTGTGCATCAGTGATGCTGAGGATTAAGCTATTGGTAGTTTAACTACTGGCAGGTTCTCCCAACATGGACAGGTCTCAGCTGAGGTGCCAGACAGAGACAAACCACCCATCTGGGCAGCAGCAGAATGAGAAATGTTGGCGGTGGAGGATCATATTTCTGTGACAACGGCAACAACACTGAACTTAAACTGCGTGGAGGAAAGGCCTGGCAATCTACTGTATCTTGGAAGGAACAACGGAACAGATACCAAGACTGGCAGAATTTCAGGTTTAAACAAATCCCTTTTATTAACCCCTACACGTTTCGGCCAACGGCCTTCTTCAGGGGGATATCAATGAGGAAACAAGCCTCGAAAAACAAATATATAAAATTAGACATTGGGGTATGTTTACTAAAACCCCGGTATTGTGCAGGCCATGTTAGTGTGCGGGTGCCATATAAGGAGTGGGCGTTGCGTTCTGAAAAAGAAAAACCGTGATTGACAGATGCGCGAAGGTGCACGGTGCCCATGTGCACCCCGTACACTAGAGCATCAGACAGCTGCGCGGGAGGCATAAGTGGCGCGCTGATGTGCAAGCTGGAGAGCAGAGCCACGGCACAATGGTTAAGACAATGACCAATGGTGCCAAGATCAGGGGTTCAATCCCCCACAGTGTCCTTTGAAGACAGCTGGCTGGCATTATTTTAAAAGGCATATAAATAATGGGCAGCAGAAGACGGCACGCTGATGGGCATAAGGCGGTGTGCTAATGTTTTTGGAGGCATTTTAATGTTGGCATGCATATTTAATTAATAATTAATAATACTTAATAATACACACTTATATACCGCTGCTTCCAGCGATCAGCAGCGGTTCGATTCTTCTTTTGGGGTTGTCCAATCAGGACTGGGGGGGGGATAGTAAATACATAGGTCTGAGGGGAAGGTCACAGCACACAGGATTAGTGTCTTGGGGATGGGATTATACATATTTACATTTATACATACATATTTACACATTTTTGGATTACACATTTTTACATATTTATACATGAAGTGGATTCAACAGCATATAATTATCTGATTGCTTTGCTACGATTCCATGGAACTTGAGAGTCATGGCTGATTGTAGTAGCATTTGAATAGGTGGGTTTTCATCTCCTTCCTGAAGATTGTAATGTCCTTGATTAGACGCAGTTCAAAAGGGAGTTGATTCCAGATATTTGGCGCAGAGAATGAGAAAGCTCTGCGACATGTACTTGTTTTCACAGTTCTGATGTTGGTGGGGACCTTCAGGGTGCCCGAGTTGGTAGTTCTTCTGTCCCTATTTGCAGGTTGTGTGCTGATAAGTGTGGACAGGAATGAGGGGGCTATGTTGTTGATAAGTTTGAATGTGGTTACTAGCATCTTGTACTGTATTCTAGCTGCAATTGGAAGCCAATGTAGGTCGATTAAAATGGGGGTGATGTGTTCAGAAATGCTTGTTCCCATTATGATCCTGGCAGTCACATTTTGGGCCATCTGAAGGATATTTAGTGATTTTTTAGGCAGACCTTGTAAGATGGCATTACAGTAGTCTAGGTGTGGCATAATGAGTGCTTGAGCCACGGACCGGAAGTCACAGGGTGCTATTATTTTCCTTAGAGGTTGTATCACCCTAAGTTTATGGAAGATGGCTTTGTTTGTTTTACGTAGGTGTGTCTCCATTTTTAGGTTGCAGTCGAGTGTGACTCCTAGATATTTGATTTCATCTTTTGCGTTGTACGTGTTGTTGCACAGGGTGATTGTAGACGGGGGCTTGAAGTTCGGTTTACTGGATATATACATGACCTCTGTTTTTTTGTGGTTAATCGTCATGTTATTTTTCTGTAGCCATAGTAGCATTTCGTCCAGGCAGCTTTCGAGCTGTGTATATTTGGGGTCAGCGGCGTCTAGTTGTGTGTAGAGCATAATATCATCCGCATAGATGTGGTAGTAGATGTTATGCCTTTTAAAAATGTCGCAGAGGGGTTGCATGTAAATGTTGAACAGTAGTGCCGAGAGAGCTGAACCTTGGGGTATGCCCTGTGTTTGAGAGAACGGTTCTGCTTGTTCCCCATTGAATTGTACTTGAGGCCTTCTGTTCGATATGTAGGAGGAGAACCATTTGAGGGGGGTTCCCACAACTCCTATGGATTCCAGTTTGCTAAGGAGGATCCCATGATGTACAGTATCAAAGGCGGCGGAGATGTCAATGAAAATGAGTATAAACATTTTCTTTCTGTCTTCTAGTCCTTTGAGTAGGTTGTTCATTAGCGCTATCAGAAGTGTTTCAACTCCATGGCAGCGCGTTGATGTAAAAGCACAGGAGCAGAACCACAGCACAATGGTTAAGACACTGACCACTGGTGCAGGGATCAGGGGTTCAATCCCCCACAGTGTCCTTTGAAGACAGCTGGCTGGCATTATTTTAAGAGGCATATAAATAATGGGCAGCAGAAGGCGGCGCGCTGATGGGCATAAGGCGGTGTGCTAATGTTTTTGGAGGCATTTTAATGTTGGCAGGCATATGGCAGCGCGCTGATGTAAAAGCACAGGAACAGAACCACAGCACAATGGTTAAGACACTGACCACTGGTGCAGGGATCAGGGGTTCAATCCCCCACTGGGCCCAATGAAAACAGCTGGCTGAGGCAGTACTTTAGGAGCCAGTGTAATATTGGGCAGCAGAAAGCAGCACGCTATCCCTTTAGGAGGCAATGCAATATTGGGCAGCATAAGGCGGCACGCTGATGTACAAGCACAGGAACAGAGCCACAGTACAATGGTTAAGACACTGACCAATGGTGCAGGGATCAGGGGCTCAAACCCCCACAGTGCCCAATGAAGACAGCTGGCTGAAGCATTAGGTATTATGGGGAAGATTGATGTAGGAGGCATTTTATTTCCATTTTAATCATCACCACTAGCAAACGCACTCTCAAAGCGTGTTAACAGAAGGCGCCCCATAAGGCACATTTGAAAGTGCACTGTCCGCCAAGGCACCCTAGAATGTATAGGGTGCCGTATGAGGTACCGCAAGGTCAGAGTACTGTTCCTGATGGCAGCACTGTGCAGTTTAAGGAATGCACAGCATAGGTAGGTGTGCTGACATGCAAGGAGGAGCAGTAGTGGAGCACAATGGTCAGGGTACTGACTGCAGATACAGGGGTCATGGGTTTGCTCCCCAGGGTGCCTAATATGTAAGGCTGGCTGTGGCATCAGCTTTGCAATATACATATTTTTTCCTGCAGCACCTTATGTTTATTTTACTAATTGCTGCCAGCAAACACGCCCTCACGTGCCGTAATTGAAGGTGCCACATAAGGCACCCTTTAAGGCACTCCATAGGGAACATTATAAAGTGCACTGTCCGCCACGGCACCCTAAAATGTCCCCTATAGGGCACCATATAAGTTGCGTCACAGGATAATGTATAGTGCACCTTATATGGACGGCAACCATAAGGTGCCCTATAGGGCACCCTATAAAGCGCCCTCAGAGGTACCTTATGGGTACAGTACGCTGAGGGTGTTTTTGCTGGCATCATAATATGTACATTAAAAAAAGATAATGCTTTGGACAACCCTATCACAGAACCCCACTGTAAGTATTGAACCCATGACCTCTGGCTGCATAGGCAGTGAAGTAACCATTTGGTGGTGGTGAGAATCGAGGAGGAATGTGTCACATTCTATATACCCTTTAGATGTCTAGGACATCTGCACCTTGCCCACTCACAATCTTAAATGACAGAGGTGTAAGGCAGGGGTCTCCAAATCCAGCCCTGGAGGACCACAAACCAGTCAGGTTGGCAGGATATCTCTAATGCATATATATCTCATGCATAGTCATTAGGGATATCCCGAAAACCTGACTGGCCGGTGTGCCCCGTAGGACTGGGTTGGGAAACACTGGTATAGACAGACACACACTCCCACACCTATGCCAGCATTGTGCTACTATAGAGGAGTTTATTAGCCTTGCCCACCACACCAGTCCTGGGCACGGTACAGGCATGGATATGGTACGCAATACTGTTGGGGGTCACTCCCAAGGGTGATGACCACTGTCAGAGGCCAGACATGAAGCACACACCGCAGACATCAGAAAGATTGTTATGCTGGAGCTCAAAGAGCAAACTGTGTTTAACGTAGGAATGTCTATCTGCCAGTACTCATAGCAAACGTTTGAGAGCTGTGCATTGCTAAGGTATGCAGGTGCTAGTATTCGGAGATGCACGCAGGGCCCAATGTCCAGTCTCTCCTGGAGGCATTGGCCAATGGGGCCTGTGGGTGTGGGTGTGGGTGTGCCACAAAAGAGCGCACGGAAACGCGGCACTGAAACGCTAATAAATGCGTTTAAATGCCCCGCACACATGCGTGTCACCCCCGCAAAGGTGTGCGGCACACTAACGGGCCCCGAACAAGTGCGGGCCCGCAAATGTCCGATAGAGGCGTGGAATGGCTAAAGGAGGGCGGAGGTAGGCTCCGGAGGGGCAGAGGGACGGGGTAAATGGGTGGAGAGTGGGAGGGGAGAGGCTCCCCGCACAGTATCGGGCCCGAATTTGCATGTAAAAACTACTGCGAGGGAAACACTCGCGGTAGAAAGCATTTAAAGGGAAGAGAAACCATTTACGTCAGCAATGTACAGGTAAACCGGGGAAACCAGCAAAACGTGAGCAGTGTGATACATGTGCACAGCACAAAAGTGCAAATAAAAATAGAAAATGACCACAACAGAACTATTAAAAATAGTAAGTCAGCTGGGGAACAGTTATAGTGATGGGCAAATACAGAAAACACACCCAGCAAAGCTCCAGAAAAAAGAAATGAATTTTGGAAGGGTTTACGGAGCGGAGACTCTTCCAAAAAACATTTCCTTTTGTGGAGCTTTCCTGGGAGTGTTTGCTATGGTTGCCCATTAATATCACTGTTGCCCAGCATGGTGATATTTTGTCCCCCATTTCTCGTGGTCATTTCCGGGGTTTATGTGCACGTTTGTCACCAGACAGGGTGCATATGCCCACAGTAAATTTGCGTAGAGCAGGGTTTGTGACTCCATCCTGCCAGGCTTACTACCTCCAGGGGCTGCACTGTCTATGTGGCTATAGCAGGGGTCTCAAACTCAAATTGCTTTGAGGGCCGAATGAGGACTTGTAAAGTAACCCGGGGGCCGCATAAGACACGGGCCTCATTTGCATAAGGGGCCTCATTTGCATAAATATTTGCATAATGTTGCATAATGAGTGCATGGATAAAGAAAGACTAGAAAATTTCTATATTACTATAATCCAGTGCCAACCGCCAGGCACATTAGGAACTACTACTAACACTGCCCATTTGGAACCCATAGCAAACCCCCCGTATCATAACAGCACTACCAGGACTCACAAAGCACCAGACCCTACCTATCAAAAGGCAACACTGCAAATATTAAATTAATACATTTCAGAGAACAATACATGACCTACTGGGAAAAGAGAACAAGTAGCAATGTCAAATAGGAATTACACAGAATACCTCAGCACTGTAGAAATAAAACTATAAATAATTTCTTGTACCAAATCACAGACATTAATGATGCACATTTCCCAGAGCTGACATATTCCAGTTAATAAATTCAAAATAAAGAGATATTTTTCTACCTTTTGTGCATTTTTTTTCAGTTGCAATTGCTCCAGCCACTTCTGGTTTCTTCGTGTCTTCTGCTATCTCCATCGTCTGCTGTCCATTTGTCCTTTCTTCTCTCTTCTAGTTTTTTCCATTCTCTCTCTCTACATCTGCTTTAACATACTAATCTTTCTCCTTTTGCTCTTTCCTCATTCCTATTTCATCCACTCAAATTTTACCCCTCCATCCTCAATCCCCACTTACTCTCCCAATACCTGGCCAATTGTAGATTTGTCTTCTCTTCCAGACAAAATATTTTTCCCCTCTCCATTTCACTTTCCCAGCTCCATCCCATTCTAATCCTCCCCCAACATCAGCTCCCTTCTAGTTCCAGCCCCACCCAGCATCTGCTCCTTTCTAGTCCCTGCATCAGTCCATTTCCAGTCCTATCCTAGCCTCACCATCAGCCCATTTCCAATCCTAGCCCCCCATCAGCCCATTTCCAATCCTAGCTCCCTCCCCTCACAGCCCATTTCCATTCCAAGCCCCCTCCCCATCAGCCATTTGCAGTTCAAGCCCCCCTTCCACTCAGCCCATTTCCAGTCCTAGCAACCCCCCCAGCCCATTACCAGTCCTAGACCCCCCATAGCCCATAACCAGTCCTAACCTCCCCATAGCGCACTTCCAGTCTTACCCCCCCATCACCCCATTTTCAGTCTTACCCCCCCCATAGCCCATTACCAGTCCTAGTCCCCCCCATAGCCCACTTGCAGTCGTATCCCCCATCACCCCATTTTCAGTCTTACCTCCCCTCATAGGCCATTACCAGTCCTAACCCCCCCATCAGCCCACCTCCAGGCCTAACCCCCATCACCCCATTTTCGGTCCTAGCCCCCACCATAGCCCATTACCAGTCATAACCCCCCCTGCCAATAGCCCACTTCCAGTCCTAACCCCCATCTGCCCATTTCCAGTCCTAGCCCCCACCATAGCCCATTACCAGTCATAACCCCCCCCTGCCGATAGCCCACTTCCAGTCCTAACCACCATCTGCCCATTTCCAGTCCTAGCCCCCACCATAGCCATTACCAGTCATAACCCCCCCCTGCCAATAGCCCACTTCCAGTCCTAACCCCCATCTGCCCATTTCCAGTCCTAGCCCCCACTATAGCCCATTACCAGTCATAAACCCCCCCCCCCCTGCCAATAGCCCACTTCCAGTCCTAACCCCCATCTGCCCATTTCCAGTCCTAGCCCCCACCATAGCCCATTACTAGTTATACCCCCCCCCAGCCCATTACCAGTCATAACCCCCCTGCCAATAACCCACTTCCAGTCCTAACCCCCATCTGCCCATTTCCAGTCCTAGCCCCCACCATAGCCCATTACTAGTTATAACCCCCCCCCAGCCCATTACCAGTCATAACCCCCCCCTCCCCCCTCTGCCAATAGCCCACTTCCAGTTCAGTCAGCCCCTCCATAGCTCATTACCCGGCCCAACAAAAAAAACCCCAAAACCCTGGCTTCTGCTGCTGCCGTTGCCGCCGTGGCAGCAGCAGAATCAATTGTCAAATTAAAAAAAAAACTGACTTCTGCTGCTCAAGCAGCTGTCCTGCGGCCCCTTTCCCTCTGCCCGGAGATCCGACTCTGCTCTATCAGCGGCGTGCTTTTCAAGCCGCGACGAGAGTATTTCCCTCTCGCGCGGTTTTTCAAGCCGCGCGAGAGGGGAATACTCTCTTCGCGGCTTGAAAAGCACGCCGCTGAGAGCAGAGTCGGAACTCCGGGCAGAGGGAAAGGGGCCGCAGGACAGCTGCTTGAGCAGCAGAAGTCAGTTTTTTTTTTAAATTTGACAATTGATTCTGCTGCTGCCACGGCGGCAACGGCAGCAGCAGAAGCCAGGGTTTTGGGGGATTTTTGGTTTTCCGCCGTCGCGGGCCGCACAAAGTTGTCTCGCGGGCCGCGTGTTTGAGACCCCTGGGCTATAGTGTGGTGCAGCGGACAGAGTCAGTACCTCTAGGGTCAGAGGTTCAAAGCCCAGCTGGGGCACTTGCCAGCCCAGTCCCTATATTTTACCACCACTAAACACAGATAGCGCAGACACCCCTGTATTGCAGGGGACATAAGCATGGGGAAAACACCTATATTTTACCCAACAACGCACACACACCACAACAATGGGCATTACCCACAGCCAAGTACCCCAAATGCAGTCCCGTACTGCCACATTCCAATCAGGTCACCTGCTTTTTATGGGAGAAGCTCATGCCAGCATGTTGGCGGACGAGTACATGTGGTGCAGGGGGCAGTGGCTGCTAGCGACAGAAAACAGAGGCCTAGCCATGTGCAGGCTGGCACAGTCCACAGCAACAGACAGGCCCTGCCGGATCCACAGTCATGGACTATCCAGGGAATTCAGTCAAACTGTGGCTACACAGTGGTGCAGTGCACACAGACAATGCATGCAAGAGCAGAAGGTCACAGGTTCAAAGACCAGCTGGGGCTACCATCAATCCTGACCACATATTTTCCCCACAAATAAACAGTGACAGTAAGGACACACCTTTCGTGACGAGGACATATGCAATGGTAATACATCTATTTTTTACCCCACTGAGCACAGACACCATGAACAGGGGCAGAACCTACAGCAGAATCCCCCAAATGCAGTCCTGGTGGGCCACACACCAGTCAGGTTCCATGCTGCCACTCATACAAATGCCTGTGCTGTATATCTATGCACCACCCCCACGGCATGTAGATGTAGCTCATGCATATTCATGAGGGACAGCAGGAAGACCCGAACAGTGTGATGCAAAACTGGGCTGGAGTGGGGAAGCGCTGCCGTAAAGCAGCAGCCAACAGGGGCAGACACACCCACACCCACACCCACACCCACAGGCCCCATTGGCCAATGTCTCCTGTAGAGGCAGAACATTGGACCCTGCGTGCATCTCCCAATACCAGCACCTGCATACCTTAGCAATGTCACCCTACACCTGAGGTACACAGCTCTGAAACGTTTGCTAAGAGTACAGGCTGATAGATATCCCTACGTTACGCACATACTGGTAGTTGACCCCATCCGAACAATCTGTTTGGTGTCTGCGGTGCGTGCTACAGGCCTGGCCTCTGACGGTGTTCACCACCCTGGGGAGTGACCCCCAGCAGTACTGTGTACCATATCCATGCCTGTGCCGTGCCCAGGACCAGTGTGGTGGCCATGGCTAATCACCCCCTCAATAGTAGCACAATGCTGGCATTGGTGTGGGAGTGTGTGTCTGTCTATACAGTGTGTGTTGGCTGCAAACACCTTCCCCAACCCACACTGCCAGCACTACTGCCAGTATTGGTCTGCCAATGTGCATAATGAGCAGCAAGGTACCATGGGTATAGGTCAGACATGGTGGGCTGGCCAGGATGCATCTGCACAGGGCATAGGGCACTGGCTGTGACATTGTAGTGCCAGGCCACCACCTACACAGACAGGGTGACCTCTGTATGTGCTGCTGGGGGAGTACTCTCACCCTGAGTGTCAGTGATGACAGCATGGCTAGGCACCCCCATAGTGCTGTATTGTGTTTCTCTCTTGTGATATATATGGGTTTCCTGTTGGGGTCTCCTCACAGAACTCTCTGCTTGTGTGTGGTGCCACCCCAGTTTTGGGTGCATGCATTTCCATCAGGGCTAACCAGCAGACTGTTCACAGCTGGTATGTGCCTTGATGGAGTGCCTTGCAGGGTGCAGCGGCTGATGGCTTGCTGCAGATGAATATCAGATAGTGCTGGGGTGCATCTTTGGATATCCAGGCCTAAAGTCTGTCTGATATTGTTTTATGGATGTGTGTGGAGCTGCTTGGACTGCGCTGTAGGGTGTCTGTTCCCCAGCAGGACTGGGGTTTGATGGTCCACTTTACTGCCATTGGGGGGGGGGGGGTAGGATGGGGATCTGTTGGTGGCGGGCCCTGTTTGCCAACCTCAGAGGGGGGGGGTACTTTGACCACCTAGGGGTCCATGGGGGTTTCCACTAACTGAGACAGACAGAGATATCCAACATGTTTCTGCAGCACCTTCCTATCTCACAGGTTAGTACTGTTTTGGAGCTCTGTCATGGCTGGTGTTGTGGACCTGGTCCTGGCCGCCACATCACACTCTCAGGGTGAGCACAGTACCCGCACAATGTGACGGTGTGTAGCTACTCTTTGCTGGTAGTCCACCCGCTCAGGACCCCCTACCAGGCCGAGGTGCTGTGTGGGTGCACATGGACAATTCCCCCTACCAGGCCGGGTAGCTGTTGGGGTGCATTCCCCATCTTGTGTGCATCTGTGGACAGCTGATTTGCATGTGCAGTGCATCATGGGTATGGGTGGCCTAACCCTATCCTGTCTACAACAGCAGACTGTCTGTGGGGTGACGTGCAGGCTCTCTGCAGCCAGCCAGGGGCTTGCTGTCAGCTATAGAGCTGTAGCCCAATGGTTATGTCACTCCCTGTACAGCCAGAGGTCATGGGTTCAAACCCACAGTGGGGCCCTTTGATAGGGCTGTCCACAGCTTTATTTTTATTTACTGTACATATGTCTATGCCGGCAAAACCACACACAGCTTACTATACCCATTAGGTGCCTCTGAGGGTGAATTATAGGGTGCCCTATAGGCCACCTTATGGTTGCCATCCATATAGGGTGCACTATACATTATCCTGTGTCGCAACATACATGGTGCCCTATAGAGGACATTCTAGGGTGCCTTGGCGGACAGTGCACTGTAACATGTGCTTTACGGGCATCCGTATGTTAACACACTGTGAGAGCGGGTTTACTAGTGGTGGGAAATAAAATATAAATGGAAGGCCTCCTACAGCACTCCTCACCATGATACATACTGCCCCAGCCAGCCTTGTTCACTGGGCACTGTGAGGGGTTGAACCCCTGGCCCCTGCACCATTGGTCAGCGTCCTAACCATTGTGCTGTGGCTCTGTTCCTGTGTTTGTTCATCCGCGCGCAGCCTTGTAGCCATCAGTGCGCCATCTTGTGGCACACTAAATTAACAGCGCGCCGCCTTATGCCGCACAACATGGAAATGCCCCTAAAATAATGCCTCAGCCAGCTGTCTTCAATGGGCACTGTGGGGAATTGAACCCATGATCCCTGCACGAGTGGTCAGTGTCTTAACCATTGTGCTATGGCTCCACTCCTGTTATTTGCACATCAGCGCGCCACTTCTCCCTCCCACTATTGGACTGCCCCCTCACACATCAGCGCCTTGCCTTCTGCCCACCGGCTCGCCGCCTTCTGTTGCCCACATTTATCAGCGCACCGCCTTCTGCCGCCCAAACTTACCAATGCGCCGCCATCTGTCGCCCACTCTAAACAGTGCGCCGCCTCATGCCGTAATAAAAATAACAGTGCGCCGCCTTCTGCCGCCCAAAATTAATATGCCTCCTAACCACCTTTGCCCATAAATGTTGGTGTTTCAGCTGGTCTTTTTTGTTGAGTGCAATGGGGGTTTGAACCTCTGGCCCCTGCACCATTGGTCTGTGTCTTCACTGTTGTACTATGGCTCTGTTGTTTGGTTTTGCAGCAGCGCCCCACTTAGCCTTCCCACGCGCTAATGTGGGCCCCGCACATTAGCGCGACGCACACACGTACGGTCCGGTTTTTTGCTTTTTTCTGCCTGGCCCGCCCACTCCTTATATGGCACCAGCACACTAGCGAGGACCCGCACAGCAACGGAGTTTAGTAAACATACCCCAATGTCTTTTCTTATGTGAAAGATTTATTTCCAAAGGTATTGGTGTTCTTATGATCTTATCAATATATTTTTTAATGTCTTTGACGTTTGTATGCCCATTATTAATTACCTGTTATGCTGGATTCTCCTCATCTCTCTTTTTCTTCACAATATAATTAGTTTGGTTTATATTGCACATATATGAATGTTATTTTATGTATATTTCTCATAGTTTGATAACTTTTTATACATTTTACCATTTTTAATGTCATATTCCATCATTATATTTGCTGTTACACTGTTTTTAATTTATAACAATATGTATGTTCACATTTTATTGTATTTTATTTATTTATATGATACATTACTATTTATTTAAGTATTAATTTATTTAATGCTTTTCTTGTGATGGTGTTTTTAACATTTTTATTTGTCTATAATTCAGTGTTTATTTTTAATTACACAATGTCTAATTTTATATATTTGTTTTTCGAGGCTTGTTTCCTCATTGATATCCCCCTGAAGAAGGCCATTGGCCAAAATGCGTAGGGGTTAATAAAAGGGTTTTGTTTAAACCTGAAATTCTGCCAGTCTTGGTATCTGTTCCGCTGTTCCTGTATATCATACAGATACATTGTGCTTCCTTTGTTCTCCAATCTACTGTATCTTGCCATGAAAACCCATCTTTTCTCCTCCACCTCTCTCTCCGGCTCTACAGCTGCTCTCCCGGCGGGGATAGAGCGAGCCGGAGCAACGCACCTCCTCCTACAGCAACTGCCCAATCGGGACAGCCGGCGGGCTGTTTAAAGGAGCGCCGTCCGGGCACGTGGGCCCTTTTCTCCTCCACCTCTCTCTGCGGCTCTACAGCTGCTCTCCCGGTGGGGATAGAGCGAGCCGGAGCAACGCACCTCCTCCTACAGCAGCTGCCCAATTGGGGCAGCCAGCGGGCTGTTTAAAGGAGCGCTGTCCGGGCATACCCGCACCCGGTGTGCCCGCACCTGAGGGCCTCGCCAGAGGGCCCTTTGGCGTGGCCCTTAGGCGGAGGCCATTTCGGAGGCTGATCCTGAGAGCAACGAGCAACGATCAAGCAAAACAAGACAAAACTGAATAAACGGTGCAGAGCAAAGACTTTTAAATTGAAAGCGACATCAGTCACACATCTCTCTGCCTGGTCCCCGCTCCAGCTCCAATACTCCAGCACATGAATCTCCTTCCACTCTTCTACTCCGATTTGTTCCAGCACATGAATCACCACCCTTCAAGCTCCAACAACTTGAGACGCTTAGCCCTACAGCAGCAGCACAAGCTAAACCTATCTGCCTCTTTCCAGCCTCAAATGTAAGCATCTCTGCTTCCATTTACACTCATTGTTGCTTATTGTTCTAAACTAAATTGCAATTCTTCTCAAAATATATAACCGCTTAATGTTATTCTGTCTCAACTTGTACCACAAAAGTATCTAGTTCTCCTTCATATCAAAATATACTACTGCTCAATGTTATACTCTCACAACATGTGCCACAAGTGTATCTAATGTCATACAGTTGCAATTGTATCTATCTGTGTTACAAAAGTATCTACTCTTGCCAATTTACAAAGGTATTCAACCTTCTGCAATATCCACTGCTTCTTATAAAACCGCTCTCAACTGACTCTGGATCCAGCTTTTCCACTGTCTCCGCCTCTCATAGAAACATAGAAACATGATGACAGAAAAAGACCACAAGGCCCATCTAGTCTGTCCTTCCATAACAACAACTACAACAGTCCACTTTTTACCTTTAGAGATCCTCTGTGTTGGTCCCATGCTTTTTTGAATTGTTACTGTCCTCATCTCTACCACCTCCACTGGGAGACTATTCCATGGATCCACTACTCTTTCCGTAAAGAAATATTTCCGCATATCACTCCTGAATCTATCTCCCTTCACCCTCATCCCATGTCCCCTCGTAGCAGAACTTGCTTTCAATTGAAAGAGGCTCTCTCCCTGAACATTTATGCCACGGAGGTATTTAAACATCTCAATCATATCACCTCTATCCCGCCTTTCCTCTAAGGTGTACATATTAAGATCCTTAAGTCTGTCCTCATATGCTTTATAATGAAGCCCATTAATCATTTTAGTAGCAACCCTCTGCACCGACTCCATCCTGTTCACATCCTTTTGAAGGTGCGGTCTCCAGAATTGCACACCATACTCCAAATGAGGTCGCACCAAAGACTTATACAGAGGCATTATCACCTCCTTTTTTCTGCTAGCCATTCCTCTCTGTATGCACCCAAGCATCCTTCTAGCTTTTGCCGTTGCCTTTTCTACCTGTTTAGCTACTTTAAGATCATCAGACACAAACACGCCTAGGTCCCGCTCTTCTTTAGTGGACAAAAGTACTTCACCTCCTATACTGTATTGCTCCCTTGGATTGCTGCAGCCCCAAATGCATGACCTTACATTTTTTAACATTAAATCCCAACTTCCAAATTCTAGACCATTCTTCAAGCTTAGATAGATCCCTCCTCATGTTATCTACACCTTCCTGTTTGTCTACTCTATTAAAGTTTTTGGTATCATCCGCAAAGAGGCAAACCTTACCCGACAGCCCTTCCGCTATATCACTAACAAAGATGTTAAAAAGAATCGGACCAAGGACAGATCCCTGGGGCACACCACTGGTAACATCCTTCTCCTCAGAGTGAGCTCCATTTACTTGTACTCTTTGTCGCCTCCCACCCAACCAATTTCTAACCCAAGCAGTAACTTTAGGGTCCATCCCTAGGGTGCTCAGTTTGTTTATAAGTCGCCTGTGAGGAACAGTGTCAAAGGCTTTACTGAAATCTAAATACACCACATCTAGAGCTCTCCCTCGGTCCAACTCCCTGGTCACCCAGTCAAAGAAATCGATCAGATTTGTCTGACAAGACCTGCCTCTGGTGAATCCATGCTGCCTCGGATCCTGTAATCCGCCGGACTCCAGAAACCTCACTATTTTCTCTTTCAGCAGCGTTTCCAATAATTTACTCACCACTGAAGTTAAACTAACTGGCCTGTAGTTTTCAACCACATCCTTACTTCCGCTTTTGTGTAAAGGCACCACATGAGCCTCTCTCCAGTCCTTTGGCACCACTCCCGACTCCAACGAGGCATTGAAAAGGTCAGTCAGTGGAGTTGCTAGAACGTCCCAAAGTTCCCTCAGTATTCTAGGGTGTATCCCATCCGGTCCCATCGCTTTTGTCTACTTTAAGTTGAGCTAGTTTCTCACGAACACAGTCTTCTGAAAATTGTTCAAGATGTCCCTCGCTTCTGTTCTTATTTGTGGGTGTTTTCTGAGGTCCTGCTCCTGGTTCTTCATCTGTGAACACAGAACAAAAATATTTGTTAAGCAATTCCACTTTATCCTATCAGCTTCTACATATTCCCCCCCCCCCCCTGCACCCTTGAGTCTGACAATACCACTTTTGCCCTTCCTCTTCTCACTAATATATCTGAAAAATGTCTTATCCCCCCATTTTATTGCATTGGCTATTTCCTCCTCCTTTTGGATCTTTGCCTTCTTGACTACTTTGCTAGCTTCTCTAAGTTTTTCCAAATACAGATGCCTGTCTTCCTCTCTCTGTGATCTCTTGTATTTCATGAAGGCCTCCCTCTTTTTCTTCACTTTTTCAGCTACTTCCTTCGAAAACCATAGCGGTCTCTCACCCCCAATCTCACTCTATCCCTTACCCCATACTTTATATTGCCACCTTATTCCTATTCCTTCCCAAAATGGCTCCTCCTAAATCTTGCTTATTCACACTTGTGTCTGTCCTCAGTTTACTTTACCTCTTTTTGCTTACCTTCCCTTATGCGCTCACTTTAACCCATAGCGCCCCCATTCCAATAATCTACTCCCCCAGGCACCTATATACTCTACCACATCTCTCCCATGCTCATTATAACCCCCACTACCATTCATGCAAACTCAAAACCATTACTATAAACCCTAACATTAAACCATACTCTCCCTCTGACCTCCCCCATCCCCCCTCAAATGCGGCCTACTCAATGCTCGTTCAGCCAGAAACAAAATCCCTTTACTTGCTGACCTTATTACTGATTACAACCTTGATATACTCTGCCTTACTGAAACCTGGTTCCAAGACTCTGACATGGTTCTCGTAAATCAACTATGCCCCAAAACATATTCAATCAATATATGTAACAGATTACATGGAAGAGGAGGAGGTGTAGCTATTATTTTTAGATCCAACTTACAACTCTCTACTGTTGAATCCACTTCCACCTCAGGCATGGACTCTATTACTGTCTCCAACTCCATACTTTCTTTGCACCTTCTATACCGTGCTCCCCAGACTGACTCATCTGATCTCTCCATGATCCTAGATACAGCCTGCTCACCCCAACCTACCTCACGCCCTCTAATTATCTTAGGAGACCTAAACTTATACTCTACATCTTCAATACAATCCTCCTCCTTCCTCCAAGCAATGAACACTCTTCATTTCACCCAAATACTACAACACCCTACACATTCTAAAGGAAACATCCTTGACTTAATATTTATCCCACAACACCCTCTTTTCAATGATCAGGTCCAACACACTATCCAACCCATACCCTGGTCTGATCATGCTCTCATCCTTTTCACCGTTCCCTACTCCACCCACAGGAGTCAACCACACACTCATCTCCAACACACCCATAAATTCAAACATTTCAATGCAGCCAACTTCCTGGAGCAAACAATCCCATCACTTGACCTACTAAATAACAAAAACCTGAACCAAGAGTCCATCATCTCTAAATGGAATGAAATCCTATCCACAGCCTCCCTACTTCCACCTAAGCAACTTCCTCAAAAACACCGCAGAAGAACCCCCTGGTTCTCTACAAACCTGAGAAACCTCAAAAGGGAGCTTAGATGCCTTGAACGTAAATGGAGACGCACTCAAGACTCCAATGTACATATTGCCTACACAACCAAACTTCAAACCTACTGCTCAGAAACCCTCACTCATAAAAGAGAATATAACAAAAATATTATCCAACGAGCGCTTAATAAACCAAGAGAGCTCTTCTCCATCACCAAATCCTTAATAAACGAGCCCCTACAACATGACCAGCCACCAAAAATAACTGTGCAGGCTATAGCTAACCATCTGACCTCTAAATTCCTCCAACCTTTATCAACCAATAACTCCCAACTCACTCCTGACCACAGCACCCAACCACATGATGCAACCTTCTCAAAATCATGGAATGAGTTTCATCCCATTACATTAGATAATGTATCTGATGTTATTAAAGATTTGAATGCTTCAACCTCTGCCCTTGACCCTTGTCCTGTCCCCTGGATAAAATCTACCAGAAGTTCCCTCAGCCCCTACATTCTGAATATTGTACAAACCTCCCTCCAGACTGGTTCCGTACCACCCCCACTTAAGTGTGCCTCTATCTGCCCAATCCTAAAAGGAGCTAAACTAGACCCCACCTCCCCTTCCTCCTATAGACCCATCTCTAGTATCCCTTTCCTTGCAAAGATAACTGAGAAACTTGTCCAAACCCAACTTCAGAACTATATTGATGACCACTCTCCCCTTGACTTATTCCAGCATGGTTTCAAAAAGAATCACGGAGTTGAAACCCTCCTCACCTCTCCACTAGATTCCTTGTACTTACACACCCAGAACCCCGCTCAAGGATGCCTACTTATTTTCCTTGACTTATCCGCTGCTTTTGACTCTCTCCCCCACCATCAACTCCTAATCAGACTTCATGAAATAGGACTGAGAGGCACAACTCTAAAATGATTCCAATCCTACTTACACGCCAGAACCCAACAGGTCCGTATTGGAAGTGATACCTCCCTCCCATTCACACTAAAACAAGGTGTCCCCCAAGGTTCTAGTCTATCCGCGTTACTTTTCAATATCTTCCTCCAACCTGTCTGCAAGATTTTCCAAAACTATGGCATTCAGTACCAATTATATGCAGATGACATGATGTGCTTCACCCCATTTAACCTCACTAACCCTAATTTTGCTAAACTAAATGAATGTCGAATCAGCCTCAAATCTTGGCTCTCCCAGCACAACTTACTAATTAACCAATCCAAAACTGAGGTCCTTCAAGTATTTTCCAATCCCTCATACACCCCTCCTCCAACCCTCACCTTTGGTGATCTCACACTCACTATAAAAAAACCAAGTGAAATATCTTGGAATCATCCTTGATCAGAACCTCTCCTTCTCCGATCAAATAAAGAGAACTACCAATACAGTATACGCAAAGCTACGTACTCTCCGGAACCTCAAACCTCTCTTAAGCCCTGACTCCTTTCGTACTGTCTGTCAGGCCCTCACAACCCCTTCACTTGACTACTGTAATCTGATCTATCATGGCATCCCCAAGAACACCATCCAACCACTCCAACTAGCCCATAATACGTTTGCGCGGCTCATAACCAACAACCCCAGACAATCCCATATTACACCAGTCCTCTATGATCTCCACTGCCTCCAAATTCAACACCGAGCTAAATTCAAGGTTCTTACTCTTATACACAAAATTATCTCAAAGGAGTCAGCTCCATGCCTCTCCCCACTCCTTGCCTTCTCCAACAACACAAGAACACACCGTTCCTTTACCAAAAACCTACTGACCATACCAACAACTAAAAGGCACTGCAAACAATCTACTAATAACAGAGTCTTCTCTCTCTATGCTCCATCCCTATGGAATACCCATCCTCATGAACTGCGTAACTGTGTCAGCCACTCTGAGTTCCAAAAGAAGTTAAAAACCCACCTCTTCCTTGAACATTTTTCCCTACCACCCTAGTACCTAACCCTCTACATCTACCTCTCCAAAGCGACAGAGAGCCAGTCCCTCCTTGTTTGTTTATGTAAAACATGGCTACTTGATTGTCCGTGTGAACAAGGACAGTCATGTTGTGAAGGAGGGTATGAAAAACTTTGAGAGCAAGGAAAATTGCTCAGAGTTCCAACAGATTGATATGAAGGGTGGCCTCCTGTGGAGACCAAATACCCTGAGTGGAGAGTTCTTGAAGATGAGCTCCCCAACCTGTTTGGGAGGCATCTGTTGTGAGGGTTAACTGGGGCAACCGTGGCTGAAAGGGAGCCCCCAACAACAGATTTTGAGTGGATATCCACCATTGGAGAGACCAAAAGAGACGTTTGGAGGTTGCTATTTGGTCTGAGAGAGCTCCTGATGCCTGAGTCCACTGGGTGGACAAGGTCCATTGAGCTGCTCTCATGTGTAGGCAAGCATAAGGCACCACATGTACTGTGGAGGCCATGTGGCCTAGTAGCTGTAGCATCTCCCTGGCTGACAGGTGGCTTCTGGACTGAACCTGGGAGGCAAGGTGCACTAGATGCTGACAACGGGCCTGAGGAAGGTAGGCCCTTGCAGTGGTGGTATCTAACCAGGCCCCTATGAATTCCAGGGACTGAGTAGGGGTGAGCCGAGACTTTGGGAGGTTGATCACAAGTCCCAGGTACTGTAGAATTTGCCTGGTGCGGTCCAGGGATGTCTGGTCTGCGGACTGAGAAGGAGCTCGGATGAGCCAATCGTCCAGGTAAGGGAAGACAAATATTCCCAGAGTGCGTAGGAATGCAGCTATTATTGCCATGCATTTGGTGAACACTCTGGGAGCAGAGGCCAGACCGAAGGGAAGTACTCTGTATTGGTAATGTCTTCCCTGGAACAGAAACCGTAGGAATTTTCTGTGGAAGGGATGGATGAGTATATGTGTGTACGCATCCTTGAGATCTAGAGAACAAAGCCAATCTTGACTCTGCAGGTATGGAAGAAGAGTTCCTAGAGAAAGCATTTTGAATTTCTCTTTGTAGAGGAATTTGTTCAATTCTCTGAGATCTAGAATGGGTCTGTATCCCTCTGTTTTCTTTGGAATGAGAAAATAAGGGGAGTAAAACCCTGACCCTTGTTGAAGAAGAGGAACTTCTTCTATTGCCCCTTGGGCGAGAAGGGTGGTGATCTCCTGACTAAAAAGGTGTAGGAGAGATGTGGGAGAATTGTAAGGACTCACCATGGTATGGGGAGGAAGGCTGGAAAAATGCAGCTTGTAGCCCTCCCTGATGATAGAGAAGGTCCACTGCTCTGATGTTATTTGCTCCCATCTGGGAGCAAAATGAGTTAACCTTCCTGGGATGGTGAGAGGCTCTGGTTGTTTCAGAGCCAGAAAGGGTAAGTTCTCTAGAATTAAGTCAAAAACCCTGAGGAGGTTGGGACTGCTGGACTGTAGAAGGCCCTGCAGATTTTGCCTTGGCCTGTTTAGATTGCTGACGCTTAGGAGCATAACGGGCTGCAGAAGATTGCTGGCCAGTATTTGCAGAAAATCTGGCCTCTTGAAGAAAGGCTTTTTAAAAGACTTTTTCTTAGCAGAAGTAGAGGTAGACTTGGAAAGTCTATCCAAAGCAGCATTCTCTGCGTCCATTTGAGTGGCTTTGATTTGCCATTCTTTCCCAAACAGGTTTTCACCAGTACAGGGCAAATTCCCTAAGCCATCCTGGACCCAGGGTTCCAAGTCAGAAGCCTGGAGCCAGGCAATTCTGCGAGCAGCTATAGCAATGCCTGAGGCTCTGCTAGCACCTTCAAAGGAGTCAAAGGCTGACCTGTTGGAAAACTTGGAAACATCTTGGGTATGTCTCAGCAAAAGAAGGAACTCCTCCTTTTTATCCTCTGGGATAAAGGGGAGGAAATTGCGCCACTGTAGTGTAAGCTCCTTCAGAAACATGCCCATGTAGAGACTGTATGAATTGATTCTGGCAATCAGCATACTAGCCTGGAAGATTTTCCTGCCAAAAGCATCCAAAGTCCTACATTCTCGTCCTGGAGGAGTAGAAGAGTGTCTTTTGGTACTCTTTATCCTTTTCATAGCTGACTGCACCACAATAGAATGGTGAGGGAGCTGAGTTTTTTGAAATCCAGGAGAAGGGGGGACATGATACATGGTGTCCAAACGACGAGAATGTGGAGAGAGGGTGAGAGGAGTCTCCCATAAGTCCATCATGTGTTCATGCAGAATTTCATGTATGGGCAAGGTGACTGCCTCCTTAGGAACCTTAGAGTACCCCAAAATATCCAATTTTTTTGCTCTGGGTTCTTTTTCAGTAGTTACTGAAATAGAGAGTCCTTTAGCTACTTCTAGAATGAAGTCTTGAAAGGACAAATCCTCTGGAGGAGACATTCTCCTCTTTGGAGAAGAGGGCTCCTCAGGAAGAGTAAGAGATGCTTCAGCAGAGTCATCTGAGGCGTCTGACTCATCAGAAGACTCGAAGTATCGTCTGTTAGCTTCCAGGGATCGATATGGGTATCGACCGGTATCGACATCGGGCGTACCCAGGACCGGATCGGTATCGGGAAAAACTCCAGAACCAGGAACCGGTATCCTGGTCGATGAGGATGCCCTGGGTACCGGTATTGGTTGTGGTACCGGTACCGGAGACGGTACCGCTGGTTGCGGTACCATAGGCATTGCAGCCTTAATGAAAGCCACGATGGCCTGCTGCATGGTCTGAACCGTATGGTCCATGGAAGCCACGACTGTCTGGATGTCGGTACCGGGAGTTTGTGCCGGTTCCCCAGAACAGTCTAACAGGTGATCGGTCGAGGCCGTGCCATCGATGTCAACCTGTAACCCCATAGGAAGAGCTCAGAAAGGTTCTGGCAGGGCCTTTAAAGGATGTTTTAATAGATTCTTGGAGACAGGAGCAGTTCCATAGGACTGGAGAAAGGCTGATGTGGTACCTCTTCACAAAAGTAGTAATAGGGAAGAAGTGGCAAATTACAGGCCAGTAAACCTTACCTTGGTGGTGGGAAACGTAATGAAGACACTCCTGAAAGAAAGAATAGTGGGCTTTCTCAAAACCAGTAGGATACATGATCTGAGCCAACATCGTTGTATTTATTTATTCAGCTGATTTTGATATACCGCTTTCCTGCTAGTCAAAGCTGTTTACATAGAACTTAGTTTTTGCAAGGAACAGATTTCAATCAAACATTGGAACTTGTACAATAAACATAGGGAACTCAGAACAAAGAACATTATAAGGTTATTAACAAATGCAACTATATACAGTGGGTCGAGAGGTTAGCAGGAATGGGGGCAGGTGGGTTTCGAGAGGGCGGTGAAGAGTAGGATCATGGGGTTTCATGAGTAAGATCAAGAAGATTGCTTATTGTCAAAATGTTTTTGGAAGAGGTGAGTCTTGAGTTGTTTATGAAATCAGTGGAAGACCTGATGTTTCAGATTTCTGGGGGTAACACATTCCAGAGGGTGGGGGCATATAATAAGAAAGTTCTTGATCTTGTGGAACAATCATGTCAAACAAATCTGATTGAGTTCTTTGACTGGGTTACCAGAGAACTAGATCAAGGGCATGAGAAGGATATGATCTACCTAGATTTCTTCAAAGCCTTTGATACTGTTCCTCATAGGGAGGCTTATTGTGGTCCCCTGTTGCGTGTCCGGGTTTGCCTCTACCTCTATATATGATGGTTGTAGTCGTGGCTCAGAAGTGATGAGAACTCAGACCGCGAGGCACAAAGTAAACTGACCTCGTTCACTGCTCTAAGCAAAGTGAAGGAAAATAAACTAAAGGATTTTCTGGAGTTCAAGATAAATATAACAATTTTTTTTACTTGTTGTTATTGATGATTGGACTAATAATAGTGTTAATTTACATTACATTCAAAAATCTTTTCTTTTTCAAAACCCTGAACATTTATAATCTTTTATCTCTACAAAAAAAACTTCTTCCAGAACTTCTTCCTATCTCTATTCATGAGTATGTGTCTATTGTCATTTCTCTTACAAGACAAAGGGGTATGTATACTAAACTGCGTTAGTGCAATTCGCATTAGGAGCCGCAGTAGTGACAGAAACCCCAAATAAGGACATGGGCGGTACATCGTCACCACTAACGCGCGTTCAAAAAATTAACGAGCGTTACCGGACGCCGTGGCGTGTTACTGCGCGCTAATCGTAAGAAGACGTACAGACACAAAGCACTGAAACAGAGCTGTAGCACAATGGTTACGGTACTGACCACTGTTACAGGCAGCATGGGTTCGAGTCCCCAGTGTGCCTAATGCAGAAGGCTGTCCCAGGCATCACCCTGTACATTACAGAGGGAATGAGGAGGCATGTTTTTCGTTACGTTGAGTATTGGTGTCAGAAACACACCCTCGGAGTATGCCTAGCCACGTCTGTTGGTGCGTGCAAGGCTGCATGTGTTGGTACGTGCGTGGCTGTGCGCGTACAATCGTGCGTGGGTACGTGTGTTTTTACGTGCGTGGGTACGTGTGTTTTTACCAGTGTGGGCATCTTATATTACAGACTCTGTAGGGTGTCTTGCACCTATGCATTATGCTAGCAGATGTACGTGTGATGGCCTATGGTTTATCAGAGACTGTGAGCAGGTGCTGGAGTTTCACAGGGTTGGATTGTGCAAGTCACACCCATGATGCACTGCACATGCAAATCAGCTGTCCACAGATACACACCATGGGGAATGCACCCCCACAGCACCTCGGCCTGGTAGGGGGAACTGACCATGTGCACCCCCACAGCACCTCGGCCTGATAGGGGGTACTGACCGTGTGTTGTACTGGCACAGAGTAGCTACACACCGTCACATTGTGCGGGTACTGTGCACACCCTGAGGGGGCAGTGAGGCGCCCAGCACTAGGTCCACAGCACCGTCCATGACTGAAAGAGGCCATGGCGCAGGTCCAAAGCAGTGTTACTGTGTGAGATAGGTAGTTTCTGCAGGACCACCTTGGCCGTCTCTGTCTGTTTCAGTCAGGTGTAGCACCCATGCAGCACCACCACCCCCCCCCCCAGGGCTGAGGGTGGCAAACAGGGTCTCCTATCAAAAGATCCACAGTCTACCTCCCTACAAAGGTGGCAGTAGAGGGGAACATTAACCCTAGTCCTGCTGAGAAACAGACACCCCACAGGGCAGTCAATGCAGCTCTGTACACAGCCATAACACAATAGCAAACAGACATTAGGCCTGGATATGGTATGCTGCACACCACCACTATCTAATATTCCCCTGGTGCAAGCCATCAGCCCCTGCACACCACTCCATCACAACACCTACCAGCTGCAAACAGTCTGCTAGTGCCCAGTGGAGATGCCTGCACCCAGAACTGGGATGTCAGCATACACAGCAAGCAGATACATCAGTGACTGGGCCCCAAAAGAAAACCCATATTTATCACATGAGAGAAATACTAGATAGCACCATGGGAGTGCCTAGCCATGCTGTGGTCACTGCACAGTCAGGGTGAGAGTGATCTCTCAGGAGGATATACTGAGGTCACCCTGTCTGTGTAGGTGGTGGCCGGGCACTACAATGTGCCTGTCACTGCCCTATGCCCTGTGCAGATGCACCCTGGCCAGGCCACCCTGTCCAGCCTATACCCATGGTACCTTGCTCCTCATTATGCACATTGGCAGCCCAATACTGGCAACATTGCTGGCAGTGTGGACTGTGGAAGGTGTTTGCAGCCACCACACACTGGATAGACAGACAGCCACCCCCACACCTATGCCAGCATTGTGCTACTATAGAGGTGGTCAGCAGCCATACCCACCACACCAGTCATGGGCATAGTACAGGCATGGATATGGTACACAAGGCTGTTGGGGGGTCACTCCCCAGGGTGGTGAACACTGTCAGAGACCAGACCTGCAGCACACACCGCAGACATCAGAATGACTGTTATGGTGGAGCTCAATGAGCAAAATGTGCCTAACGTAGGAATTGATATCTGCCAGTTATCATAGGGAACGTTTGATAGCTGTGTACCATATACCCAGGTGTAGGGTGGCATTGCTAAGGTATGCAACTGCTAGTATTGGGAGATACAGGCAGGGCCCAATGTCTTGCCTCTCCAGGAGGCATTGGCCAATGGGGCCTGTGGCTGGGTGTGTGGCCCTGTTGGCTGCTGCTTTACGGCAGAGTTCCCCAACTCCAGTCCTGGTGTTCCAAACACTGTTCGGGTTTTCATGCTGTCCCTCATAAATATGCATGAGCTACATCTGCATACCATGGGGGTGGTGCATAGCTATGCAGCACAGGCATCTTTATTAGAGGCAGCATGAAGCCGGAATGGTGTGGGGCCCTCCAGGACTGCATTTTGCGGGACTCTGCTTTAGGTAATGTGCCTGTTTCTGGTGTCTGTGTTTGGTGTAGTAAAATATAGGCCATGCGTATGTTCTCTGCAATAAAGGAGTGTCTTTACTATCACTGTTTAGTGGTGGGTAAAACTATGGGGACTGGGTTGGTAGGAGCCTCAGCTGGGATTTGAACCTGTGGCCCTCTGGTCTTACAGGCACTGGCTGTGTCTGTTGCACCACACTGTGGCCACAGAGACAGTGCAGTCCCTGGAGTTAGTTAAACCGGCCTGAGGAGTCAGAAACCCTGCTCTGCAACAGGTTTACTGTGGCCTCATTTACCTTGTATGCAGACAAAGGTGCACATAAACCTCAGAAAAGACCTCAGAAAAGGGGCACACACCCATAACCAAGCTGGGCAACAATGGTATCATTGGGCAACATTACACAACACTCCCAGGACAGCCCCATTACAATGAAATGATCTTTGAAAGGGTCTGCAGAGCGTAGACCCTTCCACACATCATTTATTTTTTATTTGGTGCTTTCCAGGGAGTGTTGTTCCTTGTTGCCCATTGCTATCACTGTTGCCCAGCTGAATTATGCTTTTTAAAATGTTTCTTGTGGTCATTTTTAACGTTTTATGTGAAATTTTGTTCTGTGCACATGTATCACACTGCTCACGTTTGTGGGTTTCCCCGGTTTTTCTGTACATTGCTGACGGAAATGGTTTCTCTTACCTTTAAATGCCTTTAACGACAGGTTTTCATTCGCGTTGGAATTGAGCTCAGAAATTCAGCGCGTTAGTATGAGGGGAGCCTCTCTCCACCCACTCTCCGCCCATTGACCCCTTCTCTCCGCCCACTCTCCACCTTCTGCGCTGTTTTAACGCGCCGCGGAGGTTTACGATCGTTAACTGCGGTTAACGCGTGTAAAGTACGTTTAACGATCGTTAGCACGTCAGAACGCGCGTTCGGACGTGCTAACGATCGTTAAACGTACTTTACGCGCGTTAATCACGATTACCGCACTTTAGTAAACATCCCCCAAAGTCTTTATGATCATTTAACTTTCTGTAGTTGCAGTAGTTGATATCCGTAGCTGGTCTCAGTAGCTGTAGAACTTTCACTAGTACCTGTAGTTGAAATCTGTAGCTGTAGAACTTTCACAAATCTCTGTAGCTGGAATCAGTAGCTGTAGAACTTTCACAAATCTCTGTAGCTGAAATCAATAGCTGTAGAACTTTCACTTCTTTCAAACACAGCTCAACACACTGCTGCTTTCTTTCACAGTTAAAGCTCTTATTTTCTTTTAACTATATTATTTTCTGTTACCAGGGTTACAGTGTCTCTTCTGACATAAGCTTTTTGCATTCCTGAGCCGCTAACCAATTACAGGCATGCTTTTGAATTATGCAAATAAGGCATTGTATGATAGTTTGAATTCTGCCCACGGAATCTTCAGCCAATGTCTCCTGCTTCCCTAACTGGCGATACTTTTCAACTAATGTTGTCCTTTGCCACTCAAAATCAAAGTTATCATTTAGTTAACCGGGCTTTCATATAGTTCCAACAACAATTTTCTCTCTCCAAAGCAATTTCTCACAAATTTGTACCTTTATCTGGCAAAAATAGTACCTCTTTTTAGATACAACACAACACACTCCTGCTTCCTTCTCTGTTCAAGCTCTTCTCTTTTGACATCACCTCCTTGCATTCCAGAGCTGCTAGCCAAATACAGGCATGCTTTTGGATTATGCAAATAAGGTATTAAAATCTATTTTGGAAGTTAGAACAAAATTGGAGGGGGCTCGGGACAAGATGGCGTTTTGAGCAGACACTCGCAGCACAGCTCTGTGTTTCTCCCTCCTCTTTTCTTTTTTGTGATTACCTTTTGGTGCTGTTTCTTTATTACGCATTCCGGCAGAAAAAGAAAGGCTAAGCTGGCTTCTGAAGTGAAGGAGGGGAGCCCATTTGCTGAGAAAACTGTGATTTCTGGGCCCATGGACTCCTTCGTGGTTCCGGCCAAGGCTGGTGCAGTAGCTCCGGTGAGTCCGCTGTGCATTGCTGAGGTGGAAGGAAGACCTTACAGTGCCGAGGATTTTGAGGTTTCTCTCAGCCCAGAATTTCGCTTGCCTCCAGTACAGCCGGAGTTAAAATCTTTGAAGCCACAATCCGGGGATGGTGGTGAGGAGTCGGTACCCCCCCTGATGGAGATGTCTGCTCAGTTGGCCGGCGCTGTGGGAGTTATGCAGCTGTCGGCCTCTATGGTGAATGGTGCTGGAGGAGATAGGAGTGGTGTGCAGCATTCAATTGATCCTGTTCAATCCCCGGAAGAGTTGTCTCCTCTTCCTCTGGGCCCTGCACAAGGTATTTTTCCAGAAGGATTGGGACATGGTTTGGTGAAGCCTATGGTAGTGACTCTGGATTCTTTATAGTCTGCCTTTTCTGCGATGTCTATGAATATTAATCAGCAGTTGCAGTCTATTATGCAGCAGTTTCAAACTTTTGGGCAACAGTTGAAGTTATATGAATTGGGACAAAGTGACTGTGCTGCTAAAGTGGCCTCTTGTGAGGGTCGTCTGGCGCAGCTAGAAGAACTTGCTCAAACTTTTCCAAAGGACTCTGCTATATTATATAGGCGTTTGGAATTTCTGGAGAATGCTGCTAGGAGCAGAAATCTTAGGGTGTTAAGTTTTCCTAAAGTCCCTTCAGTTACTCCGATTGAATTGTTTAAAAAGTTTATGTTAACTACTCTTAAGGTTCCTGTTGAATCTCTTCCTCCTATTTCAGGGGACTCACATCATTTAACTATCATTAAAATCATCTATACTACCTGAAGATTGGAGGATCGCCAATGTAACACCAATTTTTAAAAAGGGTTCCAGGGGTGATCCAGGAAACTACAGACCAGTGAGCCTGACGTCAGTACCGGGAAAAATGGTAGAAACCATCATAAAGAATAAAATTACTCAGCATTTAGATAGTCATGGCCTAATGGGAGACAGCCAACATGACTTTAGACAAGGAAGATCTTGTCTTACTAATCTGTTATGTTTTTTTGAAGGTGTGAATAAACAGGTGGACAAAGGTGAGTCGGTTGATATAGTGTATCTGGACTTTCAGAAAGCCTTTGACAAGGTCCCTCATCAGAGACTTTTGGCAAAACTAAAGAGTCATGGGATAGGAGGCAGTGTACTACTGTGAATCAGGAACTGGTTAAAAGATAGAAAGCAGAGGGTTGGGCTAAATGGCCAATTTTCCCAATGGAGAAAGGTGAATAGTGGTGTACCCCAGGAATCTGTGCTGGGTCTGCTGCTTTTTGACATATTAATAATTGACCTGGAAAATGGAATAACGAGTGAGGTTATCAAATTTGCAGATGACACAAAACTATTTAAAGTTGTTAAAACCCAAGAGGATTGTGGAAAATTGCAAGAGGATCTTGATAAATTGGAAGACTGGGCATCAAAATGGCAGATGAAATTTAATGTGGACAAGTGCAAGGTTATGCACCTAGGGAAGAACAACCCAAACTATGGTTACATGATGCTAGGTTCCACTTTAGGAACCACCACCCAGGAAAAAGATTTAGGCGTCATTGATAAAACCCTCGGCCCAATGTGCAGCGGCAGCCAAGAGGGCAAATAGAATGCTAGGTATCATAAGGAAAGGAATGGAAAATAAAACAAAAGATATTATAATGCCTCTGTATCGTTCCATGGTGAGACCCCACCTTGAATATTGTGTGCAATTCTGGTCGCCGTAGCTTAAAAAGGATATAGCGTTATTAGAAAAGGTTCAGAGAAGAGCCACCAAAATGGTAAAGGGGATGGAAGGATACTCCTATGAAGAAAGGCTAAAAAGGTTAGGGCTCTTTAACCTGGAAAAGAGACGGCTGAGGGGAGATATGATAGAAGTCTATAAATTAATGAATGGAGTGGAACGGGTAAACGTAGATCGATTGTTTACGTTATCAGAATATAGAAAGACTAGGGGACATGCTATGAAGCTACAGGGTAGACTATTTCAGACTAATAAAAGAAAATATTTTTTCACTCAACGTGTAATCAAACTCTGGAATTTGTTACCGGAGGATGTAGCTGTTGGTGTAGCTGGGTTTAAAAAAGTTTTGGACAAGTTCCTGGAGGAAAGGTCCATAAACCATTATTAAGAAGGGACCCAGGATATCAATGCTTGACCCAGTACAAGCATTGTGGAACCTGTGTCTTTTGGGGAAACTGCTAGGTACGTATGACCTAGATTGGCCACTGTTGGAAACAGGATACTGGGCTTGATGGACCTTGGTCTGACCCAGTATGGCATATCTTATGTTCTTATGTTCTTATGACAAGGGAATATATCCAGTATCTGCTTGTAGTGTTTGTAAACTGCTCTAATACCTTTCAGCATGGGCGGTATATCAATAAATTAAATAAAGAAAGATGTAAAGATAAAATCCAAGGAAATTATATGAAGAAGGGAGAAAGAGGTTGGTGTGCAGAGACCAGGAAAAGGACCTCTGTTTCTGAGGATCTCATGGTGGCGAAACAGTGTGACAAAGCAATATCCAAAGTCAGAAGGGTGCCAGGTTGCATACAGAGAGGAATCACCAGCAGAAAAGAAGAGGTACTAATGCCACTGCAGAAGTCACTGGTGAGGCCTCACTTGGAATATTGTGTTCAGTTTTGGAGACCATATCTTGCAAAGGATACAAACAGACTGGAAATGGTTCAGAGGAAGGTGACCAAAATGATTTGTTGCCTGCCCAGAAGATATATGAGAAGAAACCTGAAGACCTAAATATGTATATTCTAGAGGAGAGGAGGAACAGGGGAGAAATGATCCAGATCTTTAAATGCTTAAACATAGAAATATGATGACAGAAAAAGATCACATGGCCTATCTAGTCTGTCCTTCCATATCAACAATTACAAAAGTCCCCTTTTTTCCTTTAGAGATCCTCTGTGTTTGTCCCAAGCTTTTTTGAATTCAGTTACTCTGAAGCAGACTCTATAAGATGAGGACACGGACAACGATGTGGCAGGACAACGAAAGCTGGATTTCAGCTTATTCTCTGGTAAATGTTAAAGCTTGACTTCCCCCCAAATCCTTCACAACTTTCCAAATCCTCACTAAAAAGAAGGCGGCCCTTGAAAGGAGGTTTGGCAAGATGGGACTTGGAAGCAGCATCTGCATTCCAATAATGGAGCTACAGCCAACACAGAGACACTGTAGCAGCAGCCACAGACCGAGCAGATAAGCACAGCAAATCATAAAAGGCATTTGCAAGAAAGGCAGTGACCAACTCTAAATGAGGCAAAGCTGGAAGTGGTGAGCAAATACAGTGACAGAGCTCAAGATGGTATGGGACAGACACAGTGGATCTCTTTACAGCAACAGGATAAAATCAAAATAAACTTAACCATCTAATTTCCCAACAAATAGGGGTGTCCTACACGGAGCGGTGGGTTCACTCCTAAACAAAGACATGGGGAGGGGTGGCCTGTACAGAGCAGCAGGTACACCTGCTCTTGCCATCTTACTGGGCAGACTTGATGGACCATACTGGTCTTTATCTGCCATCATTTACTATGTTACTATGTTACTGTCCTCATCTCTACCACCTCCACTGTGAGACTATTCCAAAGATCCACCACTTTTTCCATGAAGAAATATTTCCTCATATCACTCCTGAATCTATCCCCTTTCACCCTCATCCCATGTCCCCTCGTAGCAGATCTTGCTTTAAATCGAAAGAGGCTCTCCCCCTGCGCGTTTATGCCATGGAGATATTTAAACGTCTCAATCTTATCACCTTTATCCCGCCTTTCCTCTAAGGTGTAGATATTAAGATCCTTAAGTCTGTCCTCATATGCTTTATAATGAAGACCACTAACCATTTTAGTAGCCACCCTCTGTACTGACTCCATCCTGTTTATATCCTTTTGAAGGTGTGATCTCCAGAATTGCACACTATATTCCAAATGAGGTCACACCAAAGACTTATACAGAGGCACTATCACCTCCCTTTTTTCTGCTAACCATTCCTCTCTGTATGTACCCAAGCATCCTTCTATCTTTTACTGTCATCTTTTCTACCTGTTTAGCCACTTTAAGATCATCAGACACAATCACGCTTAGGTCCCGCTCTTCTTTAGTGGACAAAAGTACTTCACCCCCTATACTCAAAATCTCAGAATTCAGCATAAAAAAAACGGAAGTTCTTTTTATCTCAAGGAATACTAAGTTCATACCACCTACATTCCTTGAGGTTCAAGATGCCAAGTTGCAAGTAAAATCCCATATCCGATACCTTGGAGTGACTCTGGATCAAAAACTGGACATGAAGTCCCACATAGCCAACACAGTAAGGGCAGTTTATTTCAAGATTCGCTCCCTCAGACACCTCCGACAACTGATTGATCCGGATGATTTCCGTACTGTCTACCAGGCTCTAATTATTCCCCATTTTGACTACGCTAACTCCATATTACAAGGGCTCCCCCAATCTACCCTAAACCCGCTTCAACTAGCCTTGAACAGTGCAGCAAGAGTGCTTTTTGGGGTACCTAAAAGAGAACATGTAACACCTCTTCTGAAACAACTACATTGGCTTCCTATTCAAGCGAGAATCACCTTCAAGACTCTGCTCCTGGCCTTTAAAGCTCACAAAGGACTCGCTCCTTCCTCATTATCAGAGATGATCCAACCAATCACTCCCAACAGGCTAAGAAGAACCACGGAATTAAATATGCTAATGGTACCAAAAGAGTCTTTAAGATACAACTCTACAACAGTAAACCGATCCTTCAGTTTATGCGCTCCAAAACCTTGGAACACCCTTCCATCACACATAAGGGCCATCTCTGATCTCATCCAGTTCAAGAAGGCCTTGAAACATCACCTTTTCATCAATTACTTCCCAGAGGACATAGTAATACAGGCACACTCAAATAGCAACAATCCCTTTCTGACCACGTAATCTCTGCTGACCCAACAACACATCACACCACTCTCTCATATTAACAAGGCTCTCTTCAGACAATATGTCTCCCGAATGTAAATATTTACTCTGACTGTTATTTGTTGTAAATAACTGCCCCGGTTATCCAAGTTATTGTTCCTGTTATATGTAAAAAAACAGATAAATGTAACTTGTCTGAAGTTTTCTTGTTCTCTGTAAACCGCGCTGATAACGAATAGTGCGGTATATAAAAGATGTTAATAAATAAATAAATAATAAATAAATAAATACTATATTGCTCCCTTGGATTGCTGCAGCCCAAATGCATGACCTTACATTTTTTAACATTAAATCCCAGCTGCCAAATTCTAGACCATTCTTCAAGCTTAGCTAGATCCCTCTTCATGTTATCTACACATTCCTGGGTGTTTACTCTATTGCTGATTTTGGTATCATCTGCAAAGAGGAAAACCTTACCCTATAGCCCTTCCGCTATATCTCTAACAAAGATGTTAAAAAGAATCAGACCAAGGACAGATCCTTGGGGCACACCACTGGTAACTTCCTTCTCCTCAGAGTGAGCTCCATTTACCTGTACTCTTTGTTGCCTCCCACTCAACCAATTTCTAACCCAAGCAGTAACTTTAAGGTCCATCCCTAGGATGCTCAGTTTGTTTATAAGTCGCCTGTGAGGAATGGTGTCAAAGACTTTACTGAAATCTAAATAATGATAGAAGTTGTGGGAGCAAATACAGTGACAGAATTCAAAATGGCAAGGGACAGACATAGTAGATCCCTTTATAGCCACAAGATAAAATCAAAATAACCTTAACTGTCTCTGCTATCTCAACAAATAGGAGTGACCTGCATTGAGCGTCAAGTGCCCTTACTCTTGCCACCTTGCTGGACAGACTAGATGGATCATGATGGTCTTTATCTGCTGTCATATGCTATGTTACTATGTTAGATCAAAGGAACAGCAATGGGGGCCACTACGGCCTCTGACATTGCTAATCTTTACATGAATTTGAGCAGAAGTTTTTAAAGAATCATCCGTTTAAGAATAATATCTTGTTGTGGAAGCAGTCCATTGATGATATTGTATGGCAAGGAAGTATGTCTGGTCTTCATCTTTTTTATGACTGGTCGAAATTAAGAGATGCAAATTTACAATTCAAAATGCAATCTAACTTTTGTGAAATTCCTTTTGTAGACATACTTATCAAGATGCAGAAGGGTGGGTTTGCTACTTCCATTTTTCACAAATCCACTGACTGCAATAAATTGCTGCATTACAATAGCTTCCATGTTAGAAGCCTAAAGTATAATTTACCAATGAGACCGTTTTTGAGACTACGGAGGCTTTGTTCCTTTGTAGCTTAGCAAATGGTGAATATGAAGCATAGGCTTAAGGAAAGGGAATATCCCAATGGATGTGTACAGGAGGTATATCGGAGGGCCCGGACCTCTCAAAGGGAAACACTCTTGACTAATGTTTCAAAGGCCAACAACACATGTCCTGTTTGTACAATGGAATTTTCATATTTGTCTAAGGATATTAAGTGCATTGTTAAGAAACATTGGCCCATTGTACAAGGCCTAGAATTCTTCTTAGATAAGGAAATTATGATTGTGCATACTCGAGGACATAATTTTAGAGATGTTTTGGTTCCTTCCGCTTAGCCGGACAAGAAAGTTGACTGTCATGTGTCTGGTCACTTCTGATTTGGCAACTGTTCCTTTTGCTGTCAGATGTTGCAGTTGGATACGTTTCAATGTTCCTGTACTATTTATTTATTTATTTATTTATTTCAATTTTTTATATACCGCGCTATTTACTATCAGCGCGGTTTACAGAGAACCAAAGACCAGAACAACAGGCTGTTCGGTATTACATATAACAGGAGGATAAACTTGGATAAGATAAACTTGGATAATAAGGGGGAACTATATACATAGAATATTGATCTGTTAAATCGATCACATGAGAGAAGTATTTACGTAAAATTATCAATAGTGCTTGGGACAGGAGGGAATGTGGTTAAGTTTGTAGTGAATATTTTGCACCTTATGTAGGGTAGTATTTGATGAAAAGGTTATGTTTGAGGGCCTTTCTGAATTGGACTATGTCAGTTATGGCACGAATTTCGGGTGGTAGGGAGTTCCAGTGTTTTGGGGCGCAAAACATGAAGGCTCTGTTCGCTGTTGAACGGCTACAAGTTGTTATGGCCTTCGGCATTATTAGGGTGTTTAGCGCTATTTGTCTTCTGGATCTAGTTGGTGGTAATGTTTGTGTGAGATCAGTTAGTGAGTTTGCTGACAAACCATGGATGGCCTTGTATGTGAGAATTAAGGTTTTGAATATGAGCCTGCCTTGTATCGGGAGCCAGTGAAGCTGTTTGAGGATTGGTGTCACATGATCACTCCTGGACGCTCGTTGTAGAACCCTTGCAGCAGTATTCATGGCAAGTTGAAGAGAACTTAGGGTGGATTGTGGGAGACCTTGTAGAATTGAGTTGGTGAAATCGAAATGTGGTAAGATGAGTGCTTGGAA
The DNA here is from genome assembly GCA_033557465.1 of Ichthyophis bannanicus. NCBI lineage: Eukaryota > Metazoa > Chordata > Amphibia > Gymnophiona > Ichthyophiidae > Ichthyophis > Ichthyophis bannanicus. Next base: position 7,281,066 of record CM066048.1, read on the forward strand.
GATGGTTCTGAAATCATCTGGGTCCAGTAATGAGCGTAAATGCCTGTCAATCATATGGCTGAAGGGTTTCTCCAGTTGAAACTATAGCAATGTGGTCTATGTGATCAAGCGTCCTTGTGACCTTCTTTACATAAATAATAATAAGAAGAAATTCAGGGTGAGGCTGGTTGAGCACAAAAGTTGTATTAAGAGAGGTATTATGACTGCCCCTTTGGTGGAGCATAGTGGTGAGTTACAACATGCTTTTTATAGGTTGTTACAGCTTTTGTGCTCTGTCTTTATTTTTATTTTCCAGTTTTTTGTTTTGCATGTGGGTTTTTTTATGCCTACTTGTCATGGGAGAGGAGTGGCCTAGTAGTTAGGACATGGTACTTCAGGCCAGAGGGCCAATTTATTTATTATTTAGCTGTGTTTATATCCCGCTTTTCACCGGGTCAAAGCGGTGGAACATACAATAATCAATTACAAGGGTTTGGGGCCATCACCAGGTGGCCAACAATAATGATTTTTGACAGTTAATTGGGACATAGACATAGACATTGTGTTATGGTTACATAGGGCATATGTTCAGGGGATGAGATATGGTGGATGGGAGGGAGTCAGTGGTGGGTGCTTGTTTCTGATCTGAGGAATTCTTGGAATAGTGCAGTTTTAAGTTGTTTCCTGAAAGATGATGGGTCTGTGTTGCTTCTGATGTGATTCGGTAGAGAGTTCCAGAGAGATGGTGCATAAAGTTTGAAGGCTCTGTTGCAGGTCCGTTGATTGTATTTCGTTCTTTTGTGAGGGATGGTGAGGGAGTTGGTGGTGAGGGAGTTGGTGGTGGTTTGTCTGGTTCTTTTGTTGTGGGCTGGTTGAGGCAGTAGAGTGCGGAGCTGGGAAGTTTGGGTTTGGTAGAGAGCTTTGTGGGTGAGTAGAGCGGATTTGTATTTGATCCTTGCTTCTAGAGGGAGTATGTGTAGCTCCCTCAGGACTGGGGTGATGTGGTCTTGTTTTTTTGCATTCTTGATAATTCTTACTGTGGTGTTTAAGGCAGTTAGAAGTGGGTTGGTATGAGTGGCTGGAAGTCCATGGTATATTATATTGCAGTAGTCCAGGTGGGGGAGTGTCAAGGCTTGCATTACTGTTCTGAAGTCCTGTGGTTCAAGGAAAGGTCTGAGGCATTGTACTGTTTTAGCCTTGTGGTAGATTGTTGCGGTGTTTTTTTTGATCTGTTGATTGAGTGTGAGTGTTTGGTCTATGATGATTCCTAGGTATCTTATTTGAGGTTGTATTTGTATTTTTGTGGTGCCAATGTCGAGGTGCGTAGGTGGTGTGAAGTCTGGTTTTTAATCAATACAGTTAAAATGGTCACATTTCATTCTAAGAGAGAGTGTTTATTGTTAATTTTATTACAATATCTATACAATGTCATGCATCCACCTTTTTTTATTAATGTTCTTTTAATTGCATGTTAAACGTAACATCGGTTTATACAGTGCATTACATTATCTTTATAGGCACTTGGAGATATTTTATTTTAATTTAACAACACCAGTACATACAGCGTATATTTTAATAATTTTTTTAGATTAAGGGGTATGTTTACTAAACTGCGTTAGTGCAATTCGCGTTAGGAGCCGCGGTAGTGAAAGAAACCCCAAATAAGGACATGGGCGGTACATCGTCACCACTACCGCGCGTTAGAAAAATTAACGAGCGTTACCGGGCGCCGTGCCACGTTACTGCGCGTTAATCGTAAGAAGACGTACAGACACAAAGCACTGAAACAGAGCTGTAGCACAATGGTTACAGTACTGACCGCTGTTACAGGCAGCATGGGTTCGAGTCCCCAGTGTGCCTTACGCAGAAGGCTGTCCCAGGCATCACCCTGTACATTACAGAGGGAAAGAGGAGGCATGTTTTTCGTTACGCTGAGTATTGGTGTCAGAAAAACACCCTCGGAGTGTGCCTAGCCATGTACGTTGGTGCGTGCATTGGTACGTGCGTAGCTGCGCGCGTACAAACGTGCATGGGTACGTGTGTTTTTACCAGTGTCGGCATCTTATTTTACAGACTCTGTAGGGCAGGGGTGGGCAAACTTGGTCCTGGAGGGCCGCAGGCCAGTCAGGTTTTCGGGATATCTCTAATGAATATGCATGAGATATATATGCATTAGAGATATCCTGCCAACCTGACTGGTTTGTGGCCCTCCAGGGCTGGATCTGGAGACCCCTGCCTTGCACCTCTGTCATTTAAGATTGTGAGTGGACAAGGTGCAGATGTCCAAGACATCAAAAAGTTTAGATAGAATTTGTCACAGTCCTCCTCACTTCTCACCACCACCAAAAAATTGTCTATTAGACAACTTTTTGGTGGTGGTGAGAATCGAGGAGGAATGTGACACATTCTATATACCCTTTCAATGTCTAGGACATCTGTACCTTGCCCACTGTGATAAGGAAGCTTATCATAGCTCAGGTAGGAGCTATAGAAAAGATGATGTGACTCTGAACAAGCAACCTGTCAGTTCTGGTAGAAGTGAGAAAACAGAATTTTCACATAAAAGACTACCAGTCCCAGAATGCACCAGGTTTCCAGCAGCCATGAGAGGGGCTGAAGTGAGAGAATGTGTGTGCAATCAAGAGAGCTATGAGGTAATCCCTAAGCACTCATCTCAAAGGGCAGGGCCTGATTCAACACAGCTGCGCTGTGTTAGGGAGCAGCACACATTAGAACAGGATAAGAATAGAGCTTATTCTTCAGATAACAGCTACAGAGGGAGGAAGAGATACAGAGACAGCAACGGCTACAAGCACCAGTATCACCTGGAGAAACAGAAGCCAAGCCAAGCAGATAGAGAGAGAAGGAAACTCTCTGGAAGGAAGAGAAGAAAGGCCATTGGAAGGTCTGGGAGATTCCAAGGCAGTACTCATACTGGGAGGTATTCCAAAAGCCAGCAGAGTCCATTGGACTGGATTCAGCCAGAGGAATGGAGTGGCAGAGATAGGAATCACCAGTGGCTACCTGGAAGAGAGAAGACTGCATGTGGAAGGGACTTTCAGACCAAGGCCAGAAGGTATGTGAGAGAAGATCCAGCGTCCAGGGATCAAGATTGGAAGGCTGGACATCAGAATTGGATTACATATTGGCCAGGCTATACAGAGAGGAATAATGATAGCAGGAGAGGCTCAGGTATGAACACTGATCCAGACCCTATCTATAATAGAGAATGGCAGCAAGGGAATAAGCATTCTCATGATAGTGCCTTAATGAAAGACTCATCTGTGCCAATGTATGATATTGACCCTATGATTGTTGATGCAGGGGGAAATACAGCAGATGAAACTATTTACATGGACTGTTCTTTATATAAATGCTATTGCTAGTTTTCGATGAGCAAACACATCAGCCATCACAAAGAAACCTAACTTTGTTCTTTATTTCCACTGCAAACAGCTCTTAAAGCAGGATTTGGGCTCACACAGTAGCAGCCAGCCAGCTAAAGGCTTTCAGCTGGTCCATTGATAGTAATTAGGGCTGCACCTGATTGTGTGTGAGCAAGGGAGAATCACTGCTGAGATCGGCGTGGAAAATAAGCAGAAGTTAACCTAACCAGCAAAGTTTATTCTTTACTTTGTGCCTTTGTATTTGGTAATTACTTGCTAAGAAAACATTAACTAATTGCCTGACAAGCTGAAGGTTGTTTTCTGGTTTACTTTGTGACTTTTTGTTATCCATTTTAAACACTGCAAGCAAGTAACCTCATTTATAGTGCTATCAAGCATACATGTGCTGGGTGAATTAAACCCCATCAATAAAAGAAGTATTTTATTGATCTTACCACTTGGTTTCACAACTCAAATTATTGTCATCAGCTGTGTTTGGGAGTGAATGAACTACAATACCCACAATACCTTGCTAGAATCATATGAATATATGCATCATCAAGATTGTGTAAGTTCTCACCCTAGGCAGCCGTCTGACACCACTCATGATCTTAAATGACAGAGGTGTAAGGCAGGGGTCTCCAAATCCAGCCCTGGAGGGCCACAAACAGTCAGGTTGGCAGGATATCTCTAATGCATATATATCTCATGCATGTTCATTAGGGATATCCCAAAAACCTGACTGGTCTGCGGCCCTCCAGGACCGGAGGTGCCCACCCCTGCTGTAGGGTGTCTTGCACCTATGCATTATGCTAGAAGATGTACGTGTGATGGCCTATGGCAGGGGTGGGCACCTCCGGTCCTGGAGGGCCGCAGACCAGTCAGGTTTTTTGGATATCCCTAATGAACATGCATGAGATATATATGCATTAGAGATATCCTGCCAACCTGACTGGTTTGTGGCCCTCCAGGGCTGGATTTGGAGACCCCTGCCTTACACCTCTGTCATTTAAGATCGTGAGTGGGCAAGGTACAGATGTCCTAGACATCGAAAGGGTATATAGAATGTGTCACATTCCTCCTCGATTCTCACCACCACCAAAAAGTTGTCTAATAGACAATTTTTTGGTGGTGGTGAGAAGTTAGGAGGACTGTGACAAATTCTATCTAACCTTTTTGATGTCTTGGACATCTGCACCTTGTCCACTCACTATCTTAAATGACAGAGGTGTAAGGCAGGGGTCTCCAGATCCAGCCCTGGAGGGCCACAAACCAGTCAGGTTGGCAGGATATCTCTAATGCATATATATCTCATGCATATTCATTAGAGATATCCCGAAAACCTGACTGGTCTGCGGCCCTCCAGGACCAAGTTTGCCCACCCCTGGCCTATGGTTTATCAGAGCCTGTGAGCAGGTGCTGGGGTTTCACAGGGTTGGATTGTGCCAGTCACACCCATGATGCACTGCACATGCAAATCAGCTGTCCACAGATACACACCATGGGGAATGCACCCCCACAGCACCTCGGCCTGGTAGGGGGGACTGACCAAGTGCACCCCCACAGCACCTCGGCCTGGTAGGGGGTAATGACTGTGTGTTGTACTGGCACAGAGTAGTTACACACCGTCACATTGTGCGGGTACTGTGCTCACCCTGAGGGTGCAGTGGGGCGCCCAGCACCAGGTCCAAAGCAGTGTTAATGTGTGAGATAGGTAGGTTCTACAGGACCACCTTGGACATCTCTGTCTGTTTCAGTCAGGTGCAGCCCCCATGCACCACCACCCCCCTCCCCCAGGGCTGAGGGTGGCAAGCAGGGTCTCCCATCAAAAGATCCACAGTCCATTTCCCTGCAAAGGTGGCAGTAGAGGGGAGCAAACACCCCACAGGGCAGTCAATGCAGCTCTGTACACAGCCATAACACAATAGCAGACAGACATTAGGCTGCACCCCACCACTATCTTTTTTTTTTTTTTTTTTTTTAATAAATTTTTCAACCGACTTACAAAAGCAAAGTACAAGCAACTTGAAGTGGCATTACAAGTAAAAAAACATTACAATACATTCCATTAAAGGAAATCCATACTAACTAACATCACTTATTTCTAGCCCTCTATACTGGGGAGATACAAAGAATATAAGAAATAAAAATAAGGAAAAAACATTAAGAGTTGAGTCACTCTAGTTATTAAACAGCAATTAAACAATCACTCCAAAACCTTCCCTACCCTTTACTCTGACTCTCCTTACCAACCAAAAATAATTCCAATTGTGAAGGTTCCATAAAAGTAAATTTAGAACCCTGCAAAGTGATTAAACATTTGCAGGGATAACGAAGAAAAAAAGAAGCAGTAAGGGCTAACACTCTAGGTTTCAATGCCAAAAAGGCCTGTCTCCTAACCTGTGTAGTCCTACATACATCTGGAAATATCTGTATTTTTTCACCACAAAATAAAGAAGACATTTTCTTAAAATAACTACGTAGTACCAAAACCTTATCCTTATCAGAAATAAAGGTCACTATCAAAGTAGCTCGTGATGTTATAGTATCCTGAGAGTCTTCAAGAAATTTGGTGAGCTCAAGCTCAGGACGGGCCTGAACCACATCAAATTCTCCCGAAGAGTCAGGTACAACCCCACGCCCCGTCAGGTAATATAATTTAGAGATAGCAATTGAATCAGCAGTAGCTAATCCCAACACTTCTCTAAAATACTTCAAAAGAAGAATTTCAGGAGAGAGTAAATGGCAAACAGGAAAATTTAAAAGACGAATATTCTTAGACCTCAATAAATTTTCATACGATTCTAATTTGTGGTGGATATTTAAACTATCCTTAATAGTAGAGGAATGCACCACTTTTAAGGAGAGACATTGATTTTCACATACTGATATTCGAGAAGAAATGTTTCCCACATACCCTTCTACCTCACTAATCTTACTAGAAATCTCAGAGGAAAACTCACACAACGATTTAACAGTTGGAACAAGGACATTCTCAATCCGGTTAACAGCTTTCCAGATGTCTGCAAGGGTAACCCGATCATCAGGTATATCCCCTGCAGCACCTGTTATAGCTGACCAGGTAACAGGTTTCAGCTTGTCCCCCAGAGACACTGGGGTACTCTGCTGAAATTGACCCTCCAGAGGAGACAAGGGTACAGGGGAGATTATACATGGCGGAGAAGGAGGAGTGCGATCGGGGGAACTAAGGGATGCAGCAGACGACCCCAAAGTCAGAAAGTCAGGGCCCAAGGGCACATCAACAGTAGACAGTACCTTAAGATGTTTGTCCATAGGACCCACTGTCGCAAGAGCCGCAGCCGTAGCAGCAGGCGCAATCTTTTTCTTCCTCTTGCCCATCTAAATGTTGTGTAGCCTCGGGTCCCGACAACACTTCTCCTGCGGTTCTCCAAGGGGCTCCCAAGGGGCCTGTCACGCCCCTTGTATCTAGCCCCTTAGATCGCTGCCCCAGACTCGCGCCTCCGGCTGCGCCGGCAAGATGGGCTTTTAACAAGGCCCCCTGATGACGTCGGGGACAACCGGAGCAGGAGCCTGTTCCCTCTCAATCGGGCGCTGTTTCCACTGGCTCTCCCAACTGCTCACCGCACCTCCCAGGCTTTAACGAGGCCCCCTGATGACGTCGGGGCCAACCGGAGCAGGAGCCTGTTCCCTCTCAATCGGGCGCTGTTTCCACTGGCTCTCCCAACTGCTCACCGCACCTCCCAGGCTTTAACGAGGCCCCCTGATGACGTCGGGGCCAACCGGAGCAGGAGCCTGTTCCCTCTCAATCGGGCGCTGTTTCCACTGGCTCTCCCAACTGCTCACCGCACCTCCCAGGCTTTAACGAGGCCCCCTGATGACGTCGGGGCCAACCGGAGCAGGAGCCTGTTCCCTCTCAATCGGGCGCTGTTTCCACTGGCTCTCCCAACTGCTCACCGCACCTCCCAGGCTTTAACGAGGCCCCCTGATGACGTCGGGGCCAACCGGAGCAGGAGCCTGTTCCCTCTCAATCGGGCGCTGTTTCCACTGGCTCTCCCCACCCCACCCCACCACTATCTGATATTCCCCTGGTGCAAGCCATCAGCCACTCCATCACAACACCTACCAGCTGCAAACAGTCTGCTAGTGCCCAGTGGAGATGCCTGCACCCAGAACTGGGATGTCAACATACACAGCAAGCAGATACATCAGTGACTGGGCCCCAAAAGGAAACCCATATTTATCACATGAGAGAAATACTAGATAGCACTATGGGAGTGCCTAGCCATGCTGTGGTCACTGCACAGTCAGGGTGAGAGTGATCTCTCAGCAGGATATACTGAGGTCACCTTGTCTGTGTAGGTGGTGGCCGGGCACTGCAATGTGACTGTCACTGCCCTATGCCCTGTGCAGATGCACCCTGGCCAGGCCACCCTGTCCAGCCTATACCCATGGTACCTTGCTCCTCATTATGCACATTGGCAGCCCAATACTGGCAACATTGCTGGCCGTGTGGGCTGTGGAAGGTGTTTGCAGCCACCACACAATGGATAGACAGACAGCCACCCCCACACCTATGCCAGCATTGTGCTACTATAGAGGTGGTCAGCAGCCATACCCACCACACCAGTCCTGGGCATAGTACAGGCATGGATATGGTACACAAGACTGTTGGGGGGTCACTCCCCAGGGTGGTGAACACTGTCAGAGACCAGACCTGCAGCACACACCGCAGACATCAGAATGATTGTTATGGTGGAGCTCAATGAGCAAAATGTGCTTAACGTAGGAATTGATATCTGCCAGTTATCATAGGAAACGTTTGATAGCTGTGTACCATATACCCAGGTGTAGGGTGGCATTGCTAAGGTATGCAACTGCTAGTGTTGGGAGATACAGGCAGGGCCCAATGTCTTGCCTCTCCAGGTGGCATTGGCCAATGGGGCCTGTGGGTGTGTGTGTGTCCCTGTTGGCTGCTGCTTTATGGCAGAATTCCCCAACTCCAGTCCTGGTGTTCCAAACACTGTTCGGGTTTTCATGCTGTCCCTCATAAATATGCATGAGCTACATCTGCATACCATGGGGGTGGTGCATAGCTATGCAGCACAGGCATCTTTATTAGAGGCAGCATGAAACCGGAATGGTGTGGGGCCCTCCAGGACTGCATTTGCGGGACTCTGCTTTAGGTAATGTGCCTGTTTCTGGTGTCTGTGTTTGGTGTGGTAAAATATAGGCCATGCGTATGTTCTCTGCAATAAAGGAGTGTCTTTACTATCATTGTTTAGTGGTGGGTAAAACTATGGGGACTGGGTTGGCAGGAGCCCTAGCTGGGATTTGAACCTGTGACCCGCTGGTCTGACAGGCACTGGCTGTTTCTGTTGCACCACATTGTGGCCAGAGAGACAGTGCAGTCCCTGGAATTAGTTAAACCGGCCTGACGAGTCAGAAACCCTGCTCTGCAACAGGTTTATTGTTGCCTCATTTACCTTGTATGCAGACAAAGGTGCACATAAACCTCAGAAAAGACCTCACAAAAGGGGCACACACCCATAACCAAGCTGGGCAACAATGATATCATTGGGAAACATTACAAAACACTCCCAGGACAGCTCCATTACAATGAAATGATCTTTAAAAGGGTCTGCGGAGCGTAGACCCTTCCACACATCATTTCTTTTTATTTTGGTGCTTTCCAGGGAGTGTTGTTCCTTGTTGCCCATTACTATCACTGTTGCCCAGCTGAATTATGCTTTTTAAAATGTTTCTTGTGGTCATTTTTAACGTTTTATGTGAAATTTTGTTCTGTGCACATGTATCACACTGCTCACGTTTTGTGGGTTTCCCCGGTTTTTCTGTACATTGCTGACGGAAATGGTTTCTCTTCCCTTTAAATGCCTTTAACGCCAGGTTTTCATTCGCGTTGGAATTGAGCTCTGAAATTCAGCGCGTTAGTATGAGGGGAGCCTCTCCCCGCCCACTCTCCGCCCATTGACCCCTTCTCTCCGCCCACTCTCCACCTTCTGCGCTGTTTTAACGCGCCGCGGAGCTTTACGATCGTTAACTACGGTTAACGCGCGTAGTATGACGTTAACGGTCGTTAGCACATCGGTACACGCGTTATACGGCACTTACGATCGTTAACGTCGTATAACGCGCGTTAGTCATGTTTACCGCACTTTAGTAAACATCCCCCTAAGTGTGGGCACATGGTTCCTTTTTCTTACACCTTTATCTCTATGAATTTGTTGGTCGATGCTTGTCTAAAGTCAGGTTTTGATAACATTAAGCAGCACAGCTTCGGATAGCGTTTCTAGTACTGGCATTATACAATTTCATTGTCCATATAGTGTCATTCATTGGTTTATGTACACACATATATTTGGATATTTAAGTTTTTAATTTTTAAGTTTTTATTGTATCTAATATCTGTCATATATATTTGTATTTTATATTTTACATACATATTTATTTATTTATTTATATCTTTATTCGATTTAGTATTTCAGTGTGCAAAGAATCCACATGCTTTCTAGGATTCACATGTTTTACCAATAGTGCCTTGTAAGTAGTTTCTTCCTTATACGACTTCATGCTAATTATACATGAAGAGATGCTTTGGTTTTAAAGTTTTTACATGTTATTATATGTTTCCTGCCCTGCGTCTTCTCTATTCATTAGACATCTTACATTGTTTTATGGTTTTATGATATTTCAGTGTTATATAATATCCATTATATTTATTTTTTAACGTTTTATTTGTTATATAGTGGATTTTTTACTTAAGTTAACAATGTATTGACATGTGATTCTTTTACATATTTAAATATTGGTATAGCGCTACTAATGTAGTTACATATATGTTATATGCCTGTTTGCCTATTATCATTTATTAATTATTTTTTATTACATTATGTATACATTTTTTAATCACATTTCATATGTTTTTCATGTTTGTATGTTGAAGTATATCCCCCTGAGGAAGGCTTACGCCGAAACGCATAGGGGACCTAATAAAGGCACTTTTGTTCATCCAGATCTCTTTCCCCCTGTGTTCCTGTTACATTAGCAAGAGCCCACGCTCTCGTTGTGCCTGACCTGTGATTGGATCATAGAGCATTATGTCGTCCGCATAGATATGGTAGTTAATAGAAACATAGAAACATAGAAACATGATGACAGAAAAAGACCACAAGGCCCATCTAGTCTGTCCTTCCATAACAACAACTACAACAGTCCACTTTTTACCTTTAGAGATCCTCTGTGTTGGTCCCATGCTTTTTTGAATTCAGTTACTGTCCTCATCTCTACCACCTCCACTGGGAGACTATTCCACGGATCCACTACTCTTTCCGTAAAGAAATATTTCCGCATATCACTCCTGAATCTATCTCCCTTCACCCTCATCCCATGTCCCCTCATCGCAGAACTTGCTTTCAATTGAAAGAGGCTCTCTCCCTGAACATTTATGCCACGGAGGTATTTAAACATCTCAATCATATCACCTCTATCCCGCCTTTCCTCTAAGGTGTACATATTAAGATCCTTAAGTCTGTCCTCATATGCTTTATAATGAAGACTACTAATCATCTTAGTAGCAACCCTCTGCACCGACTCCATCCTGTTCACATCCTTTTGAAGGTGCGGTCTCCAGAATTGCACACCATACTCCAAATGAGGTCGCACCAAAGACTTATACAGAGGCATTATCACCTCCTTTTTTCTGCTAGCCATTCCTCTCCGTATGCACCCAAGCATCCTTCTAGCTTTTGCCGTCGCCTTTTCTACCTGTTTAGCTACTTTAAGATCATCGGACACAACTACGCCTAGGTCCCGTTCTTCTTTAGTGGACAAAAGTACTTCACCTCCTATGCTGTATTGCTCCCTTGGATTGCTGCAGCCCAAATGCATGACCTTACATTTTTTAACATTAAATCCCAGCTGCCAAATTCTAGACCATTCTTCAAGCTTAGCTAGATCCCTCCTCATGTTATCTACACCTTCCTGGGTGTCTACTTTATTGCAGATTTTGGTATCATCCGCAAAGAGGCAAACCTTACCCGACAGCCCTTCCGCTATATCACTAACAAAGATGTTAAAAAGAATAGGACCAAGGACAGATCCCTGGGGCACACCACTGGTAACATCCTTCTCCTCAGAGTGAGCTCCATTTACTTGTACTCTTTGTCACCTCCCACCCAACCAATTTCTAACCCAAGCAGTAACTTTAGGGTCCATCCCTAGGGTGCTCAGTTTGTTTATAAGTCGCCTGTGAGGAACAGTGTCAAAGGCTTTACTGAAATCTAAATACACCACATCTAGAGCTCTCCCTCGGTCCAACTCCCTGGTCACCCAGTCAAAGAAATCAATCAGATTTGTCTGACAAGACCTGCCTCTGGTGAATCCATGCTGCCTCGGATCCTGTAATCCGCTGGACTCCAGAAACCTCACTATTTTCTCTTTCAACAGCGTTTCCATTAATTTACTCACCACTGAAGTTAAACTAACCGGCCTGTAGTTTTCAACCACATCCTTACTTCCGCTTTTGTGTAAAGGCACCACATGAGCCTCTCTCCAGTCCTTTGGCACCACTCCCGACTCCAACAAGGCATTGAAAAGGTCAGTCAGTGGAGTTGCTAGAACGTCCCCAAGTTCCCTCAGTATTCTAGGGTGTATCCCATCCGGCCCCATCGCTTTGTCTACTTTAAGTTGAGCTAGTTTCTCACGAACACAGTCTTCTGAAAATTGTTCAAGATGTCCCTCGCTTCTGTTCTTATTTGTGGGTGTTTTCTGAGGTCCTGCTCCTGGTTCTTCATCTGTGAACACAGAACAAAAATATTTGTTAAGCAATTCTGCTTTATCCTTATCAGCTTCTACATATTCCCCCCCCCCCCTGTACCCTTGAGTCTGACAATACCACTTTTGCCCTTCCTCTTCTCACTAATATATCTGAAAAATGTCTTATCTCCCCATTTTATTGCATTGGCTATTTCCTCCTCCTTTTGAATCTTTGCCTTCTTGACTACTTTGCTAGCTTCTCTAAGTTTTTCCAAATACAGATGCCTGTCTTCCTTTCTCTGTGATCTCTTGTATTTCATGAAGGCCTCCCTCTTTTTCTTCACTTTTTCAGCTACTTCCTTCGAAAACCATAGCGGTCTCCTGTTCCTTTTGCCTTTATTTACCATTTTAACAAAAAGGTTGGTTGCCTTTAAAATACCCCCTTTCAGTTTTGCCCACTGTTGTTCTACATCCCCCAGCTGTTCCCATCCCACTAATGACTCCCTGAGGTATTGGCCCATCTTCGCAAAGTTAGTCTTCCTAAAGTCTAAGATCTTCACCTTGGAATGGATTCTAACAGCCCTAGTCCTAATACTGAACCACACCATCTGGTGATCACTGGATGCAAAATGATCTCCCACTACAACATCAGAAACACTTTCACCATTGGTAAGCACCAAGTCCAGTATGGCCCCTTCACGTGTGGGGTCTGTTACCAATTGCCTGAATAGTTCTCCCTGTAGAGAATCCAGGATCTCCTTACTCCTAGATGATACTGCAGCAGGAAAGTGCCAATCAACATCTGGCATATTGAAATCTCCTAGTAGTAGCACTTCCCCTTTCCTAGCAATGCTGCATATGTCTTCAATTAACTCTCTGTCCACCTCTTCCTCTTGTGAGGGAGGTCTGTATATCACACCAATGCAAATAGATTTCTCTTTCCCTCTTTCTAGTTTAACCCACAATGCCTCCTCTCTCCCTTTTAAGCTCTGTAATCCCAAAGCTTTAATAGTAGTTTTTACATATAGTGCTACTCCTCCTCCCCTTCTTCCTACCCTGTCCTTTCTGAATAAAGTATAGCCAGGTATAGTTACATCCCAGTCATGGTTTTCTGTGAACCATGTTTCTGTAACTGCCACTAAATCTAAGTCAGCCACTCCCACCAAAGCTTCAACTTCAGAGATCTTATTTCCCATGCTACGGGCATTAATACACACTGCTTTCCATATGTTACCCCTGTTACCCATTTCCATAAAGGTATTTAATGTATCACTTACCTGGGGGCTTTCTTCACCCATCCCCAACGAATCTAGTTTAAAGCTCTCTTCAGTAGATTAGCCAGTCTACTACCAAAGATGTGTTGACCTTTCTTGGACAGATGGATGCCATCTCTGCTCTGCAACCCTTGGAACAGCATCCCATGGTCTAGGAAACCAAAACGCTCTCGAAGACACCATCCACACAGCCATGCATTAATCTCCAGGATGCGAGCCTCTCTGCCTTGGCCTTTACCCTCAACAGGGAGGATTGAAGAGAACACCACCTGTGCACCTACCTGCTTCACCCTCTGTCCCAGAGCCATGAAGTCACTTTTGATACGTTCCGAGGTATACCTGGCAGTATCATTTGTTCCAACATGGATTAGCAACATTGGGTAATAGTCAGGGGGCTTGATGAGTCTCGGCAAATTCTCCGTAACATTTTGGATCTTGGCACCAGGTAGACAGCATACCTCTCTGAACATCAAGTCTGATCGGCAGATGGACGCCTCAGTACCCCTCAGAAGAGAGTCTCCAACCACCACTACCCTTCGTTTCCTTCTGGTCACTGATTCTGCAACTATGGGGTACTTGAACTCTGGTTCTTCCCTTTCCAGGGATGCTTTCACCTCCTCCACTTCCAGGGCTGCATAATGGTTCTTCAATTCAAGGGCTGGAGAAGTTGGATTGGTGATTTTGCAGGCTCTGGTGACTTTTGTCCAACCATCGACATTCTGTTGACACCCATCTTCTCCTGTGCTGGAGAGCCTGGTTGCTGCAAGCAGCATCTCATCAATGTACTTCTCACTGTCTTGAATGCTCCTCAGCCTCGCCACCTCCTCTCTGAGTTCCTCCACTTGTTTCCTCAGAGCTTCAGCATGCAGGCACCCTGCACATGGAACTGGTTCTTCAACTGGCAATAGGGCCTCTGTCTGGACCGAGGCAGAAGCTGTAACGGGGGCAACAGCTTTAGCAATACGATTTTTCCCAGCCATTGTTCTGTTTGTGGAGCTTAGGTATCTGTTAAAGCAAAAGAGAGAGAGATCTACGAAGTACCAGCTGGTTTCGCAGCTGTCCTTTCAGTTAAATCTCTTTAATTATATTCAAAATGTGCTGGTCCAATTCACTGTGATTTGATAAAGGGGGAGGTGCCCTATAAAGCAAGACTGCTCACTAGGGGTGGGTGTGAGTCGGGGTGGGTAGGGAGGGAACTAACACCTGATTAGGTGTTAGCAGTTCCTGAACCTGAGGGGGTTACAGAGTTCAGCAATACTACTGTGCTCAAGTACAGATTCCCCTAAAACAGCAAAAATGAATTTAACCTTGCTTTAAAAAATATACACAAAACCCTTTTAAGAGCTCCCAGTCAGAGAGCTAGCAATGTAATAAAAAACACCAAACAAAGAAACCCTCAAAACCTCACTTACTGTTTGATGTGTGGAGCCCTGGTTAAGAAAGCCTCAAAAGGGCAGGGCAAAGCAGCCTTTTTATGCAGGCTTCAATTGCACTCAGGAAACAGGCCCACTAACCCCTGATTAGGTGTTAGCAGTTCCTGAACCTGAGGGGGTTACAGAGTTCAGCAATACTACTGTGCTCAAGTACAGATTCCCCTAAAACAGCAAAAATGAATTTAACCTTGCTTTAAAAAAATATACACAAAACCCTTTTAAGAGCTCCCAGTCAGAGAGCTAGCAATGTAACAAAAAACACCAAACAAAAAAACCCTCAAAACCTCACTTACTGTTTGATGTGTGGAGCCCTGGTTAAGAAAGCCTCAAAAGGGCAGGGCAAAGCAGCCTTTTTATGCAGGCTTCAATTGCACTCAGGAAACAGGCCCACTAACCCCTGATTAGGTGTTAGCAGTTCCTGAACCTGAGGGGGTTACAGAGTTCAGCAATACTACTGTGCTCAAGTACAGATTCCCCTAAAACAGCAAAAATGAATTTAACCTTGCTTTAAAAAAATATACACAAAACCCTTTTAAGAGCTCCCAGTCAGAGAGCTAGCAATGTAACAAAAAACACCAAACAAAGAAACCTCAAAACCTCACTTACTGTTTGATGTGTGGAGCCCTGGTTAAGAAAGCCTCAAAAGGGCAGGGCAAAGCAGCCTTTTTATGCAGGCTTCAATTGCACTCAGGAAACAGGCCCACTAACCCCTGATTAGGTGTTAGCAGTTCCTGAACCTGAGCGGGTTACAGAGTTCAGCAATACTACTGTGCTCAAGTACAGATTCCCCTAAAACAGCAAAAATGAATTTAACCTTGCTTTAAAAAAATATACACAAAACCCTTTTAAGAGCTCCCAGTCAGAGAGCTAGCAATGTAACAAAAAACACCAAACAAAGAAACCCTCAAAACCTCACTTACTGTTTGATGTGTGGAGCCCTGGTTAAGAAAGCCTGGTTAATGCTGTATGTGCGTATGATTGAGCAGAGTGGTTGCAGGTAGATGTTGAAGAGCATGGCAGATAATGTGGATCCTTGGGGTACTCCTTGGTATTGCTGGAAAGGGGGGGAGGTTGATATGTTTGTGCGGATCAATTGTTGTCTATTGGTCAGGTATGAACGGAACCATTGGAGAACGTTATCTTTGATGCCGATTGCTTGTAGTCTGTGTATGAGGATGTTGTGGGAGATGGTGTCGAAGGCAGCTGATATGTCTAAGAAGATCATGGCATATCCAGAGTGCTTGGTTTGAGTTCCCATGATAAGGGTGTTCATTAGCGACGTCATGAGAGTCTTGACTCCGTGGAGTGGACGAAAGCCATGTTGTTGTGGGTCCAATATGTTGTTAGCATCTAAATGTTCTTGGAGCTGTCTCTGGACTACCTTCTCAATGAGTTTGGCGGTAAACCGGAGGCTTGCTATGGGTCTGTAGGAGGTGGGTTCGAGTATGTGTAGCTCCCTCAGGACTGGGGTGATGTGGTCTTGTTTTTTTGCATTCTTGATAATTCTTACTGTGGTGTTTAAGGCAGTTCGAAGTGGGTTGGTATGAGTGGCTGGAAGTCCATGGTATATTATATTGCAGTAGTCTGTGTATGAACCAAGGGTTCAAGTCCCACCTGGGGACAGCAATCTCAGGCTGGAGAGACTGGGGTTTTTAGGCCCATAGTCACTCCTTGTGGCCTTGGGCAAGTCACTTAACCCTCAGTAAACCACTTTGATTGAAAGATAAGGCAGTATAGAAAATCTGGTTAAAAAATTAAATGGATGATACCCCCCTTTCTTTTTAAAAAAATAATTGTCTTTTTTAAAGTTTTTGGACTATTGGGTTAGATCAGGGTTATTAGCCTCATTTTCAGCATGTTGTCAATCAGCCACGATCCGGAGGAAAGCTGGCTTTAAAGGCAGCCTGCTGCTTAGAGGGAGGAGTGGTCTAGTGGTCTAGGAGTGGTCTAGTGGTCTAGGCAGCCTGCTGGTGGTGGAGTGGTCTAGTGGTCTAGTCAGCCTGCTAGTGGTGGAGTGGTCTAGTGCAGTGTTTTTCAACCTTTTTTGTGCAAAGGCACACTTTTTTCATGAAAAAAATCACGAGGCACACCACCATTAGAAAATGTTAAAAAAATTTACCTCTGTGCCTATATTGACTATATATAAAGTAATTCTCTTGAATAGGAATCAAACACTCACACCAACCCCCCTCCCCTGCTGGTTCACACCAACCCCCCTCCCCTGCTGGTTCACTCACACCACCCCCCCCTCCACTGCTGGTTCACTCACCCACCCCCCTGTCACTTACTCACCCCTCCTGCTGGGTCACTCACTCACTTACCCCCCCTCCCCTGCTGGTTCACTCACACCATCGCCCCCCCCCCCTTGCTGGTTCACTCACACCACCCCCCCCTCCACTGCTGGTTCACTCACACTCCCCCCCCTTGCTGGTTCACTCACACTCCCCCCCCCCTTGCTGGTTCACTCACACTCCCCCCCCTTGCTGGTTCACTCACACTCCCCCCCCACCCTTGCTGGTTCACTCACACACACACACACACACCCCTCTGCCCAAGCCGCTGCTTCTGCTTTGTACAGAGCAGCGGCTGCACTACACTTACATTGAAAAGTAAAGAGAAACTGTGTCAGGAGCCCTCCGGTTATCGCAGAGCCCGAGGAAGTGATGTCATGGGGGCGGGCTCCTCACAGGCTGCCTTTCCTTTTCAAATTAACTTTATTGCAGCTAAAGTTAATTTGAAAAGGAAAGACAGCCTGTGAGGAGCCCGCCCCATGACATCACTTCTTCGGGCTCTGCATGATCGGAGGGCTCCTGACACAGTTTCTCTTTACTTTTCAATGTAAGTGTAGTGCAGCCGCTGCTCTGTACAAAGCAGAACCAGCGGCTGCACTGCTATAGGGAATCGCGATTGCGTTCGCGCCGCGGACTTCGGCACAAAAGCCGGTTTTTTGCTCTGGCCGCTCCCGATCTTGCGGCCAGAGCAAAAAAACGGCTTTTCAATGGCCGGTTTTACAACTGTGCCGGCAGCCGGCCTGGCCATGGAAAAACCGGCCAGGCCGGCTGAAAACCGGCCGGTTGGCAACCCTAATTTGTGAGCCGAGGCCACATGTTACGGATGAAATTGGAATTTTTCCCACGGCACACCAGACAATATCTCACGGCACACTAGTGTGCCGCGGCACAGTGGTTGAAAAACACTGGTCTAGTGGTCTAGGCAGCCTGCTGCTTGGAGGGAGGAGTGGTCTAGTGGTTAGGACAAGGTACCTCAGGCCAGGGGTTCAAGTCCCACCTGGGGACAGCAATCTCAGGCCAGAGGGACTGGGATTTCTAGTCCTGTAGGCACTCCTTGTGGTCTTGGGCAAGCCACTTAACCCTCCATTGCCCATGTTCCCCTGTAAGTATTAGCATATGTGTCTCACATCCCCTCATGTTAAATGTATCCCCCAATTGACCACCTTGACCCAGTGAAAAGCAGGATATAAATACAGCTAAATAAATAGTCCTTCAATTTTCTGCATGGATTGAGTACGTTTTATTGGATTATTTTGCTTTTTGACAGTAGTTTAATGTATTTTTGATGCATTCTTGTATTCCTAGTTGTGTTCTGAGGCATGTGAGGTTTTTTAGAGCTCTCTCCCCTGTTTCACCTGTTGTTTGGCAACTGGTATGTTGATTCCCCTTTGCTGGTGTAGGAGCAGGCATAAGTGGTTTGTTCATGCATCTACAGGTGATTGTGCCTTTTTGTATTTTTGGGGGGACATTTTTAGTGGTTTCTGGCAAATCCTTGTTAGATCTTTTTTCACCATGTTCCCCTTTGTGCTTGCTGTTGTTATTTGGGGAATCCCTTACATTTATGGTTATTATCTGGTGCCTTTCAAGTTTGTTGAGGGAAGACTGAACTGTAATTGGTTACTGTGTTTTAATCTGTTGCTGTTGTTTATACTGTAAACCATCCTGATTACACGATAGGGCGTTATAAAAGATCCTTAAGCAAATAAATAAATAAATCGGACAATGAGCTGTCATATTTATTTATTCAGCTATTTTTTAATACCATTAAATCTACTAGTCTAAGCGGTTTAACATCTTTGTTAGTGATATAGCGGAAGGGCTTTCAGGTAAGGTTTGCTTCTTTGCGGATGATACCAAAATCTGCAATACAGTAGACACCCAGGAAGGGGTAGATAACATGAGGAGGGATCTAGCTAAGCTTGAAGAATGGTCTAGAATTTGGCAGCTGGGATTTAATGTTAAAAAATGTAAGGTCATGCATTTGGGCTGCAGCAATCCAAGGGAGCAATATAGTATTTATTTATTTTATTTTTATTTTACATTCTCTTATATACCGCGCTATTCTGCATCAGTGCGGTTTACATTGAACAAACTGAAATTACATTGAACAGGGCATTATAACTTGGAGATAACTATTTTACAGGGAACATGGGCTATGGAGGGTTAAGTGGCTTGCCCAAGACCACAAGGAGCACCTGTGGGACTAGAAACCCCAGTCCTTCCGGCCCAAGGTTGCTGTCCTCTAGTGGGATTTGAACCGCCGACCTTCCGGCCTGAAGTACCTTGCCCCAACCACTAGGCTACTCTCCACTCAATATAGGGGGTGAAGTACTTTTGTCCACTAAAAAAGAGCGGGACCTAGGCGTAGTAGTGTCTGATGATCTTAAAGTAGCTAAACAGGTAGAAAAGGCGACGGCAAAAGCTAGAAGGATGCTTGGGTGCATACGGAGAGGAATGGCTAGCAGAAAAAAGGAGGTGATAATGCCTCTGTAAAAGTCTTTGGTGCGACCTCATTTGGAGTATAGTGTGCAATTCTGGAGACCGCACCTTCAAAAAGATGTGAACAGGATGGAGTCGGTGCAGAGGATGGCTACTAAAATGATTAGTGGTCTTCATTATAAAGCATATGAGGACAGACTGAAGGATCTTAATATGTACACCTTAGAGGAAAGGCGGGATAGAAGTGATATGATCGAGATGTTTAAATTCCTCCGTGGCATAAATGTTCAGGGAGAGAGCCTCTTTCAATTGAAAGCAAGTTCTGCTACGAGGGGACATGGGATGAGGGTGAAGGGAGAGAGATTCAGGAGTGATATGCGGAAATATTTCTTTATGGAAAGAGTAGTGGAGCCGTGGAATAGTCTCCCAGTGGAAGTGGTAGAGATGAGGACAGTAACTGAATTCAAAAAAGCATGGGACAATCACAGAGGATCTCTAAAGGTAAAAAGGGGACTATTGTAGTTGTTATGGCAGGACAGACTAGATAGGCCATGTGGTCTTTTTCTGTCATCATATTTCTATGTTTCTATGTGTTTTCAGGTTTTTTCTGAAGGTTGTTAGATCATCAGTGGCTCGAAGTTCATCCAGGAGTGCATTCTAGAGAGTTGGGGCATAAAGGGAGAAGGCCCTTTTGGATGTTGTGTAGTTGGTTTTGTTGTTTATTGTGGGTGTGTGTAGAGTGTGGATGACATTTGATCTTCTGGTTCTGTTGGATGTCTTCTGTATGAGCCACTGGAGATGAATTGATGACAAGTCATGAGTGACTTTGAAGATTGTGAGCAAGGATTTGAACCTTACCTGCTCCGCGATGGGCAGGCCTCATAACTGGACGGCTGGATGGGGAAGGGCAGGAAATGGTCAGTCGGGATGGGTGGGGGAAGGGGAGCCAGGTCGGCGATAAAGAGAAGGGAGCAAGAGCTGCCCCTTCCTTTTCGCAAGCAACACAGACGCAGCTGTGGCTATGTGAGATGGTGTTCCACCTTACCCATCCAGCGCTGGATTCAGCATCGGGAGGCCGGCAGCGGCACCAAATTCAAATTCAAGGCATGCTGCCCACTTCACCTCCAGAGCAGCCTACCAGCTCTTGATCCATAAAATTGCTTTCACCGGTGAGGCTGCAGGGGCTGCTGTCGGAGACACTGAAAGAGACACTGAAGGAGGAGATGCTAGGGAGAAGCAGGGAAGCCCAGGGGAAGATATCAGCAGAGCTAATAGGCTGTGCTGGCCACGCTGCATGATAAGACAGGGTAAGAGAATAACAAGATGGAAGGGGAGGCAGGGAGCAGTGGGAGCCCAAAGCCAGTCCAGCACACCCTGAATTATGTTGGCGGATGGTATGATGTGGGAGACTTTGGTGATATACAGCATCTCTGTCTTCTTGAGTTTACTGTTATGCTGTATTCAGAGAGTCATTGTGTGATGTGTGTGAAATGTTAATTTATAGGTGAGATTGTTGGGTTGTCATGGAGATTGGGGTATAGATAAAGTATGTATGAGCTTGCATGATTGCACATTAATCTGCAGAAAGATGTTGAATAGCAAGGATGATAGGGTAGAACCTTGGCGGACTCCTTGTTGTTATTTGAATGGTGTTGACTTTTTGGGGCCCATTTTTACTTGGAGTTGTCACTTTGTGAGGTAGAATTTGAACCATTTTAAGGTGGTTCTGCTCAGCCCTATTGCATGGAGGTGTTGGATGATCATGTTATGTGGGACAGCGTCAAATGCTGCCTTGATGTCAAGGAAGATTATGATGAATCCTTTGTTGGTTTTGTCAATACCTTTTATTAGGTTGTCAGTGAAAGCAGTTAAAAGAGTTTCAACACCATGATAGGGTTTGAAACCATATTGTTGATAGTCAAGTGGGGAGTGAGAGTTGATGTGGTCCTGTGGTTGAGTTTTACCCCAGCTTCACCTGGTTCTCAAGACTGTTCTGTCCTTTTAATTACAGAAGGTTGGATACCTGTAAGTATAGTTTTAGCCCTTTGGGCTTGTCATGGAGTTCTTTTACTTTTGATGGGACGTTTTTAGGTTTTCACAATATTTTATTTTTTGTTTTTAGATCCTAGGATCTCTGGGGTGTTGGGTAGTTTGATCCCAGTCAGTGGGGCACTCCCTTGAAAAAGCTGTTTTTTATTTTTCTATGATTTAAATATCAAGCAATGCAGCCAGACACAAAGAAACTGTGAAAAAAGGATATAGAAATGTTTCTGATCATTTTGTTCACTACAGGCTTGATTAAAAGGAATTTTCAAGCACACCTTTATACATTTCCTATACATGTTACATCTTATGAACTCCAGAAGGAGGCTCTCTTTAGCATAAAGCAAGTGAGTGTTAGCAGTAGATCCCAGAGAGTGAGATCATATTCCACATACCCTGGTTTAGGAATGAGGCTCATGACTGACATGGTATGTGAAAACTAACCCATTTGGAGAAATTGCCCCCCCAAAATTATCAGATAAAATTGAGAAAAATGAAGAGAGAAATAACGAAGGTGAAAGCAAAGGAGGAATAAAGGATGGTAAATCACATTCAACATGATTACAAGACTTTCTTCAGGTATATCCTTCTTTAGTGATCATCACACACAATGGTGGAATACAGCCGGTTTGCACCAGTTTGCACGAACCTGTTCCTAGAATTTCCCAAGTTTGCTGAACCAGTCCCTATAGACTGTTTTGCACTCCATCTGAAGCTATGTCACCAACAGGGCTAGTGCTACCCAGTAAGCAAGGTAAGTGCAGCAGGGGGCGCCGATGTCTGGAATTTGTTACTGGAGAATGTAGTAAAAGCTGTTAGTGTAGCTGGATTTAAAAGAGGTTTGGACAAGTTCCTGCAGGAAAAGTCCATAAACCATTATTAAAGAGGACCAGGGAACTCCACTGCTTGCCCATTGAACAAGTAGCATGGAATCTGTATTCCTTTTGGGAACCTGACAAGTGCTTGTGACCTGGATTTGTCATTGTTGGAAACAAGGATTCTGGGCTCGATAGACCCTTGGTCTGACTCAGTATGGCATATCTTATGTTCTTATGTGCATAGAGAGAGGAATGACCAGCAGGAAAAGGAGGTGATAGTGCCTTTGTATAAGCCTTTGGTGAGACCTCATTTGGAGTATAGTGTTCAGTTCTGAAGGCAAATCTTCTAAAGGAAATAAACAGGACAGAGTCATTGCAGTAGGTGGCTACCAAAATGGTCAGTGGTCTTCATCATAAGGCATATGGGGACAGACGTAAAGATCTCAATGGTCCGGATATTCGAAGGGCAGTTACATGGTTTACATCCCTGTAAACTGTGTAATTATCACTGAGAGGGAGATCTCCATTTATGGCCCATAGGCCCTCTGGTTCTAACTGCTTAGCATCAGGGCATGTCCTGGGAATTCTGGAGAGGAGCGGAGGAGGAAATGATCGTTACCCAGGGTGCAGTAATATTACATGCCACCCAGAGTTTTCTTTCAATTGGAAGAGGCTCTCCTCCAGTGCACTTACTGTATTTCATGGAGGTATTTAAATGTCTCTGTCATAACTCCCCTCTGCCACCTTTCTTCCAAAATGTACATATTGAGCCCAATATTCACTTGAGCAGGCTATGCGCCTAAATCCTTGCCTATCTTTTAGGAACAGGAGCTAACTGGGCAGCATGCAATATCACTAATGTGGCTTCCAGCGATCCCTGGCTATTCAATGCCAGGAAGACATATGATCCCAGCATTGAATATCCAGTTTAAGGGTCGTCAGGCACAGCTATGTGCCATATAGCCTACCCAAGTAAATATTGGGCTCAGTATTTATTTAACAGGTTTTATATACCGTTTTATCATTTCAATTAAAGTGGCTTACATTGCAACTTAAACTTGGTAAAGTACATTAAACAGGGACATTGATAATTTGGATTTTTCTGAGGCAATGGAGGGTTAAGTGATTTGCCCAAGGCTACAAGGAGTGCTAGTAGTGGGACTCAAACCCTTGTCTCTTGGTTCCCAAGCCAGTGCTCTTAATCATTAGGCTACTCCTCTACTCTACTTTGGAAGATTGATGTGAGATGGGGGTTATGATAGAGACATTTAAATATCTCCATGGAATAAGTGCACAGTAAGAGAGCCTCTTCCAATTGAAAGGAAGTTCTGCAATGAGGGGGCATAGGATGAAGGTGAAAGGGGTAATTTGAGGAAATATTTCTTTATGGAAAGAGTGACAGATGCATAGAATAGTCTCCCAGTGGAGGTGGTAGTGACGAGGGCTGTATCAGAATTCAAGAAAGCAGGAGACAAACACACAGAGGACCTCTAAGGGAAAAGAGGAGACTGTAAAGCTTAGCAGTTGGTATGGAAGGGCAGACTGCATAGGCCCTATGGTCTTTATCTGCCATCATTTTTTATATGTTTCTACTGCTATATAAGGGCTACAGTGGAGTTCAGACACGCAAATGCAAAATCCTGGATTTCAAACACATTGACTTTAGTTAGGGGGAGTACCTGAAAGAGGAGCTGGCATGTTGGGAGGAGATAAGGGAAGTGGAAAGGCAGTGGCCCAAAATGAAAGGAGCTATAAAAAGAGCAATTGATCCTTATGTTAGGAAAGGCAATACAATCAAAATGAGAAGGAAATTGATATGGTGTTCAAGAGTAATTGGCTACAAACATAAAAGCAAAAAATGTAGCATTCAGAAAATACAGAAGAAATTAGAAGATAAAGATCACGGACAGAATTCGAAATGGCTAAAGAAGTTAAGCAAGACTTTTTCAGATATATTGGAGAGGAGAGGAAAGTCAGAACTGGAACTGTAAGAGTGAAAGATGTTGAAAACTGCTATGAGGAAAAAGCAGAAATGCCGACTTAAACCAGCACCCAAAACGTACTTGTTCACTCAAATCTTCAGAGAAAACTAACCAAGTGAGCAAGAAAGCTGCATGTTGGTGGCTTGGAAGCTAGAGACTGGAAAATCAGAATAGGCGCAACAATTTGCACTTTCTGAATTTTCCAAAGTCTCTAGTGATTGTGCCTATTGATATGCTACGTAGGTATGTGGTGAAGTTGTTAAAGATCCCGGCGGAGTCATGTCCATTGGCGGTCCAAGCACAATACTTGATTTGATTATAAGCTCTGATGAGCAGGGATTGCCTCTTACATGTCTGTGCAGCTCTGCGTATGACTAGTCGTGCTTTACAAATACTCAATAGTAGTAGTAATATTTGTCTCTGAAGTCATTGTCACATAGAGAGAGCAAGAGAGGAGGAGGCATTCTCATACTTACCAAGAATGACCTAAATTTCCACACCGTGGACTCCACAAGCTCAAACAGCATGGACGTATTATCCATCACAAATGAACAATGCCTCATCAATTTAATTTACAGAGCGCCCTCACCCTCCGCGGACGACCTGCCTTACATTCTAGATCTAGCAGCTAACTCACGCAAGCCCAACATTCCCAACTGGATATTAGGAGACCTCAATCTCCCAACACTACATCCCAGCCACGCCTCAGCCCTCCTTGAAGCTATCAACGAACTGGGATACAAGCAAATTGTTGACACCCCCACGCACGAGAGAGGAAACATCCTTGACATGATCTTTGCCCCTCTTACAGCTCTCGACTCCAACAATAGACTTGACAACTCTGTAACCCCAGTACCTTGGTCAGACCATAATTTAATCACTTTCCCCATCCTCATCAATGGCAAACAGTCACCACACAGAAACAAAAACTCCATTGACTCAACAAGAGTATCATCTCGAAAATTCAAAACCCTCAACAAAGAACATATAGTTATGGAAACCCTCCCTCTCCTACATGACACCTCTCTCAATCTGGAAAATCTGATCACATCCTGGAACAGCACTATCAGTACCATTGCACTGCAACCAGTCCAGGGTAACAACCCAAAGAAAAGAAAATCTTCTCCCTGGTTCTCCCCTGACCTACGAGCCTCCCTCACACACCTAAGAAAACTGGAGAAACGATGGCGTCGCTCACACTCATCAGAAGACCAAGCAGCCTATAAAACACATCTATCTGTACACAGGGAGTCAGTCATGGCCAAGATGAAACAATTCCATACCGATACGCTGAAAAGATCACTAAATAAACCACGCGATCTTTTCAATTTAGTCAAAACCTTATCTAAAGAACCTTCACCAAAACATCCTGAACCCATCCATCCCCAAGCATTCGCCGATTTCCTGCAATCCAAGTTGCTTCAAACCAACAACATTGCAACAATCTCCTCTCAAGTCACCATATGCATATCAAACCTATCCATGTTCTCCACACCATCCAGAAAACATGTTGAAGACACCATCGCTGCGCTTAACACGACTACTGCACAAACTGACCCTTGCCCAGCCCACTGGATAAAGGAACTACGCCAAGATCTCAGCCCCATCATCACTAAAATGATGAACTTATCCTTTACAACCGGCTCCTTCCCACCAGCCCTCAAGAGAACATCCATAAGACCCCTCTTGAAAAACCACAAACTCGACCCACAAAAGGTTGAATCTTATAGACCCATAGCTAGCATTCCCCTACTAGCGAAAATAATTGAAAAGGAAGCTCAAAGACAGTTACAGGACCACATTGACACCGTCTCCCCTCTGGACCACTGCCAACATGGCTTCAGAGAGTTCCATGGTGTTGAAACCCTCCTCACCACTCTCTGCAACAACATCATCACAGGCATTGATAACATCCGCCAAGGCTTTGCTCTCATCTTCTTAGACATTGCTGCGGCTTTTGACTCTGTACATCACGATCTGTTAATAGGGCGACTAAAAGAAAAAGGCATCAATAACACTGCCCTAGAGTGGTGCAAGTCATACCTTGATCAGAGATGGCAGTACGTTACCTCAGGGACCACAACATCCACACCATACCACCAAAAGCAAGGCGTACCACAAGGATCATCCCTATCCTCACTCTTTTTCAATATATACATACAACCGGTTTGCAACATCATCAGGTCCTTCAAGGTTGAATGCTTGATATACGCAGATGACATCCTCCTATATATGCCTTTCTCCACAGTTCATATGGACCTTTCCCTGCTAGCTAAATGTTTTGATGCAGTATCCGAATGGCTTCAATCCCAGAACCTCCGAATTCAACACAAAAAGACCGAGGTTCTCTTCATCACCAGGGACCCACTTTTCACCCCCCCACCCCATATGAAGGTGAAAGAAGCTGAGCTCCAATCAAAACCTTCCATTCGCTACCTTGGAGTCACTTTTGACCAACGCATGGATCTGAAACTACACATAACCAACGTAGTCAGAGCAATCTACCTCAAGATCCGGACTCTTCGACATCTTCGCCCCCTGCTTGATCCTGATGACTTCAGAACTATATTTCAAGCCTTAACCTTACCACACTTTGACTATGCCAATGCCATTCTCCAAGGCCTCCCACACTCCACATTACACCCTCTGCAGCTCGCCATGAATACCGCTGCTAGAGTCCTCTACGGAGCATCAAGAAGGGACCATATAACACCCATCCTAGAGCAACTCCACTGGCTCCCCATACATGGCAGAATATTATTCAAAACATTACTCCTAACTTTCAAGGCCACTAAAAGCATCACCTCCTCCTCCCTAATAGACTTCATTCAGGCCGTCCCACCCAACAGATCCAGGAGAACGATATCAACAAATACTCTAATCATCCCTAAAGCAGCGACAAAATGCCTATCAGTGACATCTAACAGGGCCTTCAGATTCTATGCCCCTAAGTACTGGAACGCTCTACCCCCAGAGATTCGTGCTATCAATGATCTATCCCTTTTCAGGAAGGCACTCAAATCCCACCTCTTCCCCCAATATTACTTGACCAACTAACCAATCTTAATCACTACCCAAACTAAGAACAAATCCTGTAATGTATACTTGTAAATACTCTTGGAAATACTCTTGTAAATAGTTGCAGTAATGACGTCCCATGTTTTATTCCAAGTTCTCTGACCTTGTTCTCTGTAAAACCTAACAGTTTGTTGTTATGGTATGTTGTTATATTGTGAACCGCGCTGATTCTGAATAGAGCGGTATATAAGAGCCTGTAATAAATAAATAAATAAATAAATAAATTGTCAAAGCGGGCAAGTGGTTCGGCAGTTATGAAGGAATCACTTGTCTTGACTGGGTTTCTTGAGAGTTCTCTGGAGGTAGTGACTGAAAGATCTACACTTCTTGTGACATTTGCACTTGAAGCAGGCAGGAATATGCTCCTTTGACTGTGTTCTCGGAATATGGATGTATTGTTCTTTGCTTCAAAAGTTCAAGATTTCCTAGATTTTTTTCCAAAGACTCAGCTATGGCGAGAGAAGTTCTTGGCTTTTAAACCTAGGGCCCTGTCACTGGGAGCTACTTATATTGTGAAATGTCCTTGTTGTTATTGGGACACAAGGAGGAGCAACCTCCTGCAGGAAGTACTAGGAGACACAAGGAGCAGGAGATGTTGGAAGAACAAGGGTCTTTATTGTGCAAAGGGAACCCCAACGCGTTTCGGCAACTAATAAATATAAAAAAAAATTTTGTGTAAACATTAATTAATAAAGATGATTAAAAACAATTAAAAATACAATTAAAAACAGTTAAAATATGAAAGCACCGGCATGACATACAACATAAAATAGTCTAATATTAATAATGTAAACAAAACGCAAGAGCAGGGCTGAGGAAACGAATATAACATACCAACCTATATAGAACAATAAAAAGAAACCAAACTGATTGAAATCAAATCAAGAGAATGGTGTAAAAGAGTACTATATCTTAACTCTAACAGCTTATGATTGCATATTATGCATAGAAAAAATAAAATGATAAACAATGGAATTAAATATGCAAACATAAAGCTAAAATAGTAATCTATTGTAAAATGATAAAATTGGGAATAGCATGCCTAGTGGTTGGGGCAAGGTACTTCAGGCCGGAAGGTCGGGGGTTCAAATCCCACTAGAGGACAGCAACCTTGGGCCGGAAGGACTGGGGTTTCTAGTCCCACAGATGCTCCTTGTGGTCTTGGGCAAGCCACTTAACCCTCCATTGCCCATGTTCCCTGTAAGTATTAGTGTATATGTCTCATATCCCCGCGTGTTAAAAAAAAAAAAAAAAAATGTATCCCCCAGTTGTGTTGTGACCGCTTTGATTGAAGGATAAGGCGGTATACAAAACTGTCTAAATAAATAAATAAATAAATAAATGTATAAATAGATATGTCAATAAATATAAATATAAAACACTTAACTGAACTAATAAAACTGCAATATAAATATAACAATAAATATAATTGTACCTTACATACATTAATAATAAAAACAATAAAAACACAAAGATAAAACACGCTAAATAAAATGATAACTATGAAAATTGATGTGCAAACAAAAGACAAAATGTTAATTAATAAAACTGAGACCAGCATGTACAAATAAATGTGATAATAAATATAAATACTTAACAAAACCAATAAAATTTCAATATAAATGGGGGGCGGAGCCTGATGCCGAGCAGGACGGACGGATAGAGCGTGAGCTCCAGGGTGACCCGCCAATAAATCCGAGATTAATTTGAGGTATTGTGCTGCAAATCCATTATACCGTACCGGAGGTCCTATAGAGATGTCCGTAATAAAACCAGCCAGAATAGATTTCTCCTCGGGGCAAACTGCGAGTGCTAAACGATCTAAGACCGAACCTGCATCACCGCAAAAGATGGCGGCGCGGCTAGACGGGTCGGAGGCCCTGCAAGAAGTGTTGGCTGAGTTGAGAGGGATAAGAGAACTGATTGCGGCTAACGGAGAAGCACTATCGGTGGTGCGTGAAGATACTGCGGCTCTCCGGTCTAATCTGGAGGGGTTATCCCTTCGTCAAGATAAAGTTGAGCAAATAGTGGCAGCGCACGAAGAAAAACTAAAGTCAGTAGACAAGCACACCCAGCAGATCCGGGCCTTACAAAGAGAGATCGAAGAGGGGAATAATAGAGCACGACGTAACAATGTGAGAATTGTTGGGGTCCCGGAGGGAGCTGAGGGCGGAGATATGATTGCTTTTCTAGGCAAAATGATTCCGGAGACTCTGCACATCAATTTTATGCACCCCTTTGAGATAGACAGAGCTCATAGGGTGCCTTCTCAAGTGATTCAGGGCCATAAAAGACCGCGCCCAATAATCCTACGAGCTCTACGCTATCAACACGCTGTACAAATTCTTGAAGCAGCCCGCCTGCGCCCTAACGCTGAATTTGAGAAATGCAAGCTTCATTTCTTTCCGGATTTTGCTAAAGCCACTGCTGATCGGCGTCGCATTTTCCTCTCGTTGAGGCCGCGCTTGGTCCAACTCCAAGCCAGATTCGGCCTTCTCTATCCAGCTCGCATGAGAGTCACGCTTCACAATCACACTAAAACTTTCGATGATCCAGAGATGCTTCAGCAATTTTTGGAGGACAAAGAACGTATGCATATGCGCTGAAATTGTATTTCATTCTCATGTGTAGTTGTTCGCATAAGCTCTGATTCTACGTTTTTGTAGCATGCTGGTCACAATACCTTTTCCTTTGATATTATCACATACTCATTGGTAGATGACATATTGCTAGCTATTCTCCTGAACTTAACCTTCTACAATTCTGGTTAAATTCAGTACTTTGAGTTCTGTACTAAGTTGTATTGAGCATATTGTGGATATACTG
This sequence comes from Ichthyophis bannanicus, assembly GCA_033557465.1. Classification (NCBI taxonomy): domain Eukaryota; kingdom Metazoa; phylum Chordata; class Amphibia; order Gymnophiona; family Ichthyophiidae; genus Ichthyophis; species Ichthyophis bannanicus. The sequence continues at coordinate 7,311,369 of CM066048.1, forward strand.
TTAGTGGTGGGTCCCCCCTGTACCGTCCCTGTTCCCACTGGGTTCACCATGTAATGCGGGGTGGGGGTATAGTCCTCTGGAGTCTAAGGGGGAATTTTACTTGTTGCGGTCTGTGTCACTGGAGCCAGGGTTACAATGTGCCTGTAATGCGGAGCTTCGGGGCAGAGGCAGTTCAACCCAGTCTAGAATCGTAGGAGTGGGCCTGAGGTATCTTCCTAATGTCTCAGCTGGCTGGGGTGATTAAATTACTCTCCTTGAATGTCAAGGGGATTAACAGTCCAATAAAACGAAAAAAAATCTTACATTATGCGCAACTAGAGAAAGCAGACATACTCCTGCTACAGGAAACACATTTGAACAATCAGGAATCTCTGAAACTAGGAATTAAGCCCTTTGAACTGGTGGCCTATTCTGCTGCGATTCATAAACATAACGGAGTGGCCATTTTGGCTAAGAAGTCTCTTAAGCCAACTATTTCACAGACGCTCTCAGATAAACAAGGCAGATGGACGAGTGCTGTTTTAACAGTGGGGCGACTATCGTTCAGTCTGGTTAATGTGTATGCTCCAAATGCTGATCATCCAGAATTTTTTCATTCCCTGGCTCAGGAAGCTTTTCTTGGGGGCGGCGAACCAGTAATCTTAGGTGGTGATTTTAATCTCTTTCTTGATCCACTGGTAGACAAAAGTCCTCCGAAGCTCAACTCGGTCTCCAAATCGCAGGCCGTCCTCAGGGAGTTGATGAGTGACAAAGGTCTGGTGGATATTTGGCGCCTCTATCATCCAAATGATCTCGAGTTTACCTTCTTCTCCAACCCTCATCGGTCCTCGTCACGCATCGATTTTTTTCTGGCTTCAAAATCCCTGATATCGTGCTGTACCAGTGCGAGCATCCAGGCGATGCATATATCAGATCATGCTGCTATCAGTCTAGAGCTACAAGACTTACCTGCTGGTGCTAAATCCTTACATTGGGCTTTCGATAGATCCCTTTTAGGTGACGTGGAGTTCAGCTCCTGTATTCAAGCAGCTATAAAGGAATATTTTATTTTATTTATTTTTATTTATACATACATTTATATACCGCATCTTCCAAGGTTCAGTTGCGGTTTACAGTTGAACAACACTTAACAAAACAAGTTTGTTTTACAGGGAACGTCATATTATAACATAACATATCTACAAGGAACATCAAATTTATATATAGTATATAGTATAGTATTTTCAGTTCAATCTTCTGCAGGACACCGAGGGTTGGGCCTGGTGGGAAGGCTTCAAGGCCTCCACGAGGGCTACCATCACGAGTAACATGATCGTCAGGTCTCGGAGACAGAAAGAACGCTTAGCGAAACTAGAAGATCAGATCAAGGCGGGGGAGCGACTTCTAACACGACGCTCTGAACAAGTCATCTTGATGCGTCTCCAAAAACTCCGTTTTAGTTATAACCAATTGCTTACTGACGAAGTGACAAAGAATATCCAAGCTCAGAGCGGAGCCTACTATTGGGAAGGCAATAAAGCGGGTAGACTTCTGTCACACGCTCTAAAGGGTCAGCAAGAGGCGCGGCGGGTGGAAGCCTTACGCGACCCTGGTAGCCAATGCCTGCTGACCAAAGACGAGGAACTTGCGGGAGCTTTCGGCTCTTTTTATGCACAGCTATACTCCTCTGAGATTCAGAATCCTCAACTGACCTTTGAAGAGTTGACTGCTGGGGTGCAGAGACCTACCCTGGATGCAGAGACAGCTGAGATGTTGGCGGCCCCCATCTCCCTTTCTGAAATACAGCAGGCAATTCAAACACTGGCTTCAGGCAAGGCTGCCAGTCCAGACGGTCTCCCCATTGAATTCTACAAAGTTTTTTCTAAGGAGCTTGGCCCACCTCTCCGTGTCTATTTTCAGGCTCTCCTACAAGAGGCTCCTTTGGTAGGGAGTTTCGCGTCAGCGAGTGTGATTGTATTGGAAAAGAAAGGCAGGGACCCCCAGCTAGTCAGTAATTACCGACCGATATCCTTGCTGAACGCTGACTATAAGATCTATGCTACGATACTGGCTAATCGACTTGCTGGCGTCATGACACATTTGGTGCACCCGGACCAATGTGGTTTTATCGAAGGGAGATCGACAGCGGACAATGCCCGTCTTCTATGTCACGTTCTAGCGGCCGGGGAAAGCCACAATTGCCCACTAGTAGGGCTATCCCTCGATGCCGAGAAAGCTTTTGACCGGCTGGAGTGGTCCTTCATCTTTGATGCTCTTCAATGGTTTGGAGTTGGTGATGGCTTCATCAGTCTACTGAAAGTGTTATACGCTCGGCCACTGGCCCATGTCCGGGTTAACACGGCGCAGTCGAAGGAGCTGAGATTATCACAAGGAACTCGTCAGGGTTGTCCTATATCGCCATTACTGTTTAATCTGGCCCTTGAGCCTTTATTGCTTATACTGCGGCAACATGCAAGGATATCAGGGGTGCCAATAGCGGGTCGGACAGTGAAGCTGTCGGCCTACGCGGACGACCTTCTTCTCTTTACTTCCCCAGAGTCCGTACCGGCGATCTTGGAATGCATAGAGCGTTACTCGCAATTATCCGGTTATAAAATTAACTGGGATAAGTCAAGTGCCTTCCCATTGAATGCTAAGACCTACAAAGCGGATATGGAACGTTTCCAATTCGTCTGGGAGCCTAAGATGTTTAAATATCTCGGAGCCTATTATGGTTACCCCTTGATCGAGACGGTGAGATATAACGAGAAAATGCTCCTAGAAAAATCTCATTTACTGACTACTAAATGGCTCCCATTGACTTTGTCCTGGTGGGGGAGACTGGAAACAATCAAGATGACGATAGCCCCGAAAATTAACTATGTATTGGAAATGATGCCTCTCCTACTGCATCCGCAGACATATCAGCAAATTGAGAGAGTGTTAGTGAGATTTTTGTGGAATAACAAAACGCCCAGGATCGCTCTTAAAAAACTTAAAGCTTGTAAGGAGTTGGGAGGAGTGAAATTCCCGGACTTTCAACAATACCACAAAGCCTTTCTGCTAAGACAAGGGGCGCAATGGCTGACTTCGGAAGCCGCATACCTTCCTGAGTGGCTAGAACTGGAACAAGCAATTGTGGCACCTTTTCCCTTGCCGCTTCTGCCTTACTCGCAGATGCCGCCCGATAAAGAATATCCTCCTATGATAGTTGACACACAAAGAGCCTTCGCGGCCCTACGGGACTCGCTCGATGGTGCTAATTGCCTTACTCGTCGTTGGCCACTCTGGTACAACCCTCACCTTAAGATCCAGCACCGGTCCTTCGCTTGGGGTCTCTGGTATTCTAAAGGCATCTGGACAATTGATCAGCTGCTGGCGCGGAATGATTGGAAGAGCTTCACGCAATTACAGCAGGAATACAGCCTACCGAACTCTTGCTATTTTCAATGGCTGCAACTTCGACACTGTATAGCCAAATCGATGCCACATTTTCCGGTCCCTGGAAAACAGGGATCCTTTATGCGATGTAGTAAATTCTTCTACTAGGGCATCCCATTTCTACAAATTACTGCTTTCTGGTATGCAGCATGGTACAATTGGTACTCAAAAAGTGTGGGAGCATGACACAGCGTTGAGTATGTCGCCCCAGCAATGGGAACAGTTTTGGGCAAAACAAGTCCGTATTTCAAAATCTGCCTCTGTTACCCAAGCTCTATTTTTCTTGGCACATCGTGCCTATCTTACCCCGATCAAGATGGCTACTTGGGGTCCGGTAACTGATGGGCACTGTTGGTCATGTAGGCAACAATTAGGTACTTTTGTTCATATTGTTTATCAGTGTCCCTGTGTCCAAATTTTCTGGGAACAAGTCTGGAAGCGAATCCAAAAGATACTGAGTTTTCATGATCCTCTCTCCTGGGGCATTGTTAGTCTTCGTTCAGCGAGTAATATACCCTCATTGTCTAAACGACATTTCTTTCTGTTGGATTTCATGCTCGGAATTGCACTGTACCTTATCTCTCGCTACTGGAATCACACCTATGACCTTACTCCACAGAATTGGTGGAATCACGTTTGCTGTTACAGCAAGTTTGAGCAGCTGCCAAGAAGAGGTGTGTCCAGATCACCATCCGGCCTCTCCAAGTGGCAGATGTTAAATGAGCACATGTCTCTGGCCCCTAAGTAAGCCTTCGGTATTATTTTTGCTTCCCTCAAGGTACATTGTTTTGTCCTCGACTAGAGGTCTCTGTCCTTTTTCTCTTTGGGCCGTCCATTGACACAGACATGCCATTCTGGTTTTCTTGTTGACTCCAGAGGATTGGGAGGGTGTGAGGGAGGGGGGGGGGGGTAATAGGGGTTTAAGGTTTTAGTTAGTCTTTTGTTTTGTTTAGTCAGTTGCAGTCTTGGGTGTAATGCTGTATGATTTGTTTTTGCTTTGATATGCTGTTTTCCTAAGACTGTATAAAACGCAATAAAAAATATTAAAAAAAAAATTTCAATATAAATATATCAATAAATAAACATGCATTATTAATGGGAAAAATATATATAAAAATATAAATATAAATGTAAATAAAATAAATAAAATCACAAAGATAAAAAACAAAGGAGGACAAAGCCTTGTTAATAAAATCATATATAAGAAAAATGGCAAGCAGCATAAATCTAGATTACTATTAACAAATAATGCTAATACAACCATATGTAAGATGATAAAACAAGTGGAACTGTGGTGTACCATGACCGAACAAGTGTGGAACACAATATGATAAGTAAAAACTTTAAGAACATAATGAGCTGTGTTATAATGAATAACTGCTAAAAACAAATATAAAAATTAAAATTAAAAATAAACTTAAAAGGGAGGGGGAGGGAGAGAGAGGGGGGGGGGCTGAGTAGTGCATTAAATGTGAACCTATTTACCAGTCCTTTTATAACACATATTGGATCCCATTATATAACATGAGAGTGTGGAATGCCGTAAACAAAGAGGACAAGGGCCCACACCATGTCTGCACGGCAAACTTTGTAAGATGTGAGTAAACTGAGGCCAATTATTTAAAAACATGGAGAACGACAAAAGCTTGAACTGTGTAACATATGTTAGACAAATATGAATCTCAGCACGGAAAAAGGTGAAAATCAAATACATAGGAAAAGAAGTTAAAGATGAATTAAATTTCATCTGCCATTTTGATGCCCAGTCTTCCAATTTATCAAGATCCTCTTGCAATTTTCCACAATCCTCTTGGGTTTTAACAACTTTAAATAGTTTTGTGTCATCTGCAAATTTGATAACCTCACTCGTTATTCCACTTTCCAGGTCATTTATGAATATGTCAAAAAGCAGTGGACCCAGCACAGATCCCTGAGGTACACCACTATTCACCTTTCTCCATTGGGAAAACTGGCCATTTAGCCCTACCTTCTGCTTTCTATCTTTTAACCAGTTCCTGATCCACAATAGTACACTGCCTCCTATCCCATGACTCTTTAGTTTTGCCAAAGGTTTCTGATGAGGGACCTTGTCAAAAGCTTTCTGAAAGTCTAGATACACTATATCAACCGACTCACCTTTGTCCACCTGTTTATTCACACCTTCAAAAAAACATAACAGATTAGTAAGACAAGATCTTCCTTGTCTAAAGCCATGTTGGCTGTCTCCCATTAGGCCATGACTATCTACATGCTGAGTAATTTTGTTCTCAAATTCTCCCTTTGCCTGCCTTATCAATGCTTTGCATTTGACTTGCCAGTGCTTGTGCTGTTTCCAGGTTTCGTCGTTTGGCTTTTTTTTCCATTTCATGAAAGATGTTTTTTTGGCAACAACAGCCTCTCTGACCTCACTTTTAAACCATGCTGGCAGTTTTTTGGACTTCCTTCCACTTCTCTTAAATTTGCTTTGAGGGTAATGATTACATGTTTTCTGAGCCTAAACAATTGGATGAATTTTTGTCTCAGAGGGAGGGTGGCAGGCCAACCGATGTTGGTGACTTGGACATGTAAATTTCTATTTTATTTTCCATTTAATGTGAAGGTAGAGTAAAGGAAGATATAATGACTTTGTACAGTTGTTACAGGTATACACTAAAAGCCTCAGTTTTAAAAATGGTATGAAGTGAGAATGTGGTAGTATACTTTCATAAATATGATATGTTCCTTTTTGAAATCCTGAACATTTCCACATGGTCTGGTGGTAGGAACATGGTACATGAAGCAGATCTTAAACTAAATACATTTCATAGATGTATCCCTGTCCTCATCTGTTATGTTGTTTGTTCTGACTAGATTGTAAGCTCCGATGAGCAGGAACTGTCTCTTACATCTCTTTCATGTGTCTGTACAGAGCTGCATATGCCTTGTAGTGCTATACAAATGATCAGTAGTAGTAGTAATAGTAATATGTATCCTAACTGTAATCAGATTTATCTGCTTGTGAGTGTTTGCTATTTCTTTTCTCTTGTATTTGATTTATTTATTGGATAGTTTTTACAAGGTGCGACAAAAAAGAAATGAGACTGTGGCAGCCATGCCCATGACTCAATGCCACTTGGCTAACCGCTTATGCCACTTGTGATAAGGAAGCTTATCATAGTTCAGGAAGAAATAATACAAGTGGTGAATTGTGGAGTGGAGGAGTAGCCTAGTGGTTGGGGCAAGGTACTTCAGGCCGGAAGATCGGGGGTTCAAATCCCACTAGAGGACAGCAACTTTGGGCCGGAAGGACTGGGGTTTCTAGTCCCACAGGTGCTCCTTGTGGTCTTGGGCAAGCCACTTAACCCTCCATAGCCCATGTTTCCTGTAAAATAGTTATCTCCAAGTTATAATACCCTGTTCAATGTAATTTCAGTTTGTTCAATGTAAACCGCACTGATGCAGAATAGCGTGGTATATAAGAGAATGTAAATAAATAAATAAAATAAATAAATTGGCTCTGAATAAGCAACCTGTGATGGCTGGTAAAAGCACTAAAACAGAGTGTTTACCTAAAAGACTACCAGACCCAGAATGCACTGGTTTACAGAAAGCCTCTAGGAGAGCTGAAGTAGGGAAACGTGTGCCTAATCAGAGAAGCAATGATGTAATCCCTAATCACCCATCTCCTAAGACAGGGCTGGATTCAGAACACCTGGAGTGTACTAGGGTGGAGCAGCCATCTAGGCACTTTAAAGCTAGAAGAAATTCATCATACAGACAGCAAGGACAGCAACAGCAAGAGGAATGGCAGCAAGGACAGCAACGTGAGCTTGGAGAAGGAGAGACTGATCGTGAACAGAAGGAAGAACAGCAAGATGTCCAGAAGGTCTAAGAAAGGAGCCCAAGGCAGTACGTATACTGGGAAAGATTCCTGGGGCAAGCATTCTTCATTGGACTGGAAGAAGCCAGAGGCTTGGAGATATACAGCCAGGAATCCTCGGACAGCATCTGTAAGGGAGACGGCTGCATCTACAGAGAAAAGGAGCTCTAATACCTATTTAAGGAGGTATGGGAAAAGAGACCTGAAGTCCAGAGATTCTGACTGGAGAGCTGGGCACAGAAGCTTTGCTACCTACTGGCCAAAATACCCAGAGAGGAAACCTAATGGCAACGTGATCTCAGGTATGAACTCTGATTTGTTCCCTAGCTTTGCACAAGGAGGACAGCAGGGAAACAGTTTCTATCCTGGTAGAGATCAGTTAGAGAAATCCTCTGAGCCAGTGTTTAAAAGTGATCCTATGATATTTCAAGAGCAAGGGGAAATATCAGAGGAGGATGAAATTGAATGCATGGATTGTTCTTTTTTCTAAGCTACTGTTCTAAAGTAATCCTCATAAGGATTAAACACCAAAAGGAACTGTACTGATTTTTAACTTCTCAGAAAAGTTTCTTTGAGAGAAAGCTTTGGGGAAAGTTGGAGTCACGTGGAGAGTAGACCAGCAATGATTTGCAGCTGGTTAAGCACCTGTGATTAGAGCAAGGCACAGTGCATGTGAGACTTTCAGAAAAAAACTTCTTTTCTGTGTGAATGGAAGAAAGCTGTTTTTTTTTTTGATAAAGAGAATTTTCCTTTTGGGTTTATTTTTCATTGCAGCACTGCTAAGAAAGTTTATTAGCAGAGGCTAAAAGAAAGACCTTTTCTGTCTCCATCAAGGTCTTTACTAAAGTTGTTGCATAAGTAATTCAGTTGCCTTATTTGTTTTGTTTCCTGAATAAAAATCCTGAAGAAATTATCCTGTTGATGTTACCAAGCATATCTGTGCGAGGGAATAACACCCCATAAATAAAATCTGTTTTCTGCTTTACACTCGAGCAACTATAATTCTTTATTCTTGTTAAACGGCTAGTTTTTTGTGATTGAACTACAAGACCCACAATTCTTTGCAAGTCAAGTAAATTCATGCCTTTGCCAAGATTGTGGAACTTTCACAACAAGCACCCCCGTTTACACACTGTGTTGTGCAACATTTCACCATTATTCTGCAATAATATTTTTAATCTCTCTCACTCTGTTTTTCTTTTTCAGGTTTTTTTGTAGCACACTGCTCCATCACTTTGTCATGCAACTGGAGGTGGCAGAAATATGGAGGAAAGAATCAACTTGAAATTTCTGGTTAAGTTGGCGAAGGACCCAAATGAGTGTCTCAAACTTCTCCAAAAGGCTTATGGAGAAGATGCAATGTCAAGGCTGCAAGTCCTCGAGTGGCACAAAAGTTTCAAGACTGGCTGCGAGGAGGTGGAGGATGACCTCAAGTCAGGACGGCCTTCCACGACAAAGATGGCTGAGAACATTGACAGAGTGAACCAGCTGGTGCGCAGTGATTGCAGATTGACGGTGCGGATGATAGCTGAGGAGCTCAACCTGAACAGGGAGTCAGTATGGACCATCTTGGTGCAAGAGCTGGGGATGCAGAAGGTCTGCACTAAGATGGTGCCCAAGCTTTTTTCGGACAACCAGAAGGAGCACCAGGTCAATGTTTGTTGAGACGTGCGAGAGAAGATCGGAAAAGATTGGAGAAGATTCAGAGTTTGTTGGCCGAGTCATCACAGGAGACAAGACTTATGTCTTCCAGTATGACCCTGAAAGCAAGAGACAGAGCCTGCGGTGGAAGACTTGACTGTCACCCAGACCCAAGAAGGTGTGCATGTCTAAATCAAGGATCAAGGTCATGCCAATCACATTCTTTGACCAGAAGGGAGTGGTCCATCATGAGTTTGTGCCTGAGGGTCAGACAGTCAACCAGCACTTCTACCAGCAGGTCCTCAATAACCTCCATTACTGGGTTCAGCGCAGCAGGCAGGCTAAGTGGAGAGATAGGTCATCGCTGCTCCACCACGACAACATGCCAACACACACTGTGCTCAGTGTGAATCAGCTCTTGGCCAACAAACAGATTACAGCTCTTGACCACCCTCCTTATTCCCCAGATCTCACACCATGTGACTTCTGGCTCTTCCCCAGGCTGAAAACTGTGCTCAAAGGAACTCATTTTGCCTATGTAGAAGAGATCAAGGCCACTGTGACGAGGGAGCTGAGGGACCTCAAGAAGGAGGACTTTACTGAGTGCTTCCATACGTGGCAGAAGCGAATGCAGAAGTGCATTAACTCTGGGCGGGGATTACTTTGAAGGGGACAATGCATAATTTCTCTGTAGATTTTGTAATAAAACATTTATGGGACAGTCTCGTTTATTTTTTGTCACACCTTGTATATACCGCCTTTCATATTATCAAAGCGATTTACATTGAACGTCAAGGGTACATTGTACAGTGAACAATCAGATAAACAGTTTAACAGGGGTAACTATGTACAACAGTAACTATGGGGGATGTTTACTAAATTGCTGTAATGTTACATACCACGTATTATGTAACGTTAACGATCTTTAGGTAACGTTAACGCGCGGTATGTAACATTAACGCTCGTTAACGTTACTTAATGATCGTTAACATCCCCAGCCATGGTAAACACCGCAGAGGGTGGAGAGAGGGCAGAGAGAAGGGGTCAAAGGGCGGGGAGTGGGTGGGGAGAGGCTCTGTTCACACTAAATCACTGAACTGAAGGGCTGAATCCTACCGCAAATGAAAACCTGCCGTTAGATGCACATTTGCAGGAGAGAGAAACCATTTCATTGTCAGCAATGTACAACATAGGCAGGAAGCGCAAGAAATGTGATAGTAGTGCTCCATTTTCAGCAACACCATAGTGCCAAAGTATGAAAGGCCACTATGGCAATGGTGCAAATGGAGCATAGGGGGCTGCAGGTGGGACATGTAGCATGGGCAGCTGTGGCACAGGGTGGACTAGGCGGGAGCCTAGGTGGCACATAGGAACATAGAAACTGGAAATCAGCAAGACAGCAGCTGACCAAGGCCAAACACAATCCACCTATATCTACCTGGTTTACCCTAGCCAATAGTTGCTAGGCACTGACCTGACATCCCCCCAGCCATCCGGCCCCCATGTGGAAGGGACATAATATTGGTAGGCAGTGATGGGGGGGGGGGATGTGAGGATGTCCATGTATGCCCCCAGCACCCCGGAACCCACTCCCCAGGCGGACACCTACCTGCACAGTGGATGGCCGGGGACTGGGCACTACTAGCACCGACAGCATATGGTCATGTAAGCATGGCAGGGGGGTGTGCCCATGCTGGAGGGGCTAGTGCCACCTGCCTGCAGTGGACCTAGGCCATGCCCTGCATCACTACTGATAGGGAAAAAGACAAGGTTGAAAGTAAAATGTATGTGTATGAGGAGGCCCGTAAGGGGGAAGATAGCCATTCTGTATATACCTATATAAGGAAAGGAATGTGTTGTGCTATATGGAAAAGAATGTGCTGAGCTAAGGCAAATTGATTGCTCTACACAGAAAATGACTAGTATCTGCAAAGTTACTGATAAGCTGTGGTGGGCCTCAGGGGGTAGGTTGATGACGTATGTATATGCTCTTGGTAATGTATAAAAGATAGACAGCCCCTTTAACCATTGGAATAAACTTACATGCTACTTATGTGCGAGTGTGTGTGTTTGTTCCCCTGGGATCCCAGACAGAGAAGGTAAGGTGATTCCTCGGCCCAGAGGATTAATTGACATCCCAGGGTAAGTGATACAAGGTGCTGGGAAAGGAAAAAAACCAGTCACAATTTGGTGTCAGAAGTGGGATTTACCCGTTGCACTGGGATCTCTGGACTTCCTAAATTGATGCAGCTTTGGCAGTTGCATTGGTATTTCTAGGATTTCTAAATTGACACTTTGATAGCTCATCTTGGGAATGCACTTTGGTAGCGCTATGCATAACATGCACTTTGGTAGTGCTATGCATAACAGGGACATCCTGATTGGTCTGTGATAATACCCTTTTCCTTCTCTGTGGCTTGTGTGAGTGTGTGAGCTTGGCAAGACGCCCCTGCCTTGCCCCGAAGTGATAGTGCTAGTGACGGGTGCTGGCAGAAAGCAAGAGGTCAGGCGTGCTTTTGTTGTGATTATTAGAGAATGGGCCAGTCCCTAGGTAAAGGGACCAGCCCGGACTTCGCGGGAGTGATTGTATCGCCACAGCCTAAAGTTTTCATTAGGTTTAAATCTATTGTCAAGAAGAATTTGTATTCCAGCCGTACTCCTGTACACCCAGGGGCCCCTCCCGTAGATTCAGAATCTCCTAATCATTTAGGGAGTTGTTAGGTTTTAGAAGTTTAATTTATTGTTTTTATAAAATACAGAAATTAAGTACAAGTAATTATTATAGAGGCTTCTAGATGTGTGCTGTAAAAAACATCTGCATCTAGAAATAGCAGAGCCTAAGAGACACATACTCCTGTCGTCCCCCCCTCCCTTCCTGATCTTGTGGTCCAAAGGATAAGGACTGGCAGACAGAACAGAAACCTAAAGTTAAAAGGCATACTAAAATGTAGAGGATTATGTATTTGAAGTGTGTCTATTTATTGCCATATTGTAGAAAAACTAATTTTGTAGAGGTCGGGGCTGATTTGAGTAATATAATGAAGCTATGTTAAATAAAAGATATCCTTGCTCTGTTGACCTCTTGCAATGCAAAGGTTTTATGGAGCAAGCACAAACATAAATAAACAATTGACCATCAGTATGGGGGTCAGAAGAACAAGGAAAACTGCATTCTGGCATTTGATCTATCATGTAAGAATATGGGAAAACCCATGTGTGCTGCTTCAGCACACTAGATAGGTCAATAACACTGTATAGGTAAGGGCCTGTAGACTTAACAAAGGTATACATTTCACTGAAATATATAAAAGGGTGTGTCTGTATTTAGATGTTGTGGCAAGGTCACCTATCCTGAGTGTGGGGGAGGTGAGAAAGGTAAAGAATTCACCCTAGTAAAGGGTCCCCTTCTAGGAGTGCAGGGTGAAAGAGCCTCAGCCACACCTAGAAACCAGAGAATACCCAGCTGGAACAGGTTTCAGGCAAGCTCTAGTGAAAGAGGGGAGAGAGATTACAGACACGAGGTTCAAAACCCTTACTTCAACAGGTTCCCTAATTAATGCTAGAAGGCAGGGGGATTGCCAGTGTGGCAGGTGCAGGCCTGTGACCCACAGTGTCCGAACATAAGCAGGCCAGCATGGCTAGCTTGACCTGTAAATGAGGCCTGTGGAGAGGCATATAGGATTGCACATCCCCCAATATGCTGCTATTGTAAGATAGAACTCAGTAGAAGTATTGAATTAGCTTAGGTAAGCAGAACTGCAGTATTGAAAGATGGAAAAATTCAGAAAAACTTGTTTCAAAGTTACTGAGAAGAAAAAGTACATCTGCAAAGAAATAATTGGGAGTGCTGACAGATGAGTTGCAGAGCCCAGCTCCTCTGCACGTACAAATTGGTTCTATAACCTTGAGAGTGTGAAAGTAACAAGTTGATGAACTGACCATTGTAATTGGGACTAGAAGGGGGGTATGCAGGTGTCATGCCCACTGGAGGGACATAACTGGATAAACTTATCAGTACCGGGACCAATAGAAGAGGTACGGGAGATTACCGGGACCAATGAAATGTTTTTCTATACCTAGAATGGAACAGAAGTCTATAAAAGTTGTTGTAATGCTTGAAAACTTTGCTCAGCCATTTTGAAATTGACTGGTTCGAGACTTGTGCACAAATAAATGATTTGGACCTTCTGAATAGACTCCTGGTATCATTGGTTTGTCTGCGCTTTGCTGCTACATATTCTTGGTGCGTTGGCCGGGAAGTTGTGGAATCAAAGTGTATATAGGGCAATATACCACGACTTTCCGCCTCTATAGGCTTGGTCCTGCCGGGATCGCGCCCTTCCGACGAGGGCTGCTCCCTGGCGCCACCGGTCCCTTGTATCGGAGGGAGCTGGTCGGACCTCGGCGGGTGACGAGCCTGGCTGGAGTCAACGCCTCGAACCCGAGTGAGGGGAGTCCGAGGTCCAACTCATGCGCCTGCTTGGGAAGTTTGAGGACCGGATCCGGTGAGTATAGTTTTGATTTTGGGTCTAGACAGAAATAGAAAGCGCAGTACTGCCATTGGAACTTGGAACTTTGGAATTTGTAATCTCGAGATATTGGGAATTGGTAAGAGAGCATGATCACCTCTCAAGGAAGAGCCGAGTAGCCTGGCATGGGAATTCGCTGGGTGAAACCCTCATCCTTTTTGTAATTGGGAAATTGGAAAAGACTAGTCAGAATAGATAGAAACGAATGCATTCTGGGATACGTTGCTAGCATGATTGTGTGAACGGAGTGTGAATGAGAGGTCTGGCAGCACGGACCAAGTGAAGGCGGACCCCTGAGTAGCGCATTTCCTGACCGGGGCGACCGCGTTCAGGTCGCGAAAAGGGGGAAGCGATTGTCGTCTTGTCTTGTTATTTGTACTCCTTATACGTTTCCAGGGCCGTGAGGACCCCTTACCCACGGTCCGCCCTCCTTTTCCCTTCTGTCTGTTGTTGCGCGCACACATCGAAATGGGAGGGGCGGGGTCTACTAGAAACACTCCATTAGAATGTATGATCGCACATTTTAAAGAGGGATATTCAGGAGATTATGGTATTAAAATGACAGCAGCCCGTTTGCAAATTTTGTGTACTAGGGAGTGGCCCGATCTAGACCCCATCTGGCCCCGAGAGGGAACGTTCAAAGTAGAGATTATTCAGTCAATACACCGTAGAGTGCGGGTAGCGCACCCTGATCAGTACCCTTATATAGATTCCTGGTTAAGTATTTGTGAAGATCCGCCCCCCTGGGCGCAGCGCTGTTATGAGGAACAGTGCAGAATAATGTTAGCTAAAACAGATTCTAGACAGAAAACGGAACAGCCTAGAATGAAAGAGCAGGATACGAAAGCCAGAAAGAAAGAAGCCCATCCTGGCAGATCCTGATTCCCCAGAAATAACTCTCAGGCAGCCCCGAACCCCAGGTCCAGTGAGAGTAGCCCGGCGTCCTGCCCCAGAAACCCAGAGACGGCCAGAGCCGAGGCGGGACCCAACCCCTGATCCCCCTCCTGGAGAAGAGAAAAAGGAAGAATTAGCGAGAAAAGAAGAGGAGGACCTAGAAAGCGAGTCAGAAGTGGAGACTGAAGAAGGAGGAGAAAGAGAGAATCCCCCAGATGAGGAAAGTGTACAAATAATTGAGAAAGCCAGCACTAGCACTAGCACGCCAGTGACAGCGAAACCCAAAGCAAAACCTGTTGAGAAAAAGAAAGTGACTCCTGCAAAGGCAACGACAATAACCCTTAGATCCCAAAAGACACCCATAGCAGCTAAACTGTTTCCCTTACGGCAAGTCCCGGGAGTGCCCGTAAAGAATGATAATGATGAAGTGGTAGCGGGACCCCTAACTTATGTGTATATCCCTTTCTCTACAACTGATTTATTAAATTGGAGGTCGCATTATGCCTCCTATACTAGTAAGCCCCAGGAGCTGACAGAATTAGTAACTAGTATTATGGAAACTCACCAACCCACTTGGCCAGATTGCCGTCAGCTCCTGACTACCCTATTCACTACAGAAGAACGAGCAAGAATTAGAAAAGCAGCTATTGAATGGATGGCAGAAAACCCTGCAGCTCCGGTACAGGGGCAGAATATAATAGACCGTAGGGAAGCAGCTCAGAGAGAATTCCCGAATGAAGACCCCCAATGGGATCCAAATACAGATGAAGGATCCACAGCCCTAGCCCGTTTTCGCCAAGGCTTTTTACAAGGCCTGAAGAGGGGGGGCCAGAAAGCTATGAACCTTTCCAAAGTTGCAGGAGTAATTCAAGGAATAGATGAGAGCCCAGCAGATTTTTATGAGAGATTAACTGAAGCATACAGAATGTATACTCCCTATGATCCCGAGGCACCAGGAAGTTTATGTATGGTGAATTCTGCTTTTGTAAACCAGTCTCAACCAGACATTAGACGCAAATTACAGAAGTTAGAAGGGTTTGCGGGCATGAATGCAACACAGTTACTGGAAGTCGCTCATAAAGTGTATGTGAATCGTGATACTGAAAGACAGAGAGAATGTGATAGAAAGATGAAGAAGAAAGCTGATTTTTTGGCTGTGGCCATAGTGGAACAGAAAAGGGGAGGTGTCCCTAGTCGAAGGAGCAGAGGAAGAGGGCGGGGTCAAGGCGGAGGCCGGACCCAGAGACTAGGCGTGAACCAATGCGCCTATTGCAGAGAGGAAGGACATTGGAGAGATATGTGCCCGCAACTCGAAGACGCCCAGCATGATGACGACAGCAGCCATCAGTGGCGAGAAGAAAGACGAAGCTATCCCCGAAGCCGAGGAGGAGCCAATCGAGAACAATTCCAGCGAGAGAGAGGAGGAACCATTCAAGCATTGGCCACACCGGCCCATGATGAGAATGACGTGGATTAGGACAGACCGGGCTCCAAGTTTGCTTTAGGTCTCCAGGAGCCTATGGTCGGAATACAAATAGGAGACCAAATTATGGACTTTATGGTTGATACTGGAGCACAACATTCAGTAATAGACAAAAAGATAGCCCCATTCACTACGAAAGCAGTCACCATTATAGGAGCAACTGGTGCCAAAGCCACAAAGTCTTTCCTTCAAAACCGAATATGCAGTCTGGGAGGACAGCAAGTAACTCATCAATTCCTTTACATGCCCGAATGTCCAGTGCCACTACTGGGACGAGATATGTTAGCCAAGCTTCAAGCACAAATATCTTTCTCTGAGCAAGGAGAAATGCAAATGACAGTAAATCCCCAAACCAAACCAGCAGGAGTGATGCTGCTGACGGTTCCCCGAGAAGAAGAATGGAGATACTACATTGATGATTCGATACAAGATACCTATTTTGAACAAACTTTGAAAAGTATTGATGTACCACCTGGAGTATGGGCAGAAGGCAGCCCCCCAGGCCTAGCCAAACATATAGCTCCAGTGATTGTAACCCTCAAGCCTAGTGCTACACCAGTGCACGTCAAACAGTACCCTCTCCCAAGAGCCGCAATTGAAGGCATTCATCGCCACCTACAAAGATTGCTTGAGTATGGCCTACTAAAAGTATGTCAATCCCCATGGAACACTCCACTTTTGCCAGTAAAGAAGCCTGGGACAGATGATTATCGCCCAGTGCAAGATTTGAGAAGAGTGAATGATGCAGCTGAGACCATACATCCAGTCGTACCCAATCCTTACACCCTCCTAGGACTGATACCTGCTGAAGCTACCCATTTCACTGTACTGGATTTGAAAGATGCATTCTTTTGCATAAGATTAGCCCCTGTAAGCCAAATATTGTTTGCATTCGAATGGCAGGACCCCATCTCTGGAAGAGGGGGCCAACTTACCTGGACAAGATTACCCCAAGGATTCAAGAATTCACCTACCATCTTTAGTGCTGCACTAAATCAAGACCTTTCAAGCTATCCAGTAGCCCCGGGAAAGAGAGTGCTTCTCCAATACGTGGATGATCTGTTGATAGCTGCCGTATCAGAAAGTGAATGTATACTAGCCACCAAAGATCTCTTGCAGTTACTAGAGGAAGCTGGATACAAAGTTTCCAGAGCCAAAGCACAGCTATGCCAAAAAGAAGTGAAATGCCTGGGTTTTCGTATCACCCAAGGAAGCAGGAGATTAGGCAGAGAAAGAAAAGAAGCAGTATGCAGAATTCCAACTCCAACAACCAGAAAGCAAGTCAGAGCCTTTCTGGGAGCGGCAGGATATTGCCGAATTTGGATACCCAACTTTGCCCAAATTGCCAAACCACTGTATGAAGCCACAAAAGGAGAAGAGAAGTCACCACTGGAGTGGGGACTTGAGCAGGACACAGCCTTCCAAAAGTTAAAAGAAGAATTAATGTCATCACCAGCACTTGGACTACCAGATGTCCACAAGCCTTTCCACTTGTTTGTACATGAAGCACAGGGAAATGCCTTGGGCATGTTGACTCAGAAATTGGGAAATTGGGAGCGACCTGTAGCCTACCTATCGAAACAATTGGACCCTGTGGCCAAAGGATGGCCACCTTGCTTGAGAGCAGTTGCAGCTACAGCGCTACTAGTGAGTGAAGCAGACAAACTCACACTAGGACAGAACATACGAGTCACTGTGCCACATGCAGTCCTTGCCCTTATGGAACAAAAAGCAAATTATTGGCTCACCAATTCCCGAATGTTGAAGTACCAGAGCATGTTATGTGAAAACCCACAGATACAACTTGAAGTGAGCCATGCCCTGAATCCAGCCACCTTGATACCCATCAGTGAAGAACTCCCAGAACATGACTGTATCGAAGTCATGGAGACTGTGTTCTCCAGCCGACCTGACTTGACAGATGTGCCCATAGACAATCCTGACCAAACCTATTATGTTGATGGGAGCAGTCTCATCCTTGATGGACGACGCTGTGCCGGATATGCAGTCGTCACTCAACACGAAGTAGTTGAATCATCAGCCCTAGCCTCAGGCACATCAGCCCAGAAAGCCGAATTGATAGCACTCACCAGAGCATTGTTGTTAGGAGAAAAACTTATACTGAATGTATATACAGATTCCAAATATGCCTTCACTACCCTGCATGCCCATGGAGCTCTCTATAAAGAAAGAGGACTCATCACATCCGGAGGAAAATCAGTCAAATATGGTCCCGAAATATTGATGTTACTTGATGCCGTTTGGGCCCCAACACGTGTAGCTGTCATGCATTGCAGAGGACATCAAGCAGGAAAAGGAGAAGTTGCCCGAGGAAATAGATTTGCAGATGCCTCAGCACGACAAGCAGCTATGACAGGACAAATTGCCCCACAAGCTATGCCAATGCAAGCAGCATTGTTTCCAGTACCTTTGAATCTATGGACCCCACGATATACCACCAAAGAATTGGACTACTATTGTGACAAAGAAAATGGAGTATTGAAAGACGGATGGATTGAGCTGCCACCAGAAGAGGGCAGTCAACCTCCAGGACGAATAGTAATTCCTGAACTGTTAGGACCATCCTTTGTCAAAGCTTTCCACGAAGCTACCCACTATGGGAAAAGTGCTATGGAAAAAGCACTCAGACCACATTTCTACATCCCTCTGATGACAACCATATCAGCCTCAGTAGCACGACAATGTCAAACTTGTGCCAAGAATAATGCCAAGCAAGGCCTTATTACAGCACCCCGAGTTCAGTCAAGAGGTGTGACCCCCATGCACAACCTCCAAGTTGATTTCACCGAAATGCCAAAAGCCAATGGGTACCATTACCTATTAGTATTAGTTTGTACTTTCTCTGGGTGGGTAGAAGCCTTCCCAACCAGAACTGAGAAAGCCCGAGAAGTTACCAAAGTCTTAATGAGAGAGATTGTTCCCAGATTCGGAATTCCAGCAGTAATAGGGTCAGACAATGGACCCTCATTTGTCTCCCAAGTTACTCAGCAGTTAGCAAAAGCTTTGCAGATACAATGGAAACTCCACACTGCATACAGGCCCCAGAGTTCAGGGAAAGTTGAGCGAATGAATCGTACCTTGAAAGCCCAAATGTCTAAGCTTTGTCAGGAGACACAATTGAAGTGGCCCCAAGTGCTCCCCATAGCTTTATTCAGAATACGCTCAGCTCCTGTAAAGTCAACAGGATTTTCCCCTTTTGAAGTTTTGTATGGTAAACCCCCACCAATAGTGCAGGGAATCAAAGGAAGTCTAGCCCAAATTGGTTCAGAAATAACCAGACAAGAACTTCTAGCTCTTAGTTTTGTTCTGCAGACTCTCCATACGTGGATCCAAGACCAGTTGCCTATCAACTTGACGGAACCCTTGCATCCCTACCAGCCTGGTACCTCGGTGTGGATCAAAGATTGGAAGAAGACACCGTTGGAACCCCATTGGAAGGGACCGTACACCGTCATCCTGTCTACCCCAACTGCAGTAAAGGTAGCCGAGATCGACGCCTGGATCCACCACAGCAGAGTCAAGCCCGCCGCTGATCCTGAACCAGAGCAGTGGACAGCAGAACAGCACCCTGATGTACCCTTGCGAGTTACTCTGAGACGGCAACCAGCAGCATAGACACTTCAGCACAAGTGCTTTGCAGTAGCCAAGTCTTTCGAAGAGGATTGCTGTTTTCCATACAGCAACAGTTTTGTTTCAACGAACCCAATTTGTGTGTGATTTAACACACTACTTCGAGACTACATTGACTAAGCCAGACTCCACAAGCCAACTGAATTGCTAAGTTGGTCAATGTGTAATGGACAACTTGAGGATCTTCAATCAACACTCAGCACCCGTTAAATTGCTTCATTAGCAAACGGGACGAAGAATAATAGATCATCGTGATCAAGATCAGCAAGCTGAGGATTCAGAAGAACTCCAATCAACATCGACATGCATCTTTACTTTTGCTTTACTTTGGTTGCCTTCTTTGGAGGTTTTGAACAGACTTATGCTTTACCTCCATGCACTGCCTGCATTACTTCTACTAGAATTGGACTGAAAGTAACTCAGACTTTGCTTTATCATTCTTACTATACCTGCGAGGGAACAGTAACTCGGTGTATCTATAACACCACTGAACTAAATGTTTGCACTCATGGAAAATTAAGACATGTTATAATCCGCATCAGAATCCATCCTATTACACGATGGAAATAAGATGGAAGGATGCAGATGGACCTATATTAGCTGCAACGCCACCACTTAAGGACATTACTAAACCTGCTGTTTTGAATTTTGATGCATGCAATGCTATTAATAGAGATAGTTATTCCACCTGTGGTACATGGGAGAAAGCGTATCGAAATGACCATAAGTATATGTGTCCAGAAGGTGCCACGGGATGGAGAAAGTGTACCGGTAAAAAGGAACCAGGCTATAGTACTGCCCCAGCAGCAGACTACTATTGCCCGTATTGGGGATGTGTTTTTTATGCTACTTGGAACACTGGTGTAACCGATGAGAAAATAGATAAGCGGATGGCTACTCTAACCAAGCCAACCACAAATGATAAATGTCAGAAAGATGCTTGTAACCCCTTACACTTACGTATACACAATCCCCATGCATGGAAACAAGGATATAAGTTTGGTTTACGTATTGCTGGAGGAGCAATAGATCCAGGGACCATTGTGTATATCAGATTGAATACTCAAGCCCACAAATCATCTAAATATCATATTCATAATACTTTTTATGAAGCCATGCATGTAAATAAGTTTGAGATCCCTCACCCCTCACAGAATTTATTTCTAGAATTAGCCGGAGCAGTAGTATCTAGTCTTAAGATCACAGATTGTTATTTCTGTGGCGGAACCCAAATGGGAGATCAGTGGCCATGGGAAGCCCAAGAATTGAATTATTCCATGATTTATAATCAGACTGAATTACACAAGACTACCAGTGAATGGGTGTTAGCGCACTCAATCGTTGGACGTCTTTGCTATGCCAGAACTGGACCCCAGTTCACCCAAAAGGTAGGACAGCTGGTCTGTCTTAGCCAAAAGTACTATAATGCCACAACCAAGAAGATAGCATGGTGGTCAGGAATTGGACATCCTGAACCTCCTAACCCATTAGCCAGATTTCCTGAACTTGCAGGTCTATGGACTAACCTTGCTGAAATCCAAGCCTGGCAGGCCCCACCTGGCCTATATTGGATCTGTGGAAACCGAGCATATGCACAACTCCCACCACACTGGGGAGGAGCATGTGTCTTAGGAACCATCAGACCTTCTTTCTTTCTTTTAAACACTGAACATGGAGAACAATTAGGATACCCAGTATACACTACCCACCGACACAAAAGAGCACTAAGACAAAAGAGAGAGGCCTTACAGATAGGCAAGTGGGAGAAATGGCAGGGTGATGATTGGCCACCAGAAAGAATTATTGAGTATTATGGACCCGCCACTTGGAATGATGATGGTATGTATGGTTATCGTACCCCAATTTATATGATTAATCGTATTATTCGCTTACAAGCAGTAGTTGAAATAATAACCAATGAAACTAGTCATGCTCTCACGCTTTTAGCTAGACAAAGTACACAGATGCGCACTGCGATATATCAGAACCGCTTAGCACTTGATTATTTGTTAGCAGCTGAAGGAGGAGTATGTGGTAAGCTGAACTTAACCAATTGCTGTTTGAAAATAGATGATAAAGGTCAAGTAGTTGAAGAAATTGCTAAAGATATGCAAAGACATGCTTATGTGCCAGTACAGACGTGGCACTCATTGAAATTTCCTAATTGGTTTGCTAACCTCTTTTCATGGGTGGGAGGATTTAAGACTTTCATCGTATTGGTACTAATCCTTGTTGCTGTTATCTTCTTATTACCATGTTTAATCCCATGTTGTATGCGTTCCATTCATAACACTATTGATAGTACAGTAGAGCGGAAGACCGCAACAAAAATCATGGCTTTATATACAGCCAGTCCTGGTAGAAATCCTTTAGCCAGGATGTGATTCTTCAGAAAGTGATTTAATTCTCACACCTTATTAAGTAATAGGGTGAGATTAATCAAAGGGGGGAATGTGGCAGGTGCAGGCCTGTGACCCACAGTGTCCGAACATAAGCAGGCCAGCATGGCTAGCTTGACCTGTAAATGAGGCCTGTGGAGAGGCATATAGGATTGCACATCCCCCAATATGCTGCTATTGTAAGATAGAACTCAGTAGAAGTATTGAATTAGCTTAGGTAAGCAGAACTGCAGTATTGAAAGATGGAAAAATACAGAAAAACATGTTTAAAAGTTACTGATAAGAAAAAGTACATCTGCAAAGAAATAATTGGGAGTGCTGACAGATGAGTTGCAGAGCCCAGCTCCTCTGCACGTACAAATTGGTTCTATAACCTTGAGAGTGTGAAAGTAACAAGTTGATGAACTGACCATTGTAATTGGGACTAGAAGGGGGGTATGCAGGTGTCATGCCCACTGGAGGGACATAACTGGATAAACTTATCAGTACCGGGACCAATAGAAGAGGTACGGGAGATTACCGGGACCAATGAAATGTTTTTCTATACCTAGAATGGAACAGAAGTCTATAAAAGTTGTTGTAATGCTTGAAAACTTTGCTCAGCCATTTTGAAATTGACTGGTTCGAGACTTGTGCACAAATAAATGATTTGGACCTTCTGAATAGACTCCTGGTATCATTGGTTTGTCTGCGCTTTGCTGCTACACCAGCACCTGGGAAGAAAGGAGGTGGGGTTAGAATCCTGGAGATATAGCCCTATGCTAGAGTATAGAAGGGAGAACAAGGAGAACAGGGAGAGCAGGAACAGCAGGAGCAGGACGGGAGGAGAAGGAAGCAGAGTCCCGAGAGGAGCAGAAGGTAGAGGAGTTGCTGACCCTGGCAGACGAGCTGAGCTACCAAGAGCTGAGAGGGCTGAATTGCCTACATCAGGTTGGCAACAGAGCTGGAAGCCAGGGATTGTAGAAGCTCTCAGAATACCGGTGAAGTTGTCAGCTGAGCACTTTAAGGAGGAGAGTGACACATGCAGCTGGGAAAGCCAGTAACAGAATTGAGAGAGGAAGATATCCTTATGGATTGCTCTTTGTGCCAAGCTGTAGACGTGGAGTCTTGAGGAAAAGCCAGCTCTGCAAGAATGATTCTCCTTGAAAAGGTAACCATAAGACACAGGCAGTGTGGCGGTAAATTCCCATGTGTTTAAAAGGGGAAAAAGGTTTACTGAAAGCTTAAGGAGCAGGGAGCTCCTTAAGCTTAAGAGGTCTATAAATTAATGAATGGAGTGGAACGGATAAACGTGGATCAATTGTTTACGCTATCAGAGTATAGAAAGACTAGGGGACATGTAATGAAGCTACAGGGTAAACTATTTAAGACAAATAAGAGAAAATATTTTTCCACTCAACGTGTAATCAAACTCTGGAATCTGTTACCGGAGGATGTAGTAAGGGCTGTTAGTATAGCTGGGTTTAAAAAAGGTTTGGACAATTTCCTGGAAGAAAGGTCCATAAACCACTATTAAAAAGGGACCCAGGATATCAATGCTTGACCCAGTACAAGCATTGTGGAACCTGTGTCTTTTGGGGATATTGCTAGGTACGTATGACCTAGATCGGCCACTGTTGGAAACAGGATACTGGGCTTGATGGACCTCGGTCTGACCCAGTATGGCATGTCTTATGTTCTTATGTTCTTATGAGCTGTGATTCAAGCTAATTATACACCTGTGCTCTGAACTGTGAAACGGCAAGAAGCCAATCTATCTGTTAGAAACGTTTTTCTTTGCTCCTGTGTTATTTGAAGTGCTTGATAAGAGTTTTGCTGGCAGTTTGAATGTTTTTGAGTAGTGATGGTCCTGAGAAGCAGCCTAGGAAGAATAGAGGCTGATAGAAGCAACACTGCCACAGAAGATTAAGTTTGCTTGAACTTTATCCTACATATGTGCGAGTGTGTATGTTTGTTCCCCTGGGATCCCAGACAGAGAAGGTAAGATAATTCCTCGGCCCAAAGGATTAACGGATGTCCCAGGGTAAGTGATACAAAGTGCTGGGAAAGGAAAACACCCACACTCTCAACTACGTGGTGTGCAGTGCAACATAAAAGGTCTGGCCGAGGAAAGGTACAGATAGCCCCAGGGACTACCATGCATCTGTGGCAAGAGTGTGGTGCAGTACACCCAGCCAGTGTGTCCAGAAGCAGAGGGTCACAGGTTCAAATCCCAGCTGTGGTTCCTGCAGAGCATGTCCCTATATTTAACCCTACAATGCAGATACAACAGCAACATGTGCAAAGCCCAAAGCAGTGGCAAACAGGGGTACACACTCACACAGGCTCCACAATCCAAGGATGCATGGAGAGCCAGGCTGTTGGCCCCAGCATTGAGCTGTAGTTATCACCAGAGCACTACTACTCACCCCTGCACAGTTTAGAAATGTTGGCACTGTGATCAGGTCCAGTGTGGCAGGCAGAGTTGCCAACCACCCTATATTTGCACAATGCCACAATAGGAATGTGTGTGTGTGTTTATGTCTATCCATTGTTCTGTGGCTGCCCACCCTTCACTGGGCCCAAAATGTCCCACTGTTACCAGCGTTAGCCTGAATATGTGCATAATGAGGAGCAAGGTATTGTGGGTATGGCCCGGACAGGGCAGATTGGTCAGGATGCATCTTCACAGGGTGTGAGGCAATGGCTGGGACACTGTAGTGCCCGACCACCACCTGCATGGACAGGGTGACCACAGCATGGCATGCTGGGAGGGCACTCACTCTGACCGAGCAGTGACCATGGCAGGTCTATGTTCCCACATAGTGCTCTACACTATCTATTTCCAGTGATATATTTGTGTTCCCAGTGCTGGGGTCCCAATCACTGAGATGCCTGCATGCTGCACATAGTTCCTCTAGGAGCATGCACTATGGACCAGCTGGTGGACTGTCTGCCATTAGACTGTGAATGGTCAGAACACCTATAAGGTACAGTCTGATTGTGCTGTCTGCTGGTGACTGGCAGACAGTGGTGTGAGGCAATTGGGGTTTTCCAGACCTAACCCAAGCATTGCTGCTGGTCTGCCACTGCCCCATTCACAGGTATGGCTGTGGCCCACCAACCCTGGAGGGTTGTCTCATACTAGCAGGATGGAGGTTGCTTTCCCAGGGCGAGGGCACCTGCTCTTTACCTACAAAAAGGATGATGTGGGCCCTCTGGGGTATGTGGTGTATACCACTGTGACCTATAAAGGCACTGCTACACAAACCTCATGCAAGTCTAGAAACCTCTCTGCTCTGATAACAGCTGCCCATGTCAGCCAGGCCCTAACACAGGGTACACACTTATCTGGGTGGTGTCTGGTCCCAGAGGGCCACATGTGACTGCAAGATACAGATGGACACCGAATTACCTTCAGCTGCACTGCAAGGAACATCTGTCACACACTGGTAGTGATGAGAATGTACAACAGGACCTATATCTAGCACCACATGTACTGAGGACCTAGTGCTGGGCACCCATCCTATCCCTCAAGGTGAACACAGAACCTGCACAATGGCATGGTCTGTAGCTACTCTGTGCCAGTATCATGCACTGTCAGTTCATCTTTCCAAACTGAGGTACCAGAGAGGTGATCAGCTATAGCCTGCTATTCAGCATGTGCATTGCATCATGGGTACTGGTGAGGTTATCCTATCATGGCACTCAGACCAGCCAGTTTGTACGGTGATCTGCAGTCCTTCTGTACTCAGCCATTGCTGTGACATACACCATGGAGGTATAGCCTACTGGTTAATACAATGCCATTCTCAGCAGTGTTCATGGGTCCAATTCCTCATTGTTCCCGCCTCTCATGCCTGTCCTACTCAAATAGTGTGCATGCCTGTAACAGTCATATTTTTGCAGATCTGTGCTACCAGCCCATAATACCCTCGCCACAATTGCCAACATTCCCTCGGTCCGTCTATCTGCGTCTGTCAGCTGTGCAGAGTCCTGTCTGCCTGTGCAGGCTGCCACCCCATGTCCTGCACTGCTACCCTTTCCTGCATTGCCCCTCTTCATGCTTGCCTCACCTGTGCCTGATCTGCATGGCACCGCCACTCCTCTGTCCACCCATCATTGTAACTATCCTGCCACCTCTGCCTCCACAGGGGGACATGTATTCCCATCGCCTGCTACCAACTGTCTTTCCTGTACTTTACATTGCCAACAACCTGTGCTGTGGTACTGCTGCCCCCACCATGTTTGCCATCAGTACTGGCAGCCACATGGGATGCCTGCAGATATGGCAGGTCCAGCAGCTCCCAGCTCTCCATCCTTCACTCACCTGTTCATTGCCGTTCCTGAGTGCTCTATCTAGTGTTAGGGCTACTTCTGTCTCTGTTATATCATGCATGTAGGTCATGCATGTCATCCTGAGGCACCTTGCAGCCCCTAGGGCACACTAACCTAGGGCACCATAACCTTGTTAGGTCACCTTAATCTATGGTTCCATAGCCCAGGGTGCCTTCTGTGGTGCCTGTCCAGGGGTGTCTAATAAGGCGCCTAGCCTAAGAGGCCTTATAGGGCGCCATATGAGGCGCCTAACAAGGCTCCTTACTGGGCACCTTACAAGGCACCTTACAAGGCACCTTACAAGGCGCCTTACTAGGCACCTTACAAGGCGCCTTACATGGCACCTTGTAACGCTTGTTAGTCTAAGGCGCCTTGTAACACTCATTAGCTGCTACAGCTTGCTGTAATGATGCAACGCCCATGCCTTTATATGGGCATCTCTACCTTTACCGCGGAACCTAATGCAAATGACATTACCGCAGTTTAGTAAACATACCCCTATGTGTAATAGAAGTGACTATGTGTAAGGGATTGTCTTAAGAACATAAAATATGCCATACTGGGTCAGACCAAGATCCAACAGTGGCCAATCTATGTCATACGTACCTAGCAGTTTCCCCAAAAGACACAGGTTTCACAATGCTTGTATTGGGTCAAGCAGTGATATCCTGGGTACCTTTTTAATAATGGTTTATGAACCTTTCCTCCAGGAACTTGTCCAAACGTTTTTTAAACCCACCTACACTAACAGCTTTTACTACATCCTCTGGTAACAAATTCCAGAGTTTGATTACACGTTGAGTGAAAAAATATTTTCTCTTATTTGTCTTAAATGGTTTACCCTGTAGCTTCATTGCATGTCCCCTAGTCTTTCCATATTCTGATGACGTAAACAATCCATTCATTTATTTATACACTTCTATCATATCTCCCCTCAGCCGTCTCTTTTCCAGGTTAAAGAGCCCTAACCTTTTTAGACTTTCTTCATAGGGGTATTCTTCTATCCCCTTTAATATTTTGGTGGCTCTTCTCTGAAGCTTTTCTAATAATGCTATATCCTTTTTAAGATACGGCGACCAGAATTACACACATTATTCAAGGTGCGGTAGCACCATCAAACGATACAGAGGCATTATAATATTCTTTGTTTTATTTTCCATTCCTTTCCTTATGATTCCTAGCATTCTATTTGCTCTCTTGGCCGCCACTGCACACTGGGCGGAGGGTTTTAACATGTTATCCACAATGACGCCTAAATCTTTTTCCTGGGTGGTGGTTCCTAATGTGGAACCCTGCATCGTGTAACCATAGTTTGGGTTTTTCTTCCCTAGGTGCATAACTTTGCACTTGTCCACATTAAATTTCACCTGCCATTTTGATGCCCAGTCTTCCAATTTATCCAGATCCTCTTGCAATTTTCCACAATCCTCTTGGATTTTAACAACTTAGAGTGGAACATTATGTTCAGGATCCAGGGCTAAAGTACTTCTGGAATAGTCTCAGTATTTTTGTGGGCTGATGGGATTTCTTTATTCTTTTGTATTTATGAGGAAATGTTATAATGTATAAGTCTTCAAGGTCTCTTCCCTGCCTAATAATGTCATACTACTTCTATGGAGCCTTTTCTTCTCTTTCTAATCTTTACCGTTATACGCTGCTTTCATGTATCTGGAAAGACCAAACGGTGGTATAAATGAAATCCAGTAAATTAAACGAATCTAAACTGAGACACCAGTGTCACAGACAGATCAACGAATGGACAGACAAACAGATAAATCAAACTGGTGAATTTCATGCACGAAAATGAAATCTTTTTGCTTACCTGCCATGGGTGAAGGTTCTGTATGAGACTTGATACTGAAATAAACTCCCCTTGTTGCATTTTGAATGAATACAGGTTATGTAAAGCATAAGCCACTGTATATACGGCAGTATAAACAGCATATGTAAATCTAAAGTTATTCATATCAAATTCTGAGGAACTAAGGAAGTTCAGCTCCTCTTTATCTGTACACGGGGAAGGGTATTCAGGTTCCTCAATCTGAGGAATATTTTCAGGTCTACATTCAAATCTATTTAACCAGAATTCTGAAAGTAAATTACTATGCCGTATTTTGGAGTGCTTGGTACTCTGCAAGAAGCCCCTAAATCCAGGAATTTCTCCTTTTTGAATGGAAATCATCAAAGAGCCATTGAACAAATAAAAATATTTTGTAAACCACTGCTGTGTGTAAATTGTAAGTGTAGCTGAGGAAATCCAAACTTTCTCAGACACTTGGTTTCGGATTTCTACCATTAGATTGTTGAAAGTGGTAATTTTGCTGTATAGAATAATTACATTTACTGTTGTCATTTTTATTACTTCAATAGCTGAGCTGAAGGCACTGCCTGCTATCCCATGGAGAACTACTAAAAAGTCAACACAGTAACCACTCCTGATAATTTCATTCCTCAGCTCCTCACTGGCTTTCATATTGCTATCATCATCTGATGCCACGATGCCAACCCAGTTCCATCCAAAATGTTTCAGTAATTGAATAATTGCTTCATACTGAGACCTTTCATCAGGGACAGTCCTATAGAAGGATGGAAACAGAATTCTGTCATTGAAGATGGAGTCCAGGGCACCATAACTGATCTGTAGGAGAGAGAAGAGTAGTTAAGCTGATAAAAGACAACCATGGAAATTTTTGATTAAAAAAAGCAAGTCATATAATAATAAGGAAGTCAATATACAGCACAGCTTCCAATATTCAAAAAGATATGTGCGCAGATAATATGCTATGACAGGCACAGCTTACTAAAGACCTAGAAGAAAGAGAAAATCCCAGGGTAGGTCTTTCTAGACCTGTCTAAAACTCCTAGATGTAGAAAATGTTGTTTTCCTGGGAAAGACAAGCGGAGATCAGTCCCTGGATACCAAGGGGTATGTTTACTAAAGCGTAGTAATATTACCGTCGTTAAGTGCCCCGGTAATGTTACAGGTAATACGCATTACAAGGTACTTAATGCGCAGTGCAGTGCGCCCTGGACCTACCGCGCGTTAATGTCACAGCCAACGGGAAGCAGCAGCGCATTCGAAGGGGTTGCAATCTAAGACATGCAGACAGTAGAAGTCACGCCGAGGGATGTGCAGACATGGTGCCACATGAGAAACGGAGCCGTAGCTGTAAGGCTGTAGACCACAGGTAGCTGATATCGCAGTCTGCAATGGGGACATGAGCCACAGATAAACACATGCACATACACCATGAAATGGTGTGCAATGAAAACAGCATGCAGAAGAGTAAACAAATTTAATGGACAAGGCATCGGGGGTTAGTCTGAAGAGCCAACTGTGTGGATGGTGTATGTACAAGAGCAAAATGGGCACAAGATTCAAAAAGGAGTAAGAATGACCTAAACCCGTACACTGAAGAGCCCAAACACAGCTCACTGACACCAATACCAAACCACTGAGCCAATTGCCCACCCAGACAGCCTAAAGAAAGGAAGAGCTAGCATGTGATGGATAGGCTGCATGGAGGGGACACTGCAGTGTACAGTGAAGAGAAGGAAGGGTGTGTGGAGAAGTGACGAAGCAGCAGTCATTGTATGGTAAGGTTAGCAGAACACAAGAAAAGAAAAGGAAAGGAATGTGTGGGAATCAAACCCGTAACCTACGGTGGCACACACATCTGTAATCACTATCCCAAACAACCATGATGAAAATATGTTCCACCAAAGGGAATGTGTGTATGGAAACCCGTAGCACCCTGTGAGGCGGCAGATGGCTGGCACACAGACAGTTGCCACCATTCAAGGATGTGAGCACAGGTGGGCCATGTACATCAGCAGTATATCACCAAATACGCTGGTCAGTGCGGTGATGCAGCAGCACAGACAAATGTGTGTCCAATATGTCACACAGAAGTCACTGGCCTATCCACAGATATGAGTAGAACAGATCATGTCCAGGAGCTGCATGGTGTGTACTGCTCAGTAGGCCTCCCCCCTATGCAGCTGTATGTACCAAATGCCATAGTCATATATGCATGCATGTAGACAGTGGGTGGTGCATGATGGGGACCCAGCACATATCAGTCATGAAATGTCCACAAAAACATACCTGACCAGCAATACAGGACACACAAACCTAAAAAAACATACCCAGCAAAATGTCAGCAAGTGTACAGACATATATATTTAACAGCTGTACGATACTGCCTCATTATATCAATCAAAGCGGTGTACATTGCAATATAAACCTGGTAATGTACATTAAAGAGGGACAATGATAACCTGGATCCTGTCAGAGCAATGGAGGGTATGTGACCTGACAAACACCACATGGAGTGCTAGTGGGAATCAAACCCTGGTCCCCTGGCCAGTGTGTGAACCATTATGCCACTCCTCCACAACACGACATAAACATCTCTGCAGTCAATAATGTGTAGACAAGGAGGCAGGCACATCTTTAATCCGCCCCGCCGCCACTGTCAGCACCAGTGCCAATGAACACCAATGCCAGCTATGTCCCACAAACATCTCCCAGGTGGGGATGTACAGGCACCAGCCTGAGCATGCATGTGGCCAAGTAGTAGAAATGTCCACCCAAAAGAAGCCACAATGGACCAAATGAGCTGACATGCAACTGGCTAAGCACATGGGAGTGATGAATGTAGCTGTGTCAAAATGGAACACCTATGTGGATATCAGTGAAACTATCTGTGGGCAAGAATGCAGCAGCACAACGTCGGATATACCACACACATCCTGTGTATGATACAACACACACACTGGTCAATGATATGAAAGGTGGACTGTGGATATTGTGCTGTGAGTGATCCAGATGGCATCGACGTACGTTGTCTGCATCCTCACGGCAATAGCACGAGAACACATGGTGCATGGTTGATGTTCCAACATACCTGGTCGGAATGTCTACACATGTATATCTGTGAGTTTCAAACACCTGTGCACAAGTCATTGTAAGATGGACAGGACATAGTGACCATAACATGTGTCCAATGTCCACCAACTGTACCATGGCCATGTGAGTGCTCTGATTGGTGGGTCAGCCATGAAATATGTATCAGGCCACACAACTGACAGGGAGCACGGTCTAGGCAGGTACACCAAGCTGACCACACAACCACAAGGCGATAAGGTAGGAAAGGAAGATACAGAGATGTAATGCCATGCTGCCATGCAGTGATCTGGATCTGCAGTACACAGGCAAATGCACAAACATGACAATGATGTCATGTCCCAATGCCCCAGCACTACCCCACAGCTGTGTAGACCATATGTGTGTGTATCAGTGGGTCATACAGCAG
Source organism: Ichthyophis bannanicus (assembly GCA_033557465.1). Lineage (NCBI taxonomy): Eukaryota > Metazoa > Chordata > Amphibia > Gymnophiona > Ichthyophiidae > Ichthyophis > Ichthyophis bannanicus. Next base: position 7,342,880 of record CM066048.1, read on the forward strand.
TGTAGATGGCCAGACAACTGTATGTGATGTGCTGAGAAAGCACAACTTTTCTATATCATGGTATCTACTAGTCACGGTGGTTTTCAGGGAACAGTTAGAATGGAAACTCAAACATTACGTGGAATGCATTGAACAAAATAAACTTTACAAAATGCAATCAATAAAGAACAAAGCTGAATGTTAAACTATGACCTCGTTTCCCTGAGGTTTTGACCTCTCTTTGACCTCCAAGTGTCTGGATGGCAGAACGAGAGCTTTTCTATTGTCTATTCATGCCCTGGAGCAGGAATAGACATGGACAGTCCCCCTAGTGGATGAGGACATGATTGCTATTTCTGAAATTGAGAGTGCACATCCAACTTGCCTGGAATGCCCCCGGTCATGCCTCCATCACGCCCCTTCATGACATGGCCGCCCTCACACTGGGGACGTCTATGGAACCAGTTTCAAAAATAGTCTGAGGACATCTCTGTGATTTGGGCGTCTTTGTGCCCATTTTCAGACATCCAAAACATCTTTTAAACCATGAAAGCTGTCTTATTCAGTTCTACTGGGTTTCATTTGCAGATGGTGCAGACGTCAGGTACTCAGGCAAGAACATAAGAACATAAGATATGCCATACTGGGTCAGACCAAGATCCATTGAGCCCAGTATCCTGTTTCCAACAGTGACCAATCTAGGTCATACGTACTGTAATGGGGAAGAGACGTCCTTTGCCATGCCAACAGAGGAATCTGAGAGAAGTAGGTTAGTTGCTGACAGGAAGGCAAAGCACATGACTTCCAGTTGCCAGGAGCAGCATAAACAAACCCAGTCACGAGTGCAGCAGCCCCGCCCAGCCAGCAAACAATCCCCATTTCCTGAGCCTAATAGTTTTCACCTGAATGAGGGAAGAGCTAAGTTAGCTCCAAACTGGACATATAAGAAACGCTCTTTAGAGTTTCAGGGGGAGGAGCAGGAGGAAAGAGAGAAGGAAGAAAGCAAGCACGAGAGAAAGCCCGTGTATGACTCAGAGGACTGTGTGTCTGGAAGTGAGTCTGATAGAGAACTAAAGAAGGTATCCAGTAGGAGTAATTGGAGAAGCAGAGCCCAAAAGCCTTGTGGAAAGAGCCCTAGGCAGGTGTCCTATTGGGAAGGCAGCCAGAGGGAAACGTTACTGGAGAAGCTATCTTGGAAGCACTTGCAAGCCCCAGGGAGTGAAAGGTATTCTCTGGAGGATATCTGCATGTCAGAGGATGAGGCTGAAAAGCCAAAATCCAGAGGAAAACCTCTAAGGTTTAAACCCCTTGCTGACCAAGCTGTGCACAGACTTTCCCCTGTCTCAAAGCCAGAAGGTAGGCTATCTAAATACTTTAAGGATAAACATACTTATAAGAAGTTCTCTTATGAAAACCCTGAAGGGTGGGACTCTCCTCTCTGCTATTCTGATATATATGGTAATACTGAACCCTATCTCACAGAAGGCTCATTAGAGAAGCCCCGGGAACAGATAGAGGGTGGAAGTTGGAAAACGTCACATAATAAACCAAAGCTTTACTTACCGGAGAATCAGCATGAGCCAATGCTGATTGACCCTGATATTGAGGAAGTATCAGATGACCAAATGGACTGTACTTTAATGATTGCAGATGATATAATTTCTCTGTGCTGAGCCTGTGATTCATGAAAGCCGTTTGAACTGGCAGTTAAAGAGCACAGAAGTTTTCCTTGATTATACAAAGTGACTGTATGCTGTGAATACTGTGGAAACTTTGGATTTTCTGTTGAGAAGCTGTTTTGTTCCTTTACTTATCTTATGCCAGAGTGTATGGCTTTTGTCCTCAGTTCTTTTGTGTTTAAATTCCGCCCCGAGAGGGGAAATAAAAATCCTGTTTATACCTTTACCACTCGCACCACAACTGCATCTTATTGAAAGGGGAAAATACTACAACTCCCAGGAAGCAATGCATGCCTAAAGCATTGCTCCACTCCTTCAATAAAAGGTTTCCAGGCCGTCTATACCATACGCCTAAGCTGCGGGCCGACTACTGGTGACAGGAATTGGCATAGTTGTGCGGATTTTTAAACACAGTACAAGGACATTATTAAGAAAAAGGATATCAGCTTTTTAAAGGAAAAAGGATATCACCTCTAGAAAAAGGAAAAGTTCGGCTATCCTGGGAAAAAAGAGGAAGACCCGGACTGGATTTCAGTTGCAGCCTGACCTGGAGGAGCCCAAGATACCTTTCTCAGTGCAAGATTCTACACCCTGCTCAGGTAAAAGTAGGTGGGCAACGGAGTAGACGGATTGGTGAGAGATTGGGAAAATCTGTACCATAGGAGGACGCAGAAAAATTTTGTGCCGCACTTGGTGGGCCCTGTTCTTTTTTTTTTCTATCCCTGCAGGTACAAAAGCCCGAGATGGATCCCCAGGAGGTTAAGAGCTGGATGGAAGCTCAATGGAAAACGCAGACCGAGTTAGCGAGGATGATCCAGGAGAAGACTGTAGCAGTGATGAACGCGCAACAGCAGTCACTCCTCAAGCTACTGGAAGCTCTGGTCAAGAAAACCGTGGACAGAGAGGAAACTATTCCCTCAGTACAAGTGGGGGTAGGACTTCCTAACTGCAGTGCACTAGCACTGGGACAGCTTAAAACACATGATAATTTTGATGATTTTACCGATGCTTTTGAACGTATTGCAGAGGCAGCTAAGTGGCCGGAGGACCAGTGGGCCGTCAGGTTCGCTATGTCTTTGTCAGGCGAGGCCTTATACAAAATAATGCCCGCTGATCTGGCATCTAATTATCTAGATGTAAAAAATGCTGTGCGAAACAGGTTGGGTTTGACTCCCCTGCACTACAAGCGCTTATTTAGAGAAGCTAGGCTTATGCCTAGGGAAACACCAAAAGCTCTGTTTCAGAGACTGAAGGGGCTGGCGGCGAAGTGGCTTGCTCCCGAAAGGAGGACGGTGAATTCTCTAATGGACACCATCATCCTGGAGCAATACCTTGAAGCCGTGCCTCCCGAGGTAAAGGCTTTCCTAATGCTCCAGAAATGCCATTCTGCAGAGGAAGCGGCTGATCTCACTGAAAGATATTTTGAGGTGGAGTTGGCCGGGACCTCTAGAGGAAATGTTTTAAAGGTGGCTGGCATGGATAAGCTGTGGAGCTTAGAAAAGACCTCTAAGATGAATGTAACTGATAAAAATGTGGAAAAATTTGTTTCCAGGAGAAAATGTTATAATTGTGGCCAAGTTGGACATATCAGCAGAGATTGTAAAGTGCGAACTGCCCTAGTGTCAGGAAGAGAGAAACACTTGGGGGAGGGATTTCTGCTGAAGGTCCAAGTGGAGGGTATAGAGGCTCTGGCACTGCTTGACTCCGGAGCAGACCAGAGCATGGTCTCCCAGAAGCTATGGCAGACCATCAATGACCATACCCAATCCGCCCCGAGCCAAGCAGATGAGAGAGTGCAAGTGAGATGAGTGCATGGAGCATCCTCATATTATCCTGTGCATAAAGTGTGGGTTAAAGGATTAGGTATTGATGAGGAAATACGGGTGGCTGTAATCCCACTGCTCCCGCGTGACATTATTTTAGGGAGAGATTGGCCTCCCTTTCACAAGGGGTTAAGAAGAGGCTTGAGCGAGAAAACAAGCCTGATTTCTACCAGATCCCAGGTTAAAGCTGCAGAAACAGGGGTTAGTTCCATAGATGAGGAAAGCGTAGCACCTGAGGATAAGGAGGAAGTTCTAGAACGTGAGAATGACGCTGGAGAGGAGGTACCTAATATACTTCCCTCTCATGATGACTTGCTTAATGTCCCCTCTAAGGATAGGAAAGCAAAGGCTGAGAGACGACAGGAGAGAAGGCGTAGGTCCCAAGCAAGGGCAGCGTTGGAAGCAGGGGAGGGGTTACCCTGGGTCCCAGCGTAACTTGTCCGGAAATTCCCTTCCTTCCTCAAAGAGCAAAAAGGTGATCCCGCTTTGAAAAGGGCATTTGAGTATGCTCAGGAAAACAGGACCATTTTGCCCAGGTTCTTTTTAGAAGGGGAATTGTTGTACAGGGAGAGCACAGACCCACACACAGGAACTGTAAGAAAACAGTTGGTGGTGCCAACTACTTTTAAGGCAATAGTTATGCGATTGGCCCACGACCATCCTGTAGGCAGCCACAAGGGTATACAAGGGACGTTGGACCAGATCTTGGCCCGTTTCTACTGGCCAGGGGTCTTTAAGGAGACGGCTCATTACTGTGAGTCCTGTCCCGCGTGCCAGAGATTCACGGCTACCAAACCCAAGCCAGTACCAATGATACCCACGCCCACTATTTCAACACTGGTTCGTCGCCTGGTGATGGACATAGTAGGACCCCTGGTCAAGACGCCAAGGGGCTTCCAATATATACTGGTAATCATAGATCAGGCAACTAGGTTTCCATGGGCCATCCCATTGCGTAACATCTCGGCAAAGACAATATCCCTTGAGCTTATAAAGTTATTTTGTGAAATTGGATTTCCCCAGGAAATTCTGACGGATCAGGGAAGTAATTTCACTTCAAAACACTTAGCTATGGTATGAGATGCTTTTGGGGTACGTCATATCCGGACGTCAGCCTATCATCCTCAGTCCAATGGACTGGTAGAGAGGATGAACCAGTCGATTAAACAGATGTTGCAACGTGGCCTGGAGGGAAAGATGGCGGAAGGGGATAATTTACTCCCATTTGTCCTATATGCCTGTCGAGAGCGCATGCAAGCATCGCTAGGGTCATCAACCTATGAACTGTTATTTGGTCGGGCTCCGAGGGGGATCTTGGATATCCTATGGGAGCAATAGGTCGCACCAGAAGCAGAAGAGAAAGGGGTACCCCAGTTTCTCAGGGATCTCAGGAGCCGCCTAGAGAGGACCTCCCGAGTGTCTATAGAAAATTTGCAGGCTAGCCAGCGCCGACAAAAGCATTACTATGATCGGGGGACCAAAACACAGCAGCTAGCGGTAGGAGACAAGGTATTATTCCTAGTGGCAGATGCCGGGCCAAAATTTGAATCTAGGTGGAAAGGACCCTGGACGGTTGTGGAAAAGGTAGGTCCCGTCTCCTATAGGGTGGAGAACGAGAAGGGCTGTAGACAAGTGTACCACCTTAACCTATTGAAACCTTGGCAAGACAGATCAGCAACAGTGAGGCTGGTCAAGGTAGAGGAACGTTTGGCCAATCAGTTCAGGATTACGTGCTGGCAGACTAAGAAGTCAGCAGCCCATAATATCTTAAGGGGGGGGGATATGTAATGGGGAAAAGACGTCCTTTGCCATGCAAACAGAGGAATCTGAGAGAAGTAGGTTAGTTGCTGACAGGAAGGCAAAGCACATGACTTCCAGTTGCCAGGAGCAGCATAAACAAACCCAGCCACGAATGCAGCAGCCCCGCCCAGCTAGCAGACAATCCCCATTTCCTGAGCCTAATAGTTTTCACCTGAATGAGGGAACAGCTAAGTTAGCTCCAAACTGGACATATAAGAAACGCTCTTTAGAGTTTCAGGGGGAGGAGCAGGAGGAAAGAGAGAAGGAAGAAAGCAAGCACGAGAGAAAGCCCGTGTATGACTCAGAGGACTGTGTGTCTGGAAGTGAGTCTGATAGAGAACTAAAGAAGGTATCCAGTAGGAGTAATTGGAGAAGCAGAGCCCAAAAGCCTTGTGGAAAGAGCCCTAGGCAGGTGTCCTATTGGGAAGGCAACCAGAGGGAAACGTTACCGGGGAAGCTATCTTGGAAGCACTTGCAAGCCCCAGGGAGTGAAAGGTATTCTCTGGAGGATATCTGCATGTCAGAGGATGAGGCTGAAAAGCCAAAATCCAAAGGAAAACCTCTAAGGTTTAAACCCCTTGCTGACCAAGCTGTGCACAGACTTTCCCCTGTCTCAAAGCCAGAAGGTAGGCTATCTAAATACTTTAAGGATAAACATACTTATAAGAAGTTCTCTTATGAAAACCCTGAAGGGTTGGACTCTCCTCTCTGCTATTCTGATATATATGGTAATACTGAACCCTATCTCACAGAAGGTTCATTAGAGAAGCCCCGGGAACAGATAGAGGGTGGAAGTTGGAAAACGTCACATAATAAACCAAAGCTTTACTTACCGGAGAATCAGCATGAGCCAATGCTGATTGACCCTGATATTGAGGAAGTATCAGATGACCAAATGGACTGTACTTTAATGATTGCAGATGATATAATTTCTCTGTGCTGAGCCTGTGATTCATGAAAGCCGTTTGAACTGGCAGTTAAAGAGCACAGAAGTTTTCCTTGATTATACAAAGTGACTGTATGCTGTGAATACTGTGGAAGCTTTGGATTTTCTGTTGAGAAGCTGTTTTGTTCCTTTACTTATCTTATGCCAGAGTGTATAGCTTTTGTCCTCAGTTCTTTTGTGTTTAAATTCCGCCCCAGGAGGGTTAATAAAAATCCTGTTTATACCTTTACCACTCACACCACAACTGCATCTTATTGAAAGGGAAAAATACTACAACTCCCAGGAAGCAATGCATGCCTAAAGCATTGCTCCACTCCTTCAATAAAAGGTTTCAGGCCGTCTATCCCATACGCCTAGGCTGCGGACCGACTACTGGTGACAGTACCTAGCAGTTTCCCCAAAAAACACAGGTTCCACAATGCTTGTACTGGGTCAAGCATTGATATCCTGGGTCCCTGCTTAATAATGCTTTATTGACCTTTCCTCCAGGAACTTGTCCAAACCTTTTTTAAATCCAGCTACACTAACAGCCTTTACTACATCCTCTGGTAACAAATTCCAGGTTTGATTACACGTTGAGTGAAAAAATATTTTCTTTTATTAGTCTTAAATAGTTTACCCTGTAGCTTCATTGCATTTCCCCTAGTCTTTCTATATTCTGATAGTGTAAAAAATCGATCTACGTTTACCCGTTCCACTCCATTCATTAATTTATAGACTTCTATCATATCTCCCCTCAGCCGTCTCTTTTCCAGGTTAAAGAGCCCTAACCTTTTTAGCCTTTCTTCGTAGGAGTTTCCTTCCATCCCCTTTACCATTTTGGTGGCTCTTCTCTGAACCTTTTCTAATAACGCTATATCCTTTTTAAGATACGGCGACCAGAATTGCACACAATATTCAGGCAAATACACACCTTTAATGCACAAATGGGAGCAAAAACAGTGACACAATGCAAATGAGGACATGGTAATAGGTACGAGAGGCACATTTTATTTATTTATTTATTTAATGTCTCATCTATACCGCACTTTTTAAAATCAGTGTGGTTCACATAAAACAGTAACATATACAGTGCAGTCGAGGCTGCACTGTATTTACAATGAAATAGGTGCTGTAACTTGGACATAACTAGGGTAACTATATACAGGCTGGGAAACCAGGTCATAGGTCAATCAGGTCTATCATTGGATAGAGGCTATTTACAATAGTAAGAATTATATACACTCTGATATTTACATGGTGTGCAGGGTCCGATGGCTCATGGGTGTGACTGCATCATCGCGTGCTGGTTGCGCTAGTGGGGCAGAGGGGGGTGGTAGTTTGTGAGTTGTCATCAGAGTAGTGCGTGAGGAAAAGATGGTGCTTCACCACCTTCGTAAATTGGGCAAGGTCGGAGATTGCCCGGATGGTGGGCAGAAGGGCGTTCCAGCATCTGGGTGCATAGAACATAAATGCTCTGTTTACCATTGCTTGGGTGTGTTTCATTATTGCCTTCGGAATTACCAGTGTGTTGACAGCTGCGGATCTTCTGGATCTATTAGGGGGTGTGGGATGGATTAGTTCAGTGAGGGTGGTGGAGGAGAGCTTGTTGATGGCTTTGAAGGTCATTAATAGAATCTTGAATGAGAGTCTGCAGTGGATGGGGAGCCAGTGGAGGTGTTTCAGGATTGGTGTTACGTGAGCATTCCTGGAAGCTCTATGCGGTATTCTGACAGCGGCATTCACTGCGAGTTGGAGTGGATTCAGGGTGGTATGTAGAAGACCATGCAGAATTACATTGGCGTAGTCTAAATGAGGGATTACAAGCACTTGGTAGATTGTACGGAAGTCCTCTGGATCCAGTAGGGGTCGTAGATGCCGGAGTGTCCGTATCTTGTGGTGCACTGTGTGATACAGTAAGCTATAGAAAGACTGTTGAAACTAGCAAAAAGGAAGAACTCACCTCAAACTTGGCTGGGCAGGAGGATTCAGCATGTCTAAGAATGGCTGAGCAGCCGGTGCCGTCAGCACAAGTAGAACAGAAGAGGTTTCAAATGTTTCAATGCAATAGCGGATTGGCTCTTAGATCAAAACATGCGAATCAATTTCAAAAAGACGGAAGTTTTATTGGTCACTAGAAACAAGCTCTTCTCCCCCCCTGCATATCTTAAGGTACGGGACGCTGAGCTCCCAATCAAGAATACAATTCGTTACCTAGGTGTGATCCTTGATCAACGACTGGATTTTACCTCCCACATAAAAAATACAGTAAAAAAGATTTACTTCAAGATAAAAACATTACGCCACGGGGGCGGAGCCTGATGTCCAGCGGGTAAGGGGGCGGAGCCTGATGTCCAGCGGGTAAGACGCTTCGCGCTGAAGCTCCCGAGAGGCCTACTTAGAATCCTGACATAATACCTATACAAACTTACTATTTCGCTCCGGGCTGACCGGGGTACCTCGGGGGGGATGGCGGCCCATAAACCAGCGCGCTTGGACTTCGGGTCTCCTTCTTCTTCTCACGGAAAACGCTCCAAAACAGAGGTGTCCTCCCCACAGAAGATGGTTCCATTTCGGGAGAACCCCGAAATGCACCTGGAGATTTTAGAGGAAATACGCGGCGTGAAGGAATTGGTGCAGTCCAATGGAGAAGCGCTTAGAGCCATGCGAGAAGACTTTGGAGTGCTCCAGGACCGACTTGAAAGTCTCTCATTACGGCAGGACAATATGGCGGGGGTCCTCGACTCGCACGCGGTGCGCTTGGGCACACTGGACAAGGCTGAGCGCCAGATACAGAATCTTCAAAAGGAGTTAGAAGATAGCAATAATCGAGCCCGTCGCAACAATGTGAGGCTCATTGGAATACCGGAGGGGGTGGAAGCGGGAGATATGAGAGAATTCCTGCTCAAAACTCTTCCCTCCTTGCTGAAGATCACCTTTCATAAAGAACTGGAAATCGATCGAGCACACCGTGTTCCTACCCACATGGCGCTCAACCGAACGACCCCCCGGCCTATTATCTTTCGCTTGCTACGATATCAACAAGTGGAACAAATTTTAAATGCTGCCCGGGCGAACCATCATTTGGAATTTGAAGGTCACAAAGTCTCCTTCTTCCCTGATTTGGCAAAGCCTACAGTCGACCGACGGAAGAAACTCCTTGCTTTTCGCCCTCGACTTCAACAGCTACAGGCTCGCTTTGGCCTGTTGTATCCCGCGAAGCTCCGAGTGACTCTCCACAACCAAACCAGGACATTCGAAGATCCTGATCTACTATCAACATTTTTAGACTCCAAAGAAGCAGAGCAGATGCGCTAATCCAACGACTTGGACTTTTATTTGCCGGCTCTGTCCGCCATTTTGAAGGGCCCGATGCGGCGGTCATAGTTCAGCACAGAGACTACCTGGACTTTCTTTCTTTCTTTCTATGACTTTTGTTTTGTGGTCTCCTATCCCTCCATGATGTGTGCCTCGGTCGGATTCGGAGCACGCACAGTCCTACAGGTTATGTGTTTTTTCAATTTCTGCCTTCTCTGGGGCTTCTCCCCGCAGACACATGGTCGCCAGTAATTTTTGGGGTTCTGCTTCTTCTCTACCGCGCTGTGGTTTTTCTTTTTTAATGTGGGGCGCTTCATTGTATTATCTAAGCTTATTTTCTTTTATGCCATATGTACAGCCAGATACAGTCAATATGAGGGACATTGTGAAATTATGTGCGCTATCATGCTCAGAATTTTTAACTTGTCTGAATGGCTTTATGTAAAATCTTATCACTCAACGTAAAGGGCATTAATAGTCCAATCAAGAGAAAGAAAATCCTTAGCTATCTTAGCCATGAGCATGCTGATTTAGCGTTTCTTCAGGAAACGCACTTAAACTCTGCTGAAAACACTGAAACTCAATGTTAAGCCTTACATGGTGGCTGCCTATTCTCCCGCCGTTTCCAAACGGTGCGGGGTAGCCATTCTGGTTAAGAAATCTTTGCAAGCTACTGTAATTGATACTAGCGCTGACAAGGAGGGTAGATGGGCCCGCGTACATCTTAAGGTTGGAGATAGTGAATTTACATGTATTTGCATTTATGCCCCGAATGTGGACAACCCTGCTTACTATGCAAGTATTGCGCAGTTGGCACAGGCCTCTGCCAATACTCCATTAATACTTGGTGGTGATTTTAATCAAGTGTTAGACCCTCTGATAGATAGACAGCCGCCTAGAACGAGTAGTCCACCCAAGAGTCTTGCTACCCTTACAGCTCTGATGCAAGATCTTGCGCTGGTAGATATATGGAGGCTGCTTCACCCCTCCGACTTAGAGTTCACTTTCTTTTCTGCCCCCCATCACTCCCAATCTAGAATAGATTTCTTTCTCATTTCCAAAACACTGATTTCTCAAGTAGACACGACTAGGACTCATCCTCTCCATATTTCAGATCATGCTGCCATATCTTTATCATTACGTGTCACTGCGCGGGACGATTCTCCCCGAGCTTGGTTTTTTGATAGATCCCTACTGGGTCAAAAAGATTTTCAGGTTGATATAAAGGCCGCTATCCAAGATTATTTTCATTTTAACTCACCCCATGACACAGCGAGCTGGGCTTGGTGGGAGGGTTTTAAAGCATCTATCCGCGCCACTATAACTAGCTATCAAATTCGGCAGGGGAAACAAAGAAAGCAGCATTTACTGATTCTAGAGCAGCAGATACAAGCTGGGGAGCGTCTCCTCACGTCCCGTACTGACCCATGTATTTTACTCCGTTTACAACGCTTGCGTTTTCAATATAATCAGCTTTTGTACACTGCTGCTGTTAAAAATATCGAATCACAACAAGGGCTATATTATCGGGAAAATAATCGTGCTGGCAAATTATTAGCAAATGCCCTAAAAGGTCAAAAAGAAGCCAAGCGTGTTACCGCCCTCCGTAATCCGTCGGGGGGGGGCTTGGTCACTAAAGATACCGAAATCTTAGAACTCTTTCGTGATTTTTATACTCGGCTTTATCAATCTGAATGTGATTTTGAGCCAGATGTATTTGAACGCTTACTTTCAGGGGTACAAAGACCGACCCTATCTGACGAAGATAGAGTGGCCTTGGACACACCATTTACTGTCTCAAAAATTCATTCTGCTATCAAGAAATGTGCCTCAGGTCGAGCCGCAGGCCCAGACGGTCTCCCTGCTGAATTCTACAAAACTTTTCACGCTGACTTAGCTCCAGTTTTGAAAATTTATTTTTCTGCTCTGGCCGAGGAGGGTTCTCCTTCTGGGTCCTTTTCAATGGCAAATGTAGTAGTTTTTGAAAAAGAGGGGAGAGACCCGCAACTAACAGCTAATTATCGTCCAATTTCCCTCCTAAACGCGGACTATAAAATATTTGCCACCATTCTCTCTACCCGGCTCTCGGATAGGATGCCTACCTTAATACACCCAGATCAATGCGGTTTCATTCCTGGTAGATCAACTGCTGACAATGCTCGGACTCTATGCCATGTACTGACTACCGCAGTTAATCTTGATCGCCCATTTGTTGGCCTCTCACTTGATGCTGAGAAGGCCTTTGATCGCTTAGAGTGGCCCTTCCTGTTTGCAGTCCTCCGCTGGTACGGATTCGGGGAAGGTTTTCTCCGTTGTCTTCGCACCATGTACGCACAGCCTACAGCCAGTATATGTGCCAATGCTTTAAAGTCTCAGCCTTTTCCCCTTCAACGCGGCACTCGCCAGGGATGCCCACTGTCTCCACTTCTCTTCGATCTTGCACTTGAACCCTTGGCTTTACTAATCCGGCAATCGGAGGAGATTCATGGAGTCCCCTTCACCCATAGGGAAATCAAAATTTCAGCGTATGCTGATGACCTTATGCTTTTTGTCTCTATAGACTCAGTACCGGCTGTCCTAGAGCAAATTGGTAAATACTCACAACTGTCCGGTTATAAGATAAATTGGACCAAGTCGGTAGCCTTTCCATTAAATCCTTTGCTTCATCAGGCAGATATGCAACCCTTCCCCTTTTTATGGCAACCTCGCATGGTCAAATACCTTGGGGTTCACTATTGTTCTCCTTTGGAAGACACTATCTCCTTCAATGCCAAAGACTTAACCTCTAAAGTCCGGGCGCTTACTCACCGCTGGACTCCTTTAACACTTACCTGGTGGGGTCGATTAGAAACCATAAAAATGATGATTGTTCCGAAAGTGAATTATATCTTAGAAATGTTGCCCTGTCTCTTCCCTCGACGTATATATAAAGATATAGAGGGCCTTCTGACTAGATACTTGTGGCAAAACAAGACACCTAGGATAGCGAAACATAAGCTGCAAGCAGATAAGGAAAATGGGGGTGTCAGATTCCCTGATTTCCTGAAGTATCATCAATCTTTTCTTCTCAAACAAGGCGCTCGCTGGCTGGAAGATCCAGTACCGAGTAGACCTGTGTGGCTAGACATAGAAGAGGACCTTTGCAAACCGATTCCTCTTACTTTTCTCCCTGGTATGACTCTCCCATCAGACTCCCACTTTCCACCAATGCTTTTAGACACCTTAGGTGCCTTTAATAATCTTATGCACTCTTTAGACTCCCGACTCTGTCCGTTAGACAAGCTCCCACTTTGGTATAACACTCGATTTCGAATACAAAATAAGCCGATGGCGTGGAGCCCCTGGTACACTAGGGGCATTTGGATTCCTAGTCAGTTGTTCCATGAAGGTCGCTGGAAAACTTTTAGTGAATTGCAAATTGAATTTGGTCTCCCAGCGAAACACTACTTTCAGTTGGTGCAACTTCAGCATTGCCTTCGGAGTGCTAAGGTGCTCCCGCCATCGGCCTCCCCTACACAAGGTTGGTTGGAGACTATCCGATCTATCGGTAGTTCACCGGGTGTAGCATCCAATTTTTACAAAACCTTATGTAATGCTATAACTAGAGATACCCCTATAGCGCAGAAAGCATGGGAGAGAGAATTGCATGTGACTTTGACCCCGGAGCAATGGAGCCTTGTCTGGAGTAGAGTGACACGGGTCTCCCGATCCGCCTCACTCACTCAGACACTCTTCTTTCTAGCCCACCGGTGTTTTTACACTCCTGACAGATTAGCCAAATGGAACACTACTCAGGGCAATAGTTGTTGGACATGCCATGCGGCCATTGGTTCACTACCTCATGTTATGTATGAATGCCCCGCACTACAGTATTACTGGCGTCGGGTCTGGGGTCGTATCCAGTCTATTTTGCACTTTCAAGAGCCCCTTTCTTGGAGGATAGTGGGACTTCGCTCAGCTGCGGGGATCCCCTCTCTTCCAAAAACGGCTTACTTCCTTTTGGACTTTATGCTTGGCATTGCTATTTCCCTAATTACGAAATACTGGAAAAATAGCTCCCAGCTGAGCCCCAATGAATGGTGGAATCATGTCTGTCTCTACAGTAAATATGAACAAATACCTCGTATGTTTGCTTCCCCCATTCAGACTCCTCATCATCGGTCTAAATGGAAGATGCTCAATGACTATGTACATTCTGCTCAATGCTCTCATCTGACTGTCTAAATTTGTATATATCTTTGTCCCATGATTATTCTGTATCGCAGATACTCTTTTGATTGTTTTGATGTATAATCACTGTTGTTTGGAAGCGCTCACATGCTGACATAATCAGCTAGAGAAGAAGCGTGGGGGTGGGGGGTAATTGGGTTTACTTTTCTTTATTGTATACTTGTTTTGTCTCCTTTGGTGTGTTGTTTCTTTTGTTTGTTGCAAAATGAAAATAAAAGTTTAAAAAAAAAAAAAAAAACATTACGCCACCTAAGACCCATGCTAGAATACAATGATTTCCGCTCAATATTCCAAGCAATAGTCACCCCTCACTTTGACTATGCGAATATTGTATTACATGGTCTTCCAAAGAACACTATAAACCCCCTGCAACTAGCAATGAATGCTGCGGCTCGCATCCTAGTTGGAGCATCAAAGAGAGACCATATTACACCAATCCTTAGGGACCTTCACTGGCTCCCTATAGAATGTAGAATTAGATATAAAGCTCTCCTCATTACATTCAAGGCCTTCAACAAATTATCACCAGCAACGACTTCAGATCTCATCAGTCTAACTCCCAATACAAGATCTAGGAGACCATTTGCCGAAAACACCCTAATCATTCCGAGTGATTCCACAAATTGGTCCCAATCATCGATCAACAGAGCATTCAAATTCTATGCGCCTAGAGGTTGGAATAAACTTCAGCCAGAAATTAGAGCAATATGTGACATGAAGCAGTTCAGAAAAGCTATCAAGCACTACCTCTTCACTGAATACTTCCAGTCACCGTAATGCTATCTAATATATCAAAAGACAGTCTAATAGCCAGAAGCATAAACACTACACCCTAGAATTAAGAAATTTTGGATTTAAATACAGCTGTACACTATATTCTCTGCTCTGTTAGTTGTTTTATACAAACAGTCAATCTTTATTGTATTGTAGATAGTTACCCTTGTTGACCAAGTTTTCTGCCCTGTTATCTGTAACTCATACGTATTTCAAATGTACTGAGATTGTTCTGTTCTATGTAAACCGCGCTGATGATAAATAGCGCGCTATATAAGAGACTTTAAATAAATAAAAAAATAAAAAATGAGGTTTCCTTTCCTTAGCAGTGACGCAGATAGAATTGAGGAATCTCATCAGAAACACCTGTCCCCAGAAGCTGACGTAATGTGCAGAGGGGGGAGGTACAAAAAGCCCTGGTTAGAACCAGGAAGGGGAAGCAAGAGGGGAAGCAAGAAAGGAAGCAAGAGAGAGAGCCAGACTGACTCTGAGGAGGAGAGTGGCAGTCAGATGCAGGTGGAGATCCAGCATCAGACAAGCCAGACTCAGAGACAGAGAGAGACACAGAGTCCCAGGAGACGTTCCAATTCCAGGAGAGACGTTGGAGGTCTGGGAGGACCAAGAGCTCTCAAGGGAAGTTCCAGGAAAGGGCAGTGGAGCAGTAGAGAAACTGATCTCTGGAGAGATAGTACCGGAGAGGTTTTCCACTCAAACAGGAAGTGGGACACTACCTTGGGGGAATTACCCAAGTCACGGAGAAACTTTCCTCAAGCCAGTAAATCTTTGCCAGGAGAAAGAAACCCCACAGCTAACTACAGAACCTCCTGTAAGGTAACAAGTTTAAAGCCTTGTGTTTGGGAGAGAAGAGAAGCTGGGAGTTTTAACAAGCATTGCTCTGGGCAGAGTTTTGATATAGGAAGGCATGCAGACTTCCAAGTAAGGGAGCCAAGGGAGGCTTACCATAAAGAGACTTTCTCTACAGCAGGTTTTTATAATCCTGATTTAGACAAGTGTCTGGGAGAGAAGAGAGCTTTTCTTCCCACAGCAAATGAACCCAGCTCCAGCACATGCAGTGAATGTGACCCGGGGAGTGATAGATGCAGTCCAGGCTTAACACAGTGGGAAAGCAGTAACACTTACTCAGAGCCGGAGCCGATGGATTGTACAATCTGTTTATCAGATGAAATAACATCTTTATGCTGATGTAACTTGTGAAAGGAACAAGGAAGAAAGAAATAACATTCCAGCTGTTTTTCGTTTAGTTTTGTTTATTGTTCTATGTGCTTTTGCAAAGAAATGATATCCACCAGGGAACGGGAATAAAACCCTATTTTGCTTTACCACTTTGACTGACTGACTCTGTGTACAGAAGAGAAGGCAGATCAATCATAACCACAATACCCCTAGGCAGTCACCTAGAGGGACTACGGAGTCTCTTACCACGAGGCCCGTGACAACTGCCTTGACTGTGTTGCTGATATGGGCCTTCATATCCAGCCGTTGATCTAATGTGACCCCTAGGTAATGGATTGTGGGTTTGGCACATGTTGCCAAAGAACAAACAAAGCAGAACCTCACAGACATGCAGAGATAGCACTATGCAGAAGGCCTGCTGCAATGGGTGCTGTGAATACAGGAGCATCACACATATGTCAATCTTCATGGAATGCACAAATGAAGTCAGAAAATGGACACACCCACTGCCACACTGCAAAGTTACCAGTGCAATGTGAGTGGTGCAATGTCATGTGATAAAGAGGACTGAGCAGACATGCAAAGATTAGTTTGTAAATCAATGTACAGCGCCACATCTGTACAGTAACCAAACATAATAACATGCACGTGGAGGTATAAAGAAAGGTCAACAATGGTGCACTAACCCACACAAAAGCCACAACGGCACATGCACCGGTGTAACAACAGAATCAGGCAGATGCACATGCACCATGTACGTTGAACCATGACAGAGTTCTGCCACAGATGCACTGTAACACCCCCTGCGAGGGTCAAACAGCAATCACAGATGTTGGCACACATCACAGTGGTGTGGTGGCAAACAGCGTGTCATGTCCAAGTGCAAAGTAGCCAGACAAATAAAACAGGACCTACACAATGTTCCTCCTGTGCCACACATGTGGCTGCATGCACCTGTTGATCCAAACATATGAGGAAATCCTGCGATGCAAGTCACACACATGGGCCACACACACAAACACAATGTCAGATGGATGTACAACATACAGCGAGTATGTGAGTTCCTGCTGTACATGTAAAGACCAGTACACAGTTTCCGCAGTGCAAATGTTGTCTGCAACCCCACATGTCCCGTTGCGACTGTCCCTGAATCCATGGGCATGCAAAGTCACGTGTGACATCTCAATGTGCCACAGTATTGTAAAGGTGATGTGTGTCTCCTGCGATGAGCATGACACCCAGCCAGAGCATGGCAGCAATGGTGTGTTGTCATCCTTGTTCTGCTCAAAGTACCAGTCCAACAATAATGTCCATCATAGGCATGTGTCCCACTCGCATAGGTCCATCATCCAATGGCACAATCTCCCAGGGATCGTTGCATGCAGTTGCTGTGTCCTCAACAGTTGGGTGATAGTGACTGCAGATGCAGCATAGTAGATGTGCTGTGTGTGCTGGCTGTGCCCTGTGGTAAAAGGAGGAGAAACAACGTCATGGTATACTGCACACAACATCAGGTCACATTGCAGGGTGTGAAACAACAATATGTACATAATGAAACATTAGATATGCAAACATGACACAATCACAACACAGAGCACAGTGCATGTCAAGGACATTAAGAGATGGCACTGCAGACCAGGTTGCCATCTCGACATGGTCATGTCTATGCCCATGTCACACAGGCATCTCAGAGGTCCACAGCATGTCCAGCAGTGTTGGTGCATATAGATCCCACAGAAAAGCATGACAAAACAAACAGCCCAACACAAACATGTAAAGGTTGATGTTAATCACAAAAGATCAAAAGTGCAACCTACCGTCTGTGTGCAGAAATTGTCTCATAGGGACTGTCTGAGGCAGGCAAAGGCTACAAGAAGTCATAGTAAAGGCAGAGGATGTCACTGAAATACTTTGAATTATCGTATCTGCATGTTCAGCCGTCGTTGCCACATGTCCAAAGTATGGCGACATGTGTGAAACTGAAATGTTGATGTATAGTGGTCTGTCAGCACACAAGTGGTCAGTCAAAAACACAGAACACATGCATAAACACATGCACACAATGTATACAAGGGCAAGAGCAGAAAGGTAGAGATAGAACAGTGATCACCACCACACAGGTGTCCAGACACATCCCAGCACAAGATAATGCTAAAGGGCTGCACAGTGTATCATTACATAGACATGTACAAAACACACACACACACACACACACACACACACATACACACACACACACACACACACACACACACAATGGGACAAGGTGAGCATGCCTACAATAGCATATGGCCTGTCTGTGCACAATCTGAGAACAGTGGAGACAATCATTACAGTCCATGCAATGATACACTGATGTTGGTTAATGCCACAATGCCAGGGAAGGGTGTATGTGCCGTCCCCCACCACCACACTCTGGACCTGTAGACACACACAGCTCAGTTAGATATGTCCTAAATACAGTGTTAAAACACATGAACTGGTCACGAACAAATGGGCATATGTGTGCTAACAGGAATATATGGGGTATGGGGGCACAGGTCAAAGAGGTGTACAACAACATATGTGCAGTGGACAGATAACCTCAGACATGTGCTATGTTGCACCGTTCCAACAGAACGGTTACCTGTATGTTTACCTACCCCAGTCACCTGCAAGTTGAATGATGTACACACAGTTTCCACTGCACCACAGCACCGGGCAGGTCCAAAAGCATATCCTGGGGAGTCACAAACACAAGTGAAACATACATATGTCATGATAGAGCCTTGCAACACACACGGCAGCATGTACATGTATACCCATATGCATTCCCCCACATATGTAGGACTTACATGAGAAGAGCTCATCAATCAGATGTTGCCTGATTGCTGTGCCTTCACATGTGTCACCACGGGCATGTACAGGACAGCATGTAAGATCCTCTTCCAGATACAGATTAATTTCGACTGGGATATTGTGCCTGAGAGCAATGTTGTGCAGGATGCAACAGGCAAGAATGATCAGTGCCACAGTCATGTGTCAGTATTGTAAGGCCCCGCTGGTCTTATCCAGACACCCGAAGTGACTCTTCAAAACGTCAAAGGTGTGCTCGATGACTGAGAGGCTGGAGGCATGGGCCTCATTGTACCTCATCTCTGCACATGTCCGTGGAAGATGCACAGGGGTCAGCAACCAGGTACGACACCCATATTTATTTATTTGAATCCATTTTTATACCGCTCCTTCCAGTGATCAGCAGCGGTTTACATTTTAACATTTAATTCTGCAGGGACAGCAGTTACATATAACAAAATGGAACTATCCGGCATCACCTGTAGAAAGAAATGTGGAAAGGTCAATCAGGAGCTGATGTTCACACACATGCACACAAGCATGTACTTGCAAACCAACAACAGATAAACGAATGACACAAACATATGACAGCACATGATGGCACACAACAGCTATGCGCCAGTGTCTGGAGGTTTGAGACACAGAACACCGGGGAAGGGTAATGAGGGCAACACACATCAACTGTATCCAGACCAAACACATGACCAACCAACTGTACCCGAAAGGCATTAGTGGCAGTCGTGAACACATCAGGTGGACACATGGCAATGCACCATTGAAAAGGGCAGAGATGCACATGTGTGCAAGCATGTGATAGCCATGATACAGTGCACACACAGCAGGTGTTTCAGTGACATATACCTGAGGGGTCCAGTCAAGATGGCAGAAACCACAAAACAACGTTGACATACATGAAGCCTACATGTGCGATGTAACATGTCACCACAAAGCTAACAACGTAACATGGCCAAAAACGTCAAAGGTGAATGTGCTCCCAACACACAGTACAGCAGGAAAACGATTCTGGAAGCAAATCTCCCCCCCCCCCCCAAGGTAGCACACAGACACAGAGTGCATACAGAGTCAACTAGGGACACACTACAAAGGCAGACACATGCACATTTGTGTTTGTGGCTGGTCTGAGGCCGTGAGCCATAGTTGTCAACCGAAAGGTGTTGCAGGCTACCATATACGGGTAAGTTGACCTACCCGTATGGACGGTTGACCTACCCGTATGGACATGCCCATAGGTTCCCTGTCCAAAAGACCTGTGCAAAAGTGCAGCAGAACCAAACACCAATGGAAACCTGTGATGAAGCAGACGCCAGTAAACCCATAGAGGTAGAAGAAAACACTGATCCCTTTAAAGAAAATGATATACATAAAGTGCAGTTAGTGAGAAGTGCAGCTAGAGGGAGCATGTACGGTGATTTAGAAGGTAGGCTGACACGCCCAGTTTGAGATGATGCAAGAACCAATTCAGAGCATAATCAGATACACCTGGTCAGAGGGACAGAAACCTTAGCTGAGAAACATCTTTATAAGCAAAGCATAGACAAGCCAGAAGAGAGAGGAGTGGCACGAGCCACAGCAGCTGCTGATAGAGAAGAAGGAGAAAGGAGACGGCTTCAAGGAGAGGGGAAAAGCCAGTGGAACTTGCAGCCCTTGCAGAAAAGGAACAGGTTCCAGGAGAGCCAGTTTCAGGCTGGGAAGCTCCAGAAGGAAAGCTTCAGGAGGGACAGAAGGAGTACCTGGAAAGTGCCTGGTAGGGAGAATACCAGAGACACAGACCCAAGAGTTCAGAGGTACCTTCATACTTCTTCCCCTGTATGGGAGCCACCGAGAGTTCAGAGGTGGGCGAACAAGACTCAGCCCAGGAGTCTAAGAGACACAGATCTCAGCCAGGAACTGAAGCCAGGTCTCAGTAAGGCTATGCAGATAGACCCTGCTGAACCTGACCCTTTGCTAAATGAATGCCCTATGGACTGTACGCTTTGCTGTGCTGGGAGTTTTGAATCCTTAAGAGAAATATAGCATGCAGGACGTAGTTTTGAAACACTGTTTTGTTTAACAAGCTGAAAGAAGAAGCATTGCTTTTGTTTGTATAACCTGTTTGGTTTGAACCTGCATAACTGACAAGGACTGTGAAGCATATAGAGGTTTTTGACCTATGTAAATACCTTATATGAAAATCCTGAACAAGGTGGAAATTCTGTTGTCTTCGTTTGAACCTTTGTGCATTAAGGGAATAAAATCCTATACCTTACCATTCACATGGCTTACACAACTATTCATTTGGAATAAAAGGGACTACTAGTACCAGCATGCATCTGGGCTAACAAAAGTTTCTACCTTCAATACAACAATAATGTCCACCCTGACCTTTAGGCACGTGGCTAAAGGGATGGGGTTGTGACAAGTGGCGTAGATTTTAGGATTCTTCTTGCGAAGCAAAATTAAACTACACCGGTTCAGGAAGAAAAGTGGCCAAGTTTGAAAAAAAAAAAACCCAAGGGAAGATTCGCTGCCAGCACTGGAGGAACGGTGGAGGACCAGCCGACACATCTTTTCTTAAAGCATGAGTCAACGCCTGATGCAGGTAATGAGTGATTAGGCATAACCTGTGGCGGATTCAGGTGCCAGAAATATTAAGAGTCCAGATAAAAAGGGGGACTGACAAAGAGTTGCCAATACCGCACTTGGTTTTTTTTTTGTGTGTGTGTTTCTCTCTCTCTGTAGGAAAAGTGGCTACTATGGAGCCGAAGGAGGTCCTATAATGGATGGCTGCGCAGTTTGATAAGCAAAGAGATGGCCTTCCACGCACAGGAACAGGCGGTGCAGGCTGTGCAGGTGCAGCAAAAGCCCGTGCTTGAACTAATGGAAGCCTAGTTGGCTATCCAGCGGATGACGCCGGATGCAGCTTCGTCTCCTCAAGGACTAGATGCTATACCTAGCAATTGTATGGTAGGACCATGGTCTTCTGGGACATTGACATTGGGGAAATTATCACCTAATGATGACATAGATGATTTTCTTGAATCCTTTGATTGGATAGCTCATACGATAGGCTGGCCAAAGGAGCAGTGGGCCATACGCCTGGCAACCTCGCTCACTGGAGAGGCATTGTCTGGCTATAGGGCTATGCCTGCAGCTCTTGCCAATAATTATACAGAAGTAACAAAGGCTATTAGAGATTGCCTTGGGTTAACTCCTATGGTTTATAACCGGATGCTAAGAGCTACCCGACTTAAAGCGGGGGAGACACCAAAAGCTCTAGGTCAAAGGGTTAAGAGCCTGACAATGAAATGGTTGATGCCCGATGGTAAGGCCATAGATACCATAGTTGATACTATTGTACTAGAACAGTTTATGGCTGCTGTGCCTAGAGAAGTGCAGACCTTCCTGATACTGCAAAACTGCCGTACCACGGAGGAAGCAATCCTCCTAACGGAAAGGTATTTTGAAGCGGAATTGGCTGCTCACAAAGATGGTGGGGCTTCAAAAGTGGCTGCAGGGGCTAGTGTGCAGTCATCAGAAAGGGAGCCAAGGTCTAAACCAGAAGTTTTAAAAACTGGTAGGCCTATGCTTAGAAGTCACTTTGAAAAAAAAAGGTGTTTTCATTGTGGAAAACTGGGGCATGTGCAAAGTGAATGTAAAGCGCGTACTGCACTAATAAGGATGAAACGCTAGCAGGGTTGCCCTCACATGATGACCTAATAACCGCCCCAGCCGAAAGGAGTAGGAAGGGCAAGGCGGAAAAACGCAAAGAAAGGCGATGCTGTACTCAAAGGAGAGATGAGCTAGAGGCTGGACAAGGATTGCCCTGGGTCCCAGCTGATTTAGTGGAGAGGTTCCCATCTTTCCCCAAAGAGCAGATAGCTGACCCCGCGCTCGCTCGGGCACTTGAATATGCCCGGGTGGAAAAGCATACCTTCCCAAGGTTCCTTTTCGATAAAGAGGTGCTCTACAGGGAAAGTTTAGACCCCCAAACCGGAACAATCCGAAAACAGTTGGTGGTGCCCACCGCTTTCAAGTCCCTAGTTTTGAGGCTAGCTCATGACCACCCAATAGGGGGCCATAAAGGGATACAGGGGACGCTAGACCAAATACTGGCCCGGTTTTACTGGCCAGGCGTCTTTAGGGAGACCTCGCGATTTTTCGAGTCTTGTTCTTCCTGCCAGCGAGTGACCGCTATCCGGCCACCTGAGGCGCCTTTACACCCGATGCCCGTTATATCGGAACCAATCCGTAGAATAGCCATGGATATAGTGGGACATTTGTTGAATATGCCCCGAGGTTTTCAATACATGCTAGTGATGGTTGACCAAGCCAAAAGATTTCCGTGGGCTATTCCCTTAAGAAACATATCTGCCAAGACTATAGCCTCGGAGATAATAAAGTTATTCTGTGAAACAGGTTTTCCACAGGAAGTGCTAACTGATCGGGGTAGTAACTTTATGTCAAAGTGTTTGGCCCAAGTGTGGGACGCCTTTGGCATACGACATGTTAAGACAGCCGCCTATCACCCCCCATGTAATGGGTTAGTAGAAAGACTGAACCAAACCCTAAAGCAGATGTTGAGACGTGCCTTAGATGGAGAGATGGTTTGTATTATATGCTTGCCGAGAGCGGACACAAGTTTCTTTAGGGATGTTTCCTTACGAGCTGATGTATGGCCGTACCCCACGAGGGATTTTGGACATACTTCACAAACAATGGGTGGAACCGGCCAAAAGGGAAATAGGCGTACCCCAGTATCTGCGAGACTTACGGGAACGACTACGCAGGACCTCCCAATTTGCAGAGGAGAAATTAAGGGTCAATCAAGGGCGACAGAAAAAGTATTATGATAGGGACACCAAGCCAAGACAACTATCAGTAGGAGAGAAAGTGATAGTGATGGTGACAGAGGCTACCCCAAACATAAGAACATAAGATATGCCATACTGGGTCAGGCCAAGATCCATCAAGCCCAGTATCCTGTTTCCAACAGTGGCCAATCTAAGTCATACGTACCTAGCAGTTTCCCCAAAAGACACAGGTTCCACAATGCTTGTACTGGGTCAAGCATTGATATCCTGGGTCCCTTCTTAATAATTTATTTATTTATTTATTTATTTAATTGGATTTGTATACCGCTTTATCATATAATCAAAGCTGTTAAAACAAACAAAAGTACAAAAAGTGAAGGTGAAAATGAACAATGAAAATATATACATAGTTTGCTGAAAATAGGATATAGTGTAAAAGAAACAACTGTACTATCTACATTGTGAGCTATATTAAAGTGTGAGCTATTATACAATATATATATGATTGGTCTTTCTAAAAACCGTAGTATTCAGTAAACAGAACAGTTTTCAGTTGCTTCCTAAAGTCGTTTAGGTCTTGATTTGCTCTTAAGTCACTTGGTAGAGAGTTCCAAATTTTAGGCGCCGCAAAAGAAAATGCCCTCTCTGATGTCTCCTTACGAGATTTTCTAATATCATTTGATGTGCTGAATCTATTGGAAGAACCTCTTCTTCTTGGTCTATTGCTTATATCTGACTGAATAAGAGAATTTAGGCATTCTGCAGAACAGTGCTCCTTGATCTTAAAAATATAAATTATTGTTTTATATTTGATCCGAGACGCTAATAATGCTTTATGGACTTTTCCTCCAGGAACTTTTCCAAACCTTTTTTAAACCCAGCTACACTAACAGCCTTTACTACATCCTCCGGGAACAAATTCCAGAGTTTGATTACACATTGAGTGAAAAAATATTTTCTTTTATTAGTCTTAAATAGTTTACCCTGTAGCTTCATTGCATGTCCCCTAGTCTTTCTATATTCTGATAACGTAAACAATTGATCTACGTTTACCCGTTCCACTCCGTTCATTAATTTATAGACTTCTATCATATCTCCCCTCAGCCGTCTCTTTTCCAGGTTAAAGAGCCCTAAGCTTTTTAGCCTTTCTTCATAGGAGTATCCTTCCATCCCCTTTACCATTTTGGTGGCTCTTCTCTGAACCTTTTCTAATAAGGCTATATCCTTTTTAAGATACAGCGACCAGAATTGCACACAATATTCAAGGTGCAGTCTCACCATGGAACGATATAGAGGCATTATAATATCTTTTGTTTTATTTTCCATTCCTTTCCTTATCATACCTAGCATTCTATTTGCTCTCTTGGCCACCGCTGCCCATTGGGCTGAGGGTTTTAACATGTTATCAACAATGACGCCTAAATCTTTTTCATGGGTGGTGGTTCCTAAACTGGAACCTTGCATCGTGTAACCATAGTTTGGGTTGTTCTTCCCTAGGTGCATAACTTTGCACTTGTCCATATTAAATTTCATCTGCCATTTTGATGCCCAGTCTTCCAATTTAACAAGATCCTCTTGCAATTTTTCACAATCCTCTTGGGTTTTAACAACTTTAAATAGTTTTGTGTCATCTGCAAATTTGATAACCTCACTCGTTATTCCACTTTCCAGGTCATTTATGAATATGTCAAAAAGCAGCGGACCCAGCACAGATCCCTGGAGTACACCACTATTCACCTTTCGCCATTGGGAAAATTGGCCATTTAGCCCAAACCTCTGCTTTCTATCTTTTAACCAGTTCCTGATCCACAGTAGTACATTGCCTCATCCCATGACTCTTTAGTTTTGCCAAAAGTCTCTGATGAGGTACCTTGTCAAAGGCTTTCTGAAAGTCCAGATACACTATATCAACCGACTGACCTTTGTCCACCTGCTTATTCACACCTTCAAAAAAACATAACAGATTAGTAAGACAAGATCTTCCTTGTCTAAAGCCATGTTGGCTGTCTCACATTAGGCCATGACTATCTAAATGCTGAGTAATTTTATTCTTTATGATGGTTTCTACCATTTTTCCCGGTACTGACATCAGGCTCACCAGTCTGTAGTTTCCCGGATCACCCCTGGAAGCCTTTTTAAAAATTGGTCTTACATTGGCGATCATCCAATCTT
This sequence comes from Ichthyophis bannanicus, assembly GCA_033557465.1. Taxonomy (NCBI): domain Eukaryota; kingdom Metazoa; phylum Chordata; class Amphibia; order Gymnophiona; family Ichthyophiidae; genus Ichthyophis; species Ichthyophis bannanicus. The sequence goes on from CM066048.1 coordinate 7,368,420, forward strand.
CAGGTATTAGAGATGATTTTAATGATAGTTCACAGATTACTGATAGCAGGTCTGCAATCTCATATTTCAGTTCTTTCAACACCCTTGGATGTATACCATCCGGCCCAGGTGATTTGCTACTCTTCAGTTTATCTAATAGTTGTAAGACATCTTCCCGATGTATCGATATTTCCTTCAATTCTTCCGCACCTTTAAATACCACTTCAGTCATGGGTAACATCCCTACATCTTCCTCAGTAAAGACCGAAGCAAAGAATTCATTCAGTCTCTCCGCTATCGCCTTGTCGCCTCTTAGTGCTCCTTTAACCCCTTTATCATCTAATGGACCAACTGACTCTCTCACAGGTTTTTTGCTACGAATGTACTTGAAAAGGTCTTTATTTCGCGTTTTTGCTTCCGCAGCAAGCTTCTTCTCAAATTCTCTCTTTGCCTGCCTTATCAATGCCTTGCATTTCACTTGCCAGTGCTTGTGCTGTTTCCAGGTTTCGTCGTTTGGCTCTTTTTTCCATTTCCTGAAAGATGCTTTTTTGGCAACAACAGCCTCTCTGACCTAACCTTTAAACCATGCTGGCAGTTTTTTGGACTTCCTTCCACTTTTTCTTAAAGCATGGAATAAAGCTGGCTTGGACTTCCAAGATAGTAATTTTCAACAACACCCAAGCTTGATGTAAGTCTTTAACCTTTGCAACTGCTCCTTTTAGTTTTTTAACTGTTTTCCTCATTTTATCATAGTCTCCCTTTCAAAAGTTAAAAGCTCTCTTCTGTGTTTTAATTTGAAACTAAAAGTACTTTGCTGATTCTAGGCCCTGAGTGACTATTAAATTTAAACTACAAGCTCTCTGCTGGGTTCAAAATTTAACCAGAAAGCTCTCTTCTGTGTTTTAAATTGAAACTAAAAGTACTTTGCTGATGCTAGGCCTTGAGTGACTATTAAACTTAAACTACAGCTCTCTGCTGGGTATGAAAGGTAACCAGAATGTTCTCTTCTGTGTTTTAAATTTAAATTTAAACTTAAACTGCTGCTACTAGGCCCTGACTGATTTAACAAAAAATAGTGGGTTCACAGATTAATTAGCTTTAAAATAAAAAATTCCTTTCAGAAAGATTCCCTGAAGTATATACTCACAATTGCAGATCTCTCTCCAGAAGTAACAGTTCCCTTTTCTAGTCCTTCAAGACCCTGAATAGCAGTGGAGAGGGCCATTTAAAGTAGTTAAGCAACTTGGACCAGTGTCATATATGATAGAGAACAAGAGCGGGCGCCAGCAAGTGTATCACATTAATGTACTTAGACCCTGGCATGAGCGGATGGCCTTGGTCACCTCAGCCGAAATAGGGCCAAGGGAGGAGAAATGACAACCGTGCGTTATAAGATAGAGCACAGAGCGGGAAAATTGCACCACAATGCAGACGCCATGTCTAGGATTACGAGCTGTGCAGATAAAGAAATGCCAGCCCGTAATATCTTAAGGGGGGGGGGGGGATATGTGATGAAGCAGACGCCAGTAAACCCATAGAGGTAGAAGAAAACACTGATCCCTTTAAAGAAAATGATATACATAAAGTGCAGTTAGTGAGAAGTGCAGCTAGAGGGAGCATGCACGGTGATTCAGAAGGTAGGCTGACATGCCCAGTTTGGGATGATGCAAGATTCAAATCAAAGCATAATCAGATACACCTGGTCAGAGGGACAGAAACCTTAGCTGAGAAACAGATTTATAAGCAAAGCATAGACAAGCCAGAATAGAGAGGAGCGGCACGAGCTGCAGCAGCTGCTGATAGAGAAGAAGGAGAAAGGAGACGGCTTCAAGAAGAGGGGAAAAGCCAGTGGAACTTGCAGCCCTTGCAGAAAAGGAACAGGTTCCAGGAGAGTCAGTTTCAGGCTGGGAAGCTCCAGAAGGAAAGCTTCAGGAAGGACAGAAGGAGTACCTGGAAAGTGCCTGGTAGGGAGAATACCAGAGACACAGACCCAAGAGTTCAGAGGTACCTTCATACTTCTTCCCCTGTATGGGAGCCACCGAGAGTTCAGAGGTGGGCGAACAAGACTCAGCCCAGGAGTCTAAGAGACACAGATCTCAGCCAGGAACTGAAGCCAGGTCTCAGTAAGGCTCGAAAGCCAGGGACCCATAGCAGCAGCCAGCACAGTTGGAGAAAGGTTTGGGAACCTGTAAAAAGAGTACTTACTAAAAGTCCTGTTGCATATTTCCCAGACCGGGTACAGCCAGGCTGTAGAGCCTTAGAAAGAGGTTCTGAAGTAAAACCAGGAGTATATGGGGAAAGCTCAGGGGCAACAGATATTTCAGCAGAACAGGAGGCTATGCAGATAGACCCTGCTGAACCTGACCCTTTGCTAACTGAATGCCCTATGGACTGTACGCTTTGTTGTGCTGGGAGTTTTGAATCCTTAAGAGAAATATAGCATGCAAGATGTAGTTTTGAAACACAGTTTTGTTTAACAAGCTGAAAGAAGAAACATTGCTTTTGTTTGTATAACCTGTTTGGTTTGAACTTGCATAACTGACAAGGACTGTGAAGCATATATACGTTTTTGACCTATGTAAATACCTTATATGAAAATCCTGAACAAGGTGGAAATTCTGTTGTCTTCGTTTGAACCTTTGTGCATTAAGGGAGTAAAATCCTATACCTTACCATTCACATCGCTTACACAACTATTCATTTGGAAAAAAAGGGACTACTAGTACCAGCATGCATCTGGGCTAACAAAAGTTTCTACCTTCAATACAACAATAATGTCCACCCTGACCTTTAAGCACGTGGCTAAAGGGATGGGGTTGTGACAAACCGCATGTGTGCCGAGACACCCAGAAGAGCCATGACTCACATATGGTAGACATATGTTAATGTAGAAACCCACAAAGGTACTTGAACACATCCCCAGTGACAGTGACATGGTGTGAGAGTGGGCACAGCTCCATACACGGTCAGTGCTCCACCACCACAACACAAGGAAAGGGATGCAGAGGTCATAATTGCCAATGGATCCTCATAGATCACACAGTGGCTGGGCAGTGGTATGCCACTGCCTGACGGCTAGTGTCCTGAATGTTGTCAGAAAATAGGTCAGGTCTGCATCAGGGAATGTCATGTGTGTCACAGGGGATATGCAGTCTGAACGGCAAATCACAGGTGACCCTGTCCCACCTGTGAGAAGTGACAAGTACCCCAGGACACAGGAACACCATGTGTATGTTAGAGATGGTAAATACCCACCCAGTAGGACACAGTCCTCATATTGTCCACTCTCAAATTTTTTTGAAAAGTGCTGAGTGATGCAGGATATAGGAGTCATGGGCAGACCCTGGAAACCTAGGAACCACATTCAGAATACTAATATTTGCATCACAAACAACCTGCACATTCAGGGAATGGTAGTGTTTGAGTTTGCGGAACACTGCCTCCCTATCTCTGGGCGGGACCAGGGCAACATGTGTGCAATCAATAGCTCCCATCACGTGTGGTATCCCTGCAATCTGCTGAAATGCCTAGTCCAGGGCCCCCCACTGTTGCCTATTGTTAGGAATCTCAATGTAATTCTTAACCCGGCTGACCATGGCCCGCAGTACCTGGTGGAGACAGTGTGAGAAGGTGGGCCAGTTCATCCCCCCCACCCCCCACTGCAGCCAAAGAGGATTGGAAACAGCCAGAGGCAAAGAAATGTAGCGTACCCAGGAGCTTGGCCAAACCCGGTATGGCATGTGATCTGCCAGTCCGGGGCTCGAGGTCAGATCTTAGATCCTCAAAGAGCTCCCTAATAGCCCCTGTGCTCAAACGGTAGAGGGAGATGACCTGGTCCTCATGCATGTCCTGGAGCCTCTAGAGGTGAAGCAGGCGAGGCAGTTGAGGGCGCACCTCGCCACGCCTACAGCACCGTGCTGGAAAAACCTCGGCCTGTGGAGCCTCCACAGCTTCAGGTTTGTGTTGCAGCGGGACTGCACCCATGCCCTGTGCCACAGCCCAATGGACATCATTTCCCTCTGCAGGCAACCGCAGCTCCTCCGCACCATCAAGCACCTGTAATGCACACCCCGCAACGAGAATGTGAGCCATGATAGACATCAGGTAGAGCAAAGAAACATGCTAAATATGGCGTGGGGAGTGGCAAATAATCAGAACAAACATAACACACCTGTAGATGCAGCGGCACACACCTGCAGTAGCGCAGCAAAACGGTCCACGCCTATGGAAGCATAACACTGTAGCGTGCGTAGGAACATGCAGGTCATAGCATCCAAGGCACGTTACATGATTCGGCCTGCGTAAGGCATGGTATCACATGTGTAGGAGGTGCAAGGTGCATTTTCCGTGCATTGCGCATGTGTGCGTTGTAGCCCTGCGCGCGTTCTGCGGGTGTATCACAGCACACGGTACACCCACTGTATGCACATGGGGACACATGGCATGCATGTGCAATGCACGAAAAACATGCCGTGCACCTCCAACACGCATGGGACCGCGCCTTACACAGGCCAAATCACGTAACACACTGTTATGCAGAATGCACACAAGAGCGTGCCTCATGTACATGTGAAGCGTTCCATGTGCGTAAAGCACGTTCTGCATGCGCAATGCGTGCTGTGCATGGGTGGGCATTTTGCGTGCACAACGCGCATTTTGCACGTGGAATGTTTGTAAGACTGCACCCTAGGTAATCATAAAGGTGCATCATCATGCACATACCACCGAGGGTGTATAGTAAGAGAGGAAGTGAAGGAGGTGTATTTTAGAGCAGCATCGAGGAACAAGCAAAATGAGTGAGGGTGACCAAGGTAGCCAGCAGCCCCCAGCGGCCGCCACCATTCAGTAGCCTGAGGGTGAAGAGGCAGGCCCATCCAGGGTCTCCCAGCCCCTATGGGATCAGCTGGAAGGTTCACCAGGGGCAAAGTGGAGGCCCGTGCCCGAGGACGCCAGGAGGAGGGCAGTCTGATTCACACAGGAGGAGAATGACCTCCTGCTGGCAAGTGTCCTTGAGAACTTCGAGGTGCTATACGGGTGACAAAGCAGCACCACCACCATCAGCGCATGCAACATGGTGTGGGAGACAGTGCGGTCAGTTGTGGCAGAGGCAGGGGGCCCTAGCCAGGGCATCAAAAGCATCTGCAAATGGTACAGTGACATCAAGCAGGGGGTATATGTGCACCTGACTGAAGAGAGGCGCCATGGACAGGCCACAGGTGGGGGTGCACCCAGAAGATTCACCCTCTCACCGCTGCAACAGCACCTGGTGGAGAGACTGGGGCCCGTGTACCTTCATGGCCTGCCCCCCACACTGGATACAGCAGATCCATGTGCAGGTAGGACAGAGATATGTAGTCCAGAGAAAGCTAACAACCCAGCACATGCAGGGGCTGATGTAGGGGTTGTGGGGCCATTTCCTGAGAGTCAGTGTGTGGCAACATGTCCAGCAAAGGCCACAGATGCATCAAGACCTGCATTCCGTTAGGTTACCCCAAATGATGTCGGATATGCCCCATACTGAGTACATGGATATGGAAGGGGACCAGATATCCACAGTACCACATGCCAGTGCCAACTGGTATCATGAGTAGGAGGAACTGCAAACACAGGCCACGTAGAACCCCCAGCAAACCCGATGTACCATGACAGCACTACCAGTACCCAGAGTGCACCATACCAGACCATTCAGAGGGCAGCGGTACAAATAACAGACCAAACCATTGCAGAGAATAACAACACATGGCCTATTGGGGGAGGTGAATAGGTGGCAGTCAGAACCACATTCCACAGTTACAGCATAACACAGCTCATACTGGGCATGCGGGCCACAGACCATCACCAAACAAAGGACAATGAAGCACAATACAGACCCAGGAGGACAAGTATATGACATGGAAATCACAAGGGCCAAACATGGAAGTTACAACACCACCGTAGGTGGTGAGCTACACAGTACTGACCCCTTGTACAACACATAGTGCTGACGTCCACGATGCACAAATCCCACAGCTGACACATACCAGGTATGATGATCAACGGACAGAGATAGCTATGATGGCCAGAGGACAGAGATAACCATGGGAATCAAAGGAATGAAATAGCTATGAGAGCCAAAGGAGAAAGATAGCTATGAGGGCCAGAGGAAAGAAATAGCTATGAGGGCTAAAGTAAAATATAGCACCCTACCTCTCGTCCCTGTGTATACCCTGTTACCAACAAACAGGCTGCAGTCCATTGTTGTCCACATGTCCGCTGTGAACACCCTGCCGCCTGTTGTGCGGGTGTCCAGTCATCTCACCTCATGTTTCCAGCCAGTCTCTTGCAACATATGGCGTAAAAGACAAACCTTTTGCAGCATGCCCACACCACCCCCAGACTTTAGTCTACAGGCAGCCATTCACAGTGTAACCTACCACCCGCAGTCCCCAACTACACACACCCAATACCTGGCCCAATGTAGAGATACCATCCCACCCATACTGACCACCTCCACCCCTACCATGTCATGTCCCCAGCCCTGTCCCATGTGGCCAGACCACAACACCGGTCCCTGTGCAGCTCCAGCCAACCCAGTGCTCTCTCCCATCAGGGCCCCAATGGCCCACGACCAGACCCTGGAATCCCACCCCCAATTCCACATCGGGCAAAGCAGACACATCCCACCTGCCACCCGGAACATAAGAACATAAGAAATGCCATACTGGGTCAGACCGAGGTCCATCAAGCCCAGTATCCTGTTTCCAACAGTGGCCAATCTAGGTCATACGTACCCAGCAGTTTCCCCAAAAGACACAGGTTCTGCAGTGCTTGTACTAGGTCAAGCATTGATATCCTGGGTCCCTTTTTAATAGTGGTTTATGGACCTTTCCTCCAGGAACTTGTCCAAACCTTTTTTAAACCCAGCTATACTAACAGCCCTTACTACATCCTCCGGTAACAGATTCCAGAGTTTGATTACACGTTGAGTGAAGAAATATTTTCTCTTATTTGTCTTAAATAGTTTACCCTGTAGCTTCATTACATGTCCCCTAGTCCTTCTATATTCTGATAGCGTAAACAATTGATCCACGTTTATCCGTTCCACTCCATTCATTAATTTATAGACCTCTATCATATCTCCCCTCAGCCGTCTCTTTTCCAGGTTAAAGAGCCCTAACCTTTTTAGCCTCTCTTCATAGGAGTAGCCTTCCATCCCCTTCACCAATTTGGTGGCTCTTCTCTGTACTTTTTCTAATAACTCTATGTCCTTTTTAAGATACGGTGACCAGAATTGCACACAATATTCAAGGTGCGGTCGTACCATGGAGCGATACAGAGGCATTATAATATCCTTTGTTTTATTCTCCATCCCTTTCCTTATGATACCTAGCATTCTATTTGCTTTCTTGGCCGCCGCTGCACACTGGGCGGAGGGTTTTAACATGTTATCCACGATGACTCCTAAATCTTTTTCCTGGGTGGTGGTTTCTAATGTGGAGCCTTGCATCGTGTAACTATAGTGTGGGTTGTTCTTTCCTAGGTGCATAACTTTGCACTTGTCCACATTAAATTTCATCTGCCATTTGGATGCCCAGTCTTCCAATTTATCCAGATCCTCCTGCAGTTTTCCACAATCCTCTTGGGTTTTAACAACTTTAAACAGTTTTGTGTCATCTGCAAATTTGATAACCTCACTAGTTATTCCTTTTTCCAGGTCATTTATGAATATGTCAAAAAGTAGGGGACCCAGTACAGATCCCTGGGGTACTCCACTATTCACCTTTTTCCATTGGGAATATTGGCCATTTAGCCCTACCCTCTGCTTTCTATCTTTTAACCAGTTCCCGATCCACAATAGTACACTGCCTCCTATCCCATGACTTTTTAGCTTTGCCAAAAGTCTCTGATGGGGGACCTTGTCAAAAGCTTTCTGAAAGTCCAGATACACTATATCAACCGACTCACCTTTGTCTACCTGTTTATGCACACCTTCAAAAAACAGATCAGATTAGTAAGACAAGATCTTCCTTGTCTAAAGCCATGTTGGCTGTCTCCCATTAGGCCATGGCTATCTACATGCTGTGTAATTTTGTTCTTTATGATGGTTTCTACCATTTTCCCTGGTACTGACGTCAGGCTCACCGGTCTGTAATTTCCCGGGTCACCCCTGGAACCCTTTTTAAAAATTGGTGTTACGTTGGCGACCCTCCAATCTTGAAAGTTCACAGATTACCAATAGCAGGTCTGCAATCTCATATTTCAGTTCTTTCAACACTCTGGGATGTATACCATCCGGTCCAGGTGATTTGTTACTATTCAGTTTATCAAATAGTTGTAATATATCTTCCCGGTGTAGCGATATTTCTCTCAATTCCTCTGCAGTATCACCTTTAAATACCACTTCAGTCTTGGGTAACATCCCTACATCTTCCTCAGTAAAGACCGAAGCAAAGAATTCATTCAGTCTCTCTGCTATAGCCTTGTCCCCTCTTACTGCCCCTTTTACCCCTCTATCATCTAATGGTCCAATTGACTCTCTCACAGGCCTTTTGCTACGAATGTACTTGAAAAAGTCTTTATTTCGTGTTTTTGCTTCCGTAGCAAGTTTCTTCTCAAATTCCCGCTTTGCCTGCCTTATCAATGCTTTGCATTTAACTTGCCAGTGCTTGTGTTGTTTCCAGTTTTCATCATTTGGCTCTTTTTTCCATGTCCTGAAGGTTGCTCTTTTGGCAGCAACAGCCTCTCTGACCTCACCTTTAAACCATGCTGGCAGTTTTTTGGACTTTCTTCCACTTTTCTTAATGCGTGGAATACAGCTGGTCTGGGCTTCGAGGATAGTATTTTTAAATAACACCCAAGCTTGCTGTAAGTCTTTAACCTTTGGAACCGCTCCTTTTAGTTTTTTCCGAACTATATTCCTCATTCTATCATAGTCTCCCTTTTGAAAGTTAAAAGGTAGTACTGTGGATTCCTTTACTATCTGTCCTCCACTGATTAAATCAAACATGATCATACTATGATCACTATTGCCAAGTGGTCCCAACACCCTTATTTCTTGCACCAGATCTGGCGTTCCACTAAGGACTAGGTCCAGTATGGCTTCCCCTCTGGTCGGTTCATGAATCAGCTGCTCCAAGAAGCAGTCATTTATTTCATCTAGAAACTTTATCTCTTTAGCTTGTCCTGTGGAAGAGGGCCACAGTCATTGAACAGGGGGATGGGGAGGGTCTGGCACACCAACACAGCTGCCCCTGGGAAGGGGGAGGGCATTCCCCCACCCCTGCAGCTGTCCAAGGGGGCTGTGGCCACCCCAGCTCCCCCCGAGGGCTGCCAGCCTGCTGAACCGCAGATATGGATGTTGTCAGTGTGTGGCCACCTGGACCACGTGGCCCTGTGCAAACAACATCCCTGTGAAACGGACGGACTGGAACTGAACACGTGGATGTGCTGTGACCGCCCCTACATGATGCAAGGCACATACACCGCCACACACCCATCAGCAATCAAATGACAGTGTGCAGTGCAGGGCTGCACAGACACCATTGTGAACTGCACACATACATGGTGTGCTGGCCCCCAGTATAGCCACAGCAGAGGAATGGGTTCAGGGCCCCATGGAGGAACAATCCTACCACTCCCACTACTGAGCATGTGTATAGTGATACAAGTCGTATGCAGCGCTGCACAGATATGTAAGAGACAGTCCCTGCCCACCAGAGTCCACAATCTAGTCAAGACTGACAATAGAGGAGGTGTAGGCTGAGATAAAACAAGGGGGGAATGGAAAATAAAAGGCAGAGCAGGTGCATCAAGACCCAAAAGCATTAGCAAACAGGTGATTTCCCAGCCTGGATTTGAAGAGGACCAGAGAGGGTGCCTGGCATACAGACACAGGTAGGTTGTTCCAGGTGTAAGGTGCAGTAAGATGAATGGAGACAAGTCTGGAGGTAGCAATAGAGGGGAAGGGCACAGATAGAAGCAACTTGCCAGAAAAGTGGTGTTCCCGAGAGGGGTTGTAAGGAGAGATAAGAAAAGAAAGGTAGTGAGGAGCTGCAGAGTGAATGCATATATAGGTCAGTAGCTGTGGTCTGAACTGGATGCGGAAATGGATAGGGGGCCAGTGGTGACCTGAGAGGAGGGGTAATATGGGCATGATGAGGCTGGCAATAGATTATCCATGCAGCAGAGTATGGAACAGATTGAAGGGGAGAGAGATGATTCAAGGGGAGACCATGAGGACGTAGGTAACAGTACTCAAGATAGGAGGTGATTTAGGAGTGGATAGGCATCTACATAGTGTGTTTAGAAGGGAAAGGACAGAGTTCGCTGATACTACAGAGAAAGAAATGGCAGGACATAGCTCACAGACAAATATGTGAAGAGATGAAGAGGGAAGAGTCGAAGATAACCTCAAGAGTGCGAGCCGAGGAAACAGGAATGAGAACAGAGTTATCCACAGAGACGGAGAAAGGAGGAAGAGGGGGGTGGATAAAGAGGGAAGGATAACAGGTCCAGGCCATGTTCGCTTTCAGGTGGTGGGGAGACATCCAGGCAGCAATGTCAGAAAGGCAAGCAGAGATCCGGGTCTGGATAGCCAGAGAGATGTCAGGCATAGAGAGGTAGATCTGAGAGTCATCAGCATAAGGATGGTACTGAAAACCTTGGGATGAGATTAGCACACCAAGAGACTGTGTATAGAGTGGAAAAAGGAGCGGACCCAAGACAGATCCATGGGGTACAACAACTGTGAGTGGGATAGCAGAGGAGGAGCAGCCACAGGAACATACACCAAAGAAACAGTGCAAGAAATAGGAGGGGAATGAGGATAGTACAGAGCCCTTAAAACCAAGCGAGGACAGTGTATCAAGGAAAGGATTGTTGTCAACAGTGTCAAGAGCAGCTGAGAGGTTAAGAAAGATGAGGACAGAGTAAAGGCCGTTGTATCTCGCCAGAGACAGGCCACTGGAGACCTGCGAAAGAGCCGTTTCAGCAGAAAGTAGAGGACGAAAGCTAGACTGTACAGGATCCAGGAGGGCATGAGAGGAGAGGACGTCAGTGCAGCGGCGGTGAACAGCACGTTCAAGTAGTCTAGAAACAAAGGGAAGGAGAGAGGTGGGTCGAGACTCAGAGGGATAGGTGGGATCAAGTGAGGGTTTCCTGAGGAAAAGTGTGACCTATGCATGTCTGATGGCTGCAGGGATAGTTGCAGTGGAGAGTGAAAGGTTGGGAATGTGAGAAATAGAAGGGACAACAGTGGAGGAGATGGGGCATAGGAAGCGGGTGGGGACAGTATCAGAGGAGCAGGTGGTGTGTTTGGAGGGTGAACGAGGGTGTGCAGGTTCACCTTTGGAGATCACAGGAAAGGAAGAGAGGGTAGCAGAAGTAGGGGAGGAAAGTTGGGAGGAAAGAGGGGGAGGATGTGACATAGCTGACTTCGTAGGGAACTGGAGGGTGATCCTGTAGATATCGGCATGGAAATAGTCAACCAGAGTTTGGGCACATAGGAAGGGAAGGATCAGAAGTGGAGGCACCCTGAGGAGAGAGCTGAGGGTAGTAAAGAGATGGTGAGGGCCAGATACAAGAGAGTCAGTTACATGGACATAATAGTCCTGTTCGGCAAGAGCTAGGGCGGACTGGAAAGAGACAAGCATGTACCTGAGGTCCCCCATGGAGTGGGATATGAGCCAAGCATGCTCAGCTGAGTGAGCACAGGAACATAGATAGCAGGTAGTGGATGAAAGACAGGGGACCCACAAGATGTGGCATGGGAGGAGTGAGAGCACCCAGAGGTGAGTGCAGGGTTATAGGACGTCACTGCATCGTCAACAGACCTAGATGACATGGTGGGAGACAGAGATGATGAAACTGTGAAATAGAGAAACAAAGAATCAGTGGCGTGAGGATATCAGAATAGGTTGGGGGAGACAGGACAAGAATGAGGTAGTGGGTGATCAGGGTTGAGGCATAACAGGCGATGGCCAGATAAGTGAGGAACTGAGCTACAGAGGCTGATGAGTACACAGCTAGAGAAATATACCGGGTCAAGGCAGTGGCCATGCTGGTGAGTGCGAGCATTGGAACAAAGCAGGAGGGCAAATGGGGAGGTAAGGGAGAGGAGCTCCAAAGCATAGGGAATGGAGGGGCTATCAACATGGATGTTAGGGCCCCTGGGAATATGAGTGGGGGAAGAGGACCCCAGAAAGAAGGAGAGCCATGAGTCAATGGCAGTGAGAACAGTAGAAGCATACCTGTTAAGAGGTTGACAAATAACAGCTACCAGGAGAGGGGGGTGGAGTGAAAGGACTAATGGAGGGAACAGCAAAAGAGGGTAAGGGGTGAAACTGGGGCAGCAGGAGGGGTCAGAACTGGCAGGAGGTGGAATGTCGAGGCCAACACCACCACCATGGCCAGAGGGACGAGACGTGTGGGAGAACAGATAGCCCCCATGACAGAGAGCAGCAATAGACACAGTATCATCTGGGAGGAGCCAGGTCTCAGGTAGAGCAAGATGAGGTAGACCATCAGAGATAAGGATATCATGAGTAAAAGCAGGTGTATGAGAGACAGAGTGTGCATTCCACAAGGCACATGAGAAAGGGAGAGTGGAAGGGGAAAGGTGAAGGATAAGATTAGATGTGTTGCATGACCATCTCCTCTCTGAGTGTGACAGAGGTCTAGGGGGGCCAGGATTGGGGCTGACATTTCCGGATGAGAGATGGTGAAGGAATAGTACTGTAGAGTACGGGGCAGAGAGGGGATGGTACAGCGGAATCGAAGGCGAGGCTGCCTTAGAGAGAGGGGAGATGGATGAATCAGAGGCAGAATGTGGTGCCACACAGGAGCTGATGATGGGGTAAAGGACAGAATGGAGGGGGATGTGAGAATGGTAAACAGGAGAAAAGGAGGGGAGGAGTGGGGGGTGAAGGTGCGAAGGTGCGAAGGGAGACAGTTAGGGGGTATAAAAGGAGGATGACAATGTGATGAAGAGCCATAGTGCAGGAGTAGAGAGGAAAACAAAGGCCAGAGGATATAGATTGTGAGGGAGACAAAGATTGGCCGTACCTGTGTGTGAGGTAGGTGATGAGCAGATGACAGCTATAAGAGCCAGTGAACCACTGGGTGGGTGGCTAGAGGGGAGGGGGAGGGGGAGGGGTATGGGTTCGGCAGCTGAGGAAGCCAACAAAAGGTGCAACAATAACTAAGGGGCGGAGTGGTTAGGGAGCACACTTCCACCCAATGATAGTCTGGTGGCACTGGCTGCACAGAGAGGGGTAACAAAGATCTGTACCTCCTGCCCCCATTCCCCCCATCTGCCCCCCCCTTTCCTGCACACTGCCGGACATCTGCCCAGCCACTCCCCATGGCAGATGGCAATGAGGCTGTTCCCCTGCCTGGCAGGCCACCTGGCATAGCAGGCCCAACACATACACATGTGGCTGACACCCACCCATGCACCCTTTCTACACACCCACCCAATGAACAACACCAGTAACAACACCAGGGCCCCCCACCACTCCGGGGCATGCACCCATGCACACAAATCCCAGGGCCCCCCCACAGGGCACACCTACCCCAGCCCATAGTAGGCCCATCACATTGAGCCCCATGCCCACAGGCATACCTGTCAATGTGGCACGTCCCCAGATGCACCCACATGTGGGCACCAGTGAGGCGATGCTGGCACCCGGGGCACGGACATCCAATGGTACCACCACATCCCTGCACCCATAAATCCTCGGCCCCCAAGCATGCCACTTGGGTGGTCCCACTGACCAGACACACCCACAGGGATGGGCACCACATGGCTCTGTGTTTCCCCCCTATGTGCAATATATACACAGTGGCCCTGGGCTGTCCAATCCAGCAGCCTTGGGGCCCACCATCCCCCATGCAGATGGGTATGTCATGCCATGCACTACCCCCCCTTCCGGCCATACACCCCTGTACACGTGTGACGACTGTGTCCAGCTGGGTCACCCCCAACAGTGCTCACCTGCATAATGGCACACCAATGCATGCTGCACTGCCCATGCCTGTCCATTCCCAATGGGCACGGTACCGTGCTGATCCCCCCTCCACATTGGCTCACCCCAATGGTATCCCGCTATGCCTGTGATGGTGAAACATACCAGTCATGGCCACACCCCCATTGTCATCAATATGTCCCACCACAGTACAGTAAACCCTGTGCTGCACCTTCATGTGGCATGCGACCGTGCCCACAGTACACATGCACACACCCACACCTGCCCCGTCCCATGTCCCACCAATGGCCACCACCTGGCAGCCCACACACACATGTTGGTGGACCCCACCGCAGCCAACAGACAGCACTGTGTGCCATGACCTACTCTGGCCACATTGGCCCTCTGACCCTCTCGTCGCCACCCCAGCACTGGTGCATGCCGGTACATCACATCTGCAATAGGGTGCCTCCCCTTGTGCACCAGGGTACACAGACACGCACCACTCACTGTTTTGCTGAGCACCACACACAAACACACCCACAGACATACACCATGGTGATGTCATGTAACCTGCAGCCACGCCCCGTTCCTCCCAGCCCACTGGACAAGCATACTGTAGGTGGAGGGCTATCCCACCTGGGCCCTGTGATGGCATGCTAGGGTGCCATGTGAGGGTGGCAGGTGCTGCTGTTGCCCACTGTCCGCCGTCTCTGTACATTGGCCCTCTGGATAGACTATCTGGACCCTACAATGGGCCTATCACAGATGTGTGGCTGTGCTGCATGGAGCCACCATACCCATATTGACATAGGTATCTGGCGGTATAGACATTCTGTTATGTATCAGCGTAACATAGATATGTACAGGATGGGCAGGTACACCAAACCTAAACTGTGTTCCTTGTTCCTCCCCAGGTGACATACATGCCATGGAGGTGGAGGAGGGGGAGGAGGGTGCAGCCCCGGAACAGGGTCCCTGCCTGAAGTGGTGTCTGCAATAGGGCCACCGGCCACTGCTGGTGTGGTGCCCAGAGGTCCCAATGAGCCAGAAGAGGTGGCAGAGGAACCAGCACCTCACCTGTCAGAAATCAGCGGGGCCAGCACAGAGGCCAGTGAGGGGGCAGAGACTGCAGCAGCTGGAACTGAGGGGGGTGCCTGGGCCACCAGCACCAGGTCCTGCACCACGGGCGACACATGCCACCATGGGGGAGGTGCTCCATGAGATGAGGGCCCATTCTGCCACAGCACATGAAGACGCCGAAGGTGAGTAACTGACAAGATGGGTGCAGGTGTGCCCCGCCCTGTGGCCAGGGGTGTCCTGCTCCCAGTGTACACATCGGGCCCCCTATTAACTGGGGGTCACCCATAAATTTGGGACCCACTGCATGTGGCTGGACGGCCCACATAACACCACTGGCCTGCTGTCTGCAGCTGTGCCCTACACCTGTGATCTGGGACAGGGGATCACAGCTCGCCAGGGTCTGCTGGGGATACCCATGGCAGTACAGTGTGACCTGCCACACATGATGTACACTGTCCACCTGGCACCCATGTCCCCCTGGCTGTCCAGTATGCTGTTCAGCCAGGTCAGCTCGACCTGTGGGCGTATGTGGCGCCCCTGTACATATTGGGGACATAGCCACCTATATGGCTACAGGTGACCTGTGGGTGGGGTGAGATGGGGGGTTGGGTTGGGGGGGGCACCACCAACTGGCTGCTACACCCAGGGCCGCACCAAGTGTAAAGTGTGTCCAGTGCAACTTGCACATCAGGCACACACCCGCCCACCCCCCTGTGGTGGGAGAGGGGAGGCAAACCCGATGTTTAAGTCGCCAGCATGCTAAGCAGATCTGTCCCTCCAGATCTGCTTGGCATGTCGGTGTGAGGCCACAAGGGCGCATATTAACTGTCTGTTGTTGCCTGACACCGTAAGGTGGCGATGGCAGGCAACAGCAGACAGTCAATAAGCGCCCCTATGCCTTTGAATCCTGTGCGGCCTGTGATAAGGAAGCTTATCATAGCTCAGGAAGGCGCTATAGAAAAGGTGAAGTGTCTCTGAACAAGCAACCTGTCAGTGCTGGTAGAAATGAGAAAACAGAATTTTGCCATAAAAGACTACCAGTCCCAGAATGCACCAGGTTTCCAACAGCCATGAGAGGAGCTGAAGTGAGAAAACGTGTGTTCAATCAAAAGGGCTATGAGGTAATCCCCAAGCACTCATTGGAAAGGGCAGGGCTTGATTCAGCACAGCTGCGCGGTGCTAGGATGGAACACTCATCTCAAAGGGCAAGGCCTGATTCAGCACAGCTGCGCTGTATTAGGGAGGAGCACTCATCCAAGCAGAATAAGAGTAGAGTTTATTCTACAGATGACCATCTTCATGATCACCTTGGATATCCAGAGAATTGTCCTCAGTATCCTGAGAATTATCTTCCACTTGATCACCAGTTTCATCTGAAGGATCAGCAGAAGCAGAAGCCAAACCGAACGGATAGAGAAGGAAAGAAACCCTCGGGAAGGAAGAGGAGAAAAGCCTTTGAGAGGTCTAGAAGAGTCCAAGGCAGTACGTATACTGGGAGGTATTCCAAGAGCCAGCATAGACCATTGGACTGGGAAAAGCCAGAGGAATGGTGCTGCAGAGATAGGAATCACCAGAGGCTACCTGTGAGGGAGACGGCTGCACGTGGAAGGGACTCTAAGACCTATGCCAAGAGGTATGTGAAGAGAGATCCAGTGTCCAGGGATCAGGATTGGAAGGCTGGACATAAGAACTGGACTACATACTGGCCAGGCTATATAGAGAGGAACTATAGCAGTAATGGAAGCTCAGGTATGAACACTGATCTATGCCCTAGCTATAACCTTGAAAGACAGCAGGGAAATAAGTGTTCTCCTGAAAGTGCTCCATTGAGAGATTCATCTGGGCTAATTCATGATAGTGAACCGATGCTTGTTGATGAAGGGGGAATAATAGCAGATGAAAATACAGTTTATATGGACTGCTCTCTATCCAAACTCATTTGGTAACTTTCTGTTTCAAAGCATAGCAACCATCATAAAGAAATACAACTTGTTCTTTATTCCACTAAGAAAAGCTCCTGAAGCAGGATTTGACTCACACAGTAGAAATCCAGCCAGCTAAAGGGTTTCAGCTGGATAACTGATAGCAATTGAGCTGCACCTAATTGCTTGTGAGCTAAGAGAGAATTACTTCTGGATCTGTGTGGAAAGTAATCAGAAGTTAACCTGACAAGAACAGTTTATTTCTTTTTTTGTGGCTTTTCGTTTGTTAGACATATGCTAAGAAAGCATTAGCTTATTGCCTGACAAGTTTAAAGGTTGTTTTCCTGATTTTGATTTTTGACTTTGTTTTACCAAGTTAAACACTGCAAGCAAGTAACCTAAATTTATGTGCTACCAAGTATATCTGTGCTGGGAGAATTAACCCCATAAATAAATAAGTATCTTATTGGCTTTACCACTTGTGCACAACTAAATTATTGTCAGCAGCTGTGTCTGGTGTGAATGAACTACATTGCCCACAATACCTTGCAAAAATCATATAGATATATGCATTGTCAAGACTGTGAAGATTCTCACCCAGGCAGCCGTCTGACAAATGGCATAGTTGGCAGGATTGCTTTTGCACAAAAGGGGATTTACTTGCTGAGGATTACAACTACAGTTCAAGTTTAAAGCTGGAAAAAAAGATTTTCCCTAAACTGCACTTTGGAGGAGAGGAAGCTGTCCCAGGAGGAAAAGACCCTGTGCAGAGCTGGATTCATCACTGAGACAAGGTAATAAGTACCTGGGCATGTCTAGTGGTGGATGGGAGTAAGCACAGGGGTAATTGAAAGAAAAAAAAGAGTGTAGAAAAAAACACCTGTTTGGAAGGTGGTGCACTGTGGTTTTTTTTTCTTTGTATTTCTTGCAGGAATCAAGATGGATTCAAGGGAACTAGCTGAGTGGATGGCAGCCTAGTTCAGCAGACAGCAGGAGCTAGCACAGCAGGCTCAGGACACTGCTATGAGAGCCTTAATGGACCAGCAGAAGCCAGTGCTTGATCTGGTGCAATCCCTAGTTGAGCTGAAGAACCAAAGTGGAACAGATGCAAGACCAGCAGTGAATACTGGTACACCACATGTGGACAGTGTGGGACTCAATCAAGGGATTGGGGCATTTAGTTTTGGGAAGCTAACTCCAGATGATAATGTTGATGATTTTCTAGAGTCTTTTGAAAGAGTGGCACAAGCATTAGCATGGCCAGAGACCCAGTGGGCAGTAAGGCTGGCAGCCTCATTAACTGGAGAGGCGCTTGCAGCGTATAGAGCAATGCCAGCAGCCCAGGCTTTGATTTATAAGGATGTAAAGGCTGCTATTAGGGATCGCCTAGGGTTGTCTATTTCAGAGTATAGGCGAATGTTTAGAGCTACTACATTGAAAGTGGGTGAAACACCCAGGGCTCTGAGTCAGAGAATCAGAGGTTTAGCTGTAAAATGGTTGGAGCCTGAGCAAAAGACGGTAGAAATGTTATTAGATATTATAATGCTTGAACAATTTATGTCTGGGGTGTCTAAAGATTTGCACACTTTCCTTATACAGCAAAATTGCCAAAATCTTGGAGAGGCAACCATGCTAGCAGAGAGATTCTTGGAAGCCACACAGGCTTGCCATAGAATGGGTGGCCCTCTGAAGATTGGTGCTGAGGCTAGATGTGCTGTATCAGAAAAGAAAATAATTAAAAATGTTTCTGAAAATGAATGTACTGTATCAAACCAGATGACACAGTGGAATAGAAAGAAATGTTTCAAGTGTGGAAAATGGGGACATTTAAAAAAAGGATGTCAGACACACACTAGCTTAGTGGGTGTGGATTTAAAGCAGCCCAAAGAAGGATTTCTTTTGATGGTTGATGTGCAAGGAATTACCACAAATGCTTTGTTAGACTCTGGGGCAGACCAGAGTATGATGTCAAAAAGGCTTTGGAAGAGGATAGAGGCCCAAGAAGGATTTGTGCCTAGAACCCCTGAAAGCCAAGTTCACATCAGATGCATTCATGGTGCTGCAACATCATATCCCACCTATAGGCTAAAGGTTAAGTGCCTGGGGGACAAGAGGAAGTCCTGTTAGCAGTGGTGCCTAGGCTACCCTTTGATTTGGTTCTAGGAAGAGACTGGCCAAGATTTAAGCAGGGTCTAGTGGAAGGACTAGGAAAGAAGGAGGGAGAAGGTTTAATGGTAATAGCTCCCGGGCTTTTATTTGGAAGTCCTCAGACCCCAGCTAAAAAGATGGTTAAGCATCCAGAAGACCAAGCTACCCCAAAGCAGACATTCATCCTAAAGTACCATAGGGTCACAGAGAAGGCCCAAGCTCCTAAGCGGGCAACCCCTCAAGCTGCTGGGTTTGACCTGTGTAGCATAGAAAATGTGACTGTACCTAGCCAAGGGAGAGGCCTAGTTGACACCAGTCTCCAAGTGGAAATACCTATTGGATGCTATGGGAGAGTAGCCCCAAGGTCCGGATTAGCCCTTAAATATTTCATCGATGTGGGTGCGGGAGTAATTGATCCCGATTACAGGGGCAATATTAAAGTTCTGTTGTTTAATTTTGGACAGAATGATTATCACGTGAAGACAGGAGACAGAAATGCCCAATTGATCTGTGAGAGGCTGGGTTTTCCACCTGTGGAGGAGGTCACATCCCTGGAGAATTCTGAACGTGGAACCAAAGGCTTTGGTTCTACTGATGTCAAAGGGGTTAAAAGCCTAGCTGCCACCTGTGCCCGAGAGAGGGAGGTGAATGAAGAGGAAGATTTGGGACCCCAGGTATCTGATTGTAAAGAAAAATCAGAGCCCCAAATAGGTGAGGACCTGACAGTGGTACAACAGGAAGAAATTAGGAAGTTGCTCAAAGAGTTTCCAGATGTGTTGACACCCATACCTGGGGAGACACATTTGGTTGCCCATGATGATTTAATAACCCCATCATCTGGTAAAGTAAGAAAGTTGAGAGCACAAAAGCGGCGTGAGAGACTTTGCAGAGCACAGGGTAGGGCTGAGATGTTAGCTGGTCAAAGTTTACCCTGGGTGCCAGCTGAGTTGGTGGCAAAGTTTCCTAACTTTCCACAAGAGCAGCGAGCTGATCAAGCTCTCACCCGAGCTTTTAAGTATGCTCAGGAGGTCAGGGAGGAATTGCCCAGATTCAGACTAGATAATGATATATTATATATAGAGAGAGGACCCCAGAAATGGGACCATACGTAAACAATTGGTGGTACCCACAACTTTCAAAGGGCTAGTACTTAGATTAGCACATGATCATCCAGTTGGAGGTCATAAAGGGATGCAAGGAACGCTGGATCAAATACTTAAGCATTTTTACTGACCAGGTATTTTCAAAGAAACTGCCCAGTTTTGTGCTGCGTGTCCAGCGTGTCAGCGAGTTACAGCGGCTCACCCACCGGTGGTGCCATTGATTCCCATGCCAATTATCACAGACCCAATTGGTCGCATTGCCATGGATATTGTAGGCCCATTAGTCAAAACGCCCCGAGGTTTCCAATACATCCTAGTTATGGTAGATCAGGCAACAAGGTTTCCCTGGGCCATACCATTGAGGAATGTTTCTGCAAAAACAATAGCTTTAGAGCTAGTAAAATTGTTTTGTGAAGTGGGATTCCCAAGAGAGGTGTTGACTGACAGAGGTTCCAATTTTGTATTCAAATATTTGGCCCAGGTCTGGGATGCCTTTGGCATTCATCACGTAAAAACCTCTGCCTACCATCCACAATCAAACGGTTTGGTGGAGAGATTCAACCAAACTCTCAAACAAATGTTGAGAAGGGGGTTAGCAGGAGAGGTAAAAGAATGGGATATGTTATTGCCTTTTGCCTTGTATGCCTGCAGGGAAAGAATTCAGGTGTCCCTAGGTGTAACCCCATATGAATTGATGTATGGTAGGGCTCCACGGGGTTTGTTAGACATTTTGAGGGAACAATGGATTGATCCTGAACCAGGAAGTCAGGAGGTGCCACTGTTTCTACGTGACTTGAGAGCACGTTTGAAAAGGACGTCGCAGGTTGCTGAGAGGAACCTGCAGGACAGTCAAGTGCGCCAGAAAGGGTGGTATGATAGGAAGGCCAAAAGCCGCCAATTAAGCATTGGTGAAAAGGTTTTGGTTCAAGTAGCAGGTACAGCTCCAAAATTTGAAGTACAGTGGAAAGGGCCATGGAAGGTTGTTAAACAAGTGAGCCCAGTATCTTATATGGTAGAAAATGCAAGAGGGCGTAGGCAGACCTACCATATTAATGTACTTAAGTCTTGGAAGGAGAGGTCTGTAAATAATAATGACCCTGAAGCCAGTCAGGAAGTAAGTGAGCTTCAAAAAGATAACACTCTCGTAGGTATTACGGACTGTAGGAAAGAAGTTTCACCAGTTAAACCAGTTCGTAATAACTTAAGCAGGGGGGTATGTGATAAGGAAGCTTATCATAGCTCAGGAAGGTGCTATAGAAAAGGTGAAGTGTCTCTGAATAAGCAACCTGTCAGTGCTGGTAGAAATGAGAAAACAGAATTTTGCCATAAAAGACTACCAGTCCCAGAATGCACCAGGTTTCCAACAGCCATGAGAGGAGCTGAAGTGAGAAAACGTGTGTTCAATCAAAAGGGCTATGAGGTAATCCCCAAGCACTCATTGCAAAGGGCAGGGCTTGATTCAGCACAGCTGCGCGGTGCTAGGATGGAACACTCATCTCAAAGGGCAAGGCCTGATTCAGCACAGCTGCGCTGTATTAGGGAGGAGCACTCATCCAAGCAGAATAAGAGTAGAGTTTATTCTACAGATGACCATCTTCATGATCACCTTGGATATCCAGAGAATTGTCCTCAGTATCCTGAGAATTATCTTCCACTTGATCACCAGTTTCATCTGAAGGATCAGCAGAAGCAGAAGCCAAACCGAACGGATAGAGAAGGAAAGAAACCCTCGGGAAGGAAGAGGAGAAAAGCCTTTGAGAGGTCTAGAAGAGTCCAAGGCAGTACGTATACTGGGAGGTATTCCAAGAGCCAGCATAGACCATTGGACTGGGAAAAGCCAGAGGAATGGTGCTGCAGAGATAGGAATCACCAGAGGCTACCTGTGAGGGAGACGGCTGCACGTGGAAGGGACTCTAAGACCTATGCCAAGAGGTATGTGAAGAGAGATCCAGTGTCCAGGGATCAGGATTGGAAGGCTGGACATAAGAACTGGACTACATACTGGCCAGGCTATATAGAGAGGAACTATAGCAGTAATGGAAGCTCAGGTGTGAACACTGATCTATGCCCTAGCTATAACCTTGAAAGACAGCAGGGAAATAAGTGTTCTCCTGAAAGTGCTCCATTGAGAGATTCATCTGGGCTAATTCATGATAGTGAACCGATGCTTGTTGATGAAGGGGGAATAATAGCAGATGAAAATACAGTTTACATGGACTGCTCTCTATCCAAACTCATTTGGTAACTTTCTGTTTCAAAGCATAGCAACCATCATAAAGAAATACAACTTGTTCTTTATTCCACTAAGAAAAGCTCCTGAAGCAGGATTTGACTCACACAGTAGAAATCCAGCCAGCTAAAGGGTTTCAGCTGGATAACTGATAGCAATTGAGCTGCACCTAATTGCTTGTGAGTTAAGAGAGAATTACTTCTGGATCTGTGTGGAAAGTAATCAGAAGTTAACCTGACAAGAACAGTTTATTTATTTCTTTGTGGCTTTTCGTTTGTTAGATATATGCTAAGAAAGCATTAGCTTATTGCCTGACAAGTTTAAAGGTTGTTTTCCTGATTTTGATTTTTGACTTTGTTTTACCAAGTTAAACACTGCAAGCAAGTAACCTAATTTATGTGCTACCAAGCATATCTGTGCTGGGAGAATTAACCCCATAAATAAATAAGTATCTTATTGGTTTTACCACTTGTGCACAACTCAATTATTGTCAGCAGCTGTGTCTGGTGTGAATGAACTACATTGCCCACAATACCTTGCAAAAATCATATAGATATATGCATTGTCAAGACTGTGAAGATTCTCACCCAGGCAGCCGTCTGACAGGCCGCACCGCTTGCACAGGGCTAGCTATGATCTGGCTACACCACACCCTGTCCTGTGACATACAGGTGAACGGTGACCAGTCACCTGGGGGTGTCCCACAGACCCACGCCTGGATAGGGGGATACGGGGGCACAGTTGTAACCTGCCACTTCCTCTCTGTGCCCTGTGTGTGAGCTGGGCACTGCCAGGGTAGCATACACGACATGTAAGCTGTTCATTGGGGCATTATGTGACCAGTCTCTCCCCCCCCCCCCATTAGGGCAATGGATGTGAGCGGGGCTTGACAGAGTTGTACATTTGGTTTGGCGGCCCTCTGCTGGGTACCACCAGTACCCGGTCAGGTGATGCCCGTGTTGCACATGTCGGCCAACACTCCCTGCTGCTACTGGACCCTCTCCAATGGGACAGATACACGTGGTGCACAGATGACACAGATCATTTCCATGGATGCTCCATGTCCCACATGTGTCAGGAATCCCCTGCTGTATCCCCACATCTGCTGGTCCCACCCCAGATGTACCTGTCTCTTACTGTGGTCCGCCGGGTCACCTGTTGCATGTGTTCAAGTGGCATGTGCAACCCATGTCTCACAGCTCACACTGTGACTCACCCACAGGCATACAGCTGGCAATGCAGGAGTTGACGAGGGAACACCATCACCACCACCACGAAACACGTTGGCAGAGGGTGGAGATGGCCGGTTTCCACTGGGATGTGCGGGGCCTGCGCCAGGAGCTTGGACTACTACGCAAGACAGCAGAGTCCATGGCAGCCAGCATGGAGCAGATGGCGGCTGCATGTGAGACCATGGCAGGAAGTGGGCAACAGCTGGCAGCAGCAGCAGCACCAGCTCCACGGGGTGGGAGGGGCTGTGCTCAGCGCAGACGAGATCAGCAGCCCAGGGTCTAGGTATGGGGGGGCCGGGGAATTATGTGTGCCCAAATTAAGGCCTTTGTATTGTGACGCAGTGGCAGGGCTGGAAGCCATGGAAACTGATACTGACCCGCTGGAAGGTTCAGGTACTGCAGGTAAATGCAAGGTTTTCCCTTCTCAGCACAAGATGCACAGAGCTAATCAGCTAACACAGCTCACCTCAGGGGAGGAGAGAAGCAGAGTTGCTGATTGGGCACGCCCTAGCTGGAGGCGGGCTCCCCAGAGCAGGGGCACCTTGTTAAACAGAGAGAAGGAAGACAGTAGAAGAAGGAGTGGAATTGGAATGAGTATCAGAAGGGGAAGACGAATGAGAAGGCAAAGGACGATGGAAAAGCAACAAGGAAAGGAGAGTGAAGATGGAATAAGGCAAGAAGCTCTCTTTGGTACAGAAACCTTTGACCTAGCAAGAGAAACACTGCCCAGCTGTGATACAAGGAAAAGGGATTCAGAACCAGGAAGTAGGTACCGGGGATACTCAGTGCCTGAAAGAACCTTCTGGGAGCAACAGAGGTTAGAAGCACTGAGAGACCCAGGGTTAAAGCCTAGGTTTCTGGAAGAGACAGCTGACCCTTGGAGAGGAAGGCAGCGTGGCAAGGCATTCTCAGACAAGCCTCATTATAAGGTACCTGGTGTATTTAATTCATATGACAAGTTTTATGAGAACACAGAAAGAGTGAATGCTGACTTTAAAACTCAGGACAGCCTCAGGCTATGTGAAAGCAGTTGGCTGCAGCCTGAAGTTCGTTTAAACAAACCCAGCTTTTCTCACCAGACAGCTGAAGCTTTTAGCAAGCAGGCTGATATAAAGAATACAGCTGAATTGTTCAGGAGAGAATTAAGCCAGGATGTTTTAGGAGGTCCTACCTTTGAATCACTCCTTAGAAACACTCCTCATACAAAGGAACTTGTTAACCCAACACCTGCATACAGAGACAAGTGGGGGAGGGGTAACTCCACTGCAGTGAATGAATGTTTGAACAGAGACGGCATTGCTTGCTTTCCAGAAGTAAACTCTGTAAACAATTACTTACCCAAGGAAGGAGCAAATCCTCAGTCTAGTCCAACTAGAAAGCAGGCTGAAACTCTCCTTAAAGAGTTTAAACAATTCTTAGATAAAAGAGCTATTGCTGAACAGAAGTTAGTGCAAGCAGGAAAGAATCCTGAGGCAGAAATACCATTAGCTTCTCCGTTGCCCATGATTGAAGTGAATCAGCCAATGGACTGCTCAATCGGTCTAATTGACAGAACTAACTAAAGCAAAGCTTGAATGGTCATTTTCTACTATATCCTGAAAGGTATGTTGTTTAAATACCTGGATGAAGAGCTTATGAAAATGCATGTTGTTTAAGTACCTGGATGAAGAGCTTATGAAGCAGTGAAAATAAGCTAAAGCATAATTTGGATATAACTCATGAACAGTATTGTTTTCCCTTGTTTATTGTGATTGCAAAGTAAGAGGACACATGATGTAATGTGAACTCCACTATGAAAGGACATTTTAAGCACAGCATTGAAAAGCCTTGATTTTCTTTTGTTCCTGTTTTGGTCTAATCCTCACACCTGTTCCATTCCACCACGGAGCGGGGTAAATAAATCCTTATAAAAATAAATTTTCTTGTGCCCGCCTATCATTTGGCCCCACAACTACAAATGCCCATCCCTCCTTAAACCCTCAAGGTTAGGGAGTGGATGCTAAGGGTAACAGTATGTGAGTATGCCTGTGGGCACGTGTCCAGTGTTTCATTCTGCACTCCCATGGTTACTCTGTCCTCCATGTGGTCACCCTGGGCACATAGCCATATCTCATTCCTTCCTCTCTTTTGAAGTCCACTCTATTCGCCTCTTTGCCCCACTTCCTCTCCGGATTGCTGTTGTCTATCATCCTCCTGACAAGGCTTTTTCTTCTTTTCTCTCTGACTTTGACTCTTGGCTTTCCCTCTTTCTTATCCCTACCTCCCCTACTCTTATTCTTGGTGATTTTAACATCCATGTTGATAACCCCTCTGATCCTCTTACTTTGAAGCTCCTCTCTCTTACCTCCTCATTTGGCCTTCAACTTTGTTCCTCTGCCCCCACTCACCTTCATGGCCATTGTCTGGATCTGGTTTTCTTTTCTTGCTCCTCTCCTTCTAACTTCAGTAATACTGTTCTTCCTTTATCTGATCATCACCTTCTCTCCTTTAATCTTCACCTCCCTCCCCCCCTGCCTCGTCTTGCCTCCTCCACTCTTTTTAGGAACCTTCTTGCCATTGATCCTCTGGTTCTCTCCTCTACCATTTCTCCTGCTCTCTCCTCTCTTTTGTCCTCCAAGTCTGTTGATATGGCAGTAATGTCCTATAATGCTGCACTTTTCTCAGCTCTGGATGTTTTCGCACCTCTCATCCCTCGTCCTGTAAGGCGTTCCTTACCGCAGCCCTGGCTCTCTCCCACTATTCGCTATCTTTGCTCCTGTGCCCGATCTGCTGAGCGTTCCTGGCTCAAATCCTGCTCCCCTGAAGATTTCCTTCATTTCAAATTCATGCTCTGCTCTTTTAAATCTGCTTTAGCTCTTGCCAAACAAGATTAGTTTGTTCGCCTGACTAAGTCTCATGCCTCTGATCCTCGCCGTCTCTTCATTGCTCTCACTTCTCTCCTCAAAGTGCCTCCGCCTCTGATCCCTCCTTCCCTTTCTGCCCAGGCTCTGGCTGATTACTTCCATGATAAAATCCATAAGATTACTCTCCAGTTTCTCCCTTCTCATCCTACCCTCTCTTCCTTCCCCACGATTTCTATTGAGGAAACTGCTCTTTTTCTCTCCTCCTCCAAGCTCACCACTTGCTCCTCTGATCCTATCTCCTCCCATCTCCTCTCCTCTATTTCCTCTACCGTGTCCCCTCCATTTCTCATATTCTAAACCTTTCGCTCTCCACTGCTACTGTCCCGGCTGACTTTAAACATGCTGTGGTCATGCCTCTCCTTAAGAAACCCTCACTTGATCCCTCTTGTCCTTCTAATTATCGCCCCATCTCTCTCCTTCCTTTCATTTCTAAACTGCTCGAACGAGCGGTTTATCGCCGTTGTCTTGACTTCCTCTCTTCTCATGCTCTTCTCGATCCCTTACAATCCGGTTTTCGTCCCTTGCACTCTACTGAAACTTTTCTTGTCAAAGTCTCCAGTGACTTGTTCCTGGCTAAATCTAAAGGCCTTTACTCTGTCCTTATCCTCCTTGACCTTTCTGCTGCCTTTGACACTGTTAACCATGATCTTCTCCTTGACACTTTGTCCTCGCTTGGCTTTAGAGACTCTGTTCTCTCCTGGTTCTCCTTATATCTCGCCCATCGCTCCTTTAGTGTATGCTCTGGTGGCTCCTCCTCCTCTGTTACCCCGCTCTGGGTTGGTGTCCCCCAGGGTTCTGTCTTGGGTCCCCTACTTTTTTCTCTCTATACCCAATCCCTTGGTGTGCTTATTTCCTCTCATGGTTTTTAGTACCATCTCTATGCTGATGACTCCCAAACCTATCTCTCTACTCCTGATCTTTCTTCTGCTTTCCAGTCCCGGATCTCTTGCTGTCTCTCTGCCATTGCTGCCTGGATGTTCCATCGTCGCCTGAAATTGAACATGGACAAGACTGAACTTCTCGTTTTTTCTTCTAAAATTTCCCTTTATCCTTCTTCTTTTTCAGTCTCTGTTGATGGCTCTGTTCTCCAACCTGTTTCATCTGCTCGCAATTTGGGTGTTATTTTTGACTCTTCGCTCTCTTTCTCCTCTCATATCCAACTCATCGCTAAGATCTGTCACTTCTTTCTCTTCAACATTGGCAAAATCTGCCTCTTTCTCTCTGAGTTCACTATTAAAACCCTCATCCATTCCATAATCACCTCCCGCCTTGATTATTGTAACCTCCTTCTTGCTGGTCTCCCTCAGTCTCAACTCTTTCCTCTTCAGTCTACTCAGCACTCCGCTGCCCGTTTGATTTTCCATCAGCCTCGTTTTGCCCATCTCACTCCTCTCCTCAGATCTCTTCACTGACTCCCTATCCATTTCCGTATTCACTTTAAGCTTCTCCTTCTGACCTATAAGTGCATTCACTCTGTGGCTCCTCAGTACCTTTCTTCTCTCATTTCTCCCTATTTCCCCCCTTCGTGCACTCCATTCTTCTTCCCATTTGCTTCTTGCTATGCCCTTCTCCTCTATTGCCAACTCCAGATTCCGCTCTTTTCACCTTGCTGCTCCTTACGCTTGGAATAAATTTCCTTTGTCTATACATCAGGCATCTTATTTGCCCCTCTTCAAACTCAAGTTAAAAGCTCCTCTTGTTGCCTCTGCCTTTGGCTCTTGATTTTGCTGTTCTTCCTTCCCCTCTTTTATTTCACCTTTCTTTCTTCCTCTTACACTTGTTCTTACCTCTGTCCTTTGTCCTGTCTCTCCTGCTCTTGTCTCTTTGCCCTTGTTCTTATCTTTTTCTACTCCTTTTCTTGCTTTGTCTTTTTAGATTGTAAGCTCTTTTGAGCAGGGACTGTATTTTTGTGTTTTCATTGTACAGCGCTGCATGCGCCTGGTAGCGCTTTATAAATGCTTAGTAGTAGTAGTAGTAGTAGTAGTAATATCCCTTGTTATGGCATGTAGACCCATTGGCACACCATTCCTTGTCCCCGTCCCATTCCACAGAGGGATGCGGGGTCTGCCCTGCCACCATTCCATGCATGTATGCTCTGCATACCACCTGTGCCGTGCACCGTGCCATGTGTGCACTGATGGCATGTCTGTGCCACCATGCATATGCCCATGTCTGAGGGTCATGGCAACACATTGGTACGTCCCAGAGACTGTGAGGGCTACATTTGTCCGTGCCTATGCCCATCCCTCACCCATGCCATGGGGACTGTACCATGTATGTGACAGATGTCTTGCACCCATAAACACAAGGACATGCTCACACATGTCACTCTCAGTGCAATGGCATGTCAGGAAATGAGACACATGACCATTGTGATATAGTAAACAAACATTTATTTTACAAAAAACTATTTACATGTGTATATATCACCTGTATGGTGGCTGTTTGGGCACTGCCCCCCCCCCCCGCCCCGTGGTGGTGGCAGTCCCGTGGCACAGGATGGCACAGGGCAGGGGTGCCACATACCTGGGTGATGCTCACAACCATTGGGGGGCCACCCTGACCGGATGGCTGATGAGCTGCACTGCCCACAATAACCTTGCGCAACATGCGCAGCTCATCAGCCATCCGCCCCATGGCGTCTACCACCCACTCCATGGTGCGGGTCTGCTCTCACTGGGCATGTGACACGGTACACAATGCCATAGACAGATGGGTGCACACATGCTGCCATACAGACCCCATGTGCCTAGTGCCTGTGTGGTGGCATGTGCAGATGTCCTGTCTGCGGCACTGTATGACAGCTCCGCACCCAGATGGGTGTCATCCCCGGCATAATGGGACAGGTGGTAGGGGCCCCCAGCGCCCTGTGCCAGCCTGTGCTGTTTGGGACTGGCCACAACCTGCGCTGTATGGCAGGTTGTATCCATGGAGGTGAGTGTACCTGCCAGGCCCACATGCGCGACTGCAGGTCCTGGCACGTCACACACATCTAGGGGTACATCCTGCCCCACATCCTCCCACCCCCACTGCCCCCTCCCCTCCACCATGCCCCCCCCTGGCCTCCTCCTCCCACACCTCCCACACCGCCCCCTCCTCTGCCCCCTCCCCAGCCGCCCACCCCTCTATCACCTCCCCTCCTGGCCTCCCAACTTCCTCCACCTTCCCCCCCTGGCCTCTGGCACCTACTCCATCTCACCCCCCCAGCCTCTGACACCTCCTCCACCTCCCCCTCCCCCTCCACCTCCCCCCTCTCCCTCTCTGGGCTCCCCCTCCTCTTCTTCAGCATTTCGGTCTTTGTTCTCCACCTCCTCCTCCTCCCGCCACATTGGCGATCATACTGGGGGGCTGTCCACCTGTGGCCGCTCCTGCAATGGCTCTTCACCAGCATCTGTGTCCGCTGTGAAGGGAAACCAGACATTACCACTGTAGTCATGCATTTGGCACATCATGGAACCATTGTAGGTTGGGGTACAACAATGGATAGGGACTGTTAGGGGACAGACATCCCTGGCCAACAGCTACTTCAAGTCACATATAGCTGTTAGCAACAGTGGGCTGCTCCTGCTGTACACGGTCAGTCCACTGCTAGCTGTTGCCAACGGCACATGCATCTGTGCGGGTGTGGCTCAGCATTTGTGGATGGGTCCCTATGTGTCCTCTGTGCTACCACCCGGGCACCCCGGGCCTACCTGATGGCCTACCCTTGTGGAAACGGTTGCCCAATGGCATACATGACATTGTCATGCTGATGATCATGTACATCATACCCGCAGTGCTATATTGTGCTGTGATCCGTGTGATGGCCTGCAAAGAGGTAGGTGGGGAATGCACCACAAACCTACACATATGCGCAGGGTCTGCATGTCTGCTACACCTTTCGACATCACTACAACATGTGGCTATCATATGCTGTGACTGTATATGCCCATGCCACCGTACCACATGGCAATGGTGATGCACATGTGGTTAGCCATTATGGCATGAAACAGCGGCAGACACACATACGATGGTGCAGGGGATGAATCTCAGACCTCCCTGTATAGTCCAGGGGATGCCTGGGTATAGGGAAGCCCTGCACACATCAGCAGGCGCACCTACCATAGCACCAGGTGTAAACACAGACTTCTGTAAATAGGCCTGGGGCCACCTGGGGACAGGACAGACCAGCGCACATCAACAAGCACACCTACCATAACACCAGGATTAAACACAGACCTCTGTAAATAGGCCTGGGGCCGCCTGGGGATAGGGAAGACCTACGCACATCAGCAGGCACACCTACCATAGCACCAGGTGTATACACAGACCTCTGTAAATAGGCCTGGTGCCGCCTGGGGATAGGGCAGATCTGCGCACATCAGTAGGCGCCCCTACCATAGCTCCGGGATTTATAACATACCTGTGTAAATAGGCCTGAGGCCGCCTGTGGTTAGGGCAGACCTGCGCACATCATCAGGCGCCCCTACCATAGCACCAGGTGTATACACATCTGGTAAATAGGCCTGGGGATAGGGCAGACCTGCGCACATCAGCAGGCATACCTACCATAGCTCCAGGATTAGACACAGACCTCTGTAAATAGGTCTGGGAATGCCTGGGGTTAGTGCAGACCTACGCACATCAGATGGCACACCTACCAAAGCATCAGGTGTAAACACAGACCACTGTAAATAAGCCTGAGGCTGCCTGGGGATAGGGCAAAGCTGCACACATCAACAAGTGTACCAACCATAGCTCCAGGATTAGACACAGACCTCTGTAAGTAGGCCTGGGGCCGCCTGGGAATAGGGCAGACCTGCGCACATCAACAGGCACACCTACCATAGCCCCAGGATTCACAACAAACCTCTGTAAATTGGCCTGAGGACAACTGGGGTTAGGGCAGACCTATGCACATCAGCAGGTGCACCTACCATAGCTCCAGGATTAGACACAGACCTCTGTAAATAGGCCTGAGGCCGCCTGGGGTTAGGGAAGACCTGTGCACATCAACAAGCGCACCTACCATAGCTTCAGGATTAAACACAGACCTCTGTAAATAGGCCTGATGCCACCTGGGGTTAGAGCAGGCCTGCGCACATCAGCAGGCACACCTACCATAGCTCCAAGTGTATACACAGATCTCTGTAGATAGGCCTGGGGCTGCCTGGGGATAGGGCAGACCTGCGCACTTCAACAGGCGCAGCTGCATTGCTCCCAGGTTAAGCCACAGACCTCTCCCTTTCCTCTGCTGTGCATCTATGATATGTGTGTTGGTTGCTGTGTTGCACTCCTTGGTTTGTGTGACCTGCCCCCATGCACTTACCTCACGTGGGTAGTTAGTGGCTGCAATATAGCACCTGGTGAGGTGCCCCCAGGCCCTCCTCACCCTGGTGAGGTTCTGCCTCTGTGAGGAGCCTGGGAAAAAGTGCCTCTGACGGCAGCAGATGAGCCTGGCTAGTATATCAAGATCGGGGTAGGAAAAAGCAGGTTTCCTTGACCTGGTTGCCGTTTTGTATGCTCTTTGTACTGCAGGGCCTCATGACACAGTAATGCTGTGTATGTGCAGTAGCACATGTTACTACACAGTGACACATGCAATAATGCATGTTAGTCTGTTTCTGGATGTATTGTCCTCTGTTGCATGCATTTTACAGCAGTCTGATGATGCACAACACATTCTTTCATTCCTGACTTCACCTGTCCTTTGAAAGTGCATGTTCCACATTCACATATATTTTATGTCACTGTGTGGTCTTCACAGGATTTGAACTCATACTGCATTGTTGACTAACATTTTACCAAACCACTGTGCTACACACACCAGGCCATGTTGGTGTGACGGACCGGTACATTGATGGGACATTGCACATTAGGGTGGACAACAGAGCCTTACGGCTCTTAGGGCTCCTTGACTTAACGTGCCTTACATTATGGCACCATGGGTCAGGAATCTCTAATGCACGGCTCCATAAGGGCAATGAGGTGCCTTAAGGCACCTTATAAGGCACCTTATAGGGCACCTTATAGGGCACCTAGGCTAAGGCACATTATAAGGTACCCTATAGAGCACCTTGGGCTAAGGCGTCTTATAAGGCACCCAGGCTAAGGCACCTGATTAGCTGTTAACAGTTCCCAAAGCTGAGGAGGTTACTGGAGTTCAACCACCTACTGTGCTCAAGGAAAGTCCCACTAAAGCACCAAAAAGAAGGTAACCATGCTTTAAAAATGTACAAAAAACCCTTTTAGGAGCTCCTAGTCAGAGAGCTAACAATTTAATATAATACAATAAACCCTTAAATCCTTACTTACTGTTGGTTGATCTGGAGAGCTCCTGTAGAAAAGCCTGAACAGGGCAGGGCACTGGAGCCTTTTATGCAGGCCTTCAGCTGCTCTCAGGTACTCAGGCCCATTAACACCTGATTAGCTGTTAACAGTTCCCAAAGCTGAGGAGGTTACTGGAGTTCAACCACCTACTGTGCTCATGGAAAGTCCCACTAAAGCACCAAAAAGAAGGTAACCGTGCTTTAAAAATGTACAAAAAACCCTTTTAAGAGCTCCCAGTCAGAGAGCTAACAATTTAATATAATACAATAAACCCTTAAATCCTTACTTACTGTTGGTTGATCTGGAGAGCTCCTGTAGAAAAGCCTGAACAGGGCAGGGCACTGGAGCCTTTTATGCAGGCCCTCAGCTGCTCTCAGGTACTCAGGCCCACTAACACCTGATTAGCTGTTAACAGTTCCCAAAGCTGAGGAGGTTACTGGAGTTCAACCACCTACTGTGCTCAAGGAAAATCCCACTAAAGCACCAAAAAGAAGGTAACCGTGCTTTAAAAATGTACAAAAAACCTTTTTAAGAGCTCCCAGTCAGAGAGCTAGCAATGTATTATAATACAATAAACCCTTAAATCCTTACTTACTGAATTATAATTTGGTTTTCTAAATTGTGCTGTCATTCTCCTCTTTCTTTTAGTTCCTTGGTGTGCAAACATCTTGCATTTCCTCATCATTATCTAATCGGCTTTTTGGTTTGGTTCAGTCTCTGACTGGAGTTTTGAGAAAGCCCCTCCCCTCCTGCTCCGGGAGATGAGGGGGGGGGGGGGTGCCATCTCATCCCTCACCTCAGTCAGCAAAGATAAATGACTCCAAATTACCCCCTTGACTGCCTTGCATGTTGTAAACATAATCAAAAGTTATACTTTAAATTGTTTGCATATGAAGTGTAAAAGATAATTTCAGAGAAATAGAATATATGGTATTAAATGGAGCAGTAACATGAGGAGTATCTCAAAGACCTGGTAGAAGCAGAACAGCCAATGGTACATCTAATAAAGCATACAAATTATATCGAAAAGACCAGACGGATCAAACTAGTAGAGGGAAGGCACTATATGTTAAGAATGGCAGAGAGGCAAAGGAATAAACAATCTCTGGAAAATAAAATGCAACGTAGAATCCTTATGGATTGTCCATAGTTGCTGAATGTAAATGTTGAATAGGAGGGAGGACAGTGCAAATCCCTGAGGTACTCCTTGTTGCTGTTTCAGCGGGTTGGATGTGAGTGGGTCGATGGTAGTGTTGTGAATTCCTACTTCCTGTAGTCTGGATATGATGTGTTGTGGTTTAAGGAGTCAAATGCAGCCGACATGTCAAGGAAGATAAGTATAAAACCTTGTCCTGGCTTTTCAGTATCTCTTATTAATGTGTCTAGTAGAGTTGTGAGAAGTGCTTCCCTTGGGGTATGTTTACTAAATGGCGCTAACATTGCAACTGCGATGTTATCGCATGATAATGGCGCATTTGCAGGTCAGAGAAACCATTTCAGTCAGCAATGTACAGCAAAGGCAGGGAAACCCCAAAACGTGATAGTAGTGATACATGTGCAGGAATCAAAAAGGCAAATAAACAGATAAATTGACCAGAATCACATTTGAAATCCCCATAACCAAGCTGGCCAATAGTGATATTAATGAGAAACATAAAGCAACACTAGTGACAAAGCATAAAAAAGAAGATATCATGTCTGGAAGGGTCTATGCTCTGTCCCCCTACAAAGTGAATGATCCCACATTGAAATAGCGGTGATCAGGGTTTTACCTTTTATATTGGGCAGGTTTATTATGGCGTGCATATGTGCTGCAACAGCAGAGTGGGCACGTAGGAAAGGGCGACTTTACAAATGCTGTAAATGGGATACAGAGGGCTGCAGGCGGCACATGCTGTGGTGCAGCTGGGGCAAGTGCGGGCTAGGCAGATGCCCAGGTGGCACATAGGTATGCCTAAACTGTAAAGCAGCCAGACAGCAAACGACGAGGGTCAAACATGGGCATGAGTGTGTTTCTCACAGTGTCACAGGGGATATTACCCAGCAGCTACCACCAAGGGCACATAACATTGGCAGGCGGTGCCAGGGGGGAAGCGCGCATGTCCATGTAGGCACCCCTACCCAAGAACACACACCATAGGTAGTTGCCTACCTGCACACTGGCTGGCCTGGGACTGCGCACTACCAGCATAAGGGCATGTCAGCATGGTGGCGGAGGGTGCTGGTGGTGGAGGGGGCAGTGGCAGCTGGCTACAGCAGACTACAGCCAAGACCCGTTTAGGTGTGTGCCGTGCACTGCAACAGACAAGATCTGTCTGACGAACAGTCATGGTATCCCCAGGGAATGATCTGCCTCTGTGGCAACAGTGTGATGCAGTACACACAGTCAGTGTATTTAGGGTCAGAAGGTCACAGGTTCAAGGCCCAGCTGTGGCTCCTGTAAACCATGTCCCTATATTTAACCCAGTACTAAACCGTGGTAATAAAGATGGAACTGTTATTGCAGATTAAATAAACAAGCCATAAACGCCTATATTTTACCTTACAGGGCACAGACACCATAAACATGTGCAATTTTAGAGCAGAGTTTGCCAACTGCAGTCCTGGAGGGCCAAACACCATTCAGGTGTCATGCTGTCCCTAATAAATATGCCTGTGCTGCAATTGTATACAACGCCCCCATTGTATGTAAATGTATCTCATGCATATTTATTAGGGACAGCATGAAATCCTGAACCGTGTTTGGCCTACCAGGACCAGAGTTGGGAAAATCAGCCCTAGAGCAGCGGCCAACAGGGGCATAAACACCTACACCCACAGGCTCCACTATCCAAAGCCTCATGGAGATTCAGGCTGGTGGGCCCTGCGGGCAGCAGTATCTCCCAATACTAGCACTTGCATACCTTAGCAATGCCGCCCTAAACTTGGGAATACGTTACACATATATCAAAAGGTTGCTATGATTAATGGCAGATAACAATTCCTAAGTTAATCGCAATTTGCTGATAGAGCTGCATCATAGCAACCTTTCTGATATCTGTGGAGTGTGTTTCAGTTTTGGTTTCTGACAGTGTTAACCACCCCGGGGAGTGACCCCAACAGTATTGCATACCATAGCCATGCCTGCACTGTGCCCAGGACTGGTGTGGTGGCCAGGACTGCCAAAGGCCTCTATATTTGCGCAATGCTGGCATAGGTGGGGGTGTGTGTGTGTCTGTCTATCCAGTGTGTTGTGGCTGCCTACACCTTACTCAGCCAACACTGCTTGCACTGTTTCCAGTGTTAGCCTGCCAATGTGCATAATGAGAAACAAGGTACTGTGGGTATGGCCCAGACAGGGTGGCCTGGGCAGGATGTATCTGCACAGGGCATAGGGCAATGGCTGGGACATCGTAGTGCCTGGCCACAGCATATCCTGCTGGGGCAGGGGTCACTCTTACCCTGACTGAGCAGTGACCATGGCATGGCTAGGTTCCCCCATAGTGCTATATAGTATTTCTCTCAAGTGATATTTATGGGTTTTATTTTTTGGGGCCCAATCACTGACGTACCTGCTTGGTGTGTGTGCTCACATCCCATTTTTGGGTGCACACAGTTCCTCCAGGAGCATGCACTATGTACTAGCTAGCAGACTGTCTGCAGTTAGTATGTGTATGGCTGGAACATCTTGCAGAGTGCAGTGGCTGGAGGCTCACTCGACTCGCTGCTGGAGAATGTCAGATATTGGTGGGGGGCAGCTGAGCATTTCCAAGCCTACTCTTTGTCTGCCATTGCCTTATCGATGCGTACAGATCGGCATTGACTGTGCTATAGGGTGCATGTTCCCCAGTAGGACTGGGGTTGATGGTCCCCTCTACTGCCACCATTGCTGGGATGTAGAGTGTGGATCTGTTGGTGGAAGATCCTGTCCCCCACACTAAGCCCCATAGGGTGGGTTGGGTGGTACTACATAATCCTCTTATGGGTCCAAACACCCCACCCCACCCCACTTAAATCATGTGACCATGGCACCCACACAGGATATGCACTATTCTGGGTGCATCATAGTCTACAAGGGCTAGACGTGACTGGGAAATACAGATGGACACAGGTGTATCCTAGGTGCGTCTGCAAGGACTACCTATTGCACACTGGCACTGATGGTGACCTGCAGCATAGCCTATCTCGGCTAAGCCAGATGCTGCGGACCTGGTGCTGGACGCCCCACCTCACCCTCAGGGTGAGCACAGTACCCGCACAATGTCACAGTCTGTAGCTACTCTGTGCCGGTAGAACACACACGGTCAGTTCCCCCTACCAGTCCGAGGTGCTGTGGGGGTGCATACCCCATCTTGTGATCATCTTAAGACTGCTGATCTGCATGTTCAGTGCATCATGGGTACGGGTGGGTTTACCCTATCCTGGTAACCACAGCAGACAGTTTGTGTGGTGACCTGCTATCTTTCTGTAGCCAGCCAGGGGTTTGTTAGCAGCTATAGAGATGTGGCCCACTGGTTACTTCACTGACTGTGAAAACAGAGGTCATGGGTTTGATCCCACAGTGGTGTTATTTGATAGGGCTTTCTGAGGCATTTTCTGCCAGCAAAAACACCCTCACAGTGCCGTAACCTAAAGCACCCTATACAGCACCATATAAGGCAACCTATAGGGAACATTATAAGGTGCCTTGGTGGACAGTGCACTTTATAATGTGCCTGGAGTTCCTTATAGAGCGCCTTATGCGGCACCTTAGGTTACGGCACTGTGAGGGTGTTTTTGCTGGCAGCACTAATTTAACTTAGAAATGAAAATGCCTCAGAAGGCACTGATTTAACTTAAAGAGTAATGCCTCAGACAGCCTTCTTACATAACCCACTGCAGAATCAAACCCATGACCTCTGCCTCCACAGTCATTGCAGTAACCAGTGGGCTACAGCTTTACTCCTTCTGATGCTGCGCTGGCGTTAACACGCATTAACGTGCCATGGCGCTCACTATCACGCGATACAGATTCTTGCTACCTTAGGACCGGAACGCCCACTCCTTATATGGCATTCTTCACATTATTGCTGGGGCTAGCACCGGTCACATTAAGACGGTTTAGTAAACATTCCCCCTTGTGGCATATCGACAGAGACTTTCCGATAAAGACAAAAGTAACCCAAATGTCCTTAAGTACAAAGCAGACAGAGCTTAAAGATTCCAAATTTCCCCTGCCTACCAATAACCAGATTAATATGAATAAATTACTACCTCTAAAGTGCTTGTATGCAAATGCTAGAAGTCTAAAAAATAAGATGGGAGAGTTAGAATAAATAGCAGGAAATTAGAAGTTAGATATGATTGGTATCTCAGGTAGCACAATGATAGAATAGATCAAATTGGTGGAGGGGTTGTGCTCTATGTTAGAGAGGACATTGAGTCACACAGGATTAAAGTGTTGCAGGAAACAAATACACTGTAGAATCTCTATGGATTGAAATTCCATGTCAAAAGGAAAAGGTAATGGCAGTGGGAGTTGTACTACCGACTGTCTGACCAGAATGAACAAATTGATGATGAAATGCTCAAGGAAATCAGGGAAGCTAATAAAAGACTGAAACCACTTGAGAGTTGTGTCTTTTAATCCTATTTGCTGTAACCATGAGATTATTAGCATATGATTGATGCCGTCAAATGCGGCCGTGATATCTAAAAATATGAGTAGGAATGCTTGTTTGTAGTTGTCCATTCCACATACTAGATTGTCAGATAATGTAATCAATAGAGTTTTAACCCCATGGAATGGGCGGAATCCATATTGATTTTCGTCTAGCAGCACATAAGTATTGATATGGTCCTGAAGTTGGATTTGGGTTACCTTTCCAATTACGTTAGCCAGGAAGGAGAGGCTAAATATTGTTCTCTAAGCTGATGAGCTTTGTTCTTTAGGATGGGGCGGATTATTGCATGTTTGAGAGGGGTGGAGCATGTAACCTTGTTCAAGGGAGTTGTTAATTATTTTGAGTATACAAGAGGATATTTCTGATTTGGTGGCTTTTATCCAGGTGACAGGGTAGGGGTCTAGGCTGGAAGCAGTTGTGTTCAATTTAGATAGAATGTTATTGTGTGTCTTTCGTGATCCTGAAGAAGGCTGGCCACGAGTTAGATTGAGGGGGTGTGTTTGATAGGGTGGGAGTTAGATTGGTTTTTCATGTTTTTAGCTTATCCTTGTAGAAATCTGTAAGAATTTATAGAAACATAGAAACATGATGACAGAAAAAGACCACATGGCCTATCTAGTCTATCCTTCCATAACAACAACTACAACAGTCCACTTTTTACCTTTAGAGATCCTCTGTGTTGGTCCCATGCTTTTTTGAATTCCGTTACTGTCCTCATCTCTACCACCTCCACTGGGAGACTATTCCACGGATCCACTACTCTTTCTGTAAAGAAATATTTCCGCATATCACTCCTGAATCTATCTTGCTTCACCCTCATCCCATGTCCCCTCATAGCAGAACTTGCTTTCAATTGAAAGAGGCTCTCTCCCTGAACATTTATGCCACGGAGGTATTTAAACATCTCAATCATATCACCTCTATCTCGCCTTTCCTCTAAGGTGTACATATTAAGATCCTTAAGTCTGTCCTCATATGCTTTATAATGAAGCCCATTAATCATTTTAGTAGCAACCTTCTGCACCGACTCCATCCTGTTCACATCCTTTTGAAGGTGCGGTCTCCAGAATTGCACACCATACTCCAAATGAGGTCGCACCAAAGACTTATACAGAGGCATTATCACCTCCTTTTTTCTGCTAGCCATTCCTCTCCGTATGCACCCAAGCATCCTTCTAGCTTTTGCCGTCGCCTTTTCTACCTGTTTAGCTACTTTAAGATCATCAGACACAACCACGCCTAGGTCCTGCTCTTCTTTAGTGGACAAAAGTACTTCACCTCCTATACTGTATTGCTCCCTTGGATTGCTGCAGCCCAAATGCATGATCTTACATTTTTTAACATTAAATCCCAGCTGCCAAATTCTAGACCATTCTTCAAGCTTAGCTAGATCCCTCCTCATGTTATGTACACCTTCCTGGGTGTCTACTCTATTGCAGATTTTGGTATCATCCGCAAAGAGGCAAGCCTTACCCGACAGCCCTTCCGCTATATCACTAACAAAGATGTTAAAAAGAATCAGACCAAGGACAGATCCCTGGGGCACACCACTGGTAACATCCTTCTCCTCAGAGTGAGCTCCATTTACTTGTACTCTTTGTCGTCTCCCACCCAACCAATTTCTAACCCAAGCAGTAACTTTAGGGACCATCCCTAGGGTGTTCAGTTTGTTTATAAGTCACCTGTGAGGAACAGTGTCAAAGGCTTTACTGAAATCTAAATACACCACATCTAGAGCTCTCCCTCGGTCCAACTCCCTGGTCACCCAGTCAAAGAAATCAATCAGATTTGTCTGACAAGACCTGCCTCTGGTGAATCCATGCTGCCTCGGATCCTGTAATCCGCTGGACTCCAGAAACCTCACTATTTTCTCTTTCAGCAGCGTTTCCAATAATTTACTCACCACCGAAGTTAAACTAACTGGCCTATAGTTTTCAACCACATCCTTACTTCCGCTTTTGTGTAAAGGCACCACATGAGCCTTTCTCCAGTCCTTTGGCACCAATTTGAGGGTCAATGATGGGGTTTGAATGGTTGTCATTGGTTTTGTTGCATGTAAGGGATTATACAATTTGAAAGAGATTGTGGGGGCAGTTGAGAGATTTTTTCGAATATTAGAGTAATCTTGTTTCTTATTGATGATTGCATCATGGTAGGTTTGCAAGGTACTCATGTAGTGCTTATGTAGCATGATAGATTTATGGTATCTCCATTTGCGCTCTATTCTGCGCAGATTGTTTTTGATTGTTTTTAGTTCATGAGTGTACAAAACTGCAGATTGTCTTTTGAGTGCAGTTTTGAGAGGTGTTGTGATGGTGGTAGTATTGGCTAGTGTGTCATTCCAGTTTTTTAGTGTGTCGTCTAAGTTTATAGGATCTGGGTCAAGCTGAGGGAGAATCTGATCTAAAAAATTTTCATAAGAACATAAGATATGCCATACTGGGTCAGACCAAGGTCCATCAAGCTCAACATCCTGTTTCCAACAGTGGCCAATCTAGGTCACAAGTACCTAGCAGTTTTCCCAAAAGACACAGGTTTCACAATGCTTGGGTCCCCTTTAATAATGATTTATGGACCTTTCCTTCAGGAACCTGTCCAAACCTTTTTTAAACCCAGCTACACTAACAGCTTTTACTACATCCTCCGGTAGCAAATTCCAGAGTTTTATTATACGTTGAGTGAAAAAATATTTTCTCTTATTAGTCTTAAATAGTTTACCCTATAGCTTCATTGCATGCCCCCTAGTCTTTCTATATTTTGATGGCGTAAACAATCAATCTAGGTTTACCCGTT
The DNA here is from genome assembly GCA_033557465.1 of Ichthyophis bannanicus. Classification (NCBI taxonomy): domain Eukaryota; kingdom Metazoa; phylum Chordata; class Amphibia; order Gymnophiona; family Ichthyophiidae; genus Ichthyophis; species Ichthyophis bannanicus. Next base: position 7,409,707 of record CM066048.1, read on the forward strand.
CCACTCCATTCATTTATTTATAGATCTCTATCATATCTCCCCTTTTTTTCAAACTTCTTGAATCTTTTCTGTGTCATGTAACTGGTCTTAGCTGCAGTAATAGAGGTGTGGGAAGGGAGTCAGAATTTGATTATGTAGTGGTCAGACCAGGAAACAGGTTGAGTTTGTAGGCTGGTTGACTTTAGTGGGTCAAAAATTTCATTAGGAAGGAATATCATATCTAATATATTTCTCTTGCTGTGTGTCAGGGTTTTAACTATTTGTTGGAAACCAGTATCAATCATTGTATTAAGAAATGTTGAAGTATGGTTGTTGTGGAGGGAGGGGAGGTTAAGATTGCCTAAAAGTATTATAGGTTTTTGCTAGTAAAAGTGTGTATGTTTTCTATTATGGTGTCTAAGGTAGCATGATTCGTATTTGGGGTTCTGTAAACAAGGCAGAATGCTATATGTTTGGTCTGAATGGCAAGTATGTCTATGCATTCTCCGTCATTTGAAGGGAGAAGAGAGGCATTCAGATTGTCCCTGGAGATGATGAGGACACCTCCTCCTCATTTGTTTGTTCTAGATGAGTAGTGAACAGTGTAGCCTGGAAAGTGAATTTGATTGAGAAGGATTGTGTCTGATTCAACCAGCCGCGATTCAGTAATGAAAACCAGTTCTTGGCTGTTATCGGATAATATGTCATTAATTAGTGGTATTTTTTTCTGACAAAGCGGGTATTGATGAGTAGGCAGGATAGCAATATCAGATGTGTTTGTGGTAGGGGGTATTTGGCGGATGGGGAGTAGCCTATCAGGGTTATACTTGTGAGTGTATGTAGGTCTGTATCTTATGTGAGAGGGTATGAGTCCAAATGGGATGTAGATCATGGGGATAAATTGTTGCTGTTGATGGTGGAAGGCATGGCTTTGAATCAGTAAGCATAATGTCATGCAAAGAACCTATTGAACCCATGTGGTATGGTTGTTTGTCATGGTGGAGTGAGAATTTGGAGACTAGAAAATGTTCTAGGAGTTAACATATGCTGAGATGAGAAGATTGGAGGTCATTGGTTTAGGTGACTGGTAGGTAAGTAGTTAATGAGAGGAGAAATACACGCTATTGGGTTGAAAGGATTATGTAAATGGGGCAGGGCAATATATAAATATGAGTCTCTGATCAGGGACAGAAAGAGTGCCTATAGCGTAGGAGCAGTACTGATAGGCACAGTGATAGGAACAATAGGGAGTAGAGCAATTTATAAGATACAATATAAGCGGATGTTGCTTACTGTGCGGTAATAGTACTTACAAACAAAATGGTAGGCATAGAATATTGGCAGTAGTGCGAGTTATAATTTACAAGATAAGCTTTAGAATAACAGTTGGATATATGAATCTAAGCTCAGGAACAGACTTATTGTTTGCAGTGTGGCAGCAGTATTGAGAAACAGAATGGTAGCAACAATATATTGGCAGATATACGAGATACAAGTTACAATTTAATTGTCAGGACATCGGCCGGGGCGTATGGAGCCATGTATTGGAATTGAGGTAACAGAACTATAAAAGGAGATGTAATATGAAAACATAAACTTAATATCAGAGCAGAGTAGGTGATTCCACATGGCAATAAAACTCACTATTGGATTGAGTTGACAATACATTCAGACAATACAGTGGCAGCGGAGAAAAGCAATAGTAGCAACAGAATGATAGTAACTACTGTATGGCTGATTTATGGGAAAAGCATAACCACCAGCAAGATTCTATTACTAAGTTCTAAATGTAAATTTAATAGCAGAGGAGGCAGTCACAATAAGGCAAAGTCTATCTTGTACGTGAATCTCCAACTGGGTTTTACTGGCTATGTGGGAGAACTGACTAGCAAATATATGAGTGAGTGAGTGAGTGCGTGAATCTAGATGATTGTCTCAAGACAGATTCATATGTACAGGTACAGAACTTTATACCTCCAACTTAAATATTTCAGGTATCTTCTTTGACAAACAGGGATTGTTGTGAGAATGAATAAAGTAAGAGGGTTTTCCTTGATGATCTTGGTGGTAAGAGTTGTGACTTAAGGCACTAAGGGGCATGTTTACTAAAAACCGCTAATTAGCGCGCCGCAAAATAGCGCACTAAAAGCGGTACTTAAGAGCGCTTAAACGCCCCGCAAACGTGCGATGAAGCCCCGCACACTTGCGCGTCACAGTAACGGGTGCCGCACAAGTACGTGCCCGCAAATGTCCGATAGAGGCGTGGAAAGGCTAACGGAGGGCGGAGGAAGGCCCCGGAGGGGCGGAGAGAAGGGGTTAATGGGCGGGGAAGGGGAGGGGAGAGGTGCCCCGCACATTATCGGGGCTGAATTTCCAAAAAAAAATAGCGCGAGTGAATCACTCGCGTTAGAATGCATTTAAAGGGAAGAGAAACCATTTATGTCAGCAATGTACAGCAAAACCGGGGAAACCTGCAAAACGTGAGCAGTGTGATACATGTGCACAGCACAAAAGTGCAATTATAAATAGAAAATGACCACCACAAAAATATGAAAAATAGTAATTCAGTTGGGGAACAGTTATAGTGATGGGCAAAACTAGATAACACACCCAGGAAAGCTCCAAAAAAAGAAATGATTTATGGAAAGGTGTACGGAGCGGAGACTCGTCCAAAAAACATTTCCCTTTTTCTGGAGCTGTCCTGGGAGTGTTATCTAGGGTTGCCCATTAATATCACTGTTGCCCAGCTTGGGTATATGTTTTCCCCCTTTGTTCCGTGGTCATTCCCGGGTTTTATTTGCACGTTTGTCACCACACAGGGTGAAGGAGCCCACAGTAAAAATGCATACAGCAGGGTTTGTGACTCCATCCTGCCAGGTTTACTACCTCCAGGGGCTGCACTGTCTCTGTGGCCATAGTGTGGTGCAGAGGACATAGCCATGACCTCTAGGACTAGAAGGCCAGGTGTTCAAATCCCAGCTGGGGCACTTGCCAGCCCAGTCCATATATTTTACCCACCACTAAACAAAGATAGAGCAGACACCCCTGTATTGCAGGGAACATAAGCATGGGGGAAACACCCATATGTTACCCAACACCGCACACACACCACAACAATGGGCATACCTACAGCCAAGTCCCCCAAATGCAGTCCCGTACTGCCACATTGCAATCAGGTCATCTGCTTTTTCTGAGAGAAGCTCATGCCAGCATGTTGGCGCACGAGTACATGTGGTGCAGGGGGCAGTGGCAGCTAGCCACAGAGGACAGAGGCCAAGCCATGTGCAGGCTGGCACAGTCCACTGCAACACACAGGCCCTGCCGGATCCACAGGCATGGGCGTTCCAGGGAAACCAGCCAATCTGTGGCTACAAGGTGGTGCAGTGCACACAGACAGTGCATACAAGAACAGAAGGTCACAGGTTCAAAGCCCTGCTGGGGCTACCACCAATTCTTCCCACATATTTTTCCCACAGCTACACAGTGATAGTAAGGACAAACCTTTCGTGGCGAGGACATATGCAATGGTACTACGTCTATCTTTTACCCCACTGAGCACAGACACCATGTACAGGGGCAGTACCTAGAGCAGAATCTCCCAAATGCAGTCCTGGTGGGCCACACACCAGTCAGGGTCCATACTGCCACTCATACAAATGCCTGTGCTGTATATCTATGCACCACCCCATGGCATGTAGATGTAGCTCATGCATATTCATGAGGAACAGCAGGTAAACCCGATCAGTGTGATGCAAACCTGGACTGGAGTTGGGAATCTCTGCCGTAAAGCAGCAGCCAACAGGGGCAGACACACCCACACCCACACCCACACGCCCCATTGGCCAATGTCTCCTAGAGAGGCAGAACATTGGACCCTGCGTGCATCTCCCAATACTAGCACCTGCATACCCTAGCAATGTAACCCTACACCTGAGGTATACGGTACACAGCTCTGAGACGCTTGCTAGGAGTACTGGCAGATAGATATCCATACGTTACGCACATACTGCTAGTTGACCCCATCCGAACAATCTGTTTGGTGTTTGCAGTGTGTGCTCCAGCCCTTGCCTCTGACGGTGTTTACCACCCTGGGGAGTGACCCCCAGCAGTACTGCGTAGCATATCCATGCCTTGCCGTGCCCAGCAACGGTTTGGTGGGCAAGGCTAATTACCTCCTCAATAGTAGCACCATGATGGCATAGGTGTGGAATTGTGTGTCTGTCTATACAGTGGGTGTTGGCTGCATGCCCCTTCCACAGCCCACACTGCCAACACTGTTACATAGAAACATAGAAATATGACGACAGAAAAAGACCACATGGCCTATCTAGTCTGTCCTTCCATAACAACTACAACAGTCCACTTTTTGCCTTTAGAGATCCTCTGTGTTGGTCCCATGCTTTCTTGAATTCAGTTACTGTCCTCATCTCTACCACCTCCACTGGGAGACTATTCCACGGATCCACTACTCTTTCCGTAAAGAAATATTTCCGCATATCACTCCTGAATCTATCTCCCTTCACCCTCATCCCATGTCCCCTGTTGCCAGTATTGGCCTGCCAATGTGCATAATGAGTAGCAAAGGACCATGGGTATATCTCAGACAGAGTGGACTGACCAGGATGCAGCTGCACAGGGCATAGGGCACTGGCAGGGGCATGGTAGTGCCCGGCCACCACCTACACAGACAGGGTGACCTCTGTATGTGCTGCTGGGGGATCACTCTCACCCTGAGTGTGCAGTGACGGCAGCATGGCTAGGCACCCCCATAGTGCTATATTGTGATTCTCCCATGTGATATGTATGGGTGTCCTGTGGGGGTCTCTTCATGGACTTATCTGTCTGTGTGTGCTGCCACCCCAGTTGTGGGTGCATGCATGTCCATCAGGACCAGCCAGCAGACTGTTCACAGATGATATGTGTTGTGATGGAGTGCTGTGCAGTGGCTGATGGCTTGCTGCAGGTGAATATCAGATAGTGGTGGGGTGTGTCTTTGAATATCCAGGCCTAATGTCTGTCTGATATTGTGTTATGGATGTGTGTGGAGCTGCTTGGACTGCCCTGTACGGTGTCTGTTCCCTGGCAGGACTGGGGTTGACGGTCCACTCTACTGCCATCAGGGTGGGGATCTGTTGAGGGGAAGCCCTGTTTTATCCACCTGGGGGTCCCCACTAACTGAGCCAGACCAAGATCTCCAAAATGTTTATGCAGCACCTACCTATTCCACAGGTTATTGCTGCTTTGGAGCTCTGACATGGCCACATTTGGCCATGCCTGGTGTTGTGGACCTGGTCCTGGGCGCAACATCTCTCACTCAGGGTGAGCACAGTAACCGCACAATGTGATGGTGTTTAGCTACTCTTTGCCGATTGTCCACGCACTCAGGACACCCTACCAGGCCGAGGTGCTGTGTGGGTGCACACGGACACTTCCCCCTACCAGGCCGGGGAGCTTTAGGGGTGCATTTCCCATCCTGTGTTCAATCGTGGACAGCTGATTTGCATGTGCAGTGCATCATGGGTACGGGTGGTTCACAACAGCAGACTGTCAGTGAGGTGACGTACAGGCTATCTGCAGCCAGCCAGGGGCTGCTTACAGCTATAGAGCTGTAGCCCAATGGTTATGTCACTGCCTGTGCAGCCAGATGTCATGGGTTCAAACCCACAGTGGGGTTATGTGATAGGGGTGTCCACAGATTTATTTTAATTTACTGTACATATGTTGCTGCCAGCAATACCACCCTCAGCGTACTGTACCCATAAGGTGCCTCTGAGGGTGCTTTATGGGGCGCCCTATAGGGCACGTTACGGTTGCCAGCCATATAGGGTGCACTATACATTATCCTGTGTCGCAACATATATGCTGCCCTATAGGGGACATTCTAGGGTGCCTTGGCGGACGGTGCACTGTAACATGTGCCTTATGGGCCGCCTTATATTAATAAGCTGTGAGAGTGCGTTTGCTAGTAGTTACTGCCTCAGCTAGCCTTTTTCACTGGGCATTGTGAGGGATCGAACCCCTGGTCCCTGCACCATTGGTGAGTGTCTTAACCATTGTGCTGTGGCTGTGTTCCTTTGCTTTGGCATCAGTGCGCCGCCTTATGCCCATCAGCGCGCCACCTCCTGCTGCCCACAATTAGTGCGCCACCTTGTGCCGCCCAGATAGTACAGTGCGCCGCCTTATGCCGTACAAAACGAACAGTGTGCCGCCTTATGCCGTCCAAAAGTACTTTGCCTCCTGAACCACTTTTACACATTCAAGGTGTTGCCTCAGCTGGCCTTTTTGTTGCGTACAATGGGGGATTGAACCTGTGGCCCCTGCACCATTGGTTAGTGTGTTCACCATTGTGCTACAGCTCTGTTCTGATATGTGCTTAGCAGCGCCCCACTTAGCCTTCCCACGCGTTAATGTGGGCCCCGCAAATTAGCGCGATGCGCACACGTACGGTCGGGTTTTTTTCTTCTTTCTGCCTGAACTGCCCACTCCTTATATGGCACACACACACTACCGCGGCCCCGCACGTTAGGAATGTTTAGTAAACATGCCCCTAAGTTATTGCATACTTGCCATGGTACTTGAGATAAGAAGGGGGGCAAAAATGGCTGATCTCATTGCTTCACATCACAGGCAACCACCACAGGGAGGTCACAAACGCACTAACAGCTCTGGATGACTGATTTCCTATCTTCTCACAGTTGGCGGAGGTGCAAGAGAGACTTGAGGGATAACTTGGACAGCTGGTCACTGTTGATTCGTAGCTTAGCGAAGGTATTTGATTGTGGACAAGGCTTGAGAGAAAGCTCGGTTGACTTGGCTTGAGATTTTCCTTTTCTTCACAATAAACTGAAATCATGAAGTGGGTCGACGGTAAAGAGTGGCCTATAATGCCTCCAGTCCACACCTAAGGGCTATGTCAAAGGGCCGTCTGGTGCACCCAATGGCGCTTTTTAACTTTAAAAGTCCTTTGTGGCCTCTGATCGGCCTCGGGCTGGGCAAGCAGGGAGGGGTTCGGCTTCCCGCTCCCTGGCCCGATGCTGATCAGGGGCTGTAAATGTTCCCAGCGGCATCTCCTCTTCGCGCCCGATGGCACTTTTAAATGTGAAAGTCTTTTGTGGCCTCTGATTGGCCTTGGGTTGGATGAGTGGAAGGGGTTCGGCTTCCTGCTCCCTGGCCCGTTGCTAATCAGGGGCAGTAGATGTTCCCGGCGGCGTCTCCTCTTCGCATCTGATGGTGCTTTTAAATTTAAAAGTCCTTTGTGGCCGCTGATTGGCCTTGGGCTGGGCGAGCAGGGAGGAGTTCAGCTTTCCGTTCCCTGGTCTGATGCTGATCAAGGGCTGTAGATGTTCCCGGCAGTATAAATCTTTTTAGGAATCATTTTGTTACCTTACACCTCTCTCTGACAATGCCGAAATCCAACCATTACTTTGAAAGAATCAAACCTATCCCTTCCCGCTCTTCCACCTGTCTTACACAATCCTCTTGGTCTGCCTTTTGAACATAGTCCATTCTCATGGCCTATACTATATTGTATATTGTAATTTAGTTATGTTTTTGACCCGCTGTACATAGTTAACCATTATTTTCTGAACATAGTTAAACCGTTATATGTAACTGATTCTGTTCTATGTAAACTGCCTTTGATCTATTGGAAGAAGTGGTGTAAAAATACAAATATATAAATAAATAAATGAATTGTTGTTGCTGGCAGGCCTTGATGGATTGAGTTACAAAAGTCCAATACTGGTGTGATTATGGCCTATAGGACCATTCTGAAATCATTGTAACATAGCAGGTGTAGATGTGTTGCTCATGGGAAGTGTTGCAAGGCCTCCCTGGTGGCCAGTGGACGCCAGGGCAGGTGGGACATAAAAATTTAATATTAAGATAGGAGAGTCTTTTAAGGGTCAAATGGCACTTGGTCCTTGTAGTTTTTAGCTCCAATCTTTAAAGAAACCATTAAAGCAGAGTTGTGGGAAAAAGAAGGCTTTTATTCCCTTTACATAGTGGTTCCAAATGTTGGTTTACAACTCAAAACAAAGGTCCTTGAATTCAGGTAAGAAAGAAAACTCAGGGTTTAAAGCAAAACTGTTGAACTCCACAGTAATAGCAGTGCTTAGTCAATTAAAGAATGCTCTGTAGGCAATTCAAGCAATTCACAAGTCTGGCAAAGATTCTAGGCTACCAGAAACACACAGAGTACAATCCATTTCTGTGTCTGATAATTCTCCTGCTAGTTCCACTTGCATCGGCTCATAATCAGATATGTCTGACTCTGTATCCATAGTTTCATGGAAAACACATCCAGGAGTTTTGTATATCTCCTGCAGTACTTGCCAGTGTCCTTGGCCTAGCCTAGGGCTTCGGCCACGTGCTGTATTAGGATTAAACGTGTTCTCTCTTCTTAGAGGTTTTATAGCAGCTTTACAAAAGCCTTTAACATTTATAGCTTTCTTCATAGGAATATATTTATCATACCTTGTATTGCAGCAACAAGCAGGTAAACGGTTTTCTCCTTTTGCTTGCTTCTCACACTCAGCAGCTTGATGAAATACTTTTCTTTGAAAGTTTGGTTTACCTGGCAGCCTTTGAATCCATTCTCCTGGTAAGCGCCTGCTTCTGCATAAGCCCAGCTTCTGGCTTTCCTGCTCAGCTTGGCTTAGCTTTCCCAGCTGATTCTCCTTTGGCTCCTGCTTACAATTAGTGTAGTGCTTTTTCCTCTGCCAGCAAACAGCTCTCTCTCTCTAGCTTGAGCTGGTTCCTCCTTAGGTCCTTCCTTAGCTCCTGGTAAGTCACCCTTAGGTCCTGGTGATTCTCCCGTAGCTCCCGGTGGTCCTCCAGCTCCTGGTGAGTCACCTCTCACTCCTGGTGATCCTCTAGCTCCTGAGGAGTCATCCTTCAACTTCCTCAACTTCACCTTCACCCCTTTCCAGTCTTCCATTCTCCCCTTATAAAGCACTCCTGCCTTTGAGGATTGGGAGCTGGTTGTCAGTTCCTCGTGACCAGCTGGGAGTGACCCTTCAGTCTCTCTGAATGCACTCCTGCTCCCTCTAGCAGGTTCCTGTGAATATTGCAACTTGGGCACATCTTTTTCTCTCCGAAAAACAGCTTCTTTTTTTCTCATCTGGGCTTTTGTCAGCCCTCGCTGCATGACAGAAGAGAACGACATGTGCCGTCGCACATGTTTTATACATTGCATGGCAAATGTGCACGTATGCGTGCAGCTGCACACACATCCATGTTCTGTATTCTGTGCACTTGGGCATGTACAACGTTGGCCATCCAACCACTATAAAACATCTAATGCTGATGTGGCCATACCTCCATGCTTCTTTTCCTGTGGGTGATACTAAACCTGAGCTGCTGTGTTGTCTGCCACGGCCCCCAAGGTGTCTACTAGTAAGCACAACTTTAGTGATGAGGAGCAGACCCTCCTCATTGAGGAGATACTGGCCAACCTCAGGGTTCTCATGGGCACTGACGAGGCCCGTGTGGGTGCATATGAATGGCAGCGCAAGTGGCTCGTCATATGCCCAAAGCTGAATGCAATCCATCACAATAACAGGGAGATTAAAGATGTGAAGCGGAAGTGGCAGCAGGTATTAGGTATGAGGGACATGCAGCAGTGAACATCAGCACAGACATGTACCTTGGACCAGCACAGACATGTACCCTCCAATGTAGTGGTGTCAATGGTGGCCAGGACACATTATTCCAGTTCAGTGAGGTACACCCCATGGCCATCTGGACCCACAGTACTCATTAAGAACATAAGCTATGCCATACTGGGTCAGACCAAGGTCCATCAAGCTCAGTATCCTGTTTCCAACAGTGGCCAATCCAGGTCATAAGTACCTTGCCGTTTCCCTAGAAGACACAGGTTACTCAATGCTTGTATTGGGTCAAGCAGTGATATCCTGGGTCCCTTTTAATAATGATTTAGGAACCTTTCCTCCAGGAACTTGTCCAAACCTTTTTTAAATCCAACTACACTAACAGCTTTTACTACATCCTCCAGTAACAAATTCCAGAGTTTGATTACACGTTGAGTGAAAAAATATTTTCTCTTATTAGTCTTAAAAAGGTTACCCTGTAGCTTCATTGGTGGCTACTAAAATGGTTAGTGGTCTTTGTTATAAAGCATATGAGGACAGACTTAAGGATCTTAATATGTACACCTTAGAGGAAAGGCAGGATAGAGGTGATATGATTGAGATGTTTAAATACCTCCATGGCATAAATGTTCAAGGGGAGAGCCTCTTTCAATTGAAAGCAAGTTCTGCTATGAGGGCACATGGGATGAGGGTGAAAGAGGATAGATTCAAGAGTGATTTGCGTAAATATTTCTTTACGGAAAGAGTGGTGGATCCGTGGAATAGTCTCCCAGTAGAGGTGGTAGACATGAGGAAAGTAACTGAATTCAAAAAAGCATGGGACAAACACAGAGGATCTCTAAAGGAAAAAAGGGAACTGTTGTAGTTGTTGATATGGAAGGACAGACTAGATAAGCCATGTGGTCTTTTTCTGTCGTCATATTTCTATGTTTCTATGATTCATTGCATGTCCCCTCTTTTTATATTCTGATGACGTAAACAATCGATCTACGTTTACCTGTTCAACTCCATTCATTAATTCATTGTTTTGTGATTTGTTTCTTTAAATTGTTAAAAGACCATTTTCTTTTTCATTCATGTGACTACTTGGATGTATATAAATTAAATGTTAATATAAAATTTAAAAAAAGGAATATGCTAAAAAGCAGCAGGCTTAGCACAGATCCCTGGGGTACTCCATTATTCACCTTTCTCCACTGAGAAAATTGGCCATTTAACCCTATTCTGCTATCTATCTTTTAACCAGTTCCTGATCAACAATAGTACACTGCCTCCTATCCTGTGACTAATTGTCTCAAGAGTTTCTCAGGAAGGACCTTGTCTAAGGGGTATGTTTACTAAACCGTCTTAATGTGTGCCCGGCGACGTTATCGCAATAATGGCACTTTATTGGGCGATAAGGTACTGTGATGCAGCGGACCCTCTGCTGGAGAGAAAAAAAGTTTTAAACTCTGAAAGAAAAAGAAATTGCCTGCAATTTCCAGAGAACTTACCTAGAGGGAGCAGGAGAGCTAGGACAGAGACCACAGAACCACGCCCTAGTGGGCAAGACTCTTATTCCAAAAGCTCACATTTAAGAGCAGGTAAGCCAGAGTTTGGAAGCAAGCCAGAGTTTGGAAGCAAGCCGGAGTTTGGAGACCAGCAAGAGTCAAGAGGCAAGCAAGAGTCAAGGGACTTGCCTGTAAGGAGCTCAGCTGCCAAAGCCTCATCAGCTGAGAGAAAAAGGACAGGCTGGGAGAGGAGAACCAGTCCTGAGAGAGAGAGGACAGGCCGAAGCCAAGCCAGACCGGGCCCAGAAGCCCACAAGAGAACAGGCCTTAAGGGCCAGAGAAGGAAAGACTGGGAAAGCAGGAGGTATATTTCAGAGAGCACCGATACTGAAGGCAGCAGTCACGGTACACCTCCAGCCTCACCCCAGAGAACCAAACACAAAGCAAAAGGTAAAACTTTTAACCTTTGTCATTGCATACCTGAACTTAAGCTAAGAGAAGAATCCTGGGAAGGAGATTCTCTATATAGAAGACAAGAGCAGAAGCAAAAGTTAAAGGATAGTTTGTGCAACAAAAGGACTGTTAGAGGAAAACATAGAGATAATGTTTTTAAACCTCTTGAGCAAGCAATGCCTTTCTGGTATGCCACTAAGCTGAATCGTGGGCCTAGACAGACTGCTAAGCCGTGGGAAACAGTAAGACTAAATCCCATGAAGGACACTTGCCCTGATACCTCAGAGCAGTCAGAGGAGGCCATGCAAGTGGAATCTGTGTATGAAGACAGTGATAGTCCCATGGAATGCACATACTGTGCTGGAAGCGAAATAGAGGCCTTCCAGAGTCATTGAGCGAAAGGAAGCCTTTTTGCTGTTACATATTTGAATACTGTGAAGTTAACAGTGTTTGGTTATTTTTGTTCTCACCTTTAAAAATCTGCTGTAAAGACTTATTTTGCCACGTACCGGAGTGTATATCCTTTGTTTTTGAACCCTCAGTGCTTAAAGGGGAAAATAAAGCCTGTTTTTTTTCCCACCACTTTTGTGCAAGTCTGAATCTCTTCAGGAGTTGGTAACGAGACTGACACAGGGCTCTGACCCACGACCCTTGCACCTGGCCAACCCTGATTAACAACATCTTAGTGACCCCCCCCCCCCCCGGCTCCAGCCCTCCGGTGGAACTACTACGCCGCCACCAGGGGGTGCTGTGCGGCTGGGGGCGTGCCGTCACAAGTGGCGTAGTTGGCAGGATATACGCCAACGCAACAGACGTGCCAAGTTAACCCACAGCAGTAAAATTGGAAAGGCAAATTTTTTTTTCTGAGAAAAAAAAAAAAAAGGAAAAAAGAAAAGGACGTGGAAAATCCGGAACGGAACCGACAATTTTGCTGGATTGGACTCGCGAAAACCTGGAACGGAGTGGCTGGAAAGTGCGGATCGGATTCAAAGGAAAGTCCTGTGAGCTAACCATCCTAAGACCGTCCGGAAGAAGCAGCAAGGTCGTGAACAACAGCGTACCTTCCTCTAAGCTGACTCAACACCTAAACAAGGTAATAAGTAATTAAACCTGTTTTTGTGTTGGATACTGGGGAAGTATGCTGAATAGAGGTTAAGCGAGGTTAAGTGAAAAAAAAAAAAGTAGCTTTTTTTTTTTTGAGGGAAGTGCCACACTTGGGTTTCCTTTCTCTTCTGTTTATTGTGTTTCAGGGATCATGGAACCCAAGGAGCTATGTGCTTGGATGGCACAGCAGTTTAACAAACAAGCAGAGTTGGCGCAGTTAAGCCAAACGCAGGCATTACAAGCAATGCAGAAGCAGCAGCAGCCGGTCATAGAGACCATGGATAAGTGGCTTGCACAGCAACAAGAAGCATTGGCAAGGAGCAAAGCTGAGAGTCAGGCAACAGCTGGACCCTTGAACATGGACCATGGACAATGGGCATGTAATGACTTGGTGATGGGAAAATTGTGTGCAAACGATGATATAGATGATTTCCTAGATACCTTTGCTCGAATAGCTACTTCGGCTAAATGGCCGAGCGAACAGTGGGCAATTCGCCTATCTGCGTCCCTTACGGGCGAGGCGCTAGCCGCCTATAGGGCAATGCCTCCAAGCTTAGCAGGTTCATATGAGGATGTAGTGTTAGCTATAAGAGATCGTCTAGGCCTCTCATCTTTTACATATAACAAAATGTTTAGGGCTACTTGTTTAAGAGATAATGAAACACCTAAGGCCCTAGGTCATCGTGTTCGTAGTTTAGCTCAGAAATGGCTACAGCCTGAGAGGAGAGATATAGACACCCTAATGGATGTTATAATCCTTGAACAGTATATGGCTGCTCTACCCAATCGAGTGCAGAACTTTTTAATACTGCAAAATTGCTGCACTACGTCTGATGCTATAACCCTCACTGAAAGGTATTTAGAAGCTGAAAAAGTTGCCCAACCTAGGGTGAGCTCCAAGATAGCGATAGGAGCTGAGGTACAAAAGCTGGAGAACCCTTCTCATCCTCCATTTGCTGGTGGGAAAAGTGTGAAACCCCATGCAAGGAGGAATGTAAAAGAATGTTTTAAATGTGGTAAGAGAGGACACCTCCAGTATGAATGTTTTTCACGAACTGCTTTGGTGGGAGAGTCCCCCAGTGCAATACGTGAAGGGTTGGTCCTGGATGTAAAGATACAGGGCATAAAGGTGAAAGCATTGTTGGATACTGGAGCCGATCAGACCATGGTCTCTAAAAAATTATGGTCGCTGATCCAAGCTCAGGGTCTACCGGTTCCAGAATCTCCAATAGGACAAGTAAAAATTAAATGTGTGCATGGTGCAGCCTCTAGATATCCTGTGTACAGATTACAGGTAAAATACGTGGGCATTGTAAGGGAAATGCCAATTGCCGTGGTACCTAGGCTACCAAAGGAATTGGTTCTGGGCCGTGACTGGCCACAGTTTAAGGGGATCCTAAAGAAAGGTTTAGTGCCAGTGGCAAAATCAGATTCCACCTGCATCCAGCCAAAACCTGATGAATGCTCATCCCTACGACAGAGTCAGACCCGCCAAGATGGTCCTTTGGTGAAGGCTCTAGTCTCTACAAGGTCGCATACGCAAGATGGTGAGCAGCCTTCCTGCTCCAAGGATATTTCCCTAGGCGAGCTCCCTTCCCATGACGGACTAATAGGGGACCCCTCAAGCCGGGAAAGGAAGCCGAAGGCAGAGCGAAGAAGAGAGAGGCAACACCGCTCTAAAGCAAGAGCGGAGCTGGAAGCAGGAAAAGGGATGCCATGGATTCCGGCCGAAGTGATGGAAAGGTTCCCATCATTTAAAATGGAACAGAGAGCGGATTCAGCGCTCACTCACGCCTTTGAGCAGGCTAAAGAGAAAAGAGAGACATACCCAAGATTTCTCTTAGAGGAGGAGATCCTATATCGTGAAAGTAAGGACCTGCGAACTGGTCTAATAAGGAAACAACTGGTGGTCCCGAGTAATTTTAAGGCTTCAGTTTTACGTCTGGCGCATGACCACCCCGTTGGGGGTCATAAGGGTGCGCAGGGCACCCTGGATCAGATTTTGAGTAGATTTTACTGGCCAGGGGTGTTCCGAGAGACGACACGTTTCTGTGAGTCTTGTGCCTCATGCCAAAGAGTCACGACGCAGAAACCAACTGGAGTGCCATTAGTTTCGATGCCTATAATCACAGACCCCGTCCGTAGACTTGCTGTGGACCTGGTAGGACCCCTCATCAAGACGCCACGGGGGTTTCAATATATACTAGTGATTATTGATCAAGCCACCAGATTCCCTTGGGCCGTTCCCTTGAGGAATATTTTGGCCAAATCTGTGGCCATCGAGTTGATAAAACTATTCTGCGAAGTGGGATTCCCACAAGAAGTGTTGACAGATCAAGGAAGCAATTTCCGGTCGAAATACTTGAACCAAGTATGGGACGCTTTTGGCATCCGCCACGTGCAGACAGCCGCTTACCACCCACAGTGCAACGGCCTGGTAGAGCGGTTAAACCAGAGCATAAAGCAGATGCTCAGGCGTGCTCTGGATGGACAGATGAGTGAATGGGACACGATGCTACCTTTCGTGCTTTACGCCTGCAGAGAGAGAAAGCAGACCTCATTAGGGACGTCCCCGTACGAACTTATGTACGGCCGAACACCCAGAGGCATTCTCGATGTGCTTAGAGAGCAGTGGTCTGAGCCGAAGGAGGTCGAAATGGGGATACCCTTATTCCTACAGAACTTGAGGACCCGACTCGAGAGAACTTCCAGGTTCGCCACTGAGGAACTGGAGAAAAGCCAGAGGAAACAAAAATTCTACTATGACAGGTGAATGAAGCCCAGACATTTAAAAAACGGAGACAAGGTAATGGTGTTAGTCCCTGGAGCCACGCCTAAGTTTGAGTCTCGCTGGAAAGGGCCCTCTATGGTCATCCGCCCAGTAGGGGCCACTTCATACGTCGTTCGAGAGACGAGAGGACGAGAGCAGGTGTATCATGCTAACCTTCTCCGACCGTGGTATGAGCGCGCTGCGTTTCTAACTTCTACAAAGACTTCATATCACTGTGGTAAAAGACCGCTGATCAGAGCAGAATCTAGTATTACATGCTGTGGAGAAGTGGCTGTCCCAGCATGTAATATTTTGAGAAGGGGGATATGTGATGCAGCGGACCCTCTGCTGGAGAGAAAAAAAGTTTTAAACTCTGAAAGAAAAAGAAATTTCCTGCAATTTCCAGAGAACTTACCTAGAGGGAGCAGGAGAGCTAGGACAGAGACCACAGAACCACGCCCTAGTGGGCAGGACTCTTATTCCAAAAGCTCACATTTAAGAGCAGGCAAGCCAGAGTTTGGAAGCAAGCCAGAGTTTGGAAGCAAGCCGGAGTTTGGAGACCAACAAGAGTCAAGAGGCAAGCAAGAGTCAAGGGACTTGCCTGTAAGGAGCTCAGCTGCCAAAGCCTCATCAGCTGAGAGAAAAAGGACAGGCTGGGAGAGGAGAACCAGTCCTGAGAGAGAGAGGACAGGCCGAGAAGGCCGAAGCCAAGCCAGACCGGGCCCAGAAGCCCACAAGAGAACAGGCCTTAAGGGCCAGAGAAGGAAAGACTGGGAAAGCAGGAGGTATATTTCAGAGAGCACCGATACTGAAGGCAGCAGTCACGGTACACCTCCAGCCTCACCCCAGAGAACCAAACACAAAGCAAAAGGTAAAACTTTTAACCTTTGTCATTGCATACCTGAACTTAAGCTAAGAGAAGAATCCTGGAAGGAGATTCTCTATATAGAAGACAAGAGCAGAAGCAAAAGTTAAAGGATAGTTTGTGCAACAAAAGGACTGTTAGAGGAAAACATAGAGATAATGTTTTTAAACCTCTTGAGCAAGCAATGCCTTTCTGGTATGCCACTAAGCTGAATCGTGGGCCTAGACAGACTGCTAAGCCGTGGGAAACAGTAAGACTAAATCCCATGAAGGACACTTGCCCTGATACCTCAGAGCAGTCAGAGGAGGCCATGCAAGTGGAATCTGTGTATGAAGACAGTGATAGTCCCATGGAATGCACATACTGTGCTGGAAGCGAAATAGAGGCCTTCCAGAGTCACTGAGCGAAGGAAGCCTTTTTGCTGTTACATATTTGAATACTGTGAAGTTAACAGTGTTTGGTTATTTTTGTTCTCACCTTTAAAAATCTGCTGTAAAGACTTATTTTGCCACGTACCGGAGTGTATATCCTTTGTTTTTGAACCCTTAGTGCTTAAAGGGGAAAATAAAGCCTGTTTTTTTTCCCACCACTTTTGTGCAAGTCTGAATCTCTTCAGGAGTTGGTAACGAGGCTGACACAGGGCTCTGACCCACGACCCTCGCACCTGGCCAACCCTGATTAACAACATCTTAGTGACCCCCCCCCGGCTCCAGCCCTCCGGTGGAACTACTACGCCGCCACCAGGGGGTGCTCTGCGGCCGGGGGCGTGCCGTCACAGTACCTTAGCACGTGATAACGCGTGCAGCGGTGCAAATGAGCGATGAGGGTGGAGAAAGGCTCCCGGAGGGCGGAGGAAGGCTCCCCAGGGGCAGAGAGAGAGGGTCAAGGGGTGGAGAGTGGGAGGGGAGAGGCTCCCTGCACACTAACGCTGTGAAATCCGAGGCTGAAAACTAACGCCAGTTAAACCCTGGCGTTAGAGCTAATTTAAAGGGAAAAGAAACCATTTCCGTCAGCAATGTACAGCAAAACCAGGGAAACTGACAAAAATTGATAAGTGTGATACATGTGCATGGAACAAAAGGGCAAATAAACATTGAAAATGACCCCAACAAAATATAAAAAAAACATAACCAAGCTGGCCAATAGTGATATTAATGGGAAACATCAAAAAACACTCCCGAGAAAGCTCCATAAAAAAGATATGAATTTTGGAAGGGTCTACGCTCCGTCCCCATACAAGGTGAATGATCCCACAGTCAAATAACGCTGATCAGGGTTTCCCTCTCCATTGGATAGGTTTCCTATGGCGTGTACATGTTCCGCAACAGCAGGGCGGGCATGTCGGAACGGGTAACTGGACAGATGCTACAAAAGGGGACACAGAGAGTTGCAGGCAGCACATGCTGTGGTGCAGCTGGGCCACAGTGCGGACTAGGGTGATGCCTAGGTGGCCCATAGGAATGCTGAAACTGTACAGCAGCCAGACAGCAACTGATGAGGGCCCAACATGGTCATGAGTGTGTTTCCCACAGTGTCACAGGGGATAGTACCCAGCAGGTACCCTGGCAGGCAGTGCTGGGGGCAAGCGTGGACAGCTATGCAGGCACCCCTACCCCAGAACTCACACTATAGGCAGCTGCCTTCCAGCACACTGGATGGCCTGAGATGGCACACAATCAGCAGAAGGGCATGTCAGCATGGTGGCAGAGCAGTACTGGTGGTGAAGGGGGCAGTTGTAGCTGCCCACAGCAGACCATGGCCTAGCCCTGTGTAGGTGGATGCCGTGCACTGCAACAGACAGGCTCTGTCTGACAAACAGTCATGGAATCCCGAGGGAATGCACCATTTCTGTGGCAACACAGCCAGTGTATTCAGGAACAGAAGATCACAGGTTCAAGTCCCAGCTGTCATTCCTGCCAACCCAGTCCCCATATTTTACCCACTACTAAAACCTTTAGTGCAGATAATGTAAACATGCCCAAAACACCTACATTTTACCCTACAGAGCACAGACACCATAAACATGCGCATTACCTAGAGCAGAGTCTCCCAAAAGCAGTCCTGGAGGGCCAAACACCATTCAGGTTTCATGCTGTCTCCAATAAATATGGTTGTGCTGCATTTCTATGCACCGCCCCCATGGTATGCAGATGTATCTCATGCATATTCATTAGGGACAGCATGAAAACCCGAACAGTGTTTGGCCCACCAGGACCGGAGTTGGGAACCTCTGCCCTAGAGCAGCGGCCAACAGGGGCAGACACACCCTCACCCACAGGCTCCATTATCCAAAGCCTCCTGGAGAGGCAGGATTTTGGGCCCTGTGTGCATCTCCAAATACTAGCACTTGCATACCTTAGCAATGCCTCCCTAAACCTGGGAATATGGTACACATCTATCAAAAGGTTGCTATGATTACTGGCAGATAGCAATTCCTAAGTTAAGCACAATTTGCTGATTGAGCTGCATCATAGCAACCTTTCTGATGTCTGTGGAGTGTGCTACAGGTCTTGTGTCTGACAGTGTTTACCACCCTGGGGAGTGACTTCAACAGTATTGCATACCATAGCCATGCCTCCACTGTGCCCAGGACTGGTGCGGTGGCCAGGGCTGCCAAAGACCTCTATAGTTGCACAATGCTGGCATAGGTGTGGGGAGTGTGTGTCTGTCTATCCAGTGTGTGGTGGCTGCCAACACCCTCCTCAGCCCACACTGCTAGCACTGTTGCCAGTATTGGCCTGCCAATGTGCATAATGAGGAGAAAGGTACTGTGGGAATAGCCTGGACAGGGTGGCCTGGCCTGGATGCATCAGCACAGGGCATAGGGCAATGGCTTGGACATTGTAATGCCCGGCCATAACCTGCACAGACAGGGTGGCCACAGCATGTCCTGCTGGGAGGCCACTCTCACCCTGACTGAGCAGTGACCATGGCATGGCTAGGCTCCCCCATAGTGCTATATTGTGTTTCTCTTAAATGAAATATATAGGTTTTCTTCTCTGGGGTCTAATCACTGACTTATCTGCTTGGTGGGTGTGTTCCCATCCCAGCTTTGGGTGCACACATCTTCTCCAGAATCATGCACTGTGGACTAACTAGAAGACTATCTGCAGTTATATGTGTATGACTGGAACACCTTGCAGGGTGCAGTGGCTGGTGAGTCACTGTGCCTGCTGCTGGAGAAGGTCAGATGGTGGTGGGGGCAGCTGAGCATTTCCAGGCCTACTGTTTTTCTGCCATTGCCTTAGGGATGTGTACAGCTCTGCATTGGCTGTGCTGTAGGATGTCTGCTCTCCAGCAAGACTGGGGTTGATGGCCCCCCCTCTACTACCATCATTGCAGGGTGATAGAATGTGGATCTGTTGGTGGGGGAATTCTGTCTCCTGTCCTGAGCCACAGAGAGTGGGTGGTGGTGTTACATAATCTGCCTATGGGTCCAAATAACCCCCCCCCTTCCTTCACTTATACCATAGCACCAACACAGAATATGTACTATTCTGGGTGCATCATAGCCCACAAGGGCTAAACCTGATTGATAACTACAGATGGACACTAATGTATCTTTGGTGGGTCTGCAAGACCTACCTATCACACACACTGGCACTGATGGGTACTTATGACATAGCCTCTTCCAGTCATGGAAGGTGCTTCAGACCTGGTGCTGGCCGCCCCACCTACCATCAGGGTGAGCACAATACCCACACAATGTGACGGTCTGTAGCTACTCTGTGCCACTAACACACGCCGTCGGCACCCCCTACCAGGCTGAGGTACTGTGGGGTGCATACCCCATCTTGTGATCATCTGTAGACTGCTGATTTGCATGTGCTGTGCATCATGGGTACGGGTGGGTTGACCCTATCCTGGTAACCACAGCAGAATGGTTGTGTGGTGACATGCAGTCCTTCCATAGCCAGCCAGGGGTCTGTTAGTAATTGTAGAGCTGTAGCCCACTGGTTACTTCATTGCCTGTAGAGCCAGAGGTCATGGGTTCAAAACCCCAGTGTGGCTATTTGATAGGGCTGTCTGAGGCATTGTCTATTTTTAATGTACATTAGTGCTGCCAGCAAAAATACCCTCAGAGTACTGTAACCTTAAGGTGCCTCATAAGGCACCTTATAGGGCGCCCTACAGAGTGCCTTATAAGGTGTCCTATAGGGGACATTATAGGGTGCCTTGGCGGACAGTGCACTTTATAATATGCCCTATGGAGTGCCTTATAGGGAGCCTTATGCGGCACCTTAGGTTACGCCACTGTGAGGGTGTGTTTGCTGGCAGCACTAATTAAAATAAAAATAAAATGCCTCAAAAAGCACTACTTAACCATAGAAGGTAATGCCTCAGCTAGCCTTAGTCATTAGGCACACTGGGGATCAAACTCATGACCCCTGTACCATCAGTCAGTGCATTAACCATAGTGCTACAGCTCTGTTTGCTTGTCTGTATGCCTACTTAAGATTACCGCGCGTTGACTTGCTTAGTGGCTTCTCACACGATGTGTGCAGCGCACGTTATCGCGCGATAATCCCGTTTTGCTACTTTAAGACCGAAACGCCCACTCCTTTTATGGCAGCCTGCACACTAGCGCCGGGCACACGTTAAGACTGCTTAGTAAACATACCCCTATGACTTTCTGAAAATCCAGATACACTGTATCAACCTGCTCACCATCATCTACCCGTTTATTCACACCTTCAAAACAAATGTAGCAGATTAGTGAGACAAGATTTTCCTTGGTAAAATCCATGTTGGCTTTCTCCTATTAAACAATAACTATCTACATGTTCAATATTTTTTTCTTTATAATTGCTGCTACCACTTTGCCTGGTACTGATGTCAGACTTATTGGTCTGTAGTTTCCTGAATGACCTTTTTAAAAATTGTCATTACATTGGCCTCTCTCCAGTCTTCAGATACTATAGATGATTTTAATGTTAGTTCATATTTTAACTAATAATAGGTCTGTAATCTCATTTTGAGTTCTTTCACCATGGGATGTATACCATCTGGACCAGGTTATTTGATATTCTTTATTTTATTAAATTTCTGTATTACCGAGAGATCACATGACGCATGAGCGGGTGAGGACGGTTCCTGACTCGCTCCGGGGCTGCCTCGCCTTTATTTTGCAACAGCATTGCTGAATATACACTGGTCGCCAGGGGACTTCTCTAGTGGTGAGAGGTGAGTAAACGGATTCGAACGAGCCAACTCCCGGTTCGCTGCCATGCCGCTAACTCAAATAAAAGAGCAAGAGAAGAGTCCGAGGCCAAGGCCTGCGGCTATGCAACACGTGCAGCCGGCATCGCCTGGTGCGGACAGCTTCAGCTCAGCTAATGAGGAGGTGGCGAAAGAGGTGGTCAAATTATTAGACCCGAAATTTGACCAAGTACTGAAAAAGCTGGACGTTATGGGCGACTCGCTGGCGGAGATGGGTAAGCGAGTGGAGGAATTAGAGCACCGCGTGGTGGCTATTGAGGAGGCGGAGGGACGTCAAGAGAAAGAGACTTCAGATCAGCGGAAACAAATATCTCTTTTGCAAGAGAAGGTCGAGGATCTTGAAAATAGATCTAGATGGAACAACATCAGGATTATTGGAGTCTCGGAGGAGAAAACGGATGCTCAGTTGTTACCATTCATCGAAGTCTGGCTTCTGAAAGAATTGGGCCTAGAATCCCTGATCGGAGAGATGCGGGTGGAGCGTGCGCACAGGATTGGGCTGCGATCGGAGGCCAGTGGACGCCCAAGAGTGGTTATTGCCAAAATATTGAATTTCCAGCACAAACACCAGCTTTTGCAGGCATACCGTAGGAAGGGGGGCCTGCTTTGCAACAACCGGAAATTGCTCATCTTCCAGGATTATTCAGCGGGGGTGGCACTGAGGCGGAAAGCGTTTTCACCGCTTTGTTCCACCCTATTTCAGAAAAAAATCCGGTTTACGTTGGCGTATCCTGCGGTGTTGAGAGTTTCTACACAAGGCAGAGACTATTCCTTTACCACCGTGACCGCGGCCACGAGTTTCGTGGAGAGCATGGGAGGGACGGCGGAGGCTTCTAACAGTCCCTAGAATTGAAACCGGTGGACAGTTT
This sequence comes from Ichthyophis bannanicus, assembly GCA_033557465.1. NCBI lineage: Eukaryota > Metazoa > Chordata > Amphibia > Gymnophiona > Ichthyophiidae > Ichthyophis > Ichthyophis bannanicus. Next base: position 7,432,068 of record CM066048.1, read on the forward strand.
ATGGTTACATAGTTATGTTTAAGATATGCTGAGTTGTTTATACCCTGTTGTGGGAGGAAGGGGTGTGCATGATGAGATGGGGGGTAGGAGTGGAAGGAAGAGCGGAGTGAGGTGTATGTGGAGGGGGGAGTGGGGAGGGTGTATGAGTGAGGGGTGCGGTGAGGGGTAGAATGGAAGGAGGGGGACTGGGTGATGTGCACTGCATGGAGGAGGACAGAGGGTAAGGGTAGCTTGTGCGAGGCAGCCTCGCTGTGTCACATTGGATCTCGAGCCTGGCAAGGGAGCTGGACACGGAATTGGGATTAGAAGGGGGATGAGAGGAGGGTGGGGGGTGAGGAGGGTAGGGGAGGGGGTGGGTGGGTATGGTCAGGGGGGTAGTGGGTGGGGGAGGGGAAAGGGTAGAATTGGGAGGGATTGCTGTAGGGGTTGCTGGTGGGGGTTGGGGGCTTGGAGACCTGTGTGGGGAGGACGGAACCTATTCTGGAGGAGGTAGCCTAGGGTTGTGGCTGGGAGACCCCGGGCTGTAAAACTGCTGATTTGTTTGGTTGTCTATATGAAAAGAGGGAGCTGCCATGCATGATCTGCGTATTGTAACTTGGAACGTGGGGGGGGGGGTGAGTACTCCAGTGAAGCAAACGCAGATTTTACAGGCCCTGAAAAGGAGTAAGGCTCAGATTACTCTGCTTCAAGAAACACATTTAAGCAAGTCCGAGCATGAGAAGCTGAAGCGGGGTTGGGTGGGGAGTGTCTACGCAGCCTCTTCGGGGGGTAGAAAGAAGGGTGTGGCTATTCTAGTGAAGACAGGTACCCCATTTGAGGTTCTGCATGAGGACATAGATCCACAGGGTAGATTTATTTTTCTTCTGGCTAACTCCAGGGGGAAGAAGTGCTTGTGGGTAATGTTTATGCGCCTAATGTTTATGATCACCTTTTCTTCAAGGCTGTTTTAGCTAAAGTAGGGAGGTTCCCTCATGTTCCAGTTATCTTAGCGGGGGACTTGAATTGTCCGCATGACCCGAAATTAGACAAGCAGCATTGGAACACCAGTGGGGGCTGGGCCAATAAGGGGGTGGGCTATCTTTGCCGACTGGGACATCTACTTGATGCATGGAGAGTTTTGCACCCCGGAGAGAGGGACTATACTCACCTGTCCCGCGCTCACCAGTCATGGTCCAGAATTGATTACATTTTAGTGTCACAGCAGAGTTTTGGTAGAGTTTGTGCGGTCGAGATTGATCCGGTGGTCATTTTGGATCATGCTATGGTCCGGTTGGACTGGGGGGGGGAAGGTCGAGCGTGCGACCTAAGTGGTCATTTCCTCGGCATCTCTGGAAAAATGAGGATTTTGCCCAGCATTTGAGAAAGCATTAGGAGGAATATGTTAAGTTCAATGAGCACAGTGTAGAACAGGTGGCGGTGTTCTGGGAGGCTGGAAAAGCGGTGATGCGAGGACATATTATGGCTTTCGTTGCGAAGGAGAAAAGAAGAGTCGATGCTCTTGTCTTGCAACTTACTCAAGAGCTGCGATGCTTAAAACAGAGGGATGTGCGGGCGGGAGAGGCACTAGTAAGAGAGGAATATTTAGCAAAGCAGGGACAGCTGAATCAGGTGCTGCGGGACCGGGCGGTATATTCCATGCAGTACTATCGACACCAGTTATTTTGGTATGGGGATAGGACGGGGAAACTGCTTGCGGGTTTGGTGCGGGAAAGAGGGGGGCTGCGTGTGATAGCCACTATTAAGGATAAGGCTGGGGGGAGACATCATTCTATTCAAGAGGTCATGAACATTTTTCGGCAGTTCTATCAGGATCTATATGTAGGGGAGTCGGAAGATTTGGTTCAGCGGACGGCATTTCTGGATCAGGTAGACTTGCCGAAACTGCGGGAAGAAGAGCTCCGAGAGTTGAATGTGGCGATTTCAAGTACCGAAATTCAGAGAGTAATTAAAACGGCGTCACCTCATAAAGCGCCTGGGCCTGACGGATACGGGGCAGAATTTTATAAGCTGATGGACAGGCAGGTGATTCCCTCGTTGGCTGCGTTGTATCAGGAGGTGTTGGATGAGGGTGCATTTCCGAGAGAAATGCGTACGGCGGCGATCACGGTTATCCCGAAACCAGGGAAAGACCCTGAGGATCCAACATCCTATCACCCCATATCGCTAATTAATTATGATATGAAGATGCTGGCTTCGGTACTGGCGGCGCGACTGCAATGCTGTCTGCCGAGGCTCATAGGGTCGCACCAAGCGGGATTTATTAAGGGCAGAGCGCCAGTCTTGAATATTAGCAAAGTGTTGATGGGTATGGAATTGTGCCAGATGCGAGCGGAGCCTGTAATTCTGGTAAGTCTGGATGCCGAGAAGGCCTTTGATAGGGTGTCCTGGAGCTACATGTTTGCGGCTCTTCAGAAGATTGGTTTTGAGGGAGCTTTTGTGAATTGGGTTCGAGCTCTGTATCGGGACCCGTTGGCCTCCGTGACTATGGGTGGTGAGTTTTCAGAGCCTTTTTCACTTCAGAGGGGTATGAGGCAGGGGTGCCCATTGTCTCCCTTGCTATTTGTTCTCCAGTTAGAACCGTTACTGCTTACTCTTGTGGCTGATGAGGGATCCGAGGAATCGGTTGGGACCAGGGGGGTATTAAACTAAGTGCGTTTGCTGACGATATGCTTTTATGTTTGCGGGACCCGCAGACCTCATTGACGGTGGCTCTTAGGCATATTGAGTCTTTCGGCACCTTCTCGGGGTTACGTGTGAATCGGTCTAAATCGGTGGTCTTGGACGTCGCTGGAAGGGCTCGGGGTCAATGGGTGGGGGAGTTTCCGTTGATGTGGGCGGAGGGACAGCTACAATATTTGGGGGTGCAGATTCCCGGGGATGTAGCCCAGCTTTATGAGGTTAATATTGGCCCGCGACTAGCAAAGACTATAGAGACGTTAAGAAGATGGAGAGATTTGCCTTTATCATTGATGGGACGCATTGCGTTGTTTAAAATGGTGGAGCTTCCTCGATGGTTATATCTATTTCGCCATGTCCCTTTGTGGCTCACCCAAGGGGATTTTAAAGTTTTGCAGTCCCACTTGAGTAAGTTCTTATGAAGGGGTCGGAGGGCACTGATAGCTTTAGCGGCGTTGATGGGGCCTTTGGAAGAGGGGGGGGGGAGGAATGGTGTCGTTGCGAGATTATAATTTGGCTTGTATGTTGCGCCCCCTTCGGGATGTAATGTTGGGCATGAGTGAAACGATACCCCTCGATCTGGTGGATGAGATGTCACGTCCGGGACACCGCTTGGTGTGGATACACAGTGTGAACAAGGAATTACCTGTGTGGTGGAAAACGTCGGTGTATATGAAGGGGGTTAGACTGGTCTGGCGGCTGCTGTGCCAGAAGAAGAATAGACCATGGAGGAAAACTGATTGGTTGCCGTTGAGGAGTAATCCAGATTTTTTACTGGGGGTACAATCGGCGGTGGCTAGACAGTGGGAGGAATGTGGTGTGCAATGTCTTGGGCATTTGAGAATGCTAGCGGTCCCCGAGGTGGAGTCATTTGCAGTATTGCAGCGTCGGTTTGGTTTGAGCTCGAAGGATTTTTATTTTTACTTGCAAGCCCGGCATTACGTGCGTTCGGTGCAGAGAGAGGATGGGGGTCTCTTGGGACCCGGTAGCATGCTTGATTTGTTGCAGAGTTTGGAGGAGAAAATTACGGTGCGGGATTTGCGTAGGGAGTTGGGTGAGATGGGTACAGGAAGGGTTCTGGAGGTCATGGCGCTGCATTTGCGGAGAGATGGGATGATGGAGCTTTCGGTGGAGGGTCTGGTGGAGGCCTTTGCGGTAGTGGGGGGGTTTGTCGGAGTTGGTACGGTTATGAGAAATCCAGTATAGGTTCCTTTGGCAGTCTTATATGACGGAAGTAGGGGCGACTAAGGTGGGGCTTCTCCGGGGGGATCTGTGATGGTTCTGTGGGAAGGAGAGAGGAACCTTTATGCATCAATTCTGGTCTTGTGACAGAGTGCAGATTTTTTGGCGAGGGGTGTGGGGGGAAGTATCGAGATGTCTGGATAGGGATCTGGTGCCCTCTCCAGAGTGCTGCTTGTTTGGCCTAGGGGGGCGAGATCAGGCCCTGGGGTCGCATCAAGTAAAGCTGCTACAGAAACGTATGGTGGTGGGGAAGCAGTGTATCCTTCGACACTGGATGTCAAAGGACCTCTCGGGGATCACGGAGTGGTGGGGTTTGATGTTAGACCTGCAGACCATGGAAAAACGGTCAGCTAGGTTGCTCGGCTCGCACCACTGGGAAACTTGGGGCAAAATATGGGACCCAGTAGACTTTGGGGGAGAGAGGGGGGGGATGCTTCAGCTGGGAGACCCGGTTAGATGCAATTGTGGTGGGTCTCCTTGTCCACGAGTATCATGCTTATTTTGCTTAACGTATTGAGAGACGGGGCATAGTATTGAGGCTCTTATGGGTGTCGGACCTCTCCTCATAGGTGCCTGTGGGTGCCCAGAGTCCCCCCTTTTGCATGCATGTAGATGTCGAAGAGCCTCCTTGGACTGGGAGTTCTGCGTGCTGAGGGTTTGGAGAGGGGAGGGGGAGTGGAGGAGCACCCCGTGGTTTATTATGATGGTGGTTTGGGGGGGAGGGGGAAGGCTGATGGGGGGAGGGTCGTGGGGGGTGGGTGCGGGGAAGGGGGGGAGGAGGAGGGTGGGGGATGGGGGAATGGGGGGAGGGGCTACTGGCGGTTTGTTGATGGAAGGTTTTTCGGGGAACAGTATAGTCCCAAGGATGCTTATGATAGAAAGTACTCTGGGGGCAGTGGACAGGAGTGCGAGTTGTAACTCATGGGAGGAGGGGGGCCATGTAACTTGTAAATTGTATGGTCTTGTTTTGTACATGGTTCTGGGTTCTGATTGCTATGTAGATACACTCTTGTTGACTTGATATTATGTATAATGCTTTTGTGTGGACTGGCATTTTGTTATCAATATTACCATTAATAATAAAAATGATTTTCTCTAAATTTCTGTATTACATACTAACATAGTAACAGTAAATGATGGCAGATAAAGACCAGTATGGTCCATCTAGTCTGCCCAGTATGATGGCAAGAGTAGGTGCACCTGCCACTCTGTGTAGGCCACCCCTCTCCATGTCTTTGTTTTAGGGGTAAACCCACCACTCCGTGTAGGACACCCCTATATGTTGAGAAATTAGTTAGTTAAGTTTATTTTGATTTTATCCTGTTGCTGTAAAGGGATCCTCTGTGTCTGTCCCATGCCATTTTGAATTCTGCCACTGTATTTGCCCCCAACACTTCCATCAGGAGGGCATTCCAAGCATCCACCATCCTTTCAGTGAAAAAGTATTTCCTGACATTGCCTTTCAATTTAACCCCTTGCAGCTTCATGTTATGCCCTCTAGTTTTACAGCTTCACCGTCTTTGTCAGAGGTTTGTTTGTTCATCATTTCTCTTTAAGTATTTAAAGGTCTGAATCATATCTCCCCTGTCCCTCCTCTCCTCCAGAGTGTACATATTTAGGTCTTCAAGTCTCTTCTCATAAGGCTTCTGACGCAGGCTCCAAAACATTTTGGTTGCCTTCCTCTGAACAGTTCCCAGTCTTTATATCCTTTGCAAGGTATGGTCTCCAAAACTGAACACAATATTCCAAGTGAGGTCTCACCTGTGAAAGGAGCATGTGAGAATTGAACAGGTATGGTGAAGAGTCCAAACACAGCTCACCAGCAGCAATACCAAACCCCCAAGCCAACTGCCACCTTCCTGGCTTCTCAAGATCTCTTTCAGTACTTCTAATACATCAGTTTTAAATATCATTTATGGCATGGTAATCTTCCCTACCTCTCCTTCAATAAAGACCAAAGCAAAAAATGTATTTAGTCTCTCTGCTATGATCTTATTCTCCCTTAGTGCCCATTTTATCCTTTATCATCTAATGGTCCAACTGACTCTCCTGCAGGATTTTCTGATATGAATGTACTTGAAAAGTTTTTGAGTTTTAACTTCCATAGCAAACTTATTTTCAAATTCTCTCTTTACCTGCTCTATCAGTGCTTGGAATCTAATTTGCCAGTGCTTATATTGTTTTCTGTTTTCATCATTTAGCCCCTTTTACCATTTTTTGACAGATGCATTCTTGGCTATAACAGCCTCTCTAAACACCAGCTTTAAACCATACAGGCAGTCATTTGGCATTCCTTCTACCTTTCCTAAAACATGGAATACATCTTGTCTGTTCTTCCAAGATAGTATTTTTAAACAGCACCCAGGACTGATGTAAATCTTCAACCTTTTCAGCTGCTCCTTTTAGTTTTTTCTTAACCATTTTCCTCATTTTACCATAGTCTCTCTTTTGAAAGTTGAATACTAGTACCATAGATTTCCTTGCTGTCCTCCCCCATTTATTAAATAAAATGTGATCTTGTTAACATTACTATTACCAAGTGACCCCAATATCACTATCTCTCAGAGCAGATCCTACATCTACCAAGCACTATGGGGCATGTTTACTAAACACCATTGTTGTGCTGGTTCCCGTTAGTGTGCTGGTGCCATATAAGGAGTGGGCGGGCCGGGCAGAAAAAAGCAAAAAACCGGACCGTACGTGTGTGCGTCGCGCTAATGTGCGGGGCCCACATTAGCGCGTGAAAAGGCCAAGTGGGGCGCTGCTGCAAAACCAAACAGCAGAGCCGTGGTACAACAGTGAAGACACTGACCAATGGTGCAGGGGCCAGGGGTTCAAACCCCCATTGCACTCAACAAAAAAGACCAGCTGAGGCATCAACATTTATGGGCAAAAGTGGTTTAGGAGGCATATTAATTTTGGGCGGCAGAAGGCGGCGTACTGTTATTTTTCTTACGGCATGAGGCGGCGCACTGTTTAGTGTGGGCGGCAGATTGCGGCGCATTGTTAAGTTTGGGCGGCAGAAGGCGGTGCGCTGATAAATGTGGGCAACAGAAGGAGGCGAGCCGGTGGGCAGAAGGCAGCGCGCTGATGTGTGAGGGGGCAGTCCAATAGTGGGAGGGATAAGTGGTGCGCTGATGTGCAAATGACAGGAATGGAGCCATAGCACAATGGTTAAGACACTGACCACTCGTGCAGGGATCATGGGTTCAATTCCCCACAGTGCCCATTGAAAACAGCTGGCTGAGGTATTATTTTAGGGGCATTTCCATGTTGGCGGCAGGCTGTTAATTTAGTGCACCACAAGATGGCGCGCTGATGGCTACAAGGCTGCGCGCGGATGCACAAACACAGGAACAGAGCCACAGCACAATGGTTAAGACACTGACCAATGGTACAGGGGCCAGGGGTTCAACCCCTCACAGTGCCCAGTGAACAAGGCTGGCTGGGGCAGTATGTATCATGGTGAGGAGTGCTGTAGGAAGCCTTCCATTTATATTTTATTTCCCACCACTAGTAAACCGGCTCTCACAGTGTGTTAACATACGGATGCCCGTAAGGCACATGTTACAGTGCACTGTCTGCCAAGGCACCCTAGAATGTCCCCTATAGGGCACCATGTATGTTGCGACACAGGATAATGTATAGTGCACCCTATATGGATGGCAACCATAAGGTGGCCTATAGGGCGCCCTATAAAGCACCCTCAGAGGCACCTAATGGGTATAGTAAGCTGTGTGTGGTTTTGCCGGCATAGACATATGTACAGTAAATAAAAATAAAAGCTGTGTACAGCCCTATCAAAGGGCCCCACTGTGGGTTTGAACCCATGACCTCTGGCTGTACAGGGAGTGACATAACCATTGGGCTACAGCTCTATAGCTGACAGCAAGCCCCTGGCTGGCTGCAGAGAGCCTGCACGTCACCCCACAGACAGTCTGCTGTTGTAGACAGGATAGGGTTAGGCCACCCGTACCCATGATGCACTGCACATGCAAATCAGCTGTCCACAGATGCACACAATATGGGAAATGCACCCCAACAGCTACCCGGCCTGGTAGGGGGGATTGTCCATGTGCACCCACACAGCACCTCGGCCTGGTAGGGGGTCCTGAGCGGGTGGACTACCAGCAAAGAGTAGCTACACACCGTCACATTGTGCGGGTACTGTGCTCACCCTGAGGGTGTGATGTGGCGCCCAGGACCAGGTCCACAACACCAGCCATGGCTGGATGAGGCCATGACAGAGCTCCACAACAGTACTAACCTGTGAGATAGGAAGGTGCTGCAGAAACATGTTGGATATCTCTGTCTGTCTCAGTTAGTGGAAACCCCCATGGACCCCTAGCTGGTCAAAGTAAACCCCCCCATGGCAGCAAAGTGGACCATCAAACCCCAGGCCTGCTGGGGAACAGACACCCTACAGGGCAGTCCAAGCAGCTCCACACACATACCTAACACAATATCAGACAGACTTTAGGCCTGGATATCCAAAGATGCACCCCAGCACTATCTGATATTCACCTGCAGCAAGCCATCAGCCACTGCACCCTGCAAGGCACTCCATCAAGACACATACCAGCTGTGAACAGTCTGCTGGTTAGTCATAATGGAAATGCATGCACCCAAAACTGGGGTGGCAGCACACACAAGCAGAGAGTTCTGTGAGGAAGCCCCAACAAGAAACCCATATATATATATCACAAGAAAGAAACACAATACAGCACTATGGGGGTGCCTAGCCATGCTGTCATCACTGCACACTCAGGGTGAGAGTGCTCCCCCAGCAGCACATACAGAGGTCACCCTGTCTGTGTAGGTGGTGGCCTGGCACTACAATGTCACAGCCAGTGCCCTATGCCCTGTGCAGATGCATCCTGGCCAGCCCACCATGTCTGACCTATACCCATGATACCTTGCTGCTCATTATGCACATTGGCAGGCCAATACTGGCAGTAGTGCTGGCGGTGTGGGTTGGGGAAGGTGTTTGCAGCCAACACACACTGTATAGACAGACACACACTCCCACACCTATGCCAGCATTGTGCTACTATTGAGGGGGTGATTAGCCTTGGCCACCACACCGGTCCTGGGCACGGCACAGGCATGGATATGGTACGCAGTACTGCTGGGGGTCACTCCCCAGGGTGGTGAACACCGTCAGAGACCAGGCCTGGAGCACGAACTGCAGACACCAAACAGATTGTTCGGATGGGGTCAACTAGTAGTATGTGCGTAATGTAGGGATATCTATCAGCCTGTACTCTTAGCAAACCTTTCAGAGCTGTGTACCTCAGGTGTAGGGTGACATTGCTAAGGTATGCAGGTGCTGGTATTGGGAGATGCACGCAGGGTCCAATGTTCTGTCTCTACAGGAGACATTGGCCAATGGGGCCTGTGGGTGTGTCTGCCCCTGTTGGCTGCTGCTTTACGGCAGCGCTTCCCCACTCCAGTCCAGTTTTGCATCACACTGTTCGGGTCTTCCTGCTGTCCCTCATGAATATGCATGAGCTACATCTACATGCCGTGGGGGTGGTGCATAGATATACAGCACAGGCATTTGTATGAGTGGCAGCATGGAACCTGACTGGTGTGTGGCCCACCAGGACTGCATTTGGGGGATTCTACTGTAGGTTCTGCCCCTGTTCATGGTGTCTGTGCTCAGTGGGGTAAAAGATAGATGTATTACCATTGCATATGTCCTTGTCACGAAAGGTGTGTCCTTACTGTCACTGTTTATTTGTGGGGAAAACATGTGGGCAGGATTGCTGGTAGCCCCAGCTGGTCTTTGAACCTGTGACCTTCTGTTCTTACATGCACTGTCTGTGTGCACTGCACCACCATGTAGCCACAGATTGGCTGAATTCCCTGGATAGTCTATGACTGTGGATCCGGCAGGGCCTGTCTGTTGCTGTGGACTGTGCCAGCCTGCACATGGCTAGGCCTCTGTCTTCTGTTGCTAGCAGCCACTGCCCCCTGCACCACATGTACTCGTCCGCCAACATGCTGGCATGAGCTTCTCCCATAAAAAGCAGGTGACCTGATTGGAATGTGGCAGTACGGGACTGCATTTGGGGTACTTGGCTGTGGGTAATGCCCATTGTTGTGGTGTTAGTGCGTTGTTGGGTAAAATATGGGTGTTTTCCCCATGCTTTTGTCCCCTGCAATACAGGGGTGTCTGTGCTATCTGTGTTTAGTGGTGGGTAAAATATAGGGACTGGGCTGGTAAGTGCCCCAGCTGGGCTTTGAACCTCTGACCCTCTGGTCCTAGAGATACTGACTCTGTCTGCTGCACCACACTATGGCCACATAGACAGTGCAGCCCCTGGAGGTAGTAAGCCTGGCAGGATGGAGTCACAAACCCTGCTCTACGCAATTTTACTGTGGGCATATGCACCCTGTCTGGTGACAAACGTGCACATAAACCCCGGAAATGACCATGGGAAATGGGGGACAACATATCACCACGCTGGGCAACAGTGATATTAATGGGCAACCATAGCAAACACTCCCAGGAAAGCTCCACAAAAGGAAATGTTTTTTGGAAGAGTCTCCGCTCCGTAAACCCTTCCAAAATTAATTTCTTTTTTCTGGAGCTTTGCTGGGTGTGTTTTCTGTATGTTCCCATCACTATAACTGTTCCCCAGCTGAATTACTATTTTTAATAGTTCTGTTGTGGTCATTTTCTATTTTTATTTGCACTTTTGTGCTGTGCACATGTATCACACTGCTCACGTTTTGCTGGTTTCCCCGGTTTTCCTGTACATTGCTGACGTAAATGGTTTCTCTTCCCTTCTACCGCGAGTGTTTCACTGGCGGTATTTTTTCCTTGTAAATTCGGGCACGCTCCTGTGCGGGGAGTCTCTCCCCTCCCACATTCCACCCATTGACCCCGTCTCTCCGCCCCTCAGGGGCCTTCCTCCGCCCTCATTTCGCCTTTCCACGCCTCTATCGCACATGAGCGCCCCGCAAACGTGCGCGTTTTCGGCGCACGCGTGCGGGACCCGTTAATGTGCCGCACACACGTATGGGGCGCTTAAGAGCACTTAAATGCATCATTTTAGGGCGCTCAGGTGCGCCCCGCACAAGTGCCCCGTTTAGTAAACATACCCCTATGTCTAAAATAGCTTTCCCACATGTTGGTTCATGAACCAGCTGCTCCAAAAACATTTATTTCATTTATAAACTTTGGGTCATGTTTACTAAACCGTCCTAACGTGCGGCCAGCATTAGTGTGCAGGCTGCCATATAAGGAGTGGGCGTTTCAGTCTTAACGTAGCAAAACGGAATTATTGCGCGATAACCCCATTTTGCTACGTTAACGTGCGGTAATCTTAAGTTGGCCCGCAGACATGCAAATACAGAATCAGAGCTGTAGCACAATGGTTAATACACTGACTGATGATGCTAGGGGTCATGAGTTTGATCCCTCAGTGTGCCTAATGAATAAGGCTGGTTGAGGCATTACCTTTTACGGTTATGTATTGCTTTATGAGGAATTTTATTTTTATTTTAATTAGTGCTGCCAGCAAACACACCCTCACAGTGGCGTAACCTAAGGTGCCGCATAAGGCACCCTATAAGGCACTCCATAGGGTGTATTATAAAGTGCACTGTCCACCAAGACACCCTATAATGTCCCCTATAGGACACCTAATAAGGTACCTTATAGGGCGCCCTATGAGGCACCCTAAGGTTACAGTACTCTGAGGGTGTTTTTACTGGCAACACTAATGTACATTAAAAAACAGACAATGCCTCAGACAGCCCTATCAAATAACCCCACTGGGGTTTTGAACCCATGATCTCTGGCTCCATAGGCAGTGAAGTAACCAGTGGGCTACAGCTGCTAACAAACCCCTAACTAGCTGCAGAAGGACTGCATGTCACCACACAATCAGTCTGCTGTGTTCAGCCCACCAGTACCCATTATGCACAGCACATGCAAACAAGCAGTCTACAGATGATCACAGGATGGGGTATGCACCCCACAGCACCTCATCCTGGTAGGGGGAACTGACCGAGTGCACCCCCACAGCACCTCAGCCTGGTAGGGGGTGTCGATGGTGTGTGTTAGTGGCAACAGAGTAGCTACAGACCGGCACATTGTGTGGGTATTGTGTGCAGCCTGATGGTGAGGTGGGGCGGCCAGCACCAGGTCTGCAGCACCTTCCATAACTGAAAAAGGCCATGTCACAGGTAGCCATCAGTGCTGGTAGTTAGCAGGTAGTCATCAGTGCCTGCAGACCTCCTTAGGGTACATCAGTGTCCATCTGTGGTTGTCAATCAGGTCCAGCCCTTATGGGCTATGATGCACCCAGAATAGTGCATATTCTGTGTTGGTGCTATGGTAACATGATGTGAGTGAAGGGGGGTGTTTGGACCCATAGGCAGATTATGTACCACCACCCAACCCACCCTCTGTGGGTCAGGGTGGGAGACAGGATTCCCCCCACCAACAGATCCACATTCTACCACCCTTCAAGGGTGGCAGTAGAAGGGGACCATCAACGCCAGTCCTGCTGGGGAGCAGACACTCTACAGGGCAGCCAATACAGAGCTGTACACATCCCTAAGGCAATGGCTGGCAGACAGACAGTAGGCCTGGAAATGCTCAGCTACCCTTCACCACCATCTGACATTCCCCAGCAGCAAGCACAATGAGTCAACAGCTACTGCACCCTGCAAGGTGTTCCAGCCATACACATATAGCTGCAGACAGTCTTCTAGTTAGTCCATAGTGCATGGTCCTGGAGGAGCTGTGTGCACCCAAAGCTGAGATGTGAGCACACCCACCAAACAGATAGGTCAGTGATTAGGCTCCAGAGAGAAAACCCTATATATTGCACTTAAGAAAAATACAAAATAGCAACTATGGGGGAGCCTAGCCATGCCGTGGTCACTGCTCAGTCAGGGTGAGAGTGACCTCCCAGCAGGACATGCTGTGGCCGGGCACTACAATCTCCAAGCCATTGCCCTATGCCCTGTGCTGATGCATCCAGGCCAGGCCACCCTGTCCAGGCTATTCCCATGGTACCTTGCTCCTCATTATGCACATTGGCAGGCCAATACTGGCAACAGTGCTAGCAGTGTGGGCTGAGGAGGGTGTTGACAGCCACCACACACTGGATAGACAGACACACACTCCCACACCTATGCCAGCATTGTTCAACTATAGAGGTGTTTGGCAGCCCTGGCCACCGTACCAGTCCTGGGCACAGTGCTAGCATGGCTATGGTATGCAATACTGTTGGAGTCACTCCCCAGGGTGGTGAACACTGTCAGACACAAGACCTGTAGCACACTCCACAGACATCAGACAGGTTGCTATGATGCATCTCAATCAGACAATTCTGCTTAACTTAGGAATTGCTATCTGCATTACCCATAGCAACCTTTTGATAGATGTGTACCGTGTTCCCAGGTTTAGGGTGGCATTGCTAGGGTATGCAAGTGCTAGTATCGGGAGATGCACACAGGGCCCAATATCCTGCCTCTCCAGGTGGCTTTGGATAATGGAGCCTGTGGGTGCGGGTGTGTCTGCCCCTATTGGCCGCTGCTCTAGGGCAGAGGTTCCCAACTCTGGTCCTGGTGGGCCAAACACTGTTCGGGTTTTCATGCTGTCCCTAATGAATATGCATGAGATACATCTGCATACCATGGGGGTGGTGCATAGAAATGCAGCACAGCCATATTTATTGGAGGCAGCATGGAACCTGAATGGTGTTTGGCCCTCCAGAACCTCTTTTGGGAGACTCTGCTCTAGGTAATGCACATGTTTATGGTGTCTATGCTCTATAGGGTAAAATGTAGGTGTTTTGGGCATGTTTACATTATCTACACTAACGGTTCTGTCTGCATTACTATGTTTTAGTAGTGCTTAAAATATTGGGACTGGGTTGGCAGGTACCACAGCTGGGACTTGAACCTGTGACCTTCTGCTCTTGAACACACTGGCTGTGGGCCCTGCGCCACTGTGTTGCCACAGAAATGGTGCATTCCCTGGGGATTCCATGACTGTTTGTCAGACAGGGCCTGTCTGTTACAGTGCACGGCACCCACCTACACAGGGCTAGGCCATGGTCTGCTGTGGGCAGCTGCCACTGCCCCCTCCACCACCAGTACCCCTCTGCCACCCTGATGACATGCCCTTCTGCTGGTGGTGCTGATGGTGCGCAGTCTCAGGCCATCCAGTGTGTGGGTAGGCGGCTGCCTATGGTGTGGGTTCTGGGGTAGGGGTGCCTGCATAGCTGTCCCCACTTCCCCCCTGCACAGTCTGCCAATGTTCTGTGCCCTTGGGAGTACCTGCTGGGTACTATCCCCTGTGACACTGTGGGAGGCACACTCGTGCCCATGTTGGGCCCTCATCAGTTGCTGTCTGGCTGCACTGTTTCAGCATTCCTATGGGCCACCTAGGCATCACCCTAGTCCGCACTGTGGCCCAGCTGCACCACAGCATGTGGCGCCTGCAGCCCTCTGTGTCCCCTTTTCAAGCATCTGTCCAGTTGCCCATTCTGACATGCCCGCCTTGCTGTTGCAGAACATGTGCATGCCATCGGACACCTGTCCAATGGAGAGGGAAACCCTGATCAGTGCTATTTCACTGTGGGATCATTCAACTTGTATGGGGACAGAGCATAGACCCTTCCAAAATTCATTTTTTTTTTTAGCTTTCTCGGGAGTGTTTTTTGATGTTTCCCATTAATATCACTATTGCCCAGCTTGGTTATGTTTTTTTTATATTTTGTTGGGGTCATTTTCAATGTTTATTTGCCCTTTTGTTCCGTGCACATGTATCATACTTAACTCTTTTTTGTCAGTTTCCCTGGTTTTCCTGTACATTGCTGACAGAAGTGGTTTCTCTTCCCTTTAAATCAGCTCTAACGCCAGGGTTTCACTGGCGTTAGTTTTCAGCCTCGGATTTCACAGCGTTAGTGTGCAAGGAGCCTCTCCCCTCCCACTGTCCACCCATTGACCCCCTCTCTCCGCCCCTGGGGAGCCTTCCTCCGTCCTCTGGGAGCCTTTCTCCACCCTGAAAGCTCATTTTCACCGCTACGCGCGTTAACGCACACTAAGGTACCTTATCACCTGATAAAGCGCCATTATCGCGCGATAATGTACCTTATCGCGTGATAACATCGCAGAGAGAACGTTAGGACGGTTTAGTAAACATGCCCCTTTATCTCCTTAGCATGTCATGATATGACATTGACTTAGTTCATACCAGGGTATCACTGGACAGCAAATTTGTTCAAAGGTTTTGCTTCCTGAAAAAAAAATGGGGATTATGATAGACAGCTTCAAGCTGAACACAAATATAATTTCAGATTGACTGTATCACATAGGAATTTGGAGTAACATTAAGTTAAATTTTGACTGAATTTGGCATGTTTAATTGCATAATGATGCTGACATATTGCTCTAGTTCATCTGAGCTAAAAATATTTTGCTCGTGATTTTCATTTATACTCAGCATCTGATGCTTCTTATCTCAGTGCCCAACAATAGAGAAACCTTTCTCCATGTCTGCATGAAGATTAACAGAGAAGAAGTCCAAGGGGTATGTTTACTAAGGCACGGTAACGTCACCGGCAATAAGTGCAGTGCTAATGTTACAGATGCCATATAAGGAAGTGGGCAGCATGGCATTAAGGTAACCATGGTCCATTAACGAGTGGTAAAGGGTGCCCTGGACAATTACCGTATGTTAACGTCACAGCCGATGGGAAGCAGCAGCACGTCCACATGGGTTGCAAGCCAAGGCACGCAGACAGTATAAGACGTGCTGAGGGATGTACAGACATGGTGCCACATGAACAACGGAGCCGTAGGTGTAAGGCCGTAGACCACAGGCAGCTGATATCGCAGTCTGTAATTGGGATGTGAGCCACAGCTAAACACATGCACACAAACTATCAAATAGTATGCAGTGAAAACAGCATGCAGAAGAGTAAACAAGTTAACCCAAAAAGGCATTAGGGGCCGGTCTGAAGGGCCAGCAATGTGGATGGTGTGTGTACAAGGGCACAATGGGGAACAGATCGTAAAAGGAGCATGTGAGAATTGAACTGGTACACTGAAGAGTCCAAACACAGCTCACCAACAGCAACACCAAACCCCCAAGCCAACTGCCTACCCAGACAGCACAAAGAAGGGGACCATATGTAACAGCTAATATGTGATGGATATGCTGCATGGAGGGCACACTGTAGTGCACAGTGAAGAGAAGGAAGCGTGTTTGGAGAAGTGACTAAGCTGCAGCCATTGGATGGTAAGGTTAGCAGAACACAAGAAAATAAAAGGAAAAGAACATGTGGGAATCAAACCCACAACCTATGGCAGCTCAAGGCATGTCTGTAACCACTATCCCAAACAACCACAACAAGCACAATGCAAATATGTTCCACAAAAGGGAATGTATGTATGGAAACCCGTAGTTCCCTGTGAGGTGGCAGATGACTGGCACATATACAGCTGCCATCTTTCAAGGATGTGAGCTTAGGTGGGCCATGTACATCAGCAGTATACCACTAAATACGTTGGTCAGTGCGGTGATGTAGCAGCAGAGACAAATGTGTGTCCAACATGTCCCAGATACAGTCACTGGCCAGTCCACAGATGATGAGCAAGACAGATCATGTCCAGGAGCTGTATGGTGTGTTCTGCTTAGTAGCCCCCCACCCCAATGCATTTGCACGCTCTGAATGCCTCAGTCGCATATGTGTGCATGTAGACAGTAGGTGTTGCATGATGAGGACCCAACACATCAGTTATGAAATGTCCACAAGAACATACCTGCCTGTCAATACAGGACACACAAATATGAAAATGCATAGGCAGCCAAAGGTCTGCAAGTGCAAAGACATAAATATCTCTGCCATTGATGATGTGTAGTCAAGGAGGCAGGCGCATCTTCAATCTGCCCCACCGCCACTGTCAGCACCAGTGCCAAAGAACACCAATGCCAGCTATGTCCCTGATACACCTCCCAGATGGGGATGCACCGGCACCAGCATGAACATGCATGTGCCCAAGTAGTAGAAAAACCCACCCAAAAGAAGCAACAATGGTAAAAATGAGCTGACATGCAAATGGCCAGGCACATGTGAGTGAAGAATGTAGCTGTGTTAAAATGCAATACCTATGTGGATATCAGTGAAACCATCTGTGGGCAGGAATGCAGCAGCACAACGTTGGAGTCACCACACCATGCTACCCTCACTGACAAACTGGGGCCCCAATGCATCAGCTGTTCTTGGGCCTGATATGAGCAACATGACTACCATGACCATGAGGTTTCTGGAGTCCAGCGGATTACAGGATCCGAGGCAGCATGGATTCACCAGAGGCAGGTCTTGTCAGACAAATCTGATTGATTTCTTTGAGTGGGTGACCAGGGAGCTGGACCGAGGGAGATGTGGTGTATTTAGATTTCAGTAAAGCCTTTGACACTGTTCCTCACAGGTGACTTATAAACAAACTGAGCACCCTAGGGTTGGACCCTAAAGTTACTGCTTGGGTTAGAAATTGGTTGGGTGGGAGGCGACAAAGAGTATAGGTAAATGGAGCTCACTCTGAGGAGAAGGATGTTACCAGTGGTGTGCCCCAGGGATCTGTCCTTGGTCCGATTCTTTTTAACATCTTTGTTAGTGATATAGCGGAAGGGCTGTCGGGTAAGGTTTGCCTCTTTGCGGATGGGACCAACACAGAGAATCTCTAAAGGTAAAAAGTGGACTGTTGTAGTTGTTGTTATGGAAGGACAGACTAGATAGGCCATGTGGTCTTTTTCTGTCATCATGTTTCTATGTTTCTATGACACTGGAATGGACATAGTTCTTAGGAGGTGCATGAACCAAGTGTATGCACAATGTATGCCTCTGGTGTCGGAATGTGTCCATTTGCTGTATGTCATGATGAAGAGTAGCTGAACAGACGTCGACTGACCAACATATTGCAAGTGTGTCCCAGACACTGTAAGGTAAGTATGCATGTCAAACAAATGCAGTGATGGTGTCAACCAAACATGTATAACAGCCCAATAGTGCTCGTGTCTGAAATAGCCAATCTGATGTATCACACCAATGTACATGTAAACGTATGTTTCCTGCATAGTTGATGAACATGTGCACAAGGGTTGAAGTTGACACTCACACATGTGTCACAGGAGTATTGGACCACGTACAACAAATAGATGAACACCTACAACACAGCAGAATGGACACATGCTATGAATACCACAGACACCGTGTTATTGAGCTATGAATGGATTCATTGATGCAGGAACACCTCACTTCACACATCCTGTGCATGATAAAATAACCACACTGGGCTATGATCACAAAGGTGGCCTGGGGTTACTGTGCTGTGAGTGATCCAGATGGCATTGAATAATGTCGTCTGCATCAGCACTACATTGCTCCCCCCCCCCCCGATCTACGCCCACCCCCCTCCACCTCCCCCCCTCACCTCCACACAGCTGGACAACTGTTCATCCACTCTCCATATCAGAGGCCAGTGAGTCCGTCTACACACCCGGCAGGCCAACCGGCACACCTGACCCTAATCCCTACCCATTGAGTCACACACCCTCCATTGCAGACCCTCCATGCATCCACACTGTGATCAACTCCAGTCCCGACACCGGGACCCAGGGCCGTACTGATGGCAAAATGCGCCCTGTGCAACTTGCACATTAGGCGTGCGCGCCCCCCTCCTGCACCCCATCTAGCCACTTTATGGGGGCGGTAGAGAAGAGGCACGCACCTGATGTTCAAGCCACCTGCCGCCGGCACGCTAAGCAGGTCTGATCCTTCCCGGAGAGACCATACCTCCTTATTGTGCTGGCGGGAAGACTTTAGGGGGCATATTTCGGATCTCTGCCGTTGCCTGCCAACGCCAGCCGATATGTGCCCCTGAGGTTTTTGCACCCTGTGCGGCCACACCGCTTTCACAGGGCTTGGTACGGTCCAGCCGGGACCCTCCCACATCCCTGGAAGCATGCACCTATCTGCCCAATACCCAGGGCCCCCTCCCATGACCTACCTATCCCTGCCCACAATAGGCAAATCAATCATCACACCATCCACACAAACATACCTGACAATGTGGCGCATCCCTAAATGTCCCAGCACGTGTATACCAGTAATGTGCCACACACCTGCCAGTGGGGACGTTGGGCCAGAGATAGGGTACTGTCGCCCCCGCCTGGCCAGGTAGGTAACTGGTAGCAGGTGAGGTCGCCTTTTGGCTTTAAAATAAGATTCCCTCAAAATGGCTGCCAGGAGGGCTGCTGGGAATTGTAGTCCTATATTAAAGCAAGGAGTTGTGACTCAAGGGTTCAGGCGTAAGACAGAGAAATTTATTCAATGTATTCAGGGGTTCCTTCATACACAGGACGCGAGGGGTAAATTATATAAAGGAGGTTTTTAATCCACAGTACAGCTTCAAAACGAAACAGGAATAACTTTGCTTTATATTCCAAACTTCAAAGAAACAGGCACAATCTTGCTTGTAAATCAAAATTGCCACTTTCCAAAACTTTTAAACTCTTAAAGGTTTTCTCCTTTGCAGGAACAAACTTCTGGCAGCAAAAATAAACTTTTAAATGTCCCTTGAACATTTACATCCAGCTCTCAACCTTATCAGTTGAACACAGCTGTTTCTTTCAGTTGTGACGTCTTCAGAATTAGGCTGCTTCCTAAGCACGGCATACATACAATTGCTCTCTAGGACTCTTCCACATCAGAGACCTGACATATAGCACATTGTAAATCCATGGTACTGTTCTCCACACTTGTTATGTCCATTTCCTCTACACTATCTCTCTCACTTACATCAAAAGGTAACTGAACAGAGAGCTGGCTATTTTCTTTCTCTATTAGTTCATTTAACTTCTTAAGTAGAGCCTGCTTTTGCAGTAGCTCTTCTGTTAAGTGAGCTACTTGGTGCTTGGATAAACTTTCTCCCTTTATCCTGGGACTTTGTCTATTACTAGAATTAGCTTTCCCTTCTAGAGCTAATTCTCGTGGGTATTTCCTGTCTAGGAATTGAGAAGGACACACTTGCCTTGATTCTGAGGTATTTAGAAACTCTCTCTGCTCTGCAAGCCAGTCATGATGTCTCTCAGCTGCAGCACCTTCGTTTGCTTGCACCAGCCTCTCGTTCCTTGCTTCCTCAGCTGTGCTTGGCAATCTCTCATCAAGCTTCTCTCTTCGGCTTCCAGTGTTTCTTACACTCTGCCTTTCATGCTCTGCAAGCACTCTCTCACTTGCTCTCCATGCTCCTTGTCTTTCTCCTTGTCCTTCTCTTCCCGTGCTGCTTCTCCGTCTCAAGAGTGGCACCTTCTTACCACTTCTCATTCCTCTTCTTCTATCTGTGTTACTGCAAATCAGCTTTTTAAACTTTCCTTCCTCCTGAGCCACACCTTGCTCCCAGCACATGTGACTAGGGTCAAGCTTCTCCCTGACGTGCTGCTGTGGGCGGGGCTTAGGGATGACTATTCTCTGAGTCACAGACTCTTGGTTACTAGGGAAACACTTGATACATTCTGCCTTAAAGTGACAGGGCTCATTTTCCTGTGTATTTCTAGGTTCAGCAGTGGTTTCCTCACCACAGTACATAAGAACATAAGATATGCCATACTGGGTCAGACCAAGGTCCATCAAGCCCAGTATCCTGTTTCCAACAGTGGCCAATCTAGGTCATACGTACCTAGCAGTTTCCCCAAAAGACACAGGTTCCACAATGCTTGTACTGGGTCAAGCATTGATATCATGGGTCCCTTCTTAATAATGGTTTATGGACCTTTCCTCTAGAGACTTGTCCAAACCTTTTTTAAACCCAGCTACACTAACAGCCTTTACTACATCCTCCGGTAACAAATTACAGAGTTTGATTACATGTTGAGTGAAAAAATATTTTCTTTTATTAGTCTTAAATAGTTTACCCTGTAGCTTCATTGCATGTCCCCTAGTCTTTTTATATTCTGATAACGTAAACAATCGATCTACGATTACCCGTTCCACTCCGTTCATTAATTTATAGACTTCTATCATATCTCCTCTCAGCCGTCTCTTCTCCAGGTTAAAGAGCCCTAACCTTTTTAGCCTTTCTTCATAGGAGAATCCTTCCATCCCCTTTACCATTTTGGTGGCTCTTCTCTGAACCTTTTCTAATAACGCTATATCCTTTTTAAGATACGGCGACCAGAATTGCACACAATATTCAAGGTGCGGTCTCACCATGGAACGATATAGAGACATTATAATATCTTTTGTTTTATTTCCATTCCTTTCCTTATGATACCTAGCATTCTATTTGCTCTCTTGGCCACCGCTGCACACTGGGTTTTAACATGCTATCCACAATGACGCCTAAATCGTTTTCCTGGGTGGTGGTGCCTAAAGTGGAACCTTGCATCGTGTAACCATAGTTTGGGTTGTTCTTCCCTGGGTGCATAACTTTGCACTTGTCCACATTAAATTTCATCTGCCATTTTGATGCCCAGTCTTCCAGTTTATCAAAATCCTTTTGCAATTTTCCACAATCCTCTTGGGTTTTAACAACTTTTTTTTTTTTTTTTTAAGACGTTTATTTTCATTTTACAACAAACAAAAGTAACTACACACCTAAAAATACAAATACACACATACAATAAGGAAAACAACCCCGATTACCCCCCACCCTATGCTTCTTCTCTAAGCTAATAAGAGTCATCACATAAGCGCTTACACACATCAGTTATTGTACAGCAAACAAGCAAAAATGGTATTGATGATACAGGCTGATCCTGTGACAAAAATGTATACAAAAGTAAACAGCCAAAGGAGAGCAGTTAGCAATTAGAACATAATCATGAAACACCTTCCTTTTAAACAAGCAATGAAGGGCTTGAGTGGAAGAGATTGACATACGAGGTAGTTGCTCATTATTACAGTAAAATGGACATAATTCCACCAATCATTGAGGTTCAGATGGAAGCCAATTTCAGTATGTCGTAATGAAGGAGATAGGAAATAGCTATGCCCAGTAAATGGGCCTCCTGAAAAAAACACTAACTCAGAATAATCATGATTAAGAGAGCTAGGGATTATCCTTCTTTGGAATGGACTATTGATGCCTTGTACAGTCAGTAATGATAACGGACATGAAGCCATGCCAAATAGTTAAACAATCTGAAAAAGAAACATAATAGCACACAGAGGTACACAATGTCGCTCATAATACCAGTAAATGACTGCAGAAATAACATGATAGAAATTAAACTAAGGAAAACCATGAAGCGCCCCTTATAACAAAATAAGCACCGAAGTGCCTTAGAGAAGAAGCAAAACCCCAGAAATTACTGGCGGCCTGATGTCTGCGGGGAGAAACCCCAGAGAAGGCCTGAATTGAAACATAAATCCTACAATGCTATACAGGCTCCGAAACTAACCAAGGATCTCATCGTGGAAAGAAAGGAGACCAACAAGGTATATATAAAGAGAAAGAAAAGTCCAGGCAGTCTCCGTTTCAGGCAGCGATCACCACATCGGGCCATTCAAAATGGCGGACCGTTCCAGCGGATTCCATCCAAGCTGTTGGATTAGCGCATCTGGTCTGCTTCTTTAGAAGCTAGAAATGTTGCTAGCAGATCAGGATCTTCGAAGGTACGAGTTTGGTTATGGAGAGTCACTCTGAGCTTCGCTGGATATAAGATGCCGAAGCGAGCCTGTAATTGTTGAAGTCTAGGTCGAAAAGCAAGGAGTCTCTTCCGACGGTCAGCTGTGGGCTTAGCCAAGTCAGGGAAGAAGGAGACTTTATGATTTTCAAACTCCAAATGACGATTCGCCCGGGCAGCATTTAGAATTTGCTCAACTTGCTGATATCTCAGTAGACGAAAAATGATGGGCCGGGGGGTCGTCCGATTGAGCGCCATGCTGGTAGGAACACGATGTGCTCGGTCAATTTCCAGATCTCTGTGAAAAGTAATCTTCAGCAAGGAGGGAAGAGTTTTGACCAGGAATTCTCTCATATCTCCTGCTTCCGCGCCCTCCGGTACACCAATGAGCCTTACATTGTTGCGACGGGCTCGATTATTGCTATCCTCTAACTCTTTTTGTAGATTCTGTATCTGACGCTCAGCCTCATCCAGTTTCACCAAGCGCATCACGTGTGAGTCGAGGACCCCCGCCATATTGTCCTGCCGTAATGAAAGACCTTCAAAACGATCCTGAAGTACACCAAAATCTTCTCTCATGGCTCGGAGCGCTTCTCCGTTGGACTGCACCAGTTCCTTCACACCACGTATTTCCTCCAAGATCTCCTGTTGCATTTCGGGGTTATCCCGAAATGGCACCATCTTTTGTGGGGAAGGCAGCTCTGTCTTGGAACGTTTTCCGTGTGAAGAAGAGGGAGATCCGAAGTCTAAGCGCGCTGGTTTATGGGCCGCCATCTCCCCCGAGGCACCCCGGTAAGTTCGAAGCAAAATATTAAGTTAATGTAGGTATTAAGTCAGGATTCTGAGTAGGCCCCTCGGGAGCTTCAGCGCAAAGCGTCTAACCCGCTGGACATCAGGCTCCGCCCCCGGGTTTTAACAACTTTAAATAGTTCTGTGTCATCTGCAAATTTGATAATCTCACTCGTTATTCCACTTTCCAGGTCATTTATGAATATGTCAAAAAGCAGAGGACCCAGCACAGATCCTTGGGGTACACGACTATTCACCTTTCTCCATTGGGAAAAAATGGACATTTAGCCCTACCCTCTGCTTTCTATCTTTTAACCAGTTCCTGATCCACAGTAGTACACTGCCTCCGATCCCATGACTCTTTAGTTTTGCCAAAAGTCTCTGATGAGGGACCTTGTCAAAGGCTTTCCGAAAGTCCAGATACACTATGGGGCATGTTTACTAAACATTCCTAACGTGCGGGGCCGCGCTAGTGAGCGTGTGCCATATAAGGAGTGGGCGGTTCAGGCAGAAAATAGAAAAAAAACGGTAGTAAGCAACCGGACGTGTGTGCGTCGCGCTAATGTGCGGGGGTCGACATTACCGCGTGGAAAGGCAAAGTGGCGCGCTGCTGAGTATACAAAACAACAGAGCCGTGGTACAATGGTGAAGACACTGACCAATGGTGCAGGGGCCATGGGTTCAATCCCCCAGTGTGTGCAACGACAAAGGTCAGCTGAGGCAGTAACTGTAATGATTAACATTGTTTTAGGAGGCAAATTAATTTGGAACGGCATAAGGCGGCGCACAGTTACTTTTGGGCGGCAGAAGGCGGCGCACAGTGCTTTTTGGGCGGCATAAGGCGGCGCACAGTTATTTCTGGGCAGCAGAAGGCGGCGCACTGGTCCCCTTGGGCGGCAGAAGGCGGCGCGCTGATAGGCACAAGGCGGCGCGCTGATGCATAAGCACAGGAACAGAGCCACAGCACAATGGTTAGAACACTGACCAATGGTGCAGGGATCAGGGGTTCAACTCCTCACAATGCCCAGTGAAAAATGCCTGCTGAGGCAGTATGTATTATGTTGAGGAGTGCTGTAGGAGGCTGTATAATTATATTTTGTTATCACTACTAGCAAACGCACTCTCCCAGCATGTTACCATACGGTGGCCCATAAGGCACATGTTACAGTGCACTGTTCGCCAAGGCACCCTTGAATGACCCCTATAGGGCAGCATGTATGTTGCGACACAGGATAATGTATAGTGCACCCTATAGGGATGGCAACCATAAGGTGGCCTACAGGGCGCCCTATGAAGCACCCTCAGAGGCACCTAATGGGTATAGTAAGCTGAGGGTGGTCTTGCCGGCATAGACATATGTACAGTAAATAAAAATAAAGCTGTGGACAGCCCTACCAAAGGGCCCCACTGTGGGTTTGAACCCATGACCTCTGGCTGCACAGGCAGTGATGTAACCATTGCGCTACAGCTCCATAGCTGTAAGCAGGCCCCTGGCTGGCTGCAGATAGCCTACACGTCACCGCACAGACAGTCTGCTGGTGGCAACAGAATAGGGTTAGGCCACCCGTACCCATGATGCACTGCACATGCAAATTAGCTGTCCGCAGATGGACACAAGATGGGGAATGCACCCCCACAGCACCTCGGCCCTGTTGGGGGAAGTGACCGGGTGCACCCACACAGCACCTTGGCCTAGTAGGGGGCACTGACCGGGTGTTTTACTGGCACAGAGTAGCCACACACCGTTACATCGTGCGGGTACTGTGCTCACCCTGAGTGTGCAATGAGGTGGCCAGGACCAGGTCAACAACACCTGCCATGGCTGATGGAGGCCAAGCGGGCGTTCCAAAGCAGTGTTAAGATAGCTAGTTTCTGCACAAACACCATGGATATCCCTGTCTGCCGCCATCAGGCACCCCCCCCCCCCAGTGGCAAACATGGTCTCCATCAAGGGATCCACACTCTACCTCCCTGCAAAGGTGGCAGTAGAGGGCAACATCAACCCCAGTCCTGCTGAGGAACACCACCACCCCCCCAGGCAGGCAGCTCCATACACAGCCATAACACAATAGCAGACAGACATAAGCCCAGGGTATGGTAAGCTGCACTCCACCACCAGATATTCCCCTGCAGCAAGCCCACAGCCACTGCACCATGCAAGCCATTATAGCAAGACATTTACCAGCTACAAACAGTCTGCTGGTTAGTCCATAGTGCATGTTCCCAATGGAGATGCATGCACCCAGAACTGGGCTGTCTGCATACACAGCAAGCAGATAGATCAGTGACTGGGCCCCAAAGAAAAACCCATATCTATCACATGAGAGAACTACTATACAGCACTATGGGGGGGGCCTAGCCATGCTGTGGTCACTGCACAGTCAGGGTGAGCGTGATCCCCCAGAAGGACATGCTTTGGCCACCCTGTCCGTGTAGGTGGTGGCCGGACACTACAATATCCCAGCCAATGTCCCTGCCAGGGCCCTATGCCCAGTGCAGATGCATCCTGGCCACGTCACCCTGCCCTGGCTAT
Organism: Ichthyophis bannanicus; assembly: GCA_033557465.1. Taxonomy (NCBI): domain Eukaryota; kingdom Metazoa; phylum Chordata; class Amphibia; order Gymnophiona; family Ichthyophiidae; genus Ichthyophis; species Ichthyophis bannanicus. The sequence goes on from CM066048.1 coordinate 7,457,966, forward strand.
ACCCATGGTACCTTGCACCTCATTATGCACATTGACTGGCCAATACTGGCAACAGTGCTGGCAGTGCGGGCTGTTGAAGGGGCTTGCAGCCAACACCCACTGTATAGACAGACACACACTTCCACACCTCTGCCATCATGGTGCTACGATTGAGGGGGTAAGTAGCCTTGCCCACCAAACCGGTCCTGAGCACGGCATGGCATGGATATGGTACGCATTACAGCTGGTGGTCACTCCCCAGGGTGGTAAGCACCGTCAGAGGCCAGGGCTGGAGCATGCCCCGCAAACACCTAACAGATTGTTTGGATGGGGTCAACTAGCAGTATGTACGTAACGTATGGATAACTGCCTGCCTGTGCTCCTAGCAAACGTCTCCGAGCTGTGTACCGTATACCTCAGGTGTAGGGTGACATTGGTAAGTTATGCAAGTGCTCGTTGTGGGTGCTGCATGCACGGTCCAATGTTCTGCCTTTCCAGGAGACATTGGCCAATGGGGCCTGTGGGTGTGGGTGTGTCTGCCCTTGATGGCTGCTGCTTTACGGCACAGATTCCCAACTCCAGTCCAGGTTTGCATCACACTGTTCGGGTTTTCCTGCTATCCCTCATGAATATGCATGGGCTACATCTACATGCCATGGGGGTGGTGCATAGATATACAGCACAGGCATTTGTATGAGTGTCAGCATGGAACCTGACTGGTGTGTGGCCCACCAGGACTGCATTTGGGTGATTCTGCTCTAGGTACTGCCCCTGTTCATGGTTTCTGTGCTCAGTGGGGTAAAAGATAGATGTCTTACCATTGCATATGTCCCCGCCATGAAAGGTGTGTCCTTACTATCACTGTTTAGTTGTGGGAAAAATATGTGGGCAGGATTGGCAGTAGCCCCAGCTGGGCTTTGAACCTGTGACCTTCTGTTCTTGTATGCACTGTCTGTGTGCACTGCACCACTGTGTAGCCACAGATTGGTTGGATTCCCTGGACTGTCCATGACTGTGGATCCGGCAGGACCTGTCTGTTGCAGTGGACTGTGCCAGCCTGCACATGGCTAGGCCTCTGTCTTCTGTGGTTAGCAGCCACTGCCCCCTGCACCACATGTACTTGTCCGCCAACATGCTGGCATGAACTTCTCTCAGAAAAAGCAGTTGACCTGATTGCAATGTGGCAGTATGGGACTGCATTTGGGGGACTTGGCTGTAGGTAATGCCCATTGTTGTGGGGTGTGTGCGGTGTTGGGTAAAATATGGGTGTTTTCCCCATGCATACAGGGGTGTCTGCGCTATCTTTATTTAGTGGTGGGTAAAATATAGGGACTGGGCTGGCAGGTGCCCCAGCTGGGTTTTGAACCTCTGCCCTCTGGTCCTAGAGGTAATAACTCTGTCCGCTGTACCACACTTTGGCCACAGAGACAGTGCAGCCCCTGGAGGCAGTAAGCCTGGCAGGATGGAGTCACAAACCCTGCTCTACGCAATTCTACTGTGGGCATATGCACCCTGTCTGGTGACAAACGTGCACATAACCCCGGAAATGACCACGGGAAATGTGGGACAAAATATCACCACGCTGGGCAACAGTGATATTAATGGGCAACCATAGCAAACACTCCCAGGAAAGCTCCATAACGTGGAAATGGTTTTTGGAAGAGTCTCCTCTCAGTAGACCCTTCCAAACTTCATTTCTTTTTTCTGGAGCTTTGCTGGGTGTGATTTCTGTATTTGCCCATCACTATAACTGTTCCCCAGCTGAGTTACTATTTGTAATAGTTCTGTTGTGGTCATTTTCTATTTTTATTTTCACTTTTGTGCTGTGCACATGTATCACACTGCTCACGTTTTGCTGGTTTCCCCGGTTTTCCTGTACATTGCTGACGGAAATGGTTTCTCTTCCCTTTAAATGCTTTCTACCGCGAGTGTTTCACTCGCGGTAGTTTTTACATGCAAATTCGGGCCCGCTACTGTGCGGGGAGCCTCTCCCCTCCCACTCTCCACCCATTGACCCCATCCCTCCGCCCCTCCGGAGCCTTCCTCCGCCCTCCTTTCGCCGTTCCACGCCTCTATCGCACATTTGCGGGCCCGCACTTGTACGGGGCCCGTTAGTGAGCCGCGTACCTGTGCGGGGGTGACACGCACGTGTGCGGGGCGTTTAAACGCGTTTATTCACGTTTCAGTGCCGCGTTTCCGTGCGCTATTTTGCGGCGCGCACATTTGCGGCTTTTAGTAAACATCCCCCTATATCTACCGATTCACCTTTGTCCACCTATTTATTCACACCTTCAAAAAAAAACATAACAGATTAGTAAGACAAGATCTTCTTTGTCTAAAGCCATGTTGTCTGTCTCCCATTAGACCATGACTATCTACATGCTGAGTAATTTTATTCTTTAAGATGGTTTCTACCATTTTTCCCGGTACTGACGTCAGGCTCACCAGTCTGTAGTTTCCTGGATCACCCCTGGAACCCATTTAAAAATTGGTGTTACATTGGCGATCCTCCAATCTTCAGGTATTAGAGATGATTTTAATGATAGTTCACAGATTACTAATTGCAGGTCTGCAATCTCATATTTCAGTTCTTTCAACACCCTTGGATGTATACCATCCGGCCCAGGTGATTTGCTACTCTTCAGTTTATCTAATAGTTGTAATACATCTTCCCGAGGTATTGGTATTTCCTTCAATTCTTCCGCACCTTTAAATACCACTTCAGTCATGTGTAACATCCCTACATCTTCCTCAGTAAAGACAGAAGCAAAGAATTCATTCAGTTTCTCCGCTATCGCCATGTCGCCTCTTAGTGCCCCTTTAACTCCCTTATCATCTAATGGACCAACTGACTCTCTCACATGTACTTGAAAAAATCTTTATTTTGCGGTTTTGCTTCCGCAGCAAGCTTCTTCTCAAATTCTCCCTTTGCCTGCTTTATCAATGCCTTGCATTTGACTTGCCAGTGCTTGTGCTGTTTCCAGGTTTCGTTGTTTGGCTCTTTTTTCCATTTCCTGAAAGATGCTTTTTTGGCAACAACAGCAACTCTGACGTCACCTTTAAACCATTCTTCCACTTTTCTTAAAGCGTGGAATAAACCTGGCTTGGGCTTCCAAGATAGTATTTTTCAACAGCACCCAAGCTTGATGTAAGTCTTTAACCTTTGCAACTGCTCCTTTTAGTTTTTTCTTAACTATTTTCCTCATTTTATCATAGTCTCCCTTTCAAAAGTTAAAAGGTAATACTGTGGATTTCCTTACTATCCCTCCTCCACTAATTAAATCAAAGGCAATCAATCTATGATCACTATTGTCAAGTGGCCCCAACACCCTTATCTCTTGCACTAGATCTGGTGTTCCATTAAGGACTAGGTCTAATATTGCTTCTCCTCTGGTCGGTTCATGAACCATCTGCTCCAAGAAGCAGTCATTTATTTCATCTAGGAACTTTATCTCCCTAGCAAGAATCATTTGGAGCCTAAGAGCTTGTCCTATATGCCTAAAGTCAGCTGCCATGCATGAAGAACTGACTATACTAAGGAAAGACCTAGCAGCCATGCATAAAGAAGTTTCTCTACTGAGGGAGGAACTGGCTGCAATGAAGCGCACCTCTTCTAGGATACAAACTGAACAAAGTCCACCACCGCTCCCACAAAGAATCAAACACCCCAGGAACAAATGGATCACAGTGGGTTCCGGAAGATTGCGACCTGTAATGCAGAGACATCCTACACATCAAGAGATATCCCTGCAAAATGCCTTCTCTGCCTTGGCTAATGAGGATGCCCAACCCAAGGAAACTGAAGGGCCCTTAAATGAGTCAGACAATGCCCAATCTCCTGCTAAAGCACCAAATATGAAGAAAACCTCACCAAACAGAAAACTATTACTACTTGGAGATTCCATCATCAGAGGCACCAACTTGGGAACACAGTTCAAAGGAGAGAAGATAGTCATGTGCCTACCAGGCTCTTCAGCCAGCAGGAATACAAACCAAGTTGTTGAAATACTTAGCGCAAAAAAGTGAGCACTCCAAACCAGATGTTATTATCCACTTGGGCACAAATGACCTGGCTAGAAACAGTGCCTCTACAGCCCAAAAGGACTTCCAATCTCTGGGAGAGAAACTCAAGCCCATTGTTAACACTGTTGTATTCTCAGAAGTTCTACCTGTTCTTGGTAAGGGGACAAAAAGGCTGCATTGCATTAACAACTTTAATACATGGCTCCAGACCTGGTGCAAACAAGAAGGATTCAGATTTATTGGCAACTGGGACAATAGATGGACCAACAAGAGACTATACTGTGCTGATGGACTACATCTCTCTGTCGCAGGGAAAAGAAACCTAAGTGAAAAATTCAGGCAGTATGTGGATATGCATTTAAACTAGGAAAAGGGGGTGACGGATGTGGAAGGTCAACATCTGCATGCCACCCCCTGCAAAAGCATAACAACATCAGAAACAGCCATACTCTTAAACCACACATCAAAAACAAGTGGGAAGAAATGGGCGGAATAAAATCAATGCAAAATACACACAAGCCAGGTAAATGCTGGAAAGCAATGAGCACAAATGCTCGAAGCTTAGCCAAAAAAATTCCAGACCTGGAAGCCCTAATGGTGGAAACGGATTTGGACATCGTGGCCGTTACAGAAACATGGTTTAATGAATCGCATGATTGGGATATAGCCATAGCTGGCTATAATCTATTCAGAAGAGACAGAGAAAATGGAAAAGGAGGAGGAGTAGCCTTGTATGTCAAAAGCAGTATTAAAGCTACTGAAATGCAGGGAACATGGGGAAAAGAAGAAGCGCTCTGGATTGCGTTGGAAAGAGGAGATGGCACTGTCATCCATATTGCTGTAGTCTACAGACCTCCGACTCAAATTGAAGAGAGAGATAACGAATTGATTATAGATATTGCCAAGATAGGAGCAAAGGGGGAAGCGATCATTTTAGGTGACTTTAATCTACCTGATGTGGATTGGATTACTCCTTCTGCACATCTGGAAAGAAGCAAAAAAATTGTGGATGCTCTCCAAGATGCATTACTTAGACAAATGGTGATGGAACCAACCAGGGAAAGCTCAACGCTGGATGTAGTGCTTACCAACAGTGATAACGTGTCGAATGTCTGCGTGAGTGCCCCTGTGAGCAACAGCGACCATCACACGGTGTGGTTTGAGATAAAAGCCATGGTACAGGCCAATCATAGCAAGCTCAAAGTCCTAAACTTCAAAAACACTGACTTCAATAAAATGGCCGAGTACTTAAAGGAGGAGATGACGGGGTGGAAGAAGATAAGGGAAGTGGAATTGCAATGGACTAAACTAAAGGCGGCAATAAAAGGGGCAACAGATAAATATGTAAGAAAAATAAATAAAAATAAGAGAAGAAGGAAACCTATTTGGTTTTCCAAAGAGGTGGCTGCGCAAATAAAGGCAAAAAACACAGCTTTTTCAAAATTCAAAAGCTTGCAAACAGAAGAACACAGAAATGAATACAGGATTCAACTCAAAGAGTCTAAAAGAGTAATAAGGATAGCAAAATCAAAGGCAGAAGAAAAAATGGCTAAAGATGTTAAGGGTGGCAAAAAACTTTCTTCAGGTATATTCAGGAAAGGAAGAAGATCAGAGTTGGAATTGCAGGACTCAGAAGTGCTGGGAAAGGACTCGTGGAAAGTGACACTGAAAAAGCGAAATTGCTAAACAAATACTTCTGCTCTGTTTTTACTAAAGAAGATCCTGGAGATGGACCAGCTGTGACTCCCAAATATAAAAATAGGACTGAAGTAGATACCACACCATTCACAGAAGATGAGGTGTTAGAACAACTTGCTAAACTGAAAGTGGACAAAGCCATGGGACCGGATGGGATACATCCCAGGATACTGAAAGAGCTCAGAGAGGTTCTTGCAGGACCGTTAAAGGATGTCTTCAACAGATCCTTGGAAACAGGAGTGGTTCCTCAGGACTGGAGAATGGCTAATGTTGTACCTCTACACAAAAGTGGTGACAGGGAAGAAGTGTCAAATTACAGGCCCGTGAGCCTTACCTCGGTGGCAGGAAAAGTAATGGAGGCGCTCCTGAAAGAGCAAATAGTGAACTTTCTCAAAACCAACAGGTTGCAAGATCCCAGGCAACATGGTTTTACCGAAGGACGGTCTTGCCAAACAAATCTGATTGAGTTCTTTGATTGGGTGACCAAGGAACTAGATCTGGGGCATGCAATGGATGTCATCTATCTAGATTTCAGCAAAGACTTTGATACTGTTCCTCATAGGAGGCTTGTCAATAAACTCAGTAGCTTGGGGATGGGTCCCAAGATAGTAAACTGGATTAGAAATTGGTTGACTGACAGACAACAGAGGGTGATGGTACATGGAGCTCACTCGGATGAGAGGAAGGTGATTAGCGGGGTGACTCAGGGTTCGGTCCTGGGCCCGGCACTGTTCAATATATTTGTGAGTGATATTGCAGAAGGACTGAATGGAAAAGTCTGTCTTTTTGCAGATGACACAAAAATTTGCAACAGAGTGGACTCCCCAGAGGGAGTGGATAACATGAGGAAAGATCTACAAAAGCTGGAAGACTGGTCTAATGCTTGGCAACTATGATTTAATGTGAAAAAGTGCAGTGTCATGCACTTGGGTAGCAGAAATCCAAGGGAAAAGTACACAATAGGGGGTGAGAGGTTGGTATGCACGGTTCAGGAGAAAGACCTTGGTGTGATTATCTCTGATGATCTCAAGGTAGCAAAACAGTGTGACAAGGCGGTGGCAAAAGCCAGGAGGATATTGGGCTGCATTCAAAGAGGGATTACCAGCAGAAAGGAAGAGGTACTTATGCCTCTGTACAAGTCACTGGTGAGGCCTCACTTGGAATACTGTGTTCAGTTTTGGAGGCCATATCTTGCAAAAGATGTAAAAAGACTGGAAACTGTTCAGAGAAAGGCGACCAAAATGATTTGGAGTCTGCGTCAGAAGCCTTATGAGAAGAGACTTGAAGACCTAAATATGTACACTTTGGAGGAGAGGAGGGACAGGGGAGATATGATTCAGACCTTTAAATACTTAAAGAGAAATGATGAACAAACAAACCTCTTCCAAAGACGGGGAAGCTGTAAAACTAGAGGGCATAACATGAAGCTGCAAGGTGGTAAATTGAAAGGCAATGTCAGGAAATATTTCTTCACTGAAAGGGTGGTGGATGCTTGGAATGCCCTCCCGATGGAAGTGGTGAGGGCAAACACGGTGATGGAATTCAAAACGGCATGGGACAAACACAGTGGATCCCTTTACAGCAACAGGATAAAAGCAAAATAAACGGTACCATCTAACTTCTGAACTATCTAGCATCTGAACAAATAAGGGTGTCCTACATGGAGGGGTGGGTTCACCCCTAAACAGAAACAAAAACATGGGGAGGGGTGGCCTGCACAGAGCGACAGGTGCACCTACTCTTGCCATCTTGCTGGGCAGACTAGATGGACCATGCTGGTCTTTATCTGCCGTCACTTACTATGTTACTATGTTACTATGTCCTGCCGTGACACTGACCCAGTCGATACCGGGGTAATTGAAATCACCCATTATTATTACTGTGCTGTAACTTTTGTTAGCTTCCTTGATTTCTTTGAGCATTTCATCATCCATTTGTTCATTTTGGCCAGGCGGTCGATAGTACACCCCCACTGCCATCGCCTTCCCCTTTTTACATGGAATTTCAATCCATAGAGATTCTACAGCAAATTTTGTTTCCTGCAAAACTTTAATCCTTTCTGACTCAATGCCCTCTCTAACATAGAGCGCAACCCCCCCACCAATTTGATCAGCTCTATCATTACGATATAGTTTGTACCCAGGTATCACAGTGCCCCACTGGTTGTCCTCCTTCCACTATTTCTCTGATATTCCAATCATATCTAACCTCTCGTTTAGTGCTATATATTCTAACTCTCAAATCTTATTTTTTAGACTTCTAGCATTTCCATACAAACATTTTAGAGACTGTATTTTATTCATATTAATTTGGGTATTGGCAGACATGGGTAATTTCGGATCTTTAAGCTCTGTCTGCTCCATACTCGAGGGCATATGGGCTACTTTACTTTTTTTTGGGACCTCTCTGCTTTTGGTAGTATCCTTCGAGGATACATTATTCCGAACCATCCGCTCTTGGGTTACTGTCGGCTTTCCCCTATTATCTAGTTTAAAAGCTGCTCTATCTCCTTTTGCCAGCAGCCTGGTCCCATCCCGTTTAAGGTGAAGCCCATCCCTTTGGAAGAGCCCCTCCTTTCCCCAGAATGCTCCCCAGTTCCTAAAAAATCCCAAACCCTCATCTCTGCACCATCGTCTCATCCCGCATTGAGACTCCGGAGTTCTGCCTGCCTTTTGGGTCCTGCGCGTGGAACGGGAAGCATTTTAGAGAATGCTACGCTGGAAGTTTTGGATTTCAAGTTTCTACCTAAAAGCCTAAATTTAGCCTCCAGAACCTCCATATCACATTTTCCTATGTCCTTGGTACCGACATGTACCAAGACAGCAGACTCCTCCCCAGCACTATCTAAGACCTTATCTAGGTGGTGCGTGAGGTCCGCTACCTTCGCACCAGGCAGGCATGTTACTAGGTGATCCTCACATACACCAGCCACCCAGCTATCTACATGCCTAATGATCAAATCGCCAACTATAATGGCTGTCCTAACCCTTCCCTCATGGGCACATGGCCCTGGAGAATGTTCCTCGGTGCGAGAGGGTTTTACATCACCTGGAGAACAGGTCCTAGTTACAGGATCACTTCCTGCCACACCAGGGTGATGCACTCCTGTCACGTGACCTCTCTCCTCCATGGCAAAAGGGATGCTGCCAGACTGAAGGTGGGACTTCAGGACTATATCCCTGTAGGTCTCGTCTATGTACCTCTCTGTCTTTCTTATGTTTTCCAAGTCTGCTACTCTAGCTTCTAGAGAACGGACTCGTTCCCTGAGAGCAAAGAGCTCCTTGCACCTAGTGCACATGTAAGACCTCTCACCAACTGGGAGAAAATCATACATGTGACACTCAATGCAAAAGACTGGAAAGCCCCCATCTCGCTGCTGGACTGCTGTCTGCATCTTAGTTTTAAGTTTGTGTTTAGATCTTTAAGTTCTTTACTTACTAAGGGTTGCTATGGATATTTATACCAATAAAACTGTACCTAATATGTTTAATATACCTTGTTCACCTGAAGCTTAATTAATCTCAGGTCCTTAGTGTATGACTGATTTGGGTAAAGAGCTTCACCTGAGAGCACCTCCTGTCTTTTAAGATGTGTAAGTACCTATAAAGCTATGATTATCCCAGGGGTGGGTAGGTGTGGGGAGGGAGGGAAATAACACTTATTAAAAGAGGGCTGCTACACAGTACCCTGTCCTGTGCTGCTGAGGTAAGCTATATTCTGATTTGTTTTAAATTATAGCTCTTTGCTGCTGCTAGGCTCTAACTTATTATGAAATTTAAACTACAAGCTCTGCTAGGTTCTAATTTTAACCAGAAAGCTCTCTTCTGTGTTTTAAATTTAAACTAAAAGTACTTTGCTGATGCTAGGCCCTGACCGATTTAACAAAAAATAGTGGGTTCACAGATTAATTAGCTTTAATAGAACGAATTGCTTTCAGAAAATTCCCAGAAGTATATACTCACAACTGCAGATCTCTCTCCAGAAGTAACAGTCCCCTTTTCTAGTCCTTCAAGACTGAGGATCACAGAGCTCTGGTTGAGCTATTTATGCCTGTGCTGCTGAGGTAAGCTGTGACCAACTTCCTGGGTGATTAACAGTCCTTGCTTGGATAGAAGGAGTCTTTCAAAATAGCTTTTTGAACTGCCACCTGGTGTTAACACCTATTGAAAATGTTTCACAGGTCTCTTGCCCCCTAGATAGAAGGCCTCTTTGTAAATGTCTCAAGAAGACTTTATTTGCTGCTCAAAGAGTACTGACCCTGTTTTGCCTTTTGTGCTAAGCTATATTCTGATTTAATTTAAATTATAGCTCTTTGCTGCTGCTAGGCTCTAACTTATTATGAAATTTAAACTACAAGCTCTCTGCTGGGTTCTAAATTTAACCAGAAAGCTCTCTTCTGTGTTTTAAATTTAAACTAAAAGTACTTTGCTGATGCTAGGCCCTGAGTGACTATTACATTTAAACTACAGCTTTCTGCTGGGTATGAAATGTAACCAGAAAGTTCTCTTCTGTGTTTTAAATTTAAACTTAAACTGCTGCTACTAGGCCCCTACTGATTTAACAATAAAATAGTGGGTTCACAGATTAATTAGCTTTAATAGAAACAATTCCTTTCAGAAAATTCCCAGAAGTATATACTGTGATGTAGGGGCCTCTCATGAAGCTATGGAAACAGATAGTGATCCAGTGGAGAGAACCGGTACTGCAAGAGAATGCAGGATTTTCTCTTCAGAGAGAAAAAAACACAGAGCTAATCAGGAAACACACCTCACCTCAGGGCATGGGAGAGGCCAAGTCCCTGATTGGGCACGCCCAAGCAGGAGGCGGGCAGTGCAGTACACAGGCAGCTTGTTAAGCACTCAGAAACAGAAACAGTTAGAAAAAGACAGAGAGGAGTCAGGAGACAAGCACCTGGACGAGGATGGGTCAGATGACCAGGAACAGGAAGAGTTGGAGAGAGAGCCACTAAGCAGCTGTGATCCACTAAGGAGCAGATTGGACTCAGGGAGCAGGTACCTGGGAGACTCACGGGCAGTGAAAGACTTCTGTGAGCAGAAGAATTCAAAGGCACTGAGAGACCCAAGGCTACAGCCCAGGATTTTAGAGGACCAAGCAGAACCTTGGAACAGAAGGCGGAGGGATAAAGAATTACCCTGGAAGAAGCCCCAGCACAAGGTACATAGTGGGTTTGAAACAGCTAGCAAGCTTAACAGTGGGAAGCCAGAAAGAGTGAAGTCTAATTGTAAAAGCCAGGACAAAGGCATAAAACTTGGTAGCAATTGGTTGCATCCTGCAAAGCATTTAGGCAGCCTAAGCTATTCTCATAAGCCAGCAGAAAGCTATAGTAAGAAGGCTGCTGAGGCTTATTACAGAGACGTGAGCCAAGAGAAGCCTGACGGTTTTACTTTTAACACTCTGAGAAACTCTCCAGTCACAGCTGAAGCTTTTAACCCAGCACCTACGTTTGGAGATAGGTGGGGGAAGGGAAATGCTTACACGCTGAACTGTTGTCCTAGTAGAAGCAGCAGTGCTAATTACCAAGAGATAAGAAGTTTAAACAAGCATTTACCTGAAGGAGGACATTCTCAGCCTAGCCCAGAAAAGACGCAGGCTGAATTACTTCTCAATGATTTCAGGGAGTTCCTTAAGAGCAGGGCAGTTTCTCCCTATAGTGCAGCTCAGCCTATGAACAGCTGTGAGGGAGAAATGCCTTTGATTTCTCTACCGTACGCAGAGCAAGACATACCGATGGACTGCTCAACTTGTGTAGTTCAGAAGGACATTTAATTGAAATGCTTGGCAAAGTTATATGAAGGAATATAACAAAGTTATCTTACTGATTGCTATGCTAAAGAAGCTTATGTGAAGAGAATAAGTGAAAGCATATTGTCTGCAAATCAGGAGCATTGCTGTTACCAGAGTTTGTTTGTTATGTTACTGAAAAGGGGTCACATGACAACTGAATGTGATCAGAGAAGATAATGGACATTTAGCCTAGCAGTGCAAAGCCTTGTTTAGTTGAGTTTCTCACTCTTGTTTTGTGCTACATTATTTCATTTGCGTCTGCTTGCACTTGAACTGCAAAAGCGGGAAATAAACCTCATAAAAGAAATTTTATTTGCCTTGCCTTACTACTCGAGCACACATGCAACTACAACCTCAACCCTGAAGGGCATCCAAGGCCAGCCCCTCCTGAAACCCTCAAGGTCCAGGGAGTGGGTGGGTGGCAATACTCACAATTGCAGATCTCTCTCCAGAAATAGCAGTCCCTTTTTCTAGTCCTTCCATATGTAGAAGGTGTCCACATGTCCATCCCCAATGAATAGCATGACGCACATGAATATTGTGATGTCTCTGTGCGGGTCCCTTGGACCTTTCAGAAGCCACGATCATGTTGATCATACACACCACCATCCCATCAACGTGACACTGGCCTCCGGGGCACTGACATTCAATGTTTCCATACCTATCCCCACACCCATTCATCCCCTGCCCCACACACCCAATGTTGGGTGGCCCCTTTGACCAGCCACCCCCACAGGGTAGTGTACCCCTAGGCTCTGTGTTGGCCCCCCTCATGTAGAATGTATTCCCAGTGCCTCTGTTTCATCTAGTCCTGCAGTCCTGTAGCCTGCCATTCCCAATGCAGATGGGTATGTCACCCCACACTTTCCCCCCCCCCCTCCTACTCGGGCTCACTCCCCTGAACACGTGTGTCCATTCTGTGTCCAGCTGGCCCACTTCCAATTGCGATCACCTGAGTAATGTCAAGCCTGTGCTATCTGCTCCCCCCATGCCTGTCCACCCCCAAATGGCTCGGTACCATTCTGGTCCCCCTGGTCATTTAGCCCCCCCCCCCAAGCAGTATCTCATTGTCCCTGTGACAATGAACTCCACTTTTCACGGTCACATCCCCAATGTCACTAACATGTCCTACCTCCATCTCTGTAAAATCCGTGCCACCCCTCCATGTGCCACACCCCCATGCTCACGCATACACACGTCATTTCTCGTCCTGAGTCCCGCTAATGAGTACTATCTGCCAGTCCTCACACACATGTAGGTAGACTCCAACGCAGTCAACAGACAGCATCATGTATCAACACCCACTCCGCCCACGTTGGTCATATCACCCCTCATTGTCTTGTCAAATCCCCCATACCCATACCCTGAGAAATAAATAAACATACACCATGGTCATGTCATGGAACCCACCACTACCACCCATCCCCCTCCCGGGCCTATCACCAATCTACACACACCCTCGCCTATGACATGGGTGGAGCTGTACATTGGGGTCTGCCACCCACGTCCCTCAGGCTCTATAGGATAATGGTACCTTAACATCCCAGTTGGAACCCCACGTAGCGTCCTCTGCTACAATCCAACCCTCCACCCTGTCTGGAATGCATGACTGTCTCTCTGCTGTCCCTCCCACAGGGTAATGTTATTCTCACACCCAAACCATCATTCATCATCTTTGCCCTTATTTACACATTGGCTCAGCTATATACATGGTGACAAGGCAGGAGAGTATACCTCTACCCGTCAAGGGGATCGGGGTCTAGCGGGCTATGGAGTGGCTGCGTCGGGGGCTTCAACCTGGGTCCTGAGTGTGACTGACTGCGGGTTATTATCAGGTTCGGTGTAGTGCTGGAGGAACAGATAGTGCTTCAGTGCCTTCCTAAACTGGGTGAGGTCATTGATAGCCCAGATGGCAGGTGGCAGGGCGTTCCAGCATGTGGGTGCATACAGCGCGAAAGCTCTGTTTCTAGTTGCCTGTGAGCATTTTGTGATCGCCCTTGGGAGTTTCAGAGTATTGATGGCGGCTGATTTCCTTACTCTATTTGCTTTCATGGCTGCTGCTGCACACTGAGCAGAAGGTTTAATATGTTATTCACAATGAAATCTAAATCTTTTTCCTGGGTGGTGGTTCCTAATGTGGAACCTTGCATCGTGTAAGCATAGTTTGGATTGTTCTTTTCTAGGTTGCCACCCACCCGCTCCCTAACCTTGAGGGTTTAAGGAGGGGTTGGCCTTGAGGTTGAGGTTGTAGTTGTGAAAGGTCAAGTGATAAGGCAGGCAAAAGAATATTTTTTTACATAAGGATTTATTTCTCCCGCTCCGCGGTGGAATGGAACAGACGTAAAGGAATATTTTAGCCAAAGTAAGAATAAAGCAAAACAGGCTCTTCAATGCTGTGCTCAAATGTCCTTTCACGCTAGAGTTCACATTCAGTCATGTGACCTCTGCTTTTAAATCAAGCAAACACTGGCAAAACAAGAATGTTCCTGAGTTGTGAACAAGTTAAGCTTTAGCTTATTTTTACTTCTTCATAAGCTCTTCAGCAAGGTACTCATACAGGATACATTTAGTATATTATAGCATATGACCATTCAAGCTTTGCTTCACTTATCTCTGTCAATAAGACAGGTTGAACAGTCCATTGGTTGGTCTACTTCTATCATTGGCAAAGGACAAGTCAAGGGCATTTCTGCTTCAGGACTATTTTCTGGTTGTGCTAGCTTCTGGTCAGAAATTGCTCGTTTGTCTAAGAATTCCTTAAATTCTCTAAGGAGTAATTCAGCCTGCTTTCTAACTGGGCTAAGCTGAGGATTTGCTCCTTCCTTAGGTAAGCATTTGTTTGCAGTCTTTATTTCAGGATAGCTAGTAATGTCGTCTCTGTTAAAACAATCATTCAATGTGCTGGAGTTACCCCTCCCCCACTTGTCTCTGAAAGTAAGTGTCGGGTTACCAACTTCAGTTGTATGAGGAGTGCTTCTAAAGAGTGCTTCAAACGCAGGACCGTCTAACTTCTCCTGGCTTATTTCTCTGCCATACAGGTCAGCTGTTTTCTTTCTATTAGCTTGCTTGCTAAAGCTTTCAGCTGTCTGGTGAGAATAGCTGGGACTGTTTAAACGATTTCCAGGCTGCAGCCAACTGCCTTCATATTGACTGAGTCTGTCCTGAGTTTTAAAATCAGCATTCACTCTTTCTGGCTTCTCATTATAAAACTTGTCATCTGTATTAAACACACCATGTACCTTGTATTGAGGCTTGTCTGAGAATTCCTTGCCACTCTGCCTTCCTTTCCACGGGTCAGCTCTCCCCTCCAGAAGCCTGGGCTTTATCACTGGGTCTCTCAGTGCTTCAAACCTCTCCTGTTCACAGAAGATTCTATCAGCCTCTGAGTATCCCTGGTACCTGCTTCTTGGGTCTGAATCCCTTCTCCTTGGATTACAGCTGGGCAGTGTTTCTCTTTCCAAGTCAAGGATCTCTGAGTCAAAGGCTGCTTCCTGCCTTTCTCTCTGCTTCTTTCTTTCTCCTTCCTGCTTCGCTCTCCCTTGCTTTGTTCTCTCTTGCTTTGCTCTCTCTTGCTTTGCATCTTGTCTGCTTATCAAGCTGCCTCTGCTTTGGACAGCCCGCCTCCTGCTAGGGTGTGCCCAATCAGTAACTCTGCTTCTCCCCTCCCCCGAGGTGAGCTGTGTTAGCTGATTAGCCATGTGTTTCTTGTTCTGAGCAGAGAAAATCCTGCATTCACCTGCAGTACCAATACTTTCCACCGGGTCACCATCTGTTTCCATGGCTTCTGGGGACGCTACCACGTCACAAGGTGCATAACTTTGCATTTGTCTACATTAAATTTCATCTGCCATTTGGATGCCCCGTTTTTTCCAATTTATCAAGATCCTCCTGCAATTTTCCACAATCCTCTTGAGTTTTAACATCTTTAAATAGTTTTGTTTTATCTGCAAATTTGATAACCTCACTCATTATTCCCATTTCCCGGTCATTTATGAATAGTTAAAAAGCAGCTGGCTCAGCACAGTTCCCTGGGGTACTCCACTATTCACCTTTCTCCATTGGGAAAATTGGCCATTTAGTCCTACCCTCTGCTTTCTATCTTTTAACTAGTTCCTGATCCACAATAGTACATGCCTCCTATCCCGTGACTTTTTAGTTTTGCCAAAAGTCTCTGATGAGGGACCTTGCCAAAGGCTTTCTGAAAGTCCAGATACACCTTTTCAACCGACTCACCGATTAAGAACACCTAGCCCATTTAAAATGGGTAAACTACACTGAATTGGACTCTATGAGCAGGGTGGAAAGTGACCATGTGTACATGCATTCACATGGAATAGCTTAGTATAGAATTGCCTAGAATGGGTAGGATGCCAGAATATCTTCTTGGGCTGGGGCTGTGTAAGCAGGGCTCCCCATCCTACCCATTCCAGGCTAGAGTGCATAAGACAAAGATGAAAATGGCAACTTTTTCACCCTTATTAGGAAGCTTTGGTCATAGTAAATAGATAAAAATAACAAATAAGTTTTGTTTAGAAGCTTTTCTACAACCCATGAACTTCATATCTGAGGTTTTAGTTCAGAAGAGTCTAGTGAACATATTTAAAGCAAAACCGTTATTGGTGATGAACTAAAACTTGTTACAGTTCTTGTGCATCTTAAAGCAATAACCTCAACCCATTAATATATTGTAAATAGTAATGCCTTAACCATTTGATGTTGATCAACTGTTAAATTATATATTCCTTGTAATGTGCACCTTATTGTTCAAGTGTTAATATTACTGCACTGAGTTCTCTGGTAACCGTCTTGATTTGTAGAAAGATGGTATAAAAACAACAAAAAAAAAGATGTTATGGATTTTGTCATGGAAATAGTTGGCTAAGGTTTGGGCAGAGAGAGAAGGAGGGATTGGAGGTGGAGGTGTCTTAAGAAGAGAACTGAGAGCAGAGAAGAGACAGCGGGGGTTAGAAGCAAGACAGATAGTCAGATGGATAAAATAGTTTTGCTTAGCGACTGCAATGGCAGATTGGAAAAAAGTAAGCATGCATTTGAAGTGAATAAAGTCAGAAAGGGAGCGGGATTTCAGCCAAGTGCATTCAATTGAGCTGGCACAGGAGTTAAGGTAGCAGATAGTTGAAGACAACCAGGGCTGAGGTGAAGTGTGCCTCACAGGACGTGATAAGGGCAAAGAAAGAGTATCCAGAGTAGAGGAGAGAGCGGTGTTATAGGAAACTATGGCATCATCAACAGACTTAGGTGTATGTTTACTAAACAGCGGTAATGTTACCATTGTTAAGTCCCCTGGTAATGTTACGGATGCCCATATAAAGGAGTGGGCGGTGCATCGTTACGACAAGCCGTGTCAAGTAGCGCGCATTACAAGGTGCCTTGTACGGTGCCTTTATAAGGCACCTCATAGGGCTCCTTAGGCTAGGCGCCGTATTAGGCATCTCTGGACAAGGCACCTTAGAAGGCACCCTGGGTTATGGGACCATAGGTTAAGGTGCCCTAACAAGGTTACGATGCCCCAGGTTAGTGTGCCCTAAGGGCTGCAAGGTGCTTCAGGTTGACATGCATGACCTGTGAGGCATAGAAACAGATGTAACCCCAACACTGGACAGAGCACCAAGGAAAGGCAATGAACAAGAGATTGAAGGAGGGAGAGCTGGGAGCTGCTGGACCTGCCACATCTGCGGGCATCCCATTTGGCTGCCAGTAATGTTGACAAACATGTTGGGGGCAGCTGTACCACAGCACAGGGTGTTGGCAATATAAAGTACTGGAAAGACAGTGGGTGGCAGATGATGGGAATACGTGTCCCACAGTGAAGGCAGAGGTGGCAGGATAGTTACAATGATGGGTGGACAGAGGAGTGGTGGTGCCATGCAGATCAGGCACAGGTGAAGCAAGCATGAAGAGGTGCAATGCAGGAAACAGTAGCAGTGCAGGACATGGGGTGGCAGCCTGCACAGGCATACAGGACTCTACACAGCTGACAGACACAGATAGATGGACTGAAGGATTGTTGGCAACTGTGGTGAGGGTATTATTTATTTATTTATTTATTTAACCAGTTTTGTATACCACCTTATCCTTCAATCAAAGTGGTTGACAAGACAACAAAGGCTTACATACTGAGGGCTGGCAGCACAGATCTGCAAAGATATGACTGTTATAGGCATGCAAAATATTTGAGTTGGACAGGCATAAAAGGAGGGAACAATGAGGCATCAAACCCATGACCACTGCCTAGAATGTCATTGTACTAACCAGTAAGCTATACTTCTATGGCTTGTTGCATAGCAATGGCTGGGTACAGAAGGACTGCAGGTCACCGCACAAACTGTCTGCTCTGTGTGCCAGGATAGGGTAAACCCACCAGTAACCATGATGCACTGCATATGCAGATCAGCGGTCTACATCTGTTCAGCAGATGGGATATGCACCTCCCCAGCACCTCAGCTTGGTAGGTGGAACTGACCCTGTGTGATACTGGCACAGAGTAGCTACAGACCATGACATTGTGCGGGTTCTGTGCTCTCCATGATGGTGAGGTGTGGCGCCCAGCACCAGATCCGCAGTACCTGGCTTGGTTGAGATAGGCTTTGCTGCAAGTCCCCATCATTGCCAGTGTGTGATAGGTATTCCTTGCATTCACACCTAGGATAGTCCTGTGTCCATCTGTATTCCACAGTCATGTTTAGTTTCTATGGTCACTTGTTACAAGAGCAGGGGGGTGTTTGGACACACATGCGTATTATGTAGCACCACCTAACAAACCACCCTCTCTGGGTAAAGGTGGTGTACAGGATCTGCCCCCAACAGACCCACACTTTACATCTTTGCAATGGTGGCAGTGGAGGGACATGCTGAGGGGCTGTGGGATCAGCAACCCCAGTCCTGCTGGCAAAAGGGGGCTGTCCTGGGCAGTTGATGCAGATCTGTACATTTTATAGGGGCACTGGCAGACAGGCAATAAGCCTGGAGACCACTCAACTGCCCCCCACCACGCTCTGACATTCATCAGCAGCGGACACAGTCAGTCTGCACCTACTGCACCCTGCAAGGTGTTCCAGCCATGCACATGCTAACTGCAGACAGTCCATAGTGCATGCTCCTAGAGAAACTATGTACACCCAGAAACGGGATATGAGCACAAATACCAAGCAGGGTTCTCAGTGATTGGGCCCGGGAACAGGGATCACACAGATATCATTAGAAACAGACAGTGTATAGCAGAGCTACTCAAAGCCGGTCCTGGAGGTCCACAACACTGCATATTTTGGTGGTGGTGAGAATCGAGGAGGAATGTGACACATTCTATCTACCCTTTTGATGTCTTGGACAGCTGCATCTTGCCCACTCACAATCTTAAATGACAAAGGTGTAAGGCAGGGGTCTCCAAATCCAGCCCTGGAGGGCCACAAACCAGTCAGGTTGGCAGGACATCTCTAATGCATATATATCTCATGCCTATTCATTAGGGATATCCCAAACACCTGCAGGGTTGCGGACCTCCAGGACCGGATTTGAGTAGCTCTGGTGTATAGCACTATGTGGGTACCTAGACATGCCATGGTCACTGCTCAGTCAGGGTGAGAGTGACCTCCCAGCATGACATGCTGTGGCCACCCTATCCATGCAGGTGGTGGTCGGGCACTCCAATTTCCATCCCTTGCCCTACACCCTGTGCAGCTGCATCCTGCCCTGTTCGGCACATACCCGCAATACCATGCTCTCCTTATGCACATTGTGAGGCTACTGATGGAAACATTGTGTGCATTTTGGGCCCAGTGAGGTGTAGGCAGCCACTAAACAGTGAATAGACATACACACACTCCCATTCCTATTTCAGCATTGTGCAAAGATAGGGGCAGTTGGCAGCCCTGCCCGCCACACTAGTCCTGAGCACAGTGCAGGCATTGCTAAGGTATGCTGGTGGTAGTATTATTGCCTTGGTGGTAACTGCTGCTCCTTGCCGGGCCCAACAGCCTGATTCTCCATGAGGCTTTGGATAGTGGAGATTGTGTGTGTGGGTGTTTGTGCTCCTGTTGGCCGCTGTTTTGGGGATTGCACATGTTGATGTTGTATCTGCATTGTAGGGTAAAATATAGGGATATGTTCTGCCAGATCCACAGCTGGGTCTTGAATCTGTGACCTTCTGCTCCTGGACACCTTGGCTGTGTGTACTGCACCACACTGTTGCCACAGAAGCACAGTAGTCCCTGGAGCTACCTGTACTTTTCCTCAGCCATACCTTTTCTGTTGCACTGCACACTATGTACTGGTACAGGGCATGGCCTAGGTCCACTTCAGGCAGGTGCCACTGCCCCCTCCAGCACGAACACACACACCCCTGCCATGTTGACATGACCATATGCTGCTGGTAGTGCGCAGTCCCAGGCCGTCCACTGTGCAGGTAGGCGGTCACCTGGGGAGCGGGGTCTGGTGTGGGGAGGCATACATGGACATCCTCACATCCTCCCACCATCACCACCTACCAATATTATGTCCCTTCTACATGGGGAAGGGATGGCTGGGGGGATGTCAGGCAACTATTGGCTAGGGTGGACCAGGTAGATGTAGGTGGATGGTGTTTGGCCTTGTTCAGCTGCGGTCTTGCTGATTTCCACTTTCTATGTTCCTATGCGCCACCTAAGCGACAGCCTAGTCCACCCTGTGCTCCAGCTGCCTCCACTACATAAGAACATATATAAGAACATAAGATATGCCATACTGGGTCAGACCAAGGTCCATCAAGCCCAGTATCCTGTTTCCAACAGTGGCCAATCTAGGTCATACGTACCTAGCAGTTTCCCCAAAAGACACAGGTTCCACAATGCTTGTACTGGGTCAAGCATTGATATCCTGGGTCCCTTCTTAATAATGGTTTATGGACTTTTCCTCCAGGAACTTGTCCAAACCTTTTTTAAACCCAGCTACACTAACAGCCTTAACTACATCCTCCGGTAACAAATTCCAGAGTTTGATTACACGTTGAGTGAAAAAATATTTTCTTTTATTAGTCTTAAATAGTTTACCCTGTAGCTTCATTGCATGTCCCCTAGTCTTTCTATATTCTGATAACGTAAACAAACGATCTACGTTTACCCGTTCCACTCCGTTCATTAATTTATAGACTTCTATCATATCTTCCCTCAGCCGTCTCTTTTCCAGGTTAAAGAGCCCTAACCTTTTTAGCCTTTCTTCATAGGAGTATCCTTCCATCCCCGTTACCATTTTGGTGGCTCTTCTCTGAACCTTTTCTAATAACGCTATATCCTTTTTAAGATAGGGCGACCAGAATTGCATACAATATTCAAGGTGCGGTCTCACCATGGAACGATATAGAGGCATTATAATATCTTTTGTTTTATTTTCCATTCCTTTCCTTATGATACCTAGCATTCTATTTGCTCTCTTGGCCGCCGCTGCACACTGGGCCGAGGGTTTTAACATGGTATCCACAATGACACCTAAATCTTTTTCCTGGGTGGTGGTTCCTAATGTGGAACCTTGCATCGTGTAACCATAGTTTGGGTTGTTCTTCCCTAGGTGCATAACTTTGCACTTGTCCACATTAAATTTCATCTGCCATTTTGATGCCCAGTCTTCCAATTTATCAAGATCCTCTTGCAATTTTCCACAATCCTCCTGGGTTTTAACAACTTTAAACAGTTTTGTGTCATCTGCAAATTTGATAACCTCACTCGTTATTCCACTTTCCAGGTCATTTATGAATATGTCAAAAAGCAGAGGACCCAGCACAGATCCCTGGGGTACACCACTATTCACCTTTCTCCATTGGGAAAATTGGCCATTTAGCCCTACCCTCTGCTTTCTATCTTTTAACCAGTTTCTGATCCACAGTAGTACACTGCCTCCTATCCCATGACTCTTTAGTTTTGCCAAAAGTCTCTGATGAGGGACCTTGTCAAAGGCTTTCTGAAAGTCCAGATACACTACATCAACCGACTCACCTTTGTCCACCTGTTTATTCACACCTTCAAAAAAACATAACAGATTAGTAAGGCAAGATCTTCCTTGTCTAAAGCCATGTTGGCTGTCTCCCATTAGGCCATGACTATCTAAATGCTGAATAATTTTATTCTTTATGATGGTTTCTACCATTTTTCCCGGTACTGACGTCAAGCTCACCGGTCTGTAGTTTCCTGGATCACCCCTGGAACCCTTTTTAAAAATTGGTGTTACATGTCCCACCTGCAGCCCCCTATGCCCCATTTGCACCATAGCCATAGTGGCCTTTCATACTTGGGCACTATGCTGTTGCTGCAAATGGATCACTACTATCACTTTTCTTGGGCTCCCTGCCTATGTTGTACATTGCTGACACTGAAATTGTTTCACCCTCCTGCAAATATGCATCTAACAACAGGTTTTCAGTCCCGGTAATGTTCGGACCTTCATTTCCCCGCGTTAGTGTAGCAAGAACCTCTCCCCACCCACTCCCCGCCCATTGACCCCTTTTCTCCACCCTCTGTCGGCCCTCTGCGGGACTTACCGTGGCCGGTGACGTTAACGCACGTTAGGTAACGTTAACGCGCGTTAAAGTTACTTAGCACGCATTAACGTAGCCGCTGCTACGTTACTGCAGTTTAGTAAACAAACCCCTTACAGAACAAACTGGAAGAAAGAAGAGAAGAGAAAATAGTGGATAGTCAGTGGATCAATAGCATGAAGATTTCTAGAAAGATAGGAGGAGATTGGACAAGATTGAGGTGGGGAGTGATGAAGAGTGAAACTTAACAGGTGGTGATCAGATAAGGGAAGAACTGAGGTGTGGAAATTAGAAGGTAAACAATTAGAGTAGAAAACAAGGTCAAGGAAGTGACCAAGCTGATGAATGGGGGCAGAGGTGCAAAACTGGAGGTTAAAAGAGGAGGTCAGGGAAAGAAGCTTAGAAGCATAGGGGTCAGAGTGGCTATCAATATGAAAATTAAAGTCACCGAGTATAAGAGATGGGGAGAAAGAATCCAGGAATAAAGAGAGCCAAAAGTCAAAGTCAGTGAGGAAAGTAGAAGTGAACTTGACAAGGGTCTATAGATAGCAGTGATTTGGAGAGGTAGGGGATTAAAAGGATGGATGGAATGGACTTCAAAGGAGGGAAAGGAATGGGACTGAGGTAGAAGAAGGGGTTTATATTGACAAGAAGGAGAAAGTAGAAACCCACCACCACCACCACCACCACAGCCATTGGCACGAAGAGTATGGAAGAACTGGTAGCCACCATGAGAGAGGGCAGCAACTGAAGCAGTGCTATCTGGGAGGAGCCAGGTCTCAGTAAGAGCAAGAAGATGGAAAGCACAAGAGATAAAGAGATCATGGTAAAGGGAAGTTTGTTAGAAATGGAATGAGCATTCCAAAAGGCACATGAGAAAATGAGAGAAGAGGGGCAAAGGAGAGGGATATGGATGAGATTGGGGTGGTGGAGAGAGGAACTAATATGGGAGTGAGAGAAAAATGAAGGGGGCCCAGGGTTGGGATTAATGTCACCAGAAGACAAAAGGAGAAGGAGAAGAAGAGTTCAAAGGAGAGAGGAGATAGTACAGTGGAAATGAGGATGAGGTTGTTTTAGAGAGGAAGGAGATGGATGAATGAGAGAAAGGAGAAGATGAAGCTCAAGAGCTAAGGAAAGGATGAAGGATAAGATGGGGGAGGAAATAGGGAAGGTGGAGAGAGGGTGAGAAAGAGGGGGGCATTAGGTTGGTGGAGTGAGAGAAGAAGGTTAGGGAGGATCAGAAAAAGGAAAAAAGAATGATGTGGGGCCATAAGAAATGGCAGATAGGGGAAGTACAATTAGAAGAAGAAGACAGATAATAAGTTAATAAGTAAATAAAGATAAAATAAATGGAATAAAATAACTAAAATGGAATACAAATTACATATAAGTAAATGTCTTAAAAGAGAGTGAGCTATCAGACAAGGCTAATTATTAGTAGAAGAAATAATCAATTAACAGTGATGCAAACAAGACAAACCTTATCTCAAGTAAGCTATAAATCAAAAAAATATGAAAAAACATTAGTCATCAGTCAAGAGCTGAATAAAGCCATGTGAGCACTGACAACCAATCACAAGTATGTTCACAGTTTATTCTTTCAGTGTTGTTAGAGTAATGTTAGGGTTCATAAGGATTAACAAGCAGAGGCTGAGTCTAGTTACCCCGTTAGTTTAATATATTGTAGTGTCAGAGGGCTAAGTAAGTGACAAGGCAGGCACAAAGGCCATGCAGTCCAGCAATGTCTGATGAGTCACATGCTACAGGCCTCAGCAGATCTCCCAGTCACTTCAATAAGACACCATGGCCCTTCAGCGCCCCTCTAATTCTCTGGTACTTCAGGGCATCAGTACCAGGTCCTGAAAATGACAACTTCTGAAATCAATTGATGATGGATGGAGGTAAATAAGAATGGCAGTTCCAATAGGAGCAAGATCTGACGGGTTCATAGCTCCAGTGGAGAAGAGCTTTATGTGGTGGATATCACCAGCAGGCATATCACAGGTGCCCCTTCAGCTGATTTCAACTGAGTGGGTCCTCCCCTGACAATTTCTACTACTGTTCTGGAGAGCCTCCAACATCCGATGGTCGATGGAATGCTGCACGAGCAGGGAGGGTAAAGATAAAGGAAGTCACCAGTTTGCCACTGAGTCCTAATCAGTGACTGGAGCTGAATCCTAATCAGCGAAGCAGGAGCATGCACATGG
The DNA here is from genome assembly GCA_033557465.1 of Ichthyophis bannanicus. Classification (NCBI taxonomy): domain Eukaryota; kingdom Metazoa; phylum Chordata; class Amphibia; order Gymnophiona; family Ichthyophiidae; genus Ichthyophis; species Ichthyophis bannanicus. The sequence goes on from CM066048.1 coordinate 7,482,197, forward strand.
TCAGGCGCGGCAGGCCGCATTTCTTGTCAGATAGGCAGTGAGAGAGGAGATGATCCAGGCAGCAAACGACTGGGGCCAGAGCGGACAGAAGAGGCCCTTCAGTGGGTCAAAACTTACTTGACTAGAGATAGGACAGACATTTACTCTGTCAAACTCTCCCTCAGCCAACTAGTGCAGTGTGTGCGGACTTCAAGGGCATTCGTTAGAGATATATGGAAGCCGCTATCACTAGCAGCTGTGTTCTGTATCAATCATTCTGTTGCCCCTCTGCAGCCCATCACAAGTGCTCACATGCTCTTTATTCAGCACACATCCCTCCATCACATATGAGTCAT